>LR738712.1:263852603-263977748 GCA_902687465.1 Secale cereale | reverse complement strand
GGCGGCGTCTGCTACGGCGGCGGCGGCGGCATACAGCGGCGGCGGCGGCTGCAGCGGCGGCAGGCTCGCGGCGGCGGCGGGCTCGCGGCTAGCGGCGGGGTGTGGTGGAGGGAAAAGGGGGGCAACTATATTTATATAGGGGGGTAGCTAGCTTGGGGGAGGGGGCAAGCAACTCCGGCGGCGGCCGGAGTCCGACGTGGGCACGGGCGCGGCGCGGGGAAGGCGGTCGGCGGCGGTTGGGCCTGGCTCGGTTGGGCTTCGGCCCAGTCGGGTCGGGTCCTCTTTTTTTTTCTAATTACGCCAGCGCTAAAAAAATATTTTCTAGAAAAGAAATACAAATCTAAAATTGCCAAAACAAATTTTCACCGTCTAAATAGAATATTTAGAACAAGATGAACATTTTCTTGGCACTAAAATGCATTTTTGAAAACATGCAATTTTTCCTAATTCAAATAAAACTTCAAATAAACTCCAAATAAAACTTGTTTGATTTTTCTATTAAATCCTCCGTATTTCTTATATTTTGGGAGAGTCATTTTACTCCCTCTCTCATATATTTATGATAGAAATACTTGAAGATAAAATAAATAAAATCAAACGATCCTATTTTCAAAATTTGAGAAACCTCAATTATGAAAATATTGAAATCCCCAACTTTCTCCGAGGTTCCTTGAGTTTCTTAGGATTTTTCTTGGATCACCAAAAGCAAGAAAATATGATATGCATAATGATCTAATATATAACATTCCAAATTGAAAATTTGGGATGTTACATGCTGGCTCATTCTCATGAATTGGTTCAACTTCATGGTTCGGGTTATCCTCGCCAGCTTGCTTGGTGTGGGTCTCTGGGTTGTCCACTAGATGTTCTTGTGTATCAAAACCTACCGAGGTGGATGATGACCCGCCAAATTTCCTTTTTGTGAAAGTTTTAGCTCTGATGGCATACCAATAACTTTCGTTCAAAAGAACGACTAGAATGGAAAAGGAAAAGTGTTCTAGAAGCAAACTTACCCACGCTTGATGTTAAGAGCCGACAGTTCAGTGGCGCTTGATTCTCCAAAGGAGGGCGGCGATTCCTGATAATTTGAGTCAGAAGGATTAAGTAGTTGTATAATAAGTTTGGCTGGTGGACGATCTGAAGTTGGACTATGAGGTACCTCAACTCATTGTTTTCGAGCGGCCAGCTCATGAGATAAGCCGGCGGATAACACCCCAGAGCTGGTCCAGGTCTTGCGTTTCAACATGTCGGTCTGTTGATTTTTCTTGAAAATAAATTATGGTTCTAAGTGAGCGTCTGGATGCGAAAAATGGTACCTTTCTAACAGCCTGTCTCCTTTTCTTGGGGATAAAAGTTTCCGAGTTGGATGAGATTGAAATTACCTCAACATTGCCGTCTTGACTGGTTTTCGTCCATTCTTGAGAAGAGGGAGCGTCAGCAAGTTTATTAAAAAGATGGCCAAGTGAGTCGACCTCTACCCCAGACTCATCTTCGGTAGCCGTCTCATCCATGCCAACCTCCTCGTTTGCCTGCTCAACTGGAGGAGGGGCAGGTGTTCGAGTCCTTTTCTTCCAAAAGCTGGAGTCCTCCTGCACGCGTCATGAGCTAGTAATTAAGCATAAGATAGAGAATAAGTCATAGATAAAATGAGTAAGTAAGCACAAATATACTTATTGGAGCCATGGGATTGGTCAGGAAAAAGGGAGGTAGCCCAGTCAAATTGCATTTGTCTTTGGGGTCACTCAATGGATTCTTTGTGGCACTTCGTCCTTAGACAGATTGACTGCTCTGAAGCATTGCACATCTATCGGCTTGCCAGTGTAGTTGCACATGAAATCACCCTTATGCTAAGGGGCTGGATCCGCCGGCTTATCCAACACTGGTTGAGATCGATCCCAGTGAAGCCATGAGCCGTCAATGCCCTTAATTTAGAATACAATGGAGATATATGCTTCCGCTCTTCCTCTGGCGGCCAACCCGGAAAAATACATAGTAGCATTGAGTCGGTGTAGTCTATAACCCGGCAGCGGATTTTTAGTTTCTGGAGCAGTATTCATACGATAGAACCAGGTCTTATTCCAGCCTTTGGGGTGACTTGCCAGTTTGGCTTCAAAGAAGGCGCTATTCTTGCTCTTTGGAATAGAGATCCCACCGAGCTCTCTACTGGGTCCATCCTTGAACTCAATTTGAAAGTTGATGTAGAAAAATTCCCGGAAGAGGCTTACAGTTGGCTATGTCTGGAGGTATAGTTCACAAAAGACTTGAAATTGGCATAGATTTGTGTCGAGATTGGGCCAAGGTCCTAAGGCATGAGATTAAAACATAACGGTTTTTTTAGCTGGGCGGTCGGAAATACTTGTGCAAGTGGTCTGCAAACATTATGACGTCCTGTTGTTGTGGTTGGTGGGCTTTCTTCTTCAAGAGCATGCTGGATAATTTCTTCTTGAACCAGAAAAGTACCCTGGCTCACAAGGTTATCCAACATTAGGGACGACACTTGGGATCTAACCCAGCCGACAACTTTGTTAGTTTTAGGGACCAACAAGACTCCACCACAAGATCCAACTCCAAAGTGAAGGTGATAACGATGAGCCGCGTATTATGTTTATGTGTGGTAAGCTGACAACTATTTGAGTCATCAGCCGGTAAAACGGTAAGCCAGCTATGGTTATTCAGGCTATGACTATTGGATTTAAGCAAGCCATGTAAAGCATGTTAAAGTATCAATTAGTCGGCAAATCAGTAAATTGGTTATAATTGTTCGTTAACATGTTGAATTTTACCAAGTGTTGGGCAGCCTCTGGAGATGAGCTCGCAAAAAGGTATATTACAAAGACCAAGGGAAAATAAAGACCTAAGTGAGCACTAATGTGGGAACTAATTTGTCGACGGGGATCTAGTGAAAGCATAACAAGGATCCTAGATGACATAGACGGCATCATCGCAATAATACAACACCTACTCGAAGTTTTTTGAGTATGTTTTGGATCTACAAAGGAGAAATGGCGACGAACTATTGAAGAACTACAAAAAAGGAGAGTAGGGCACTTACATATTTGAAGAAGCAAGGTTTGGAAGCGTCAGAGCATCGCTGGTATGGTCGTAGCACTACGGATGAAGCTCGGACGACGTTTGAAGCGACGGTGAAGGCGTAGTCAAGGTGGCCGGAAAACTCGAAGAGGCGCGGTAGAGTTTTTGTCAACGGGGGGCATCGGTGATTGGAAGAAGACAACGGTAAAAGTTAAGCTCAAGGCCCCTCATGCGTATTTATAGAGCGGTAAGAAGGTGGAACAGCAAGTGCGAGAATCTAAGCGGCGCAGTAAATTTTGTGCGGAAAGGCGCCTCGATTTTTGTGCTTGAGAGATCCACTCACGATTTGTTGTGACATCACCTGAGATCCAGGAATTCGGGAAGGTGGTGTCATGGCGTGAAGAAGGAGCGAAAAATGCTAAGTGTGAATATCACAAGCTGGCAAAATGCAATGACCTCATCAAGAAGGCAGAGGTTAACATGGATCAATCCAAGTTAACCTAGGGGCTAATGTCGGGGATATACCCCATGGTATGACCCGGCCAGGGTATGAGCCGGATGTCACATGGCGTCTCATGGGCGACTTTAATGTTGGGCCATGGTAAACCATGGAGCTCAAGGCCCGGAGGACGGCTTGAAGAGGAGGGTAGCTCATGGCCCAGTATTTAGCAGGCCAACTCGACAAGGAGGTTATAAGGAATCTCCCTACTTGAGAAGCAACGTAAGTAGGAAGTAGACTAAAACACGGGTCATTGTACGACCTGAATTCTGTAGTGACCTCACGGCCTCGAGGATGTATAAAGTGGAGCCCCTGAGGCAGAAAGATTTAAGTTACAAGCTCTCAAGTACTAGGCTAGCCAAGTCGTACCCTTGTAATCGAGATATCAATCAATAGGCAGACAAAGCAAGACATACGCTTTTACCTCAATCGTGAGGTGCCGAACCTGGGTAAAGTTATGTCTCTCGATTCCGATCAACCCCATTCGAGCTACTACCTAGATGTTATGGCCTCACGACTAAGCCCTTTTTCACGGACATCTGCCGTGACAAAACCACGACAACAAGCTAAGAATAAACTTTGATTCGCCATACAAAGCCTTCAAAAATTTGTTGTTGATGGTAAAATATTGTCATAGGATGCAGCCGATTCTTCTCAAATTCAATGGAACATAGAACTAGCCATCATGTTCCTTGATCTGTCTCTAACGTATCTATAATTTTTAATTGTTTCATGCTATTATATTATCACTTTATATACTTTATATTCCAGTTTATATTGTTTTATGGATTAACCTATTAAGTCGGTGCCCAATGTCAGCTCTTGTTTACTAAATTTTTCTAGTTTTCCAGGAAATCCATAGCAAATGAAGTCCAAGCACAACGTAACTTTTTGACAATTTTTCAGGGAAAAAAGAGTCCCTGGAAGCTTCAAGATGAGGAAAGAAGATGCACGAGGGAGCCACAAGGTAGGGGGCGCCCCTTAGGGGGTTGGCGCGCCCAGGTTCCTTGTGGTCCCCATCTGCCTCCGCTTGACCTATTTCCAGCCCTGTAAGTTCCCATATATCCAAAAATCCCCAGAGTGAGACCCGAAACAATTCTTCCACCGGCGCAAGCCTCTCTTCCGAAGCGATCCCATCCGGGGGCAATCGTTGGGGAAGCAATCTTCTTGAATGCTGCTACCTGCATGATGATGTGTGAGACATGACCTATGGTTCCATAGTTGTACCTAGATGGCTTCCTCTCTCTCTCTCTCTCTCTCTCTCTCTCTTTTGATCTTCAATACAATGATCTCCTCTGAGATCAATCTGATGTAAATTTTTGTGTTGTGTTTCTTGGGATCCGATGAATTTTGGGTTTATGATCAGATTGTTCCTTGAAAGTACTTGAGTCTTTTCTATGATTTATTTGTGTGTAATTTTATAGCAATGTATGCTTTACAATCTATTAGTTTTAATTGGCCAAGTTGGTGATTAGTTATTTGGAGCAAGTGGTGCATAATAATTGGCTAGGTCTGGCGGTGTCCTTACTCTATATGACAAGAGGAGTTGCAAGGAATGTCTTTTTACTGTTGCTACTAAGGGTAAAATGATGGGGTTTGACATATTGCATGATCTTATTGTGCCTACATTATGTCATCTTGCTTAATGCCTTACTCTATTTTTCATGAACTTAATGCTTTGAGATGCATGCTGGATAGCGGTCTTTGGGTGGGGTAATACTAGTAGATGTGTAATACCCCAGACACACCCGCTGGTGGTCGTTGCTCCTGGCAGGATCAGAGTGGCCCGACAGATCAATACTAGTCTTTTCTGTGCACTTGTCCTCAGTCGTGGGCACCCGGGAGGAACTTCCTAGTTGGTCACTCATCCTGAAATTACTCCAAGATGAGCACGCTTAACTTTGGAGTTCTTTCTCAATGGGCTCCCAAAAAAGAAGGAATTCCTTATTCATATGAGTAGTCTATCATTCGTAATAAGCTAGGCTATCACAAGATGTCAGTAAGTTTAATTGTGTACTTGCCCCAGACGTAGTACCTATATATTAATTATGCCATGGGTGATCATCATAACTATTGATACGTCTCCAACGTATCTATAATTTTTAATTGTTCAATGCTGCTATGTTATCATTCTTGGATGTTTTACAATCATTTTAGAGCAACTTTATATCATTTTTTGGGACTAACCTATTGACATAGTGCCCAATGCCAGTTGCTGTTTTTTGGATGTTTTTTACTTCATAGAAAATCAATACCAAACGTAGTCCAAGCGTAGCGAAACTTTTTGGAGAATTTTTCTGGACCAAAAGACACAGGATATGCCGAAGAAGTACCAAAGGGGAGGCCCAAGGTGGGAACAACCCACCAGGGTGTGCCCATGAGCCCAGGAGTGCCCTGGGGGGTTGTGCTCCCCTCGTTGACCCCCCGCACGGCCTCTTCGCCATATAAATCACCAAATATTCAAGAAACCCTCGAGGAGTCGACGAGAAATAATTACAACCGCCGCAAGTTCCAGAACCATGAGAACCAATCTAGACACCATCGCAGAGGTGTTCATCATCCTCATTGGTGCCTCTCCGATGATGCGTGAGTAGTTCACCATAGAATTACAAGTCCGTAGGCAGTAGCTAGATGGGTTCTTCTCTTATTTTTGAGTCTCAATACAATGGTGTTATGGAGATCTATTTGATGTAACTCTTTTTGCGGTGAGTTTGTTGGGATCCGATGAATTTTGAGTTTATGATCAAATCTATATCCATGAATTTTATTTGAGTCTTCTTTGGTCTCTTATATGCATGATTACTTATTGCCTTGCATTTCTTCTTTGAATATTTGGTTGAGTTAGGCCAACTAGATCAATTTTTCTTGCCATGGGAAGAGGTGCTTTGTGATTGCTACGATTTTGTGGTGTTCTTTCCTAGTGGCAAAAGGGACAGCAGGAAACGCATGTATCGTTGCTATTAAGGATAACAAGACGGGGGTATTCCTACATGAATAGATATCATCTACATCATGTCATCATTCTTGTTGCATTACTCCATTTCTCCATGAACTTAATACACGAGATGCATGCTAGATAGCAGTCGATGTGTGGAGTCATAGTAGTAGATGTAGGCAAGAGTCGGTCTACCAATATTGGACGTGATGCCTATATAATGATCATTGCCTGGATATCATCATAACTATTCGGTTTTTCTATCAATTTCCCAACAGTAATTTGTTTACCCACCGTGTGCTATTTCTTAAGAGAAGCCACTAGTGAAACCGATGACCCCCGGGTCTATTCGTTGTCATATTTGCTTTCTGATCTATCATTCACCTTTGAGATCTATTTTCATTTGCTTTCATTTTCAGATTAATATTATCAAAAACCCAGAAATACCTCGCTGAATTTTATTTGTCGCTATTCTATTTGCATCTATCAATCTATCTATTAACCAATGTTTTACCCGAGAGGGATTGACAACCCCTCTTACGCGTCGGGTTGCAAGTATTTGTCCTTTGTGTGCAAGTACTGTTTACATATTGTTTCTTGGTTCTCCTACCGGTTCGATAAACTTAGTCTAGTCACAAAGGGAAATACAACCGTAGCTGTGCTGCATCATCCCTTCCTCTTTGGGGAAAAACCGACGTAGTTCTAGAGACATCAACTATGCGCTTTTCCATCAGCCCAACAGTAATTTATTACCCATTGGGGCTATTTATGAGAGAGATGTCTCTAGTGAACGCTATGTCCCTGGATCCATTCACTCCTTATGAAAACAAATCTTACAATTCCTTGATGTTTTATATTACTTTTATTTTTACTTTTATCTATTATGTCTACAACTACTAGATTTGATACTTCCAACTGGCAAGAACAAAGGGAGTGACTCCCCTTGCCTTTATTGGGCGCAAGCATTTGTTTGTGTGTGTGCAGGTACTGCCAATGTTTTTTTTGAATATAAACAGTAGGGTGAAACCCCACTGCAATTTTTATAAGTAAATAAAGAGCAAAGTAATAAATAGTCAGAGAGGCTTGAGGTAAGCCTCCAGAAAGAGTATCCTGAAAGAAAAAACTAAGCTACGAAAATAAAGGAGAAAATTACAACAGGGCCTCAAGCCAAACAGAAAATTGTCTCTCATGCTTTTTCTTCATTGTGAACCATAGAAGCTTTAGTTCTTCCAGGAAGATGAACTTCCATCCTTGGAAGGATGGTGTAATGTGTTCAAAAACTTTATTGTTTCTAGTTATCCAGATGGCCCATGCTCCAAGGATGATGATCTCCATGTAAAAGGGGTAGTTTATCTTGTCCTTGAGGTCTTGAAATGCTTCCAACACTGACAGGTTTGGTGTTCTTGTTGGCAAATAAAGTTCCAGCATTGTTGCACAAAGGGACATCCCCAGAATAAATGATGTAGTGTTTCTTCTTGTAGACATCCACTTACTGCACAGTTGTATGCTTCTAGAATAAAGTTTTTTCTTCTAAGAAGATTCCTTGTGTTAACTCTATCATGAAGCAGTTGCCAGAAGAATATCTTGTGCTTTGGTTTACATGAACTCTACCAAATCTAGTTGAAGTGAGGAGGGGTCTGTTTGTGTCCAACTAAAACTTTATATGCTTTTATGGATGAATAAATTCCATTTCCCCAAATGTAGCTCCATGTGTCCAAGCAGTCCATGAATTCAGATTGTCTCCTAGAGATGCAAATGTCTTCCATTTGTAAAAATTCCTCATATGCCTCTATTGTTAGTGGGAGATAGAAAAGATCCTGAAGGTATTCTGTCTGCAACACTTGTTGTATGTTTAATTGAGGATTTTTTACAAAAGAGTTTGAGGACCTCTCGATGCCATAGATCATCCCAAAAAAATGCACTGACCCCATCTCCCACATTGCATCTAGCAATAGCTTTGTATTGTTCAATGAGAGCTAGATATGATTTCCACCAAAAAGATTCTACCATGTTGTCGCCTGGTAGTTTACCCTCACTGTAGTAACTTTCCCATATCAGATGGACCCATGGTATGTCATGTCTGTTGAAAAATTTATGCAAGTTCTTCATTAGCAAGGTTTTGTTATGTGTGTATATATCTAGTACACCTAGTCCTCCCTGCTTCTTGAGTCTGCACACAGTGTGCCAAGCTACTACTGCAGGTCTGTGATCCTCCATGTCAGGGCCTCTCCAAAGGCAGTGTCTCAAATATATAATTATCTATTTCTTTATAGCTATTGGGATATCCAGGCAACTCATGCAGAATAATGACAGAGATGTGAGCACTGACTTGACAAGGAGCAATTTACCTGCTTGGGTCATGAAAATAGAGAGTCCTGCTAGTCTCTTAGCAATCCTGTTAACAAGAGGTAAACATTGTTCCACATTTGGTTTGTATATTCCCAATGGGAGTCCAAGATAAGTGAAAGGGAATTCCCCTCTGGCACATTGTAGTGTGTTTGTAAATAATTCAATTCTGTCCTCGGCAATGTTCAAAGGAACCAGGAATGACTTCCCATAATTTACTTTAAGCCCTGTTGCAGAAGCAAAAGTATTGAGTAAGGCCTTCAGACAGAATAGCTGCCTAGTATCTGCTTGCATAATCACCAGAGTGTCATCTGCATATTGTACTATTGGGAAGTGAGGGCAAGAGTTGACTTGAAGTGGAGCAGAGAGTAGATTTAACCTCATTGCTTTGTTGAGAATGGATTGCAACATGTCTGGAGCTAGAACAAATATTAAAGGAGAGTATGGGTCTCCCTGTCTCACTCCTCTTTTGATGTAAAAAAATTTCCCAGGTACTCCATTCAGCAAAACATAAGATGATACGGTTGAAAAGAGAGCTTTCATCCAGGAAATCCATCTGTCTCCAAAGCCTTTAGCTTTAAAAATATCAAAGATTGCTTCATTCTCAATTGTATCAAAAGCTTTTTCAAAGTCTAGCTTGATAACTAAGATTTCCTCCCTTGACTTATGGCATTGGTGAATATATTCATAAGCCCATCCTAGGCAATCCTGGATCACCCTGTCTGTAAGGAAGCCATATTGATTGATATGCACCATTTGTAGGATAACACTTTGCAATCTATTAGCCAAAAGTTTTGCAATGATCTTCGGAACTTCATTAAGTAGAGAAATTGGTCTAAAGTCCTTTGGAGTAAGTGACACTTCTTTTTTAGGGATTAGGGTGATGACGGAAGAGTTGATACTTTCAAGGTTTACTGTCCGTGCATGAAACCCTTTAATAAGTTCAGTGACATCAGCTTTGATTATATCCCAATAATTTTTGAGAAACTCATTATTAAAACCATCTGGGCTAGGTGATTTATCTGCTGGCAGATTCTTAACCACATCATCAATTTCATCCTGGGTAAAAGGCTTTTCCAAATCAATGAATATGTGTGGATCCACTATGTTTTCATACAAATCAATTAGATCAAAATGCATAGAATGGCCATTGGACTGTCCTAGTCTGGATTTAAATGCTTCCCATAGAACGGTTGCCTTCCCTTCATGATCAGTGATTTCAACCTGGTCTTAGTTTACCAACATGGCAATTTGATTATGTGTGTGATTAATAGAGGCCTTTGTATGAAAGAATTTTGTGTTTTCATCTCCAAACTTCACACCTTTAATTTTCCTATTTGCTTCCAATAAATCTTCTGATTGTTGAGCATAGTTAATAGAAATTCCTTTAGCATGTTTCTGCAGTTTGTTTCAAACACTGTAAGATCCCTGTATTCCTCAATTAAGTCCCAAAAGAAAATAATATCATTCAGCTCTGCAATCTGCTTCTTATGACAAGATAACTATTTTTCCCATAGCTTGAGTGCTCTTCTAGTATTTTTGAACTTTGCATTTATTATCTTTGCACAGTCAGTGTGTCCTACTGGAATGTTCCATGCAGCCTGTACCACTTGCTTGAAGGAGGTATGATTTAACCAATAATTTTCAAACCTCAACACTTTTGACTTTGGAATATTTGTACCAATTTTGATCATGCAAGGAAGGTGATCAGAAATAGGTTTAGCCATTGGGAGAGCAGTGGAGTCCGGGTAGCTGGTCATCCAAGCAGCAGATGTAAAAAACCAATCTAGCTTCTCAAGGAGAGGGATGTCCTGCATGTTACTCCAACTAAATTGTCTGCCCTTTAGAGGTAGCTCAATCAGGCCAAGTTCACTAATAGCTTCATTAAACATGAGCATTTCATTGACATCACCCCAGGTTTATTTCTGTCTTCGGGTTTTCTAATGAAATTAAAATCACCCATGATTATCCAGTCCGCATCACTAGGCATCTGAATATTACCAAACCATTCAATGAACTCTATCTTATCTTGATGATTGCAAGGTCCATAGATGTTTGTGAGAATCCAAGACCTGTGGGAAGTGTTGCAAGTGAACTGAATATAAAGTGAATATTTGTTCTCGAACATCAACTCTCCAGAGAATAAGGCTCCATTCCAAGCAGTGAGGATGCCACCAGATGCTCCAATGGAAGGTAAGTATTCAAATTTGTTAAATCTCTGTGGGCAAACTTTATGTATATATGTTAAGTCAAAATTCCCTCTTTTGGTTTCCCGTAAACATACAATTCCAGCAGCACTTTCTTCCACTTTATGTCTAATAGCCAGCCACTTATCTGAAGAATTAATACCTCTGACATTCCAGTTGAGTATACTCCAGGTTCTATTGTTATTCATTGTGAACCAAAAGTATATGTCTTTGAACCCCAAGGTCCAACCCCTGCTGCTTATCCCAATACTTGAGTCTTGTTTGAACCTCAAATAGAACAGAGCTAATACAAGTATACACCTCAGACAGACATTGCAATAAAACACCGGTAATCCAAAGCCAAGGCAACATATGATGCATAATTAAAGCCTTGGTAGTAGTAGGCATAGCATATTTAATTCCCACAAAAAGGTAGCATATATCACATACAAATCCATTACAACTAACTAACAAGAGATGTCTCTCATGGTAATCATACAATGTGGAACAGTTTCAAGTAATAAGATTTACTGCAGCCATATAGCAAGGGCACTCCAAAAGAGAATAGCAGGAAACTCTGCTACTCCATCTCATTAGTTGTGGTCTTCTCATCATCAAACCATGTTTGTTTTGCAGTCATCTCCAGTGGCCTTGGCCACCTTGGTTCGATAAACCTTGGTGTGTCGTCTCCTGTTGGTTCGATAAACCTTGGTTCTTAACTGCGGGAAATACTATCTGTAACTATACTACACCCCCTTCCACTTCGAGAAAATACCAACACTATCACAAGTAGTAGAAGAATTTCTGGTGCCATTGCTGGGAGATGGAAATTTCACTTCCCGTCCACTTGCCATTTCTGGCACAATTACTAGGGAGGCCTTAACAAATAAACCAGGTGTCGTCGCACACATTTATTATATACTTGTTTTACTTTCTTTGCCATTTGCCTTTTATTTGCCTTCTCTTTTTCGTTGCCCCCTCCTTATCTAAAAAAATTAAAATACCAAAAGATTGTGTTACCATGTCTGCTTTAGTAACCATGGGCCTTCTATTTGCTTGCATCTTTGCTTGCTAAATAAATATTGATATGGATCCTCATCCACTAGCTAATATTTGAAAATATTCCAACTATTATACACAAATTACTAGTGATGAAAATGGTATTTCTATAAGCTCTTTTACAGAAATGATAAAGTTTAGTTAGTGTAGTTCATTATCTTTGTGAAGTTTTTGTTGAAAATCGTGAATCTAACAATTTTGATGAAGTGTTAAAAGAAGAACTTTATGAAATTATTCATGATAGCTTCTTGAAAAGAAAGAATGATTGCAATTATGCTAGTATAAATTCCATGAGTGTCAATTATTCTAATGATATGCAAAGCTACAAGCTTGGGGATGATCAATTTGAATAGCAAGATATTCTTAGTCCCCCTACTAATGTAGAATTTATA
Source organism: Secale cereale (assembly GCA_902687465.1). Lineage (NCBI taxonomy): Eukaryota > Viridiplantae > Streptophyta > Magnoliopsida > Poales > Poaceae > Secale > Secale cereale. The sequence goes on along the minus strand of LR738712.1, from coordinate 263,965,301 downwards.
AATGAAAATATGGTAATTCTTGTGATTCAAGTGATGAAGATGACATGCTTGATATTGCTTTTTATGGTGACACACTATGTCTCGGCACTAAGAAGAGGATTTCGGTATGATTATGGAGAGTACAACAAATTCCCGGGTGGTTTTGGTAATTCATAACAACATATACATCATTGAACAAATACCTATTCATAGAATATTTCAAGAAAGTTCAATCTAGGTATGGCTGTGTGATGTGAATACGTCCCATCAAATGCAAAGGACAAAGCATTGGCAAAAGTTCCAAGACTCTACATTTTTGTCAACAGTACTAGAATCTGGCAATTTTCCATCTGTCCCCTCTTTGCCATCCGCTAGCTGATGGCCAAGAAACAACTCATGGCAAAGACTTTGGAAAAGCAAACACCAAAGAAACTGCTGATGGCAAAGACTCTCTTTGTCATCAGTCCCCTCTTTGTCGTCGGCCAGCTGATGACAACGAGATGAAAGGCAGATGGCAAAGAGCCTGGTGGGCCCCATGGTGCACGGTGTGGCTAGGTCAACTTCTTTGCCGTCAGCTGGCAGACGTCAAAGAGAGAACAAATTGCAATGTGCCTTCTTTGCCGTTTGCTAGCACATGGAAAAGAAGTGGTGTGGGCCAGCCCTAACAGTCCCTCTCTTCGTTGTTTGCTTGCAATTGGCAAAGAGGGTGCCTTAACTGGGCGGCCCGCTTCTCTCTCTCCCTCTCTCTCTTTCTCTCTCTCTCTCTATGTATCTATCTCTCTCTCTCTCTCTCTCTCTCTCTCTCTCTATATATATATATATATATATATATATATATATATATATGTGCCTCTCCTTCTTTTGTCGTCGTCGCCGTCCAGCCCCAGCCCCCGGAGCCCGACCCACCGCCGTCTAGCCCGCCCGCCCCGCGGCGCCACATCGTCGGACCAAGGCCACACGGCCCCTGCGCTGCCCCGCCCCGCTGTCGGTGTAGCACCGCTCTGACCCGCTGCCTCCCCGGGGCAATCCTCCACTAGCCGACATTCCTCCATCGCCCCCCTCCCCACGGACATCCTAGGCCGACCTCGCTGGAGCCAAAGCAAGGTGAGGTTAATTTTTTTCTATTTTTCCCTATTTAGGTTTAGTTTTAGTGCTAGGTGTAGGTTAGTAATAGGTTTAGGTTTAGATAAATTGAAGAGGAAGAAGAAAGATGAAAAAAAGAATAAGTAGGAGAAGAGGAAAAAGGAAAAGAAGAAGAAGAAGAAGAAGAAGAAGAAGAAGAAGAAGAAGAAGAAGAAGAAGAAGAAGAAGAAGAAGAAGAAGAAGAAGAAGAAGAAGAAGAAGAAGAAGAAGAAGAAGAAGAAGAAGAAGGAGGAGGAGAGGAGAAGAGGAAGTGGAAAAAAGGAAAAGAAGAAAGAAGAAGAGGAGAAGAAAAGAAGAAGAAGAAGAAAAAGGAAAGGAAGAAGAAAAAGAAGAAGAAGAAGAAGAAGAGGAGGAGGAGGAGGAGAAAAAAAGAACAAGAACAAGAACAAGAAGAAGAAGAAGAAGAAGAAGAAGAAGAAGAAGAAAATAAGAAGAAGAAGTAGAAGAAGAAAGAAGAGAGGAGGAGAAGAGGGAGAAAAGGAAAAAGGAAACAGAATAGGAAGAAGAAGATAACACCCAGACATCAACACGATACCCAGACACCCCGACACGACACCCCGACCTGGACATGACACCCTGACACCCCTACAGCCCGACACCATGACACCCAGACATGACACCCCGGACACCCCGACCCTGGGACGACACCCCTACACCATGACACTGTGACACTACGTTACCCAAACACGACACCCCCGACCCCCGACACCTTTTCGGCCACCTGTTCACCGAAAAGGTGCTCTTCGGCCTACCAGAGGACGACATGGTCATATATTTATGAATTATGAGTTAGGTCATATATTTATCAATTTTTTTATAAAAACATCATATTTGTGTTGATCGGGTGGATTTAAATGTGCAGTTGGTTCGTCGCTGCGAGAGTCTGGTGTATGGCGACCTCCCCTTGGGTTCGACGAGCTCTGCCCCTGCGTTCATGGGTGAGCACAAATGACATCTCCTCCTCCCCCATTCATTTTCTCTATTCTGGTCTTCGTGTCGATGAAACTTGCTAGCTATCGGTGTCTTCAATCATTAGTATGCGTGACCACAATGTGTCTCCCGTTCGAAAGGGTTACATATATAAATATGCAAGCATTTGCTTTATAACCGTGATTCTTTTGAATTGTCCAACATTATCCATGGACTGCCTGATTATGTGTAGATTGGGTTCATTTTCCCATATGCTATTGTCGGTGTCCTGGGAAGAGGGGGTACCCAGACTTGCCTGCCTGCGGCCCATGACGTGGCTCCATCGACGGCCTGGTACGGCCCAGCTTCAGCAATCATAGCTCAAGACCCTTGCGGGGGGCCAAGCCTCTCGAGACGAACGACGGCAAGACCTCCTAGGGGGCAGCCTCTCTAGGCTCGCTCTCAAGGAGCAGAGATATCTATGCAAGGTGCACCTCGCGAGCTTCATGTGACATGATCCATGATGACCAGGGCCAGGCGGGCGCCAGTGGGCGTAGTGTACCAGTTTCCCCTTTGGTGCGAAGGGGGCAAGCAAAGGCGCGGAGTCCCGAGGAATCAAGGAAAGGTTTCCATATCAGTGCAACAAGGCAAGGACCACTGGGATGGAAGGACGGATGTCACCATGGAGCCCGGCACGGTGTCACCACCAGAGCCTTTGGCAGGCAAACACCACTTTTGTCAGGATAGCTTTTACTAGTTGCCCCCTTCAAATTTGGCCGTTGTAGGATCCCTTCCCGCCTACATTTGGCAAGAGGACCAAGGCCACTATAAATAGGACCTAGCTACCACCATAGAGGAGACGAGCATTCCACCACAACAAGGAGCGAATCACCCAGATCATCCTCACCCTCACCAGCTCATCGAGCTCTAGAACATCTCACCTACTGAGGTTGTTCATCCACTATACTAGTTCATCCTCAGCCCCACGAGGCTATCAACCACACACACTAGAGTAGGGAATTACACTGCAAGGTGACCCGAACCAGTATAAACCCCTGTGTCTCTTGTTCCTTGAGTTCGTCGAGCTAGGACGTGGGATCGAAGGGCGAGCGCGCTGGGTAGAGAGCTTCGTGCGCACCCTAGAGTTCAAACCTCTCTAGGGTTTGCGGAGCCTCAAATCTGAAATTTGGCGCGCCAGGTAGGGGTGCACCGAAACCTCTCTTCCATCGGCCGACGCATCACCGCTCCACTGCTTCCATGGCTGACGCTCGTCGAGCTCGTGCTGAGCGACGGGACGCCCTCGCCGCCCGTGTCGCCCAAACGGCTCCCGTCGGTGCCCACCCCCGTTCTCCATCACCTGCCGCCGACGCAGCCATCGGCCCGACGAGGCATGAGCAGCAAGCCTTGTCGCTGCACCCCTTGGTGCGGCAGGATGGACCCACCGCCTCCCCGTCGCTGACTCCAGCCGGCTCGTCGTCTCATGGTCGTCGCGAACCCGCGGACGCTGAGGCTGCGCTACTCATGGCGCGCGAGCTCCTGCGCTACCGCCCCGTCGACTACTTCTACGAGGACTTGCTAGACTGCATCGCCGACTCGTCAGCGCCGCTGGAGGCTCTCCTCCATCGTCCGTCTTGCTACATCGTCCGCCTCCCTCTGCGGGCGACGTGGCCCATGGAGCACCTCCCCCGCCTCCACATCATGACGCCGCCCTCGCTCCAAGGAGTGCGGCCCCAGGGCGCGACCCACCGCGTGGGGCACCCGCACATGAAGAAGGAAGCTATCAAGAAGTCAGCAACCGCAAGGAGGATCTCCTGCGCTCCCATCACCACCAAGTCAAGATCATGCGCCCCCTGCGGTGGCAGCGCATGAGAACCAAGACCAAGCACCGCCTCCACGACGGGCTTCGGTGGCCAGAGCAGGCTGCCGAGCCTTCCTGAGCTACACAACGTCGTCTGGTCCGGGAAGTTCAAGCCCGACCTGCCTCCGTGCTATGATGGTACCCCCGACCCTGCTGAGTTCCTGAAGCTTTATGAGCTGAGTATCGAGGCGGCCAACGACGACGAGAAAATTATGGCAAACTAGTTTCACATGACTCTCAAAGACGGTGCACGCTCGTGGCTCCTAAACCTGCCCACATGATCGATCTCCTCCTGGAGTGAGATGCGTGAGATTTTCATCGCCAACTTCCAGGGCACTCGCGACTGCCGGCCAGCCGCGGGTGACCTGCGGCGCGTCAAGCAGCAACCGGGGGAAGCCTGCAGAAGTACATCTAGTGCTTCAACAACGTCCTCCTCAAGATTCCCAAGGTGATGGACGAGGTCATCATCTCAGCACTCTCCGATGGCGTCCGCGATGTCAAGATGAAGGAGGAGCTCGCCATCCACGAGGACTTGTGCATAGCCTTCAAGTTGTTCAACATAGCGACCAAGTGCGTGAGAGTTGAGGAAAGGGGCCTTTCCCTCGTCGAGCTCCCTGCTGCTGACCCAGAAGACAAGAAGGCCAAGGCTAAAGACATGAAGCCCAAGGGGGTGGCCGTGCTCGCGGCAGAACCAGAGATGAAGCGCGGCCGCGACCACCCAGAGTCATAAAAGGGTAGCCGTCTATTCTGCGCCTTCCACAACATACACAGCCACAACACCAATGGGCGCTCAGGGCCATCCGCGATGGGCGCTTCGGTCGACGCCCCGAGAGCGACGATCGAGGCTATGGCCATGGAGGAAGCCGAACTGGAGGGCGTTGGGATGACCGTGGCCCCCGTCAGGAGTGGCTCGATCAGCCTCGTGGGGACCGCTATCACGACCAACGTTGCGAGGGCGCTTGCAGGGACCAGCCTCGTGAGGACCGCCCTCAGGGCAAGGCCGGCCACCCTCCACTGCCACCACCACCAAGGAGGAACGATGATTAGGACGAGGTGGCTAGGGGCTTTCAGGAGCCTCGCGCCATCGCTTGCATCTTGGGCGGCGTGCAGGCTCCAGCCTCTCAGCGCATCGACGCAGCACTTCCGAGGCTAGAAGCCACGCGGCCGCTCAGGTGGTCCAAGTGCACTATCACCTTCAGCTCAGCTGACTATCTCAAGTGCGCGGCAACCGGCGGCGCACTCCCGATGCTCTGCTCACCCATCATCACCAACGTCCAAGTCACCAAACCCCTCATCGATGGTGGTGCTGGGCTCAATGTTCTCTCCATCGACACGTTCGACCATCTCCAAGTGCCATATGACCAGTTGCAACCCACTAAGCCTTTCTCGGGAGTGACCGACGGCTCCACCACCCCAATAGGGCAGATTCGCCTCCCGGCCACCTTCGGCCAGTGCGACAACTACCGCACCGAGCTCATCGACTTCGACGTCGCCCACATTCGCCTCCCATACAACGCCATTATTGGGTATCCGGCCCTGGCCAAGTTCATGGCGGTGACTCGCCATGGCTACAACGTCCTCAAGATGCCACGAAGCCACGACATCATCACTATCACGTGCGAGGAAAAGGACGCGGTGTGCTCCCTTGAGCGCGCCTACCAACCTGCAGCAGTCGAGGACCCAAACAACGAAGGCACCATCTGCCCTCCTGAGGTTGTCCCCAAGAAGAAGAAGCAGATGGTCCACCAAGAGCTTCAGGGTTACCGTAGTAACTAGACTCGTTATTGAGCCCTCCGGATGACCAGGGTTACCGTAGTAACTAGACTCATTATTGAGCCCTCCGGATGACCAGGGTTACTGTAGTCACTAGACTCGAGGGATGAGGGGCTACGTGGCCAGTGAGTCCCTTTGGTCGTGATGCCCAAGGGTCCCCCTTGACGTTCAAGCGATCCCGTTTTCGTTCTGCATCGGCAGGGCCCAACCCCGCGCATACCTCGATCGCCATTGAGCCCTCCGGATAACCGGGGTTATCGTCATAACTAGACTCAAGGGTTGAGGGGCTACGTGGCCAGTTAGGCCCCTGGGTCACAATGCCCAGGGGTCCCCCTTGACGTACGAACGACTCTCATGAAGGAGAACGAGCACCATACCTTGCCCACGAGCCTTCGCCTGGGATGGGGGCACGAGAAGGCCAGGTGTCTGGACACCTGGTAGGGTGGCGTCTGCCAGGCGTGACCTAAGCATAGCCCCCGTGCCTAGCCCCCTCGCGACACCCATCCAAGGAGAAGCTGTGAGCGTCGTGAGCTGAAAAGCTCCCTAAGGTTGGTGCGGCCACTGGGGGCCACCCTCAGTTGTTTATAACTAGCGCGGAGCATAGAGCTACCACACTTGTGCGGAGTGTGGGCATAACCGTGCCTCGGTCGTATCGGCCAGCGCGGAGCTTGGTGCTTCCACTGGTTCGTGGGCATAACTGCTCCTCGGTTGGATCTGCCAGCGTGGAGCTTGGTACTTCCACTGGACCGTGGGAGGGAGCCTCCCACTGGGAGAGACTCCGGGGCGTGTACAGCCCCGTCCTGACACGTGGCTTGCACGATAGGACAGCCAAGGTGTATATGGGCCCTCCTCAGGACGAGCTGAACGACTCTGAGGAAGTTCTCATGAGCTTACGCATCACCCACGAGACCCTACCCTGAGGCGGGTTGCGCCTGAGTCTTCTTCTGCAAAATGTGAAAAGAGAGGTGTTATGTCGACCAGCACCGAGTGCATCTCCAGGGGACATTGCATGAGAAGGCCACAACACCACTGACCCCAAGAGGTGATTAGCCCATGCGAGAACAAGGCACCAAGGACCATGGGAGGTGCCGTCAAGGGAATGGCTCGCTAGACAGAGCTCAGCCCTTGGGTTTATCGATGCTGCAGGGACGAACCAGATCACTGACGTCGTGCCACTCCTTAATTATGGGGCGGTCGCGAGTGGGCTCACAAGGGCTTATCACCTTAGTGGCGGTGAGGACGCCGAGGATATAGATAATGCGAATGGAAAGAAATATCTCGCCTTGATCATGCATAAAGGGAGATAACCGCGGGGGATCAGCCCCCAGAGGCCTGAGGATGATGCAGCCCGAGAGGCGCCCTCGTTTGGATACCTGAAGTGTCACCTGATACTTGTTGAAGGAGAGTTGGGGTAGCTGAAGACGCGAGCTGTGCGGGTCGCTCCCAAGGATCGTCGGGATCCTGAGGCCCAGGGGCTCCAGAGGTTCTCAGTGGTCGCGCGGGCCCGGCTCTCGCTCCGTCCGGACCGCCTGCCACTGAGCCTCGCGAGCCCCCAAGGCCCGCTGCACTAGATGCTGGAACGTGGTAGCTGTGTTGCGGAAGTCGAAGAGTGTGCGGACGTAGCTGCAGGGGAGGGCCCTCTCCGGCCGACCATCGTCGGCCAGAAGGGCTCCTGAGAAGCGGCTCGGTTGAGACCCACGATGTCAACGCAGACGCGAAAGCATTCGCTTGGGCTGCAAGCAGGTGAACTTGGGGTTGTGTGGTTACGCCCACCGCAGATGAGTCTTGCGTACTGAAGTTCCTGTGTAACTTGGTCGATGAAGTACTGAGCCCCCAGCGCTGAACGGCTCACTCTGGGCTCACAAAAACGCGCATCAAGATATGCTTGCAGGTGGTGCTCGAACATCTCCTTTGAGGCGCAGGTCAACTCGGCGACACTCCAGAGGAGAGCCCCCAAGCCCGTCACGAGAGGGGCGTCGAGCGCGCCTCCCTATGCGAGGGTGGAGGGCGCCTCGTCAGCATGCGCGAGTCTTGAGGCCAGGCCGTCAGGAGTCCCCGCGTCCTGAGGTCCGTCGACGGGTAGGTTCTTATTCTTCTTGGGGGCGGTCTGCAGGGCGAGGACGGCTCCATCCTCATTGGAGCACTTGACCGCCATGGTCTTTAAGGCATGCTCCAGGGAACGCACTGCTTCCTTCTCATCGGAGGCGATCGTGATGACTCCGCCGCTCCCGGGCATCTTGAGGACGTTGTAGCCGTGATGGGTCACCGCCATGAACTTGGCGAGGGCAGGATACGCTAGGATGGCGTTGTACGGGAGGTGGATGTTGGCGACGTCGAAGTCGATGAGCTCTGTGTGGTAGTTGTCGCGGTCGCCAAAGGTGACGGGGAGGCGGACCTGCCCCATCGAGAGTGTGGAGCCATCCGTGACTCCGTAGAATGGCTTGGTTGGGTGGAGCTGATCATAGGGAACCTAGAGTGTCTCGAAGGTCTGGACGAAGAGGACGTTGAGCCCTGCTGTGCGGTTGATGAGGGTCTTGGTCATGAGGACGTTGTTGATGGTCGGGGTACAGAGCACCGGGAGGGCGCCTGGGGCCGCAGTGCACTTGAGCTGGTCTTTGGGGTCGAAGGCGATGACTTGCTTGGTCCATCTGAGGTTGCACGCAGTGTCAGGCCTGGGAAGCACCACGTTCACCTCACGGGTGAACTGCTTGAAGATGCGGTGAGAAGCCGGGGCATGGGCTCCTCCCAGGATGCATGCAACTGCACGCGGCTCCTGGAAGGCCCCTGCCCCGTCTCCCTGGTGGTCGTCGTCGTTCCTCCTTAGCGGTGGTGGCAGCGGAGGCAGGCCTCCGTTGCCCTGAGGGCGGCCCTCACAAGGCTGGTCGCGCCAGGGGGCGTCACGAGGCTGCTCCTGCAAGTGGTCTTCACGAGGCTGCTCACGCCACCCTTGGCGTGAGTTCCTGCCGTCCCAACGTCCTCCTCCTCAGCCTCCGCCACGGCCGTAGCCGCGGTTGTCGTTCTCATGGCGCTGCCAGACACGCCCGCCCCGCATCGCCCTGAGCTCCTGGCAATCGTTGGTGTTGTGGCTGTGGACGTCATGGAAGACGCAGTATGGTCGGTTGTCTCTAGGGAGGTCATCGTAGCCGCAGCCACGCTTCACTTCTTGCTCCGCAGCCAGCACGGTGGGTCCCTTGCGCTTCGACTCCTTGGCCTTGGTTTTCTTGTCGTCCGCCTCCGCCTCAGGCAGCTCCTAAAGGGAGAGGCGGTCTTCCTCGGCTCTGGCGCACTTTGCCGCAAGCTTGAACATCTCGAGGGCAGTGCACAAGTCTTCGTGAATGGCGAGCTCTTCCCTCATCCTGACGTCGCGGACGCCATCGGAGAACGCAGAGATGATGGCCTCACCCGAGACCCTGAGGATACAGAGGCGCATGGTGATGAAGCATTGGATGTACTTTTGCAGGGTTTCTCCCGGCTGCTGCCTCATGCGACGCAGATTAGCAGCTGCCGTGGCTCGGTCGCGGGTGCCTTGGAAGTTAGCGACAAAACACTCGCGAAGCTCTTCCTATGAGGAGATGGATCCCACATGGAGGTTCAGGAGCCAGGAGCGTGCGCCGTCCTTCAGAGCCATGGGGAACCAGTTCGCCATGACCTACTCGGTGCCGTTGGACGCCTCGATGCTCAACTCGTAGAGTTGGAGGAACTCTGTGGGGTCGGTGGTGTTGTCGTAGCCTAGAGGCAGGTCCGGCTTGAACTTGTCGGGCCAGACGAGGCGCCGTAGCTCAGGGGCTAGGGCGTGACGTCTAGCCACTCTCACAATCGCTGGCGCCCCCTGCACTTGCGACGCTGGTTCTTGAGGTGTCGGCGCCACCACCTCCTGTGGCGCGCGGTCTGGGCGCTGTGGGCCAGGGGGCCACGAGCCCCTACATGAGGGTGCGGAATCACATGACAACTCTCCTCGTCGCGGGCGTGGGCTCTGCGGGGTTGCTCACATCGAGGGGCCTCGCGCCGGCCCTCCTGGCCGGCGTAGTAGAGGGGAGGCGGAGCCGGGACTCCACGGCCCTCTTTCCCCGCCGGGGGTGACGGAGGACGTGAGGAGTGCATTGGTGCGGGCGCTTATCCAGCGGTGTTGCCGAGCTCGGTGATGCGATGGAGCCACTCGTCGTAGAGGTCATCTGCTGGGCGGTAGCGCAAGAGCTCCCGCGCCATCAGAAGCGCAGGCTGCTGGTAGACCGGCCCGCGGCGGACCAGCGAGGACGACGCTGCGGCCGGCGAGGGTGAAGGTATTGCCGTGCGGCCATCCCGCCGCACGGAAAGCGGCACCGAGGAGTCTTGCTGCTCGCGGACAGCCGGGGCGGTGGCGGCGTTGGCGGCCGGCGAGTTGGGGCGGAGTGGTGCGTCGCTGCCCGCGGGCGCCGTCTAAGCGATGTTCGCAGCGCGGCGGGCGGCGCGAGCTCGGCGTGGGTCCACCATGGCTGTGGAGCAGGGTCGGTGACGAGAACGCGACGAGGTCGACGGAGAGGCGAGATTTCGACATGCCCCCTACCTGGCACACCAAATGTCGGATTCAGGGCTCCGCAAAACCCGTTAAGTTTGAACACAGGGGCGTGAACGAAGATCTCTCCGACTCACGTCTACCTAGCGCCTCGCTCTCATCTCGGTAGAAGGATTCAAGCAAACAACGAACAAGCACACAAGAGTTTATCCAGGTTCGGGCCACCGTGTGGTGTAAGAACCTACTTCCTGCATTGGTGGATTGGCTCCGGGCGAGCTAGAATATGAGCTAGTACAACGGTTCCTGGGCTCAGGAGGCGAGCTCAGGAGGGTCAGGAGGCTAGTGTTCTTACTCCTTGTGTGGTGGCCGAGTGTGTTCTGTCTCTCCCGTGTGTTCCTCCCGTCCCCTTTGTAGTGGGAGTCCTAGCTACTTATATAGGCGGCCACGGTCCTCTTCCCCCGAAATGTTTAGGCAGGAAGGGATCCCACAACGGCCATTTTTGAGCGGGAACACAAGGACGTTCTTATCCTGACAAAAGCGGTCTTCGCCTGCAAAAGGATCAGGCGGCGACACGGTGGTGGGCTTGACGGTGACATCCCCCTTATCGTCCTTGCGGTCTTCGGTCTTGTTGCACCAAAGAGGAAACCTTTGCCCCGCTCCTTGGGAACCAACGGCTGCGCTGTGTCCTTTGCACCAAAATGGCAACTGCGTCGTTGGCGGGCGCTGGCACCCACTGGCGCGGTGCGTCACTACTGACATCACTGCCTCCTCCTGAGACAGGCTCGGCCTTGGATTCTCCGCCCCTCCGGAACGCCTTGCTGAGGCCGCTCCCGAGGAGGTCTTGTTGTTGTTCTCCTCGCGAGGCTTCACCCCCTCGTGATGGTCTTGAGCAGCTGGTCGATCAGCTGGGCCGTACCAGGTCGCTTGTAGGAGCGCGTCGCGGCCCGCAGACAGGTAAGTCTGGGTACCCTGGTTCCCAGGACGCCGACAGATAGTTAACAAAAACCAAGGTGTTTATGAGAGACACATTTGCAAATGCGAGAGAAAAACGTGGTGCCCATGTGTTAGGTGCGACAACTATCATAAGAGGAAAGTTCTTGTAATGAGTAAACACCTACAAAAGTGGGGTTTTACGCCTGCTTATACGATCTGGACATTTCTTGGTGAGTCTGCCCAACGTGCCAGAGCCGACGTGGTTCGTCGTTGCACCGATGAACATTCTACCGGGGTCGAAGACATGGTGTAAGACTTTGATGATGCTCGGGATTCGAACGATGAGATGGAGGAATCTACAAAGTCCTTCAATGATATGTTGGAGTCTTCAAAACGTCCTCTCCACGAGCACACTAAGCTTTGTCAGCTAGATGCCATCGCACAGGTAATGGCTCAGAAGGCTTAATTCAACTTGGGCAGAGAATGCTACAACGCAATAATGACACTATTTGGACGATTTCTACCCAAAGGTCATGTAATGCCTGCAAGCCTATACGAGTTAGAAAAAAATCCTTCGTGTACTTAAGATGCCCAATGAGAAGATAGATGCATGTGAGAATGGATGTGCCTTATTTAGGCTTGAGTATGCGGACTTGAACTATTGTCCCATTTGCAAGTCTTCCAGGTATATTCTGGTAGACAACGGTATGGGTAAGAAGAGTTAGACAAATATCCTAGTTAATGTTCCTCGGTATACGACAATCATACCAAGACTTCAATGTATTTTCATGGTCGAAGAGATGGTCAGACAGTTGACATTGCCCAATTGGGGAAAAGAACCGAACTAGATGCTGATGGGATTCAGATGTTGGTACACACATCGGATGGTTTTGCGTGGAAGCACTTTGATGCATTACATCACAAAAAGGTGGAGATCCAAGGCATCCTCGAGTCGCCATCTGCATGGACGGGTTCAATGTGTTTGGTCTGAAGGCAACCCAATACAGTTGTTGGCCTGTATTTGTCATTCCACTCAATCTCCCCCTCGGATAGATTATGCAAAGAAAGAATATTTTCGTGACGTTGCTAATTCAGGGCCCAACTATCCGAGGAAGAATATGAATGTGTACATGCAGCCGCTTAAGGATGAATTGCTAGAAGCTTGGGATAATGGGCTAAAGACATACGACACCGCTAGCAAACAAAACTTCATAATGCGTGCCTGGTACATGTACTTGATGCATGACTTGCCGGCGTATGCGCTATTCGCTGGCTGGTGTGTGCATGGAAGGTCTCCGTGCCCCACAAGCAAGGCAGCTCTTCAACTTCGTTGCTTGCAGGTGGGTCAGAAGTATTTTTTCTTCGACTTTCATAGACAGTTCCTGGATCCTAGCCATAAGTTCATAAAAGACAAGAAGAGCTTCATCAAAGGTAGAGTTGTCAAAAACTATACACCACCTGCGTTGACAGGCCAACAGACCCTGAATCAGTTAAACACTCTCGAGCCAGATCCAAAGCATCCAGGGTATTTCAAGGGGTATAATTCGGAACACGCCTAGACTTAGAAGACATGCTTGTGGGATGTGCCTTACTTGAAAGACCTCCTTTGCCCACACAAGATCGACGTGATGCACACCGAAAAGAATATTTGTTCTCAGGAGTCCTAAGGCTAGAGTCGACCATGAGGCTCTATGTGATAGACCGTTAGAAAATATGTGACAACCGAAAGGAAAGCATAACTAGATGAAGCCAATGGCATGGTTCAATCTTGGAAGGCCAGCTATGAGGGAAACTATATTGTGAGTGAAAATGCAATTGATGTTCCCCGATGGGTATGCAGCGAATCTAAAAAAGGGAGCTAGGCTTGATAAATTGAAACTATTTTTTATCAAGAGTCATGATTGGCACATATGGCTTGAGAGGGTAATGCCAGTGATATTGCGTTGCTTTTTCGCTGAGGATAAATGGCTAGTACTAGCAGAGCTGAGCTATTTCTTCCGTGTTCTTTGTACGAAAGAACTATCACCTGGCATGCTAGATGAAATGTAAGAGTTGGCACCGGAGTTGATCTGCAAGTTAGAGAAGATCTTTCCACAAGGCTTCTTTAATCCAATGCAGCATGTGATTTTGCATCTCCCGACTAAGGCATGATTTGGGGGACCCGTGCAAAATCATTGGTGCTACGCAACTGACTGGGTGCAGAAGATGCTTCGAGCAAAATGTAAAAATAAACATAGAATTAAAGCATCGATGGCCGAGGCATTCATTACTGAGGATGCGGCAAACTTCGTGACAGCACACTACGAAGCCAAATATTGTCATTTGCATAATCCGAAGCCTCGATACAATGCTGGCGACCCTTAAAAGGGTGAACCCAACCTCAGCCCATTCAAAGGGAAGCTCGCACCCGCCGGTGCTTCTAATTCCCTATCATTGGATGTCGAAGAATGGCGGGCCATTTCGTAGTATATCTTCAACAACCTAACAGAAGTGCGGCCGTACATCAAGTAAGTTCTCGGTACATTTTTTGCAACTTCTAATTCCTTTCAACTGCTATTATTCCCGGATATTTGATACAGTCAATATGTAACCAAATTCCTGTATGGAGCGGTGATCCAAAAGGATTTCGTCGCAGAGTATGAGCTTCTGGAAAATCATGGAGGCGGCTATCCCGGTTTCATCTCTTGGTTAAAACAAAAAGTAATTTCCATTTGACCATTTCATTTCTTTGCCTAATTTGTGGATAATGCAACAATCCTTTCGTATTAAACTTGTAGGCTAATTCATAGTTTATGGACGCCGAATTGAGACAAGTCGCTAATGGTTATGACTATAAGGTTCGTTCGGTTGAAAAATATGACATCAACGGGTATCGCTTTCGTACCTATGGCAAAGAGCTATGTATGGCCGACCAAAAATCTACAAATTTTTGTGTCTCTGTTATCGACGAAGGAGATACCAAGTACTATGGAAGAGTTCAAGCAATTTATAAACTTCTATTTTATGGTGCAAACCCACCGCATGTCATAATCTTCAAATGTTATTGGTTCCAGCCGAAGGAAACTAGAAGGACTCATGATCATATAAGGCTAGTAGTGTCAGATTAGGGGCTCCGCAAAACCCAAGAAGTTCGAACACAAGGGCGTGAACGAAGATCTCTCCCACTCACGTCTACCTAGCGTCTTGCCCTCGCCCAGTGAAGAGATTCAAGCAAACAACAAGTGAAGCACGCAAGAGTTTACCCAGGTTCAGGCCACCTTGTGGTGTAAAACCCTACTTCCTGGTTTGGTGGATTGGCCTTAGGAGGGCTGGAATATGAACTAGTACAGTGATTCCTGAGCTCAGGAGGTGAGCACAGGAGGGTCAGGAGGCAAGTGTTCTTGATCCTTTGCGTGGTGGCAGAGTTTATGGATCTGCTTCCCTCCCTCTCTTCATAGTGGGGATCCTAGCTACTTATATAGGCGGCCAGGGTCCTCTTCCCCTGAAATGTTTAGGCGGGAAGGGATCCCACAACGGCCATTTCGAGCGGGAACACAAGGACATTCCTACCCTGACAAAAGTAGTCTTCACCTGCAAAAAGACCAGGTGGTGACGCGGTGGTGGGCTCGGTGGTGACATCCTCCCTATCGTCCTTGCGGTCTTTGGTCCTGTTGCACCAATGGGGAAACCTTTGTCCCGCTCCTCGGGAACCTGCGCCTGCGCTGCCTCCTTCGCACCGAAACGGCAATTGCGCCGCTGGCGGGCGCTGGCATCCGCAGGCATAGTGCGTCACTGCTTACGTCCCTGCCTCCTCCTCAGGCAGGCTTGGCCTTGGATTCTCCGCCCCACCGGAGCACCTTGTCGAGGCCGCTCCTGAGGGGGTCTTGACGTTGTTCTCCTCGCGAGGCTTAGCCCCCTCGCGAGGGTCTTGGGCAGTTGGTCGATCAGCCGGGCCGTACCAGGCCGTGGTAGTAGCACGTCGCGGCCCGCAGACAGGGATGTCTGGGTACCCTGGTTCCCAGGACGCCGACAGTAGCCCCCGGGCCCAAGGTGCACGCAGAGTTGGCTTCGGGGCGAAGCCTTATTTGAGGACGAAGCGCTGCGGGCCCTAAGAGGCTGCGGGCCAGGCCGGCACGTGACGGTTGGATGGGACGTGGCAACTCTGCTCCCCACGCAGTCTTGGTAATCGTGTGACTTGACATCTCCTCGACGCAGACGACGGGGCTGTTATGGTTGTGATGCCACTGGCTGGCGGTTGGGCTCCTCCGCCCTATAAATGGGACTAGGGGGGTCTCCCAAGCCGTTTTCAAGCCAGCGTCGTCTTCCTCCTTGCTTGTTCCTCACTCTCCCTCTTGCTGCGAGATCTCCATGGCGCCGCCGAGGAAGCCGTCCGCC
The DNA here is from genome assembly GCA_902687465.1 of Secale cereale. Lineage (NCBI taxonomy): Eukaryota > Viridiplantae > Streptophyta > Magnoliopsida > Poales > Poaceae > Secale > Secale cereale. Next base: position 263,949,840 of record LR738712.1, on the reverse strand, counting down.
GCGGAGAAGGGAAAGGCCCCGAAGGGTCTGGCCCTGCTGCCGCCGAAGTGGAGCCGAGGCGTCCCCGCAAGCATGCCGTTGTGCCCGCAGCGACTCCTCGGGGAAGCGGGCGCGGCCTTCCGGGTTCTGTCGTGGCCGTTGGTGAGAGGCGTGGTACGTCCTCCCGTGGTGATGGTGGTCGCGGCCATGGTGGGAGAGGAGGCGCGAGACGGTGCATGGCAGTTGCGTGTCCTTCGCGCCCGCAGCTCCACTCCTACGACGTGTCGTCGGAGTTCGTGGTGTGGGCGTAGAAGCCTGGTGGCTCGTGGCTCCGACTTCCCCGCTCGTTCGGCAACGCGTTACCAGTCGGAGGCCCTGGCGGCGTCTGGCTCTAGGCTGACGGTTGCTGTAGTGGTGCGTCCTGGGTGGAGGTTGATGTGGCTCCCTCGGGGGATGTGTTCCTGGAGCGCGGCTGGCAATCTTTTGCTCGCGCGCGCCGGCTGTAGGGGAGGTGTGCGCTCTACTTCAGGTACGATGGCGCCTCCACACCTTTTGTTAGGGTCTTCTCGGAGGAAGGGAGGCGCCTTGGGTGCTGTCCCGAGGCCGATGACGAAGAGGACGACGGGGACGGTGTCCGGAGGAGCAGATCCTCCTCCAGAGACGATCTTAGTCCGAGGGGGCGCCGCGGGTCCCCCCTCTATGGCAGCAGCAGCTCCTCCAGCAGCGGCGGCCGCGATGAGCCACCACGCCGCCGAGCTCGGCCTGGCGAGGGGAGGGGGTTGCCGCGCCGCTGTGACTCGGTGAAGCCGGAGGAACTGGGAGACTCGGACTGAGCGGGAGCGGCCTCTGCTTCTTCTCCTTCTTTTTCCTTCATGTCCTTTCTGTGTCAAAATTTCAAGTTGACTCAAGAAGGCGTGTAATGGACTGTGATATATGTATGAAGGGAGAACTTGTTGTCATGTTTTTTTTGTTGCCTTGGTGTGGTTACTTTGCTTTTACGCGTCGCGACGTCTTGAGGCGGAGTCCTCCTGACTCTTTGGCGTCATGAGCCCCATCGGATCGTGAGGACGGCCGAATCTAGGGAGCTCGTGCAGCCTCCGAGCATGGGTGAGCCGCTGAGAGCTGCTGAGAGCGCCGAGCGCGGGTTAAAGCACCAAAGCCTGAGCCGGCTCGGTAGGATAGGTTGCGCGCACTGAGAAGCCTGATGCCAGAGCCTGAGCGGGCTTGGCCAGGCGAGGTCACGGGGCCGTGGCAGACGAAGGCCGGTGACCGACCGTGCCCCAGCCCCCACGCGCGAGGCGTGCGAAGAAAAGCGGGTGGCGCAGCCCTGCTCAACAAACTGAACTTAAAACCGACGAGAAAGATCCCAAACAAGACTTTCAACCAAATGCAAGAAGCGCGAGAAACACGAGAACTTCATAGCACGGGGTAGAGGAAGGGCTGATAGCCAAGGAAGTAGAAAAGGCTGACAGCCAAACACCAAGCCAAAAAAGGAAAAAGGTCTTGTCCGACCCCTACACTACGTCTTCTCCCCAGAGCAGAGCTAAGGACTGCCACTAGGGCATGGGTTGGAGCCCCGTCTGAGGGCCCGTAGGCAACGCACAGGAGACTCCGAGGCGTGTATAGCCCCAACTCATTATTACGTAAGAGTGTCATGGGCGGGACCTTCACGGGCACGGAGTCTTGATTACAGATAGAACCTCCTAAGGTGTTCGATGTTCCAGGAATTCTGGATAGGTATCCCATCCTGCGTCTCCAGGCACACATCACCGGGCCTAGAGACACGGCCGATTCTGAATGGGCCCTCCCACATGGGCGGGAGCTTGTGCAACCCCTCCCGGGAGAGGACCCACCTCAGGACCAAGTCACCAACTTTAAGTGTTCTTGCACGGACGCCGCGGCAGTGGTACTGCCGCAGCGCCTGCTGGTATCGCGCCGCCCTGAGGGCAGCTCGGCGGCGGCCCTCCTCGCCGAGCACGAGGTCCATCTGCCAGGCGGCATCCTGGCATTCCTCATTGACGGCCAAGACTCGTGGGGAGCGATGCTTGACCTCGTGAGGAAGGACCGCCTCCGCCCCATAGACGAGGAAGAAAGGAGTTTCCCCCATGGGTTTGGTGGCAGTGGTTCGGATTGACCACAGCACGGACTGGAGCTCGTCGATCCAGCCCCTGCCGCAAGCCTCAAGCTTCTTCTTAAAGTTGTGTGTTTTGAGGCCACGCAAGACTTCCGCATTGGCGCGCTCGGCCTGACCGTTGCTCCTGGGGTGAGCCACCGAAGCATAGTAGATCAATGTTCCAAGGTTAGCACAATATGACCTGAAGAGATTGCTTGTGAACTGTGAACAATTATCCGTGATGATGCGGCTGGGGACCCCGAATCGCCTCACGAGGCCCTAGATGAACTTCACAGCCGACCCGGCTGGGATCGCGCGAATGGCGCCACCTCCGGAGTCCACTCAAAGGGCCCCTTCTTCTTCATGAGCTTGAAGAACGGGAGGGCGCGTCCCCCAAGCTTAGAGATGAAGCGCCCTAGGGACGTTACACACCCCACGAGCTTCTGCATCTCCTTCAGGTTCGTGGGCGGCTTCATTCTTTCGATGGCCTTGATCTTCTCCGGATTAGCTTCAATGCCTCGGTGGGAAACCAGGAACCCTAGAAACTTGCCGGAGGGTACTCCGAACACGCACTTCTCCGGGTTGAGGCATAGCTTCACCTTGCGCAGGTTGGCAAACGTTTCTTCTAGGTACTAGATGAGAGTTATGGCCTCCTTGGTTTTAACCACGATGTCGTCGACGTAGGCCTCCGCATTCCTCCCGAGCTGAGGGCCGAGGGTGATGTGCATGAGGCGCTGGAAGGTGGCGCCCGTGTTCCCCAGCCCAAAAGGCATGCAAGTGTAGCAGTAGACCCCGCATGGGGTCAGGAACGCCGTCTTCTCCATGTCTTCCACTACCATCTTGATTTGGTGGTAGCCAGAGAAGGCGTCGAGGAAGCGGAGCAGGTCGCACTCAGCCGTTGAATCCATGATTTGGTCGATGCGCGAAAGAGGGAATGGGTCCTGAGGGCAGAACTTGTTGAGGCTTGTGAAGTCAAAGCACATGCGCTCCTTGCCTCCTTTTTTCGGGACTATGACGGGGATGGTCAACCACTCCGGGTGCCGTACTTCCTGTACGACACCTGCTTCCTCTAGCTTCCTAACCTCCTGAACGATGAAGGCTTGCTTCTTCGGGGCTTGTCTGCGCGCTTTTTGCTTGATAGGGCGTGCATTGGGGCACACCGTGAGGTGATGCTCGATGACGTGCCTAGGCACCCCGACCAAGACTACGGCTTTCCAGGCGAACACGTCCTTGTTGGCCCTGCGGAAGCTGACCAGTGCTGCCTCTTGCTCAGGATCCATGCCCGTACTGATGGTGAAGGTGGCTCCTGAGCCTTCTTCATCAGCGGGCACCTGCTTCGTCTCGGCGTGGTCCTGAGACAAGAGCTGCTTCATCTTGGCAGGTGCGGCCTTCGGCGCCTCCGGAGCCCCTTTGCTCCTGGGTGAGCTGCGACAGCAGCCCTATAAGCGCGCCCGAGGACCTGAAGGGCGGCCTTGGTGTCCCCTTTGACAGTGATGACGCCACTGCTCCCGAGTATCTTGACGGTGTTGTAGCCCGGGTGAGTCGCCGCCATGAACTTCGCTAAGGCTGGGAAGCCGAGGACGGCGTTGTAGGGCAGGTGGATGGGTGCGACGTCAAAGTCGATGAGCTCAGTCCGGTAGTTAGCCGGTGTACCGAAGGTGACCGGGAGGCGAATCTGGCCGAGCGGAACGGCCGAGCCCGCGACCCCTGAGAAGGTCGTCGGAGAGGCGAGATTTCGACACGCCCCCTACCTGGCGCGCCAAATGTCGGATTAGGGGCTCCGCAAACCCAAGAAGTTCGAACACAGGGGCGTGAACGACGATCTCTCCCACTCACGTCTACCTAGCATCTCACCCTCGCCCAGTGAAGAGATTCAAGCAAACAACAAGTGAAGCACGCAAGAGTTTACCCAGGTTCAGGCCACCTTGTGGTGTAAAACCCTACTTCTTGCTTTGGTGGATTGGCCTTAGGAGGGCTGGAATATGAACTAGTATAGTGATTCCTAAGCTCAGGAGGTGAGCTCGGGAGGGTCAGGAGGCAAGTATTCTTGCACCTTTGCGTGGTGCCAGAGTTTATGGATCTGCTTCCCTCCCTCTCTTCATAGTGGGGATCCTAGCTACTTATATAGGCGGCCAGGGTCCTCTTCCCCCAAAATGTTTAGGCGGGAAGGGATCCCACAACGGCCATTTCGAGCAGGAACACAAGGACGTTCCTACCATGACAAAAGCAGTCTTCTCCTGCAAAAGGACCAGGTGGTGACCCAGTGGTGTGCTCAGTGGTGACATCCTCCCTGTCGTCCTTGCGGTCTTCGGTCCTGTTGCACCAATGGGGAAACCTTTGTCCCGCTCCTCGAGAACCTGCGCCTGCGCTGCATCCTTTGCACGGAAACGGCACCTGCGCCGCTGGAGGGCGCTGGCACCCGATGGCGCGGTGCGTCACTGCTTACGTCGCTGCCTCCTCCTGAGGCAGGCTTGGCCTTGGATTCTCCGCCCCTCCGGAGCACCCTGCCGAGGCCGCTCCTGAGGGGGTCTTGACGTTGTTCTCCTCGCGAGGCTTAGCCCCCTCGCGAGGGTCTTGGGCAGCTGGTCTATCAGCCGGGCCGTACCAGGCCATGGTATTTGCGCGTCGTGGCCCGCAGACAGGCAAGTCTGGGTACCCTGGTTCCCAAGACGCCGACAAGTAGAAATATAACAAAGCACCCATTTGGATGTTTTGGATGTCTATATTATGGTTCAACAGGCATGTCAAAGTGATCCAAATCTCAATTGTTGGGATGTCGTTTATGAAGTGTCGCCACGTGTTAGACCACCCCCCCCCCCCAATGAAGAGGATTATGATCCTCACATTAACCCAGACACATATGAAGGAGAATTCTTGCAAGAAACATGTCTTTCCATAAAAACGTTTCAAGAACCTATCTACTTCACCCTAGAGCATTGAAGTAGACAGCGACAGTGAATCTGACTTCACCCCTGAGCCAAAACAAGAAGAGCCGGAACAAGAAGAGGTTACCGTTGCAGATGACTTGTTGCTTGAAAGATTACGTAAAGTAGGCCTTCCAAATGTTGATGCATTTAGTGATGATGATGATGATGATCACGTCATTACTGATAGTGATGATGCTGATGCATTTATTGATCCCAGAGCATATATAGACGATGAAGATTAATATTAGTTCATGTCAGGTATTCAATTATTATTATGCACATCTATATTATTAATTAGTTCATGTTATTATGTATTCAATTTTTTATCATGTTCATGATAATGATACACTTAAATTATATACATATTATTATTCATGTCAGGTATTCAAATTTTTTTATGTTGTACTAATTTCGTTTATTCTTTGTCATTGCATGTGTTGACAGATGGTGGGCGCGGGTCCAGAGCTCTCCGAGGCTACTTCCTCGGCGCGTTCTTGGAGGGGTGCTTCCATTGCACCCCAGCACCTCCGGACAGCGCTGCTAGACAGTATGCACACACCACCGGCAAGCGCTTCTTCTTCGGCCGGGAGAGGTCAGGGGAAGAAGAGGGGTGCTAGTTGTGGACATGGCGGCGGGAGAGGTAGGAAGGCTGCTACGCCTCCCTCGCCGCCACCCCAAGCCGATTCACCCGACCACAGGACTGCTCCGTCTGAGGTGGACCCGTCTCGGACTCTGATCCACGAGCCTCGGGCGACGAGCCTCGAGTGGCCGAGCCTTCGCCCCACGAGGCTCTGCTCCTAGAGTCTTCGTCCCACGAGACTCCGGAGCAGAGCAGGGATCATGTTACATCGCAGTCGGGTGGCCATGCTAATGGTGGCGAGGACCGCTTTTCTAATAATAGCTATAGCGAGGGGGACTTGGTTGAGGGGGGGTAACGTCTACCAGCGTGGTGGTACAAAGCTCCCGCCCGTGTCGATGACCCACGATCAGAGGTGGTTGGTTGCACCTAATGATTGCACAAATTATCATATGTACTCATACATAATCAACCAAACAACATAATAGCGGCATTACATATCAGCAAGGTTCAGAAAATAGCAAAATATAAACAACTACTTGTCGGTGTTGTTGTGGGGCTGGCCTGTTGGTGCGACGATGTTGAAATATTATATGCATTGATGCAAAATCCTCTCTCGGAAGGAAGGGGCGAGATTTGGTTCAACGACAACCATGTCCTTGAACATTTCATAGGCCCGGCCATTCGTCTGTTCCTACTGCATCATAGTAGCTCCGGGCTTAGGGAAAATCCAGTCCATGGCCAAACGCGTACGTGTGACACGGGCTTGACGGACATATTCCAAGCAGCCGTAAACACCAAAGGCATCAGCTGCGTATGCTGCTAGAGCTCTAGAAGACCCTAAGGAGGTTGTCGTTCAGCGTATAGAACCATGTGTGCCCCAATAGATCTACTACCGCCAACTCTTCCTCATTCCCCGCCAAGGCCGCCACACCCTCATTAGAGCATACCCCCGCCACTGCTGGCTCTGGTGCGTGTATGCGCCGCATCTCCCCCATGCGTTCCATGATGGACGGGGTGGTTCGAGTTTCTAAGGACATGTGTGATGTGGAAAATATTGTGGATGCGAGGACAGAGGGGAGAAAAAGGCCAGATTTGGGTTGCGAGAGGAAAGCGATAATAGAGAGCGAAGAGAGGATATTTATGGTGTCCCTAACCCTTGCAATCAGTTGCTACAGCTGTTTCGTGTGCGATTATGTGTGTAGAAAAAACTTTGAAAATGCAAATGAGTTGTTTGTGATGGCTAGAAGCATTGCACACGATGCGTGGTGTGAGTACTCGTGTGTGATGATTTTGTAAGTTACACATATGTGTCCTTATGTTAACACGTATGTGATAGCACATGACACAACATACAAATGTGCATTGGGAATTGTATGCTCCACTTAGTCTTCTAGTGCTTCAACGAAGAGTTCCTGTACAAGGACCAGTCGCATGGGTAAATTGTAAAACCCTCAATCCCCTAGCCAACTACAAGCTACAAATAACCACACCAATGGCCAGCGGTGTCGACTAACTATTGATCCCCATGCTAGCTAGTTACCCACACATACCGGCATACCCCCAACGACCGACGCTAGGATGGAGTTGTGCGATGGCGGAATTGAGGCCGGCGGCACGATGGTCAGCTTGGCGGTCGATAGCCATGGTGCCGCCTCTCCCTACGACAACTAGAGGAAGCAAGAAACATGGTATGAGAAAGCCACCAAGTTAGCCGTGGCCGTCCTCAAAGTGGAAATGGTCGCTAGCAAGCAATACTGCTCGCTCTGCGCAGAGTGCGGCAGATGGTGCGGGCCGCGGAGCAGGAACTATGATGACACAAGGACAACTATGGCAGTGGCGGCTACCGCATGAGGCGCATGCTTATATCTGAGAGGGAGGACGGTGCAACACTGGACGTCGTCAAGTCATGCCTGGGGGGTGTGATGGCAGCCCTGGGGAGTGCCAACGTCGCCTCCCTAGACATCGCTAGGGCAGGCCTGACGGTCGCGGTAGCCCAGGTGAGTTCTCTACATGATGGAGTACTGGCGATCACCAACGTCAAGGTTGCCCCAGCATTGACCGATCAAGGTGTCTAGGTCATCGACCTGGCAGCCTCCGCTCTGCCTGGGCCTAGGATCAACACGCTGATGGACGATGGCAGTTGTGCATGATAGGTCGGTGTCAGGTGCACAATAGCTCTTTTGTGCGCGCGCGGTTCATTATATTCTTGTACATTAGCGAGATAATGGTTTGTAAATTACTTATTGAACAAGGCACTGGACCAATTTGAGCATATATATGTATGCCCGATCGATTTGTTCATGCATGTCAAATATGTCAATTGTATGGGCTCGCCTATCTATGTATTATCTCAATTTGCAATATGGACAATTAATATGCAATTTCTTTCTGGACATCGGTGATAATCGTCACGTCAAAAACATGGACATGCTCTACTCTACATGGAACGCGCTTAAATTGAATGAACTATGTACGACACTAATACTTTCCATGAAAATTTAAGAACTTGGCAAACAACATTTTAGTAACACATATATATAGTGGTGAACTATTCGAGAAAAGGCCGACCTAGGTAACACGGTACTTAACAATTTTGGCAAGCATATGGTCCATATCAACATACTTAACATAGTAACAACTAGCACATTTTAAGAGGTGGAGGGCCGACAACTACAACTATCCGCTGGAAGTAGCTTGATCACGACGACTTGGCATCTCATGAATGAAAAGGAAGAACCCTCCTCTGCCTTGGTAGAGCATGAATAGAACAGTGTCTCCAATTTTGTAATGTGGATGCATTGCTATGACAAGCGAGAACTTGTTAATTTGAATGGTTCCATTCCCGCGGGAAATGCAGTACCTTGCAATCACTTTGGCGTTATTAGCAGGCACAATTGTAATTCGACCACACCGAGAAATCGAATCAGGAATAGTTGCAACAGGAAATTTCGATTGCAATGAAGAATAAAAAGCAATTGTAACATAACGGCAAAGCTACATATAGTTTAGAAACATCAATATAAAAACAAGACATTGTACCAACGTTTGGTGCACACAATTGGTCTTGTTCAATGTGTGCACCAGTGATAGAATTAATCCCATCCAAAATCCAGCGTTCAGATGATGTGCTATCTTTGTCAGATTATCAACAATTTTTATGACATACTCCAAACCTTTCCAGTGAAATCTGGTACGCCAAAGAACATACTGATCCTTCACTATGGATCCAACATATCCTGCTTAAAAGGTGGAAATTAATTATTTACTCGGAACATGGTAGAAGAATAGCGGGCATAAATTGGTAATTATAATTTGTTACTACCTAGGAACAGAATCAGAAAATGAAATCACAATTGGTTGCTTAAATAGTCATCAGATTGTCAGAAGAAATACCTGTTGGAAATATGCCCTAGAGGCTATAATAAATTGGCTATTAGCATATTCCCTTGCTCATGATAATCATTTATTATCCATGCTAGAAGTGTATTGATCAGAAACTCAAATACATGTGTGGATACATAGACAACAAGATGTCCCTAGTCAGCCTCTACCAGAGTAGCCTGTTGATCAAAGATGGCTATGGTTTCCTAGCCATGGGCATGAGTTGTCATTAGATAGCGAGGTCACATCATTAGGAGAATGATGTGATGGACAAGACCCAAACTATGAATGTAGCATATGATCGTGTCAAGTTTATTGCTATCATTTTCTGCATATCAAGTATATGTTCCTATGACCATGAGATCATGCAAATCACTGACACTGGAGGAGTACCTTGTGTGTACCAAACGTCGCAATGTAACTGGGTGACTCTAAAGGTGCTCTATAGGTATCTCCGAGGGTGAATGTTGAGTTGGCATGGATCAAGACTGGGATTTGTCACTCCGTATGACGGAGAGGTATCTCTGGGCCCACTCGGTAATACAGTATCACAATGAGCTTGCAAGCAATGTGAGTAATGAGTTAGCCACGGGATCTTGTGTTACGAAACAAGTAAAGAGGCTTGCCGGTAATGAGATTGAACTAGGTATGGATATACCAACGATTGAATCTCAGGCAAGTAAAATACCGATAGACAAAGGGAACTACATACGGGATTAGCTGAATCCTTGACATCGAGGTTCAACCGATAAGATCTTCGTTGAATATGTAGGAACCAATATGGGCATCTAGGTCCCACTATTGGTTATTGACCGTAGAGGTGTCTCGGTCATGTCTGCATAGTTCTCGAACCCGTAGGGTCTACAGACTTAACGTTTGGTGATGATATAAGTATAGTTGAGTCATTATGGTGGTTACCGAAGGTTGTTCGGACTCCCGGATGAGATCCCGGACATGATGAGGAACTCCGAAATGGTGCTGAGGTGAAGATAGATATATTGGACAAAGGTTATTGGAGTCCGGAAGTGTTCCGGGGGTACCGGGTGATGACCAGCATCACCGAACGGAGTGTCAGGGGGCCCCGACAAGTGTTGGGGGCCCTCATGGGCCAAGGGGAGGGGGAAAACCAGCCCACTAAGGGGTTGTGCGCACCCCTCACCCCATCCCACATTTCAAGAGGAGGTGGGGGCGCCCTAGAGTTCCCACCCCTTAGCTTGGGGGCAAATCTTCTAAGGGGGAAAACCCATCTAGGGTTTCCCTCTTATGGCCGCCGGCCCTAGATGGGATCCCGTAGAGACGCCCCCTCTCCCTCTTCCCCCTATATATGCCACGGCGCTGCCCCTCCTCTCCCTCGTAGCCCTCTTCGTCTCTGTAGTGCTTAGTGAAGCTCTACTGAGATTCCACTACCACCACGCTGTCGTGCTGCCGGAGGACTCGAGCTACTACTTCACCATCGCCCGTTGGATCGTAGTTCGTGGGACGGATCGTGATTGGATCGCAAAGACGTTCGACTACATCAAACGTGTTTATGAATGCTTCCGCTTAGCGATCTGCAAGGGTATGTAGATCCAACATCTCTCCTCTCATAGATGGTCATCTCCTAGATTGATCTTTGTCGGTGTATTTGGAACGACGCCTATGGTATCACAAAAATCCCTACTACGGTTGCGGGGCGTGGGGTTGAGAGAAGAGCGGATCAAATAGATAGCACACAGTTCCTTTACCCAGGTTCGGGCCACGAGGATGCGTAAAACCCTACTCCTGCTTTGGTGGATTATATGTGTGTGTTTTTCAGCTAGCTACGGGGCGTGAGGAGCTCCAAAAAGGCGAATCATGAGGAGTTCTAAAAAGCCGAATCCTTCTCCTGGTCGCCTCGGGCCTCCTTTTATAGGGAAAAGGGGCTGCCACAGTGGCACATAGGAGGTGGAAAGGGTACAGTGATGTGAGGTTATCCCCCGCATTACATGACAAGGCGCATTTAATGCGCCTTGCTTAGGTGTCCTTACTTTATCGGGGATGGGGGAGACATCCGTCTTGTCCGTCGCCGCTCCTTCTTGTGTCGACACGCGCCCTGGCCAGCGATGCCTGAGATGTCATGTATGCAAGCAGGCAGCTAAGGTGGCGCAATGGTGGGTCTCTACGAAGATCTGCATGTCGCCACGCAGGTGCCTGCCCAGCTGGTTGGGTCGGCAGCTGCATGGGGCGGTGGAAGCTTAGTTGGCGTGGGCCTGATGGTGGCCCTGCGGATTTCCTCGGCAAGGGTCTTGCTGCGGCGCCTGCTGTCATCCCCGGCAAGGTGCTTGCCGGACGTCTTGTGGTCTTCCTTGGCTGGGATCCCGCCAAGGGTCGTCGTCTTCTTAGCGTGTATCTGATTTTGAATGTCTTCACAAAGATCTGCATGCCACTACGGGGATGCCTCCCGAATCCTTGCCCCATGGGGGCAGTGGACTCAAGGGTGATCCGCTCCGTAGGCGTGGGGCAAATTGCCGCGGCCAGGGTCTTGCCGGGGCAGCTAAAGCCGGCCCCGGCAAGGATCTTGCCGGGACTGCTAAAGCCTGCCCCGGCAAGGATCTTGCCGGGACTGCTAAGACTGGCTCCCGGCAAGGACCTTGCTGGGGGAATCCGCTTCGTCCCTCTGCTCTTTGTGGTCTTGGCTTTGGGCTTCAGTCTCCATCGAGCTTCGGTCTTACCCTGCCTCACATCCCTTGCCATGCTTGGTGTGGTGGTGCCCGTGGTTCAGACTGCCGTTGCACAGTTATAGGGGTACAAAAAGTGTACCCCTCTTTTTGTACATCGACAGGAGACCCCGGGCTTGGGCCACACATAAGCGCGATGCGTTGTTGGGCCAGGCCTAGAACGGTGCGCGGGCAGGCGGGCGGTGTTTACCATGGTAAGATTTTCCGCGCACTTCACCTCCCATGATTCTGGGCCGTCGCTCCACCTCGCGGCACGTGCCTCCCATGCGCTTGGGGTGGCAAACGGTGAAGGCGGGAAACCGGGCCGTCGCTGGTAGGGGCGGCGGGTTGGCCCCGGTTCCCTGCACCTTTTGTGTCTTGATTGGCCGAGCGGGGCGGTCGAGCCCCAGCCCCGCCCCTTTATAAAGAGCGAGAGGGGGGGACGGCGCCCCACACTCTTCCATCTTCTTTCTCCTTCAGCTTTTGCTCCTCTCTTCTGTTCGCCATGGAGAGAGGAGATCCCGGTCCTTCAATGGTGGCGGCGAGGGTCGCCGCTCGACAAGGCGTCCCTCCATCTCCTGCACCCGCAGTGGCAGAGCCGGCCACGAGGGGAAGGGGGAGGTGGCGAGGCCGTGGGCGAGGCTGGGGCGCTCGGGGAAGATGAGGACGGGGCGGCCCGCTGGCCTCGCCCCCTCCAGCAGCTCCTCCTCCAGCGGAGGGCCATGTTGTGGATGACCCTTGCGAGTGCTTCGCCAGGTTGCGGCGGCCGCCGCGCCATCGCCTTCGTCTCCCGACCCCATTTGCGCGGGAGATGGAGCTGGATCCACTGGAGTCGCTGCGGCTGCACATGAGGGGCTGCGGGATCAGTGGCACGTGGGTCCGCGTCGACTTCCCTCCTCCTCATGTGATGTATCTTCGTCAGGGATGGAAGACGTTTGCTCATATCCATAGCTTGACGGATGGGCTCACTCTCTATTTTAAGTTGATGGAGGGTGGCCTTCTGTCCGTCAAGGTGTTCAGGCACTTTGGGACTCGTGCAACGTGCTGTGTGGAGAGCTCTTTCGATGACGAAGATTCCTCCTCGAGCGACGGTGACGAGGAGGACAGCGGCAGCGACGACGAGGGCGGTGGGCGGCAGGATGACGGGTCCAAGTAGGTGTCGGGCGCCGCTCCTGGTGGCACCGTCGAGCCCATCATCCGCGTCGCCGGCTCCTTGAACTTCTCGGCGCCATCCCCTTGGCGGCTGGCGTAGGGAGGCTGCGGAAGAGGAAGAGGAAGAGGGCAGGTGGCAAGGTCATCATGTCGGAGTATGCGGGCACCGACGCCTTCGACGTGTACTGACGTCCTGCCGCCTCGTCTTCGAGCTCTGCTTCTGACGCCGCCATCACCATCCAGCCTTTGGGCGGCCACCAAGATGTCCTCTTGGTGTCTTCTGCCACCCGTAGCTCGCCTAGGCGCTCCTTTTGCCCTTCTCGCCTCCTTGACCTACCTCCTGAAGAGAGGGACAAGAAAGGCATTACGGGCATCTTATCTCTTTTTAGTTTGTAAGCCTTCGGGCATCTGTTAAATTTAAAACTTGCAATCCCCTTGTTCATGTTTTTCATTCCCTACGGACTGTACCTGAATGGAATGTTTTTAATGAAAAAGGGATGTTTGCCGGGTCATTTGTTTGTGGGTGAAACCCATGACAAGGAATAAATCCTTGATATCTTTTAAGACAAACATTTTCTTGCCCGGCAACAGGCCTTGCCGTCTCCCTACTTCGCTCGACCTTTCTCACTCCTCTGGCGGAGGCAGGGATGAAATGGGCTTAGGCTCCTCGTTTCATCCTTTCGCTGCCGCGACTACGACCAAACTTAGTCCTAGGAACGAGCCCTAGGGCCTGGAGTTATGGGAGCATGGTAGCTTAAGGAAAAGAACGAGGTTTCACATACCTCAGTCCATAATGGAATGCATGATAAGGGATGAAGAACTTATCTGAAGCTGCAGCCCCCGGCAACCCTGGTTCGCCGTGGGTGAATCTTTGCTCTTGTAGCCCCTGGCAACACTGGCTTGCCGGGGCCTAGGTGCTAGTCTGTTCTTCTTTCTTCTCCCCAAGTGGCTTCGGCAAGGATATCTGTGCGTCCTGTGAACCAAAGGAGATAGAGGAAAGACAAAGAGATGCAAACTCGACCTCTAAGCTAGGGGTTAGCCACCGCTAAGCACTATCAACCCTAACAAAGGACGAGACTCGACTCAGCATGCATGCTATAACTTAGGGTGCCAGCGCTTCATTTATTTATGCTCAGGGTCTGCGCCTGGCTTTGTACAAAGGGTCACATGCCTTGCCGGCAAGGCTTGTACAAAAGGTGGCTTGCTGGGGGGGCCGGCAAGCTGCGCCTTATGGGTAAAACTTGCGAAGATGCTCAATTATCTAGGAATTGCTCACCGGAATGGCATTTTCGGTCTCCAGGCGGACTGCGCCAGGCCTGGTGACTCGTATTACCCGATAAGGGCCTTCCCACTTTGGCGTCAACTTGTTTGTATTCTTGGCCGATTGAACGCGCCGAAGAACAAGGTAGACTTCCTCAAAGCTTCGGGCACGGACCTTGCGACTATGGTAGTGGCGCAAAGGCTTGCTGGTAGCGTGCTGCTCTCACAGCCGCCCGAAGACGATCTTCCTCAAGGAGCATTGCGTCATCCTACCGCAGTTGCTCTTACTCAAGCTCATCATAAGCGAGCACTCGAGGTGACCCGTATATGAGTTCAGTGGGGAGAACTACTTCTGCCTCGTATATCAGGGCAAAGGGTGTCTGGCCGGTGGCTCGATTTGGCGTCGTTCTGATCGACCAAAGAACCGCCGGCAACTCATCAATCCAGTGCCTTCCACTCTTGTGCAGCCTGTCAAAGGTCTTTGTCCTTAGGCCTCGCAGCACTTCAGCTTTTGCCCTCTCAGGTTGACCATTGCTTCGGGTGTGAGCAACGGAAGCCAAACATACTTTGCTGCCGAGGTCTTGGGTATATTGCATGAAGGTGCGGCTTGTGAACTGCGTGCCGTTGTCGGTGATGACCCTGTTGGGTACACCAAAACGGCACACTAGTCCCTTGAAGAACTTGACGGTTGACAGAGTTGTGACCTTCCTCACTGCCTCCACCTCCGGCCACTTTGTGAAATTGTCGATTGCAACGTACAAGTACTCAAAGCCCCCGATAGCGCGGGGGAAAGGGCCCAGTATGTCGAGCCCCCAGACCAAGAAGGGCCAGGAGAGAGGAATGGTTTGAAGGGCTTGAGCTGGTTGATGAAGTTTCTTTGAATGAAACTGGCATGCTTCACACCTGGTGACCAGTGCCGTCGCATCCTGGAGGGCAGTGGGCCAGAAGAAGCCTTGCCGAAATGCCTTGCCGACAAGGGCCCTTGACCCTATGTGGGATCGACATATGCCTCCATGTATCTCCGCCAACAGCCCCAGTCCTTCCTCTTGAGGGATACACTTGAATTTCACGTCGTTCGGTCTCTTTCTGTACAGGAAGTCATCGACGAACTGGTACATAGCAGACCGACGGGCTACTTTTTCCGCTTGTTCCTGCTCCTCAGGAAGTTCCCCAGTCTGGAGGAATCGGACGGTATGATGTGCCCACGCTGGAGCTTGGGGCCCGACAGTGAGGACTAAAGGCATTTCCTCCGCTATAAGAGCGGCTTTCTCGACGGCAAGAGCTTGACGCTCCGCCGGAGTTAGCCGTCCAGTGACGGGCTCAGTGTCTCAGGCAACATCCTTGCTGGCGACTCCGGGGAGCTCGACGGGAAAGTACTTGTCGGGCCCTGATTTCCTCCTCTTGTTCTGCTCTGTTGATGGATCAACGGATGGCTGAGAAAGCTGAAGCACAAAGGTACCTGGTTCCACAGGTAACTTGAGGGCAGCGCGCTTTGACAGGTAATCGGTGACGTCGTTCTCCGCTCGGGGAACGTGCTCCGCATGTATACCATCAAAGAGCTCTTCCATCTTTCTCACTTCATTGACGTAGGCCTTCATCAACGGGCTCTGGTAATCCTTGTTGACTTGCTTGACGATAAGCTGCAAATCGCCCCTGATGATGAGTTTCTTGATTCCGAGGTCTGCCGCGATCCTAAGACAAGCAAGCAGCCCCTCATACTCAGCTGTATTGTTCGTTGATACCTCCCTGGGGAAGTGCATCTGGACCACGTACTTAAGGTGCTCTCCAGTGGGTGCGACCAGCAGTACGCAAGCCCTGGCGCCCTGTAAGGAGAAAGCTCCATCAAAGTACATGACCCAGTTGCAACTCGCCTCCTTGCCGGGGAGAGCAGTTTCCTGGACTTCTTCATCAGGCGTCGCGGTCCATTTTGCAACGAACTTCGCCAGGACTCGGCTTTGAATCATCGAGGTACTTTCAAACTTGAGGCCAAAGCTGGACAGCTCCAGTGCCCACTCTACAATTCTTCCCGTTGCATCTGGATTGTGCAATATCCGTTGTAGAGGGAGGCGAGTGACGACAGTGATCTCGTGCGCCTGGAAGTAGTGACGCAGCTTCCTTGAGGCCATAAGAAGGCCGAAGAGCAATTTCTGCACCCCGGAGTACCTTGATCTAGCCCCCTGCAAGAGGGAGCTAACAAAGTAGACCGGGTGCTGCATCATTTTCTTCCTTGGCTACACTCCAACCGACCGTGTCGTCTCCGCACCAATGGCATCGGGCTCTGTCGCTGCTATCACCTCATCATCAATTTCTCTCTGCGCCACTAGTGCGGCACTAACCACCTGGTTTGTTGCTGCCAAGTATACCAGCAACGGTTCTTGTGGCCTAGGCGCAACTAGTATTGGCGTGGAGGAAAGATACCTCTTGAAATCTTGTAATGCTGCTTCAGCTTCCGGTGTCCACTCCATCGGGCCTGCCTTTTTCAAAATCTTGAAAAAGGGGAGGGCGCGCTCGGCAGACTTTGAAATGAATCTGCTCATGGCGGCAACACAGCCAGCAAGCCGACGCACATCCTTGACCCGTTTGGGTGCTTCAATCTGCTCTATAGCTTTGATCTTGTCCGGATTGGCCTCTATCCCACACTGTGACACAAAGAACCCGAGGAGCTTGCCGGACGGGACGGCGAAGACGCACTTCTCAGGGTTCAGCTTGAGGTTGATCTTGCGTAGGTTTACAAATGTTTCTTGTAAATCCGGTATAAGGGTTGCCCTGTTCTTGGTTTTGACCACTATATCATCCATATAAGCCTCCATATTTCTATGGAGCTGGGGTTCAAAACCAATCTGGACTGCCCTTGCAAACGTCGAGCCAACACTCTTCAACCTGAAAGGCATTCGTACGAAACAGTACGTACCACATGGGGTGATGAATGATGTCTTCTCTTCGTCTTCTCTTGCCATGAAGATCTGGTGGTAGCCGGAGTAGGCATCGAGGCATGACAATAGGTCACACCCAGCCGTGGAGTCAACAATCTGGTGGATGAGCGACAACGGGAAGGTGTCCTTGGGACAAGCCTTATTGATATCTGTGTAATCAATACACAGCCTCCACTTACCATTTGCCTTGCGCACTACCACTGGATTGGCCAACCACGTTGGATGGAGCACTCCTCTTACCAAACCCGCAGCTTCCAATTTCCGGATCTCCTCCTTGATGAACTCTTGTCGTTCCAAAGCTTGCTTCCTGACCTTCTGCTTGACGGGCCACGCATGAGGACAGAAAGCAAGGTGGTGCTCAATCACCTCCCTGGGAACGTCGGGGATGTTGGATGCTTGCCATGCAAACACATCGACATTCGCCCGCAGGAAGGTGACGAGCGCATCTTCCTATTTGTCGTCAAGGGTGGAGCTTATGGTGAAAGCCCCTCCCGTGCCGTCCTCTTTGAGAGAAACCTTCTTGGTTCCCGGCGGCATGGCCCTGGACCTCTTGTTCCTGCCGGTGGAGCTCTCTGGCACGTCCTCGACGGGAGCGCGACACTCCGAAGAGGTGCGCTTGCCGGGGTGGGTATCCGAGGTCTCACCGGTCTTCTTCTTGCCGGTGGAGCTCTCTGGCACGTCCTCGATGGGAGCACAACACTCCGAAGAGGTGCGCTTGCCGGAGTGGGTGCCCGAGGTCTCACTTGTCTTTTTCTTCTTCCCTCCCTGGGCTCCAGTGGCAGGAGCAAGTGCCCTCGTGGCGGCAGCTGCTGCAACTGCTTGCTGGTATAGTTGGTCAGCGCAAATCAGTGCATCTTTCTTATCGGAGGGGATGGTGATGATCGTCTCAGGTCCTGGCATCTTCAGGGTGTTGTAGGCGTAGTGTGACGCTGCCATGAACTTGGCCAGCGCTGGGTGGCCAAGGATCCCGTTGTAAGGCAAGGGGATCTTGGCAACATCGAAGACGATCCTTTCTGTCCCGTAGTTCAGATCACTTCCAAAAGTTACGGGCAGCGTGACCTTTCCCCTTGGTTGACTTCTCCCCGGGTTGACCCCCTGAAACGTGCCCGTCTCTTCAAGGCATTCGTCAGGAATTTGCAGCTTCTCGATCACGGTGTGTGAGAGTAGGTTCAGACCGGCCCCGCCATCGACTAGCATCTTTGTCACCTTGAGGTTGCGTATTGTAGGTGAAACCAACAATGGCAAGCACCCGACCGCAGTAGTTCTATTAGGGTGATCGTCAGCGTCAAAAATGATAGGCGTGCTGGACCATTTCAGTGGCTTTTGGACGTCGGACGACGGCTCCACCGCTGTAATCTCGCGCGCCCACTGTTTAAGTTGGCGGTGAGAAGTATGCAGCGAGGCGCCGCCATCGACGCACATGGCCTCCGTTGCTTTCTGGAATTCTTGGTCGCCGGACTCGTCATCCTCTTCATGATCGTCTTCTTCAGGTCTTCTGTCACGGCCCCGGGCGGGCCTCTCCTGCTGTTTATCCTTGCCGCGATGGCCTGCTTGGCCGTCACGCTTCTTGCCGGACCCTTCAGCACTGTCCTGGCCCTTCTCCTTGTCCCGCCTCTCATATTCAGCCCTCAGCTTCTCAGCAAGGAGCTCAACCTGTCGGCAGTCCTGGTGATCATGGCCTTTGGTGCGATGGATCTTGCAGTATCGCTTGCCGGAGTTTCTTGGCTTCTCGGCAGCCGCCAAGGCCCGGCAGGCGACACACCCGGCAATTTCCTTGTCGGGGTCACCCGCCCTAGTTTTCTTGGCGGAGCCTGCGTCATCAGATCCCTCGACGGCAAGCACGGCTTTACCCTTGCGCTTCCTGTTGCGGTGCCGGCCTTTCTTCGTCGGGGCGGCAGTATCCTCATGTGGAGAGTCGGTTTCTGCGTCGGCATCTTTGCCGGGGTACTTCCTTCCCTCCTCAGCCCGGGCACATCTGTCGAAAAGAACATAGAGTTCTGCCACATCTTTCACCTTGGTCATCGCCAGTTCTTCACGCATCTTGCGGTTACGCACGTTCTGATGGAACGCGCTGATGGTGGCGGCAGGGTGAACATTAGGGACATTGTACTGTACCCGGCTGAACCTCGGTATGTACTTGCGCAGACTCTCGCCTTCCTTCTGGGGTATGACGTGCAGGTCACTTGCTTGGCCATGGGCTTGGTGACCTCCAGTAAAGGCGCCAACAAACTCATGGCACAAATCCGACCAGGAGGAAATAGAGTCTACCAGCAAGTGCATCAACCACGACATGGCCTTGGGCTTAAGAGCCAACGGAAAGTAATTCGCAAGCACCTTATCGTCGTGGGCTCCGGCAGCTTGCATCGCGATGGTATAGATGCTGAGGAACTCCGACGGGTGTGTCTTGCCGTTGTACTTCTCGCCAACGTCGGGCTTGAAGATGTGGTGAGTGGGCCACTGGAACTGCCGCAGCTCACGGGTAAAAGCCGGACATCCTACCTCGTAAGGTAGACCTCCAGGGCTCTCCGGTGCTGGGCGGTCCACAGCAGGCCCTGCTCGCCTGTCTGACTGGTGACGCGCTCCGCGCCGGCGCTCGATGGTGGTCCGAGCGTCTTCATGAGCTCGCTCCTGAAGAACTTGACGCTGGTCGTCGTGGGTCCATGGGTCGGACGACGCTATGGAGATGGCGTCACCCGCGACGTCCCGACGAGTCGACACACGCGGTACCGGGCGAGGAGGAGGCGAATGCACCATGGCTGCGGCGCTGTCGGTCCTCCCGCCATCGGTGCGTGGGACCCCATCGGAGCGTCGACTTGGGAGCTTCGTTGGACTTGGTTCATCCTTGTTGGCGACTGCGACAAGGCTTCGGATGGTGGCTCTCCATTGGTCGAGTTTCCCCGTAACGGGAGGAAAATCGAGGAGCAACTTCGCGCGTGCCAGGGCTTCAGCTAGGGTTAGCGCTAGCGAGACCTGCATGGACCGCGACGCGCTTCGACCCCTGACCATGTCAGGAGGAGCTCCATCACGATCCCGTGGTCGCATGCCATTTCCACCAGTGCTTCGGCGGGCGGGCAGGTCTTCTACGTCCCGGGAGTGGCACTCGGGGCTCTTCCCGTGGCGACGCTCGGGATCTTCAGGGTGACGACGCCGTTCGTCACGCGCCACTTGGGAGGAGCGCGCTATTGGCGCCGGCGTGGGAGTCCCGGAGGCCCTCGCATCGCCTTCGGGTGATGCGGCAGTGATCTTGGAAGGCTCTGCGCCACTAGCGGAGGGCCTGGCTCCGTCTTTGGATACGGCGGTGCGTGGCCCGTTACCAGGCGCACAAACATCGCCACCTCCCAAACTCCGGCTACTGGGACGGCGTTGGTGTTCGCGAGAAGCGCCCCGGGTCCTTTCCGCGACTGGTCCGCTGCTCACTCGCATCGGGACGGGCTGTCCGGCTTCCCACTGGCCAACCGCCACCGTCGTCTTCTTCTTGGGCGCCATGATGATGAAGAAGCGTCGAACTAACTGCGAAAGCCGATTCTCAAAACTGCGCCCCCTACCTAGCGCGCCAAAGATGTCGTTGTATTTGGAACGACACCTATGGGATCACAAGAATCCCTACTACGGTTGCCGGGCACGGGGTTGAGAGAAGAGCGGATCAAACAGATAGCACATGATTCCTTTACTTAGGTTCGGGCCGCGAGGATGCGTAAAACCCTACTCCTGCTTTGGTGGATTATATGTTTGTGTTCTTCAGCTAGCTACGGGGTGTGACGAGCTCCAAAAAGCCGAATCGTGAGGAGTTCTGAAAAGCCGAATCCTTCTCCTGGTCGCCTCGGGCCTCCTTTTATAGGGAAAAGGGGCTGCCACAGTGGCACACAGGAGGTGGAAAGGGTACAGTGATGCGAGGTTATCCCCCGCATTACATGACAAGGCGCATTTAATGCGCCTTGCTTAGGTGTCCTTGCTTTATCGGGGACGGGGGAGACATCCGTCATGTCCGTCGCCGCTCCTTCTTGTGTCGACACGCGCCCTGGCCAGCGAAGCCTGAGATGCCATGTAGGCAGGCAGGCAGCTGAGGTGGCGCAATGGTGGGTCTCCACGAAGATCTACATGTCGCCACGCAGGTGCCTGCCCAGCTGGTTGGGTCGGCAGCTGCATGGGGCGGTGGAAGCTTAGTTCGCGTGGGCCTGATGGTGGCCCTGCGGATGTCCTCGGCAAGGGTCTTGCCGGGGCCCCGGCAAGGGTCTTGCCGCGGCGCCTGCTGTCATCCCCGGCAAGGTGCCTGCCGGAGGTCTTGTGGTCTTCCTTGGCTGGGATCCCGCCAAGGGTCGTCGTCTTCTTAGCGTGTATCTGATCTTGAATGTCTTCACAAAGATCTTCATGCCACTACGGGGATGCCTCCCGAATCCTTGCCCCATGGGGGCAGTGGACTCAAGGGTGATCCGCTCCGTAGGCGTGGGGCGAATTGCCACGACAAGGGTCTTGTCGGGGCAGCTAAAGCCGGCCCCGGCAAGGATCTTGCCTGGACTGCTAAGACTGGCTCCCGGCAAGGACCTTGCCGGGGGAAGCCGCTTCGTCCCTTTGCTCTTTGTGTTCTTGGCTTTGGGCTTCAGTCTCCATCAAGCTTCAGTCTTACCGTGGCTCACCTCCCTTGCCATGCTTGGTGTGGTGGTGCCCGTGGCTCTGACTGCCCGTGCACAGTTATAGGGGTACAAAAAGTGTACCCCTCTTTTTGTACACCGACAATCTTGCTGAGCGTAGGATTTTTTCCCATGCAGCGTTCCCCAATAGTGGTATCAAAGCTAGGTCTATGCGTAGATGACATCCCGAGTAGAACACAAAGGAGTTTGTGGGCGTTGATATTCAGATTGCTTCCTTCCCTAGTATTATTTTTATTCAGTGGTATTGTGGGATTAAGCGGCTCGAACCAACTTTACATGTCCACGTACATGAGACCGGTTCCATCGAATGACACGCAACTTGTTGCATAAAGATGGCTGGCAGGTGTCTGTCTCTGTGACCTTAGTTGAATCAGATTTGAAAAAGGGGGTCCTTGTAGAAGGTTGAATAGCAATTTTCATATCACTGTTGTGGCTTTCCGTAGGTAAGAATTTTTCTTGCTAGATACCCATAGTAGCCACATAAAACATTCAACAACAAAGTACAGGTCGTCTAACTTGTTTTTGCAGGGTAAGTTGTGATATGATATGGCCAAAGGCATGATGAGATATATTTTATGTATGAGATGATCATGTTTATAATAGTTTATATAAACTTGCATGTTGATGCATACGGCAACTGGCAGGAGCCATAGGGTTGTCTTTAAATTATTGTATGATATGCGTGTCAATCATTAAGCGCTATGTAATGCTTTACTTTATCGCTATGCGGTAGCAATAGTAGTAGAAGCATGGTTGGCATGACAACCCCAATGGTGGCAAAATGATGGAGATCATGATGATGGATATCATGGTGTCATGCCGGTGATGATTGATATCATGCCGGTGCTTTGGAGATGGAGATTAAAAGCACAAGTTCATGGCCATATCATGTCACTTATGATTTGCATGTGATGTTAATCCTTTTATGCATCTTATTTTGCTTAGGACGACGGTTGCATTATAAGGTAAACCCTCACTAAAATTTCAAGATAAAATTATGTTCTCCCCAAGTGTGCACCATTGCAAAAGTTCGTCGTTTCGAAGCACCACGTAATGATCGCGTGTGATAGAATCTACGTTCACATACAACGGGTGCAACACAGTTTTGCACATGCGGAACACTTGGGTTAAGCTTGACGAGCCTAGCATGTACAGACATGGCCACGGAACACAAGAGACCGAGAGGTCAAACTTGATTCATATAGTAGATATGATCAACATGGATATGTTCACCATTTAAGCCACCTCATCTCACGTGATGATCGGACTTGGGTTGGTGAATTTGGATCATGTTACACTCAGAAAACCGGAGGGATGTTGATTTGAGTGGGATTTCTTAGGTAATATGATTAATTGAACTCATTATCAAGAACAATAGTCTATATTGTCTTTGAAAATTATGTTGAAGATCAATAGCTCATGTTGTAGCTTCCTGTTTTAATATGTTCCTATAGAAATACTAAGTTGAAAGATATTTTGAGCAATTATGCAGACTAGGGCCATAGTCCGAGGATTGTCCTCACTGCTACATAGAAGGCTTATGTCCCTAACGCAGCACTCAGTGTGCCAACCCCTCTAGCATCGTCAATGGATGTTGTGATCATCTGGCAGAAATGTTCTGATGACTACTTGATAGTTTAGTGCTCCATGCTTTACGGCTTAGAATCGGGGCTCCAAAGATGTTTTGAACGCCATGGAACATATGAGATGTTCTGAGAGCGGAAATTGGTATTTATGCTCATGCCCGTGTTGAGTGGTATGTAACCTATGACAAGTTCTTTGCCTACAAGATGGAGGAGAATAGCTCAGCTAGTGAGCAAGTGCTTAGAATGTCTGGGTGCTACAATCGCTTGAATCGAGTGGGAGTTAATCCTCCGATAAGATAGTGATCGACGAAGTTCTCCAGTCACTATCACCAGGATGCTAGAACTTCGTGACGAACTATAACATGAAAGGGATGAAGATGATCCCTAAATTGTTCACGGTAGGCTGCGAAGGTAGAAATCAAGAAGGAGCATCAAGTGTTGATGGTTAATAAGACCGCTGGTTTCAAGAAGGGCAAGGGCAAGAAGATAAACTTCATGAATGGCAAGCCAGTTGCCGCTCCAGTGAAGAAATCCAAGGTTGAACCCAAACCGGAGACTAAGTGTGTCTATCGTAAGGGGGACTGTCACTCGTAGCGTAACTACCCCAAATACTTGGTACATAAGAAGGTTGGCGACTTCAACTAAAGTATATTTGATATACGTGTTATTGATGTGTACCTTACTAGTACTCCTAGTAGCACCTGGGTATGAGATACTGGTTCAGTTGCTAATATTGGTCACTCGAAACAAAAGTTGTGGAATAAATGGAGACTAGCTAAGGGCGAGGTGATGAAGTGTGTTGGAAGTGTTTCCAAGGTTGATGTGATCACCATCACATGCTCCCTCTACCTTCAAGATTAGTGTTGAACCTAGATAAATGTTGTGTGGTGTCTGCGTTGAGGCATGGACATGATTAGAATGTGTTTACTGCAATACGGTTATTCATTTAGGTCACAGAATAACGATTATTCTGTTTACATGACTAATACCTTCTATGGTCATGCACCCCAATGTGAATGGTTTACTGAATCTCGATCATAGTGATACACATGTTCATAATATTGATGCCAAAAGATATAGAGTTGATAATGATAGTACCACTTTCTTGTGGCACTGCCGCTTAGGTCATATTGGTGTAAAGCGCATGAAGAAACTCCATGCTGATGGACTTTTGGAGTCTCTTGATTTTGAATCACTTGACACATGAGAGCCATGCCTCATGGGCAAGATAACCAAAACCCTATTTTTCGGAACAAATGGAACGGGCAAGTGACTTGTTCGAAATCACACATGCTGATGTGTGCGGTCCAATGAGTGTTAACGCGCGCGGTGGGTATGATTACTTCCTCACCTTCACCGATGACTTGACTAGACATGAGTATATTTGCTTAATGAAGCATCCATCTAAAACGTTTGAAAAGTTCAAGCAATTTTAGAGTGAAGTTGAGAATCATCGTAACAAGAATATTAAATTCCAACGATCCGATTGAGGAGGAGAGTATCTAATTTATCAGTTTTGCAATCACTTACAAAAATGTGGAATTCTTTCACAATTGACGCCACCTAGAACAGCACTGTGTCTGAATGTCATAATTGTACCTTATTGGATATGGTGCATTCTATGATGTCTCCTGCCAATCTGCCACTATCATTTTGGGGTTATGCGTTATTGACAGCTGCATTCACTTTAAATAGGGCACCATCTAAGTCCATAGATACAACACTGTATGAACTATGGTTTGGTAAGAAACCTAAGCTATCGTTTCTTAAAGTTTTGGGTTGTGATGTTTATGTCAAAAGGCTTCAGCCAGAAAAGATCGAACCCAAAGCGGACAAATGCGTCTTCATAGGATACTTAAAGGAAACGGTTGGGTATACCTTCTATCTCAGATCCGAGGGAAAAGTGTTTGTCACTAAGAACGGGTCCTTTCTCGAGAAAGAGTTTATCTCAAAAAAATTGAGTGGGAGGAAGATAGAACTTGATGCGGTTGTTGAACCTCTACTTCAACCAGAGAGTAGCGTAGTGCATAAAGAAGTTTCTATGGCATCTATGTCAGTTGAAGAGGAAGCTAATGATAGCGATCATAAAGTTTTGGAACAAGTTACTATCAAACCTCATTGGTCGACAAGGATACATACTACTCCTGAGTGGTACGGCAACCATGTCTTAGAGGTCATGTTGTTGGGTAACGATGAACCTACAAGCTATGCAGAAGCGACGGTGGGCCTGGATTCCAACAAATGGCTAGGAGCCATGAAACCTGAGATAGGATCCATGTATGAGAACAAACTATGGACTTTGGTCGACTTTCCTGATGATCGGCAAGCCTTTGAGAATAAATGGATCTTTAAGAAGAAGACATACATTGATGGTAATGTCACAATTTATGAAGCTCGACTTGTCGCAAAGAAGTTACCAACAAGTTCCACGTGTCGGTGTGCAAAAGTAGGGGCTCTCCTTTGTACCCCTTACTTGTGCACGGGCAGTCAGAGCCACGCCTGCGGCCACACATAACAAGGCAGAGGGGGAAAGCCAGAGACACAAGGCTACCAGAGCAACGCCAAGACGGTGGCACAAGAAGGCCAAGTAAGAAGACAGCCTTCCCTTGGCAAGAACCCTTGCCGGGGCAACTCACTCAACGCCTCTGTTGCAGCCACCCTTGAGCCTAGGAGCTCCAGCATCATCAACAAAGTTTGAACTAAGGCTCGGGAAGTGCCTACGTGATGGCATGCAGATCTTTGTAAAGACAAGGGTCTATAACTCCTAAGATGAGAAACAGAAGACAAGGAGATCACAAGGCTCCTTGCCGAGGATGCCCACGAGGCCCCGACAAGGCTCCTCGCCGAAGACACCCCTAAGCCCTGGCAAGCCTCTTGCCGAGGACATTCACAGAAGCCCCGACAAACATCTTGCCGAGGACGCTGATAGAGGCCCTGGCAAGACCCTTGCCGGGAACAGATGCAAGATCATGGCAAGCCCTTGCCGCCCCATCATCGCCCGAGCTTGGCGGCCGACCCACTAGCCCAGGCAGGTAC
This sequence comes from Secale cereale, assembly GCA_902687465.1. Taxonomy (NCBI): domain Eukaryota; kingdom Viridiplantae; phylum Streptophyta; class Magnoliopsida; order Poales; family Poaceae; genus Secale; species Secale cereale. The sequence goes on along the minus strand of LR738712.1, from coordinate 263,923,569 downwards.
CCACGTTGCAGTGCGTGGTTCCTAGTCCAGCTAGTCAAGCACCGGCGTGGTGGCATGCAGATCTTCGTGAAGACCCTACCACCACGCCATCTCAGCTGCCTTTCCTGCTGGCCTGGACGTGCGTCGCAACCAGACGCAACGGCCGCGGATGGGACGGGCCTCGTTTCCGTCCCTGATAAAGCGAGTGGACACCTAAGTAGCACATTTAGTGCGTCTTGTCCCGTAATGGCAAGAGATAAGCCTGTGCAATGTATACCTTTCCACCTCCTATGTGCCATTGTGGCTGCCCCTTTTGAATATAAAAGGAGGCCCGAGGCATACTGGAGAAGGATTCGGATCTTTTGGACGAGGCATGCACCATAGCTAGTTCAAGAACTCAAGAACACTCAAATACACACCAAAGCAGGACTAGGGTATTACACATTCTCGCGGCCCGAACATGGGTAAACGATCCTTGTACTAACTCTTAGACCCGCTCTTTGGCACGCCGGGTAGGGGTGCGCAGTAGTGAAAATCTGGTCTAGCAGTTAGCTTAGCAGTTCTTCATCGTCATGGCTCCCAAGAAGAAGACGATCACGGCGATCTGTTCATCTGGAGCCGAATGGCCCGTGCCGGTGCGGGCTGGCGACGAGGTAGTCTCGGATGGAAGCCGAGGCGTGACCCACGAACACCCACGCCGCTCCAGCAGCCGAAGCCTAGCAAGTGGCATTGTTCATGCACGAGACGATGAGCCGCACGCCACCAAGTCCAAAGGCGGAGCCGGGCCCCCCACAGGCGGCGCGAGGACCTCCAAGAGCGGCCTCGTACCACGTACGGGCGGCGCGGCAACTTCCAAGACGCCCACGGCGGCGCCCACAATGCGCTCCTCCCAGGTCGTGCGCGATGAGCAGCGTCGCCACGCTGATGACCCCGGGCGCCGCCGCGGAAAGAGCCATGCGCATCAGTCGTGGGATGTAGAAGACCAACATGCTCGCCAAGGCACTAGCGAAAATGGCGTATAGCTTCAGGGCCGTGATAGAGCTCCTTCTAACATGGTTAGAAGTCGGGGCGCGTCACGATCCACGCAACTTTTGCCGCAGCCCACACCGGCGGAGGCCTTAGCACGCGCAGTTGCTCCTTGATTTCCCTCCCGCTGCGGAGAAGCTCGACGAGTGGAGAGCCACCATCCGGAGCCTCGTCGCTGTCGCCAACAAAGACGAGCCGCGGCAAGCTGGGCCCTTAGGCCGACGCTCTGTCGATCCACCCCACGCCAGTGGGGGAAGGACTAGAGGCACCGCAGCCAGGGTGCATTCTCCTCCTCCTCGCCAGTTACCGCGAGCACCGATCCATCAGGACGACGCATGGGATAACATATCCATAACGCCGTCCGACCCGCGAACCCACCGCGATCAGCACCAAGTTCTTCGGGAGCGTGCCCATGAAGATGCTCGAACTACCATCGAGCGCCGGCGTGAGTCACGCCACCAGTCAGATAGGCGGGCAGGGCCCACTACAGACCACCTAGCACCGGGAGGCTCTGGAGGCTTACCTTACGAGGTAGGCTGTCCAGCCTTTACCCGTGAGCTACGATGGTTCCAGTGGCCCACTCACCGCAAATTCAAGCCTGACGTCGGTAAGAAGTACAATGGAAAGACTCACCCATCAGAGTTCATCAGCATCTACACCATCACGATGCAGGCCGCCGGAGCACGTGACGACAAGGTGCTTGCCAATTACTTCTGTTGGCACTTAAACCCAACGTCTTGTCATGGTTGATGCACATGCCAATAGATTCTTTTTCTTCCTGGTCGGATTTGTGCCATGAGTTTGTTGGCGCCTTTACGGGAGGCCACCAGGCTAATGGTCAGGCAAGAGATTTGCATGTCATCCCCTAGAAAGAAGGTGAAAGCCTGCGCAAGTACATACAGAGATTCAGCCGAGTGCAATAAAACATCCCAGATGTTTGTCCCGCCGCCATCATCAGCGCATTCCATGAGAATGTACGCAACCGCAAGATGCGTGAAGAGCTGGCGATGACAAAGGTCAAAGATGTGGCCGAACTCTATGTTCTGGCCGACAGATGCGCTTGGGCCGAAGAGGGAAGGAAATTCCCCAGCGAAGACGCCGGTGTGGAAACCGATTCCTCTGACGAAGAAGCCGTCGCCGCGGCAAAGAAGGGCCGGCGCCGCAATAGGAAACACAAGGGCAAGGCCATGCTTGCCGTCGAGGGATCCGACGACGCTGGCGCTGCTAAGAAAACCAAGGCAGACGACCCCGGCAAGGAAATTGCTGGGTGTGTCGCCTGTCGGGACTTGGTGGTAGCCGACAAGCCAAGAAGCTCTGACAAGCAATACTGGAAGATCCATCGCACCAAGGGCCATGACCTCCAGAACTGTCGACAAGTCGAGCATCTCGCAGAGAAACAGAAAGCCGAATATGAAAGGCAGGACAAGGATGGTGCTGAGGGATCCAGCAAGAAACGTGGCGGCCAGCCTGGCCGCCACGGCAAAGATAACCAACAGGAAAGGCCCGCCCGGGGCCGCGACAAGAAGCGAGAAGATGATGATTGTGATGAGGATGACGAGTCCGGCGAGCAAGAGTTCCAAAAAGCCACGGAGGCCATGTGCGTCAACGGTGGTGCCTCCCTGCACACCTCTCACCGCCAGCTCAAGCAGTGGGCGCGTGAGATCACAGTAGCGGAACCATCGTTCGATGCCCAGAAGCCGCAGAAGTGGTCCAACACTCCTATCATCTTTGACACCGAGGATCACCCTGATTGCACAATTGCGGTCGGGTGTTTGCCATTGTTGGTTTTACCAACAATACGCAACCTCAAGGTGACGGAAATGCTAGTTGATGGCGGGGCCGGTCTGAACTTGATCTCGCCCGTCGTGATCAAAAGGCTGCAAATTCCTAATGGAGACCTCAAGGAGACGGGCACGTTTCAAGGGGTCAACCCAGGAAGGAGTCATCCCAAACCACCAGAGTCGTTGCTGCTATATTAGCGGCGACGAACCAAGTGGTCAGTGCGGCGCTAGTAGCCCAGAGAGAGGTCAATACGGAAGCGATAGCAACGACAGAACCTGATGCCACTGGGACGGGAGCGACGCAACCAAACGAAGTAGTTCAGAAGAAGAAGATGATGCAGCACCCGGTTTACTTTGTCAGCTCCCTCTTGCGGGGGGCTAGGTCGAGGTACTCCGGTGTGCAGAAATTGCCTTCGGCCTCCTTATGGCCTCGAGGAAGCTGCGTCACTACTTCCAAGCACATCAAATTACCTTCATCACCCGCCTCCCGTTGCAGGGGATATTGCATAACCCAGATGCGACCGAGAGGATTGTGGAATGGGCGTTGGAGCTGTCGAGCTTTGGTTTGAAGTTTGAAAGCACTTCGACGATTCATAGTAGAGTCTTGGCGGATTTCATTGCAGAATGGACCTCAACGCCCGACGAAGATATCCAGGAGACTACTCTCCCCGGCAAGGAAACAAGTCACAACTGGATTATGTACTATGACGGGGCTTTCTCGCTGCAAGGCACCGGTGCTGGTGTGCTGCTTGTTGCGCCCACCGGAGAGCACCTCGAGTATGTGGTCCAGATGCACCTCCCCATGGAGATGTCGATGAACAACACTACCGAGTATGAGGGACTGCTTGCTGGTCTCAGGATCGCGGTAGACCTCGAAATCAAGAAGCTCATCGTCAGAGGTGATTCGCAGCTTGTCGTCAAGCAAGTTAACAAAGATTATCAGAGCCCATTGATGGAGGCCTACGTAGATGAAGTGAGGAAGCTGGAGGAGCGTTTTGACGGTATACAAGCAGAGCATGTTCCCCGAGCGGAGAACGACATCACCGACTACTTGTCAAAGCACGCCGCCCTCAAACTGCTTGTGGAACCAGGTACCTTTGTGCTTCGATTAACTTAGCCATCCGTCGAACCATCGACAGAGCAAAGCAAGCGAAGGAAATCAGGCCCCGACAAGTAGTTTCCCGCCGAGCCCCCAGGGGTCTCAGGCAAAGATATTGCCAGGGATGTTGAGCCTGCCGTAGGGCAACAGACTCCGGCACGGCATCAAGCCTTGAACATGGCGACAATTGCTCCTATGGAAGAGGAGATGCCTTTAGTCCTTGCCATCGAGCCCCAGGCTCTGGCATGGGCACAACATACCGTCCAATTTCTCCAAACCGGGGAGCTTCCTGAGGAGCAGGAAGAAGCAGAGAAAGTAGCCCGTAGGTCTACCATGTACCAGTTCGTCGATGACGTCTTGTACAGAAAAAGGTCGAACGGTGTGGAATTGAAGTGCATTCCCTGGGAGGCATATGTGGCTCCCACATAGGGTCAAGGGCCCTTGCAAGCAAGGCATTTCGACAAGGTTTCTTCTGGCCCACTGCCCTCCAGGATGCAACGGCACTAGTAACCAAGTGTGAAGCGTGTCAGTTCCATTCAAAGAAGCTTCATCAACCAGCTCAAGCTGTCTAAACAATCCCTCTTTCCTGGGCATTCTCGGTCTGTGGGCTCGATATACTAGGCCCCTTTCCCCGTGCTGTCGGGGGCTTTGAGTACTTGTACATTGCAATCGACAAGTTCACAAAGTGGCCAGAGGTGGAAGCAGTGAGAAAGGTGACAGCACAATTAGCCGGCAAGTTCTTCAGGGGCCTAGTGTGTCGTTTTGGTGTACCAAACAGAGTCATCACTGACAACGGCATACAGTTCACAAGCCACGCCTTCATGCATTATATTCAAGACCTCGGCAGCAAGGTATGTTTCACTTCTGTTGCGCATCCTCGAAGCAACAGCCAAGCGGAGAGGGCAAATGTTGAAGTACTGCGAGGCCTCCGGACAAGAACTTTCGACAGACTACATAAGTGCGGAAGGCGCTGGATTGATGAATTACCGGCGGTTCTTTGGTCAATCAGAACGACACCAAATCGAGCGACCGGCCAGACACCCTTCTCCCTCGTTTACAGGGTGGAAGCAGTTCTCCCCACGGAACTCACATATGGGTCACCCCGAGTGCTCGCTTATGATGAGCTTGAGCAAGAGCAGCTGCGGCAAGATGACGCAACAATCCTCGAGGAAGATTGTCTTCGGCCGGCTGTGCGAGCAGCGCGCTACCAGCAAGCCTTGTGCCGCTAGCATAGCCACAAGGTTCATGCCCGAAGCTTTGAGGAAGGCGACCTTGTTCTTTGGCACGTTCAATCGGCCAAGAATTCCAACAAGTTGACGCCGAAGTGGGAAGGCCCTTATCGAGTAATACGAGTCACCAGGCCTGGCGCAGTCCGCCTGGAGACCAAAATGGTATTCCAGTAAGCAACTCCTGGAACATCGAACATCTTCGCAAGTTTTACCCGTAAGGCGCAGTTGCCGGGCTCCTCGGCAAGCGACCCTTTTGTACAAGCCTTGCCGGCAAGGCATGTAACCCTTCGTACAAAGCCAGTCGCAGACCCTGATCATAAATAAATGAAGTGTTGGCGCCCTAAGTATTAGCGTGCATGGTAGGTTGGGTCTCTTTCTCTGTTGGGGTTGATAGTGCTTGGCGGCGGCAAACCCCTAACATAGAGGTTGAGTATGTGTCTCTCTGTTTCCTTTCCGTCCTCTTGTTCACATGTTGCATGGACATTTCTACTGAGCTGTTTGGAAGAAAGAGGACGGGCCGACGCTCCGACCCCAGCAAAACCAAGGTTGTCGGGGGCTGTAGATCAAAGGGTCAGGCCACTGCAAGACAAGGTTGCCAGGGGCTACAAGACCAGATAAGTCTTTCATCCCCCACTCCTTACTTCCGTATGAAACTTGAATGTACGAGACTTCTTTCGCTCTTATGCCATCATGCCCCCTTTTCCCTGTGTCCAACAAACTTTGTTTTGGACCAGAACTCGGTAGTAGTGTGATGGGAAAGGAGCAGACGAAGGGCCTAATCCTACTCTGCTCCTACTTGCGCCAAGGGCGTGAATACAGTCGAGCTATGGAGCGGGGGACGGCAAGGCATATTGCCGGGGTACGATGTTTATCTTAAGATAACAAGGATTCGTTCCTTGATGTGGCTCCTACCCGCGCACAAAAGAAACCCGGCAAACACCCTTCTCTCCATTAATATGTTGTAAACAAGTACAATTCATACGGAATGCATACATGAGCGAGGGGGTTACAAGATTTAAATCTTACAAAGGCCCATAGGCTTAAACACTAAAAAGAGATAAGATGCCCGTAATCCCTTTCTTGTCCCTCTCCTCAGGAAATGGAATAAGATGGCAAAGGGCAAAGGGAGCGCCTAGGTGAAGCGTGAGCGGCAGAAAGGACCAAGAGAACATCCCGGTGGCCGTCCCGAAGAAGGCTGGTGATGATGGTGCCGGGAGAAGAGCCGAAAGATGGGGTAGCAGGCCGCCAACGCACGAGTTGATGCCTGTGTACTCCGACATGACAGCCGCCGCCCACCTCCTTCGTCTTCTCCGGCCTCCCAACACCACCCGCTCAAGGAGGCGACCCCGAGAAGTTCGAGGGGATGGCGATGCAGATGATGGTGCTGCCGGCATCGCCCACGGACGGCGTGTCTGATGCCTAGTCGGACCTGCCATCCTCCCGCCCGCTGCCCTTGTCGTCGATGTCGTTGTCCTCCCCATCACTATCGCTCGGGGAGGAATTCTCGTCATCGGTCGAGCTCTCCGCACAACATCCTAGCCTGTGTCCCGAGCGCCCGAAGACCTTGACGGAGAGCAGATTGCTCTCCGCTCACCTGAACCAGAGGACGTGCCCCTTCATCAAGCAGTGGGCATGCGTGAAGGTCTTCAACCCCCGGCGGAGGAGCATTACATGAAGAGCGGGGAACTTAGTGTTCACCCACATGGCGCCATTAAGACACCCCTCCATGTGAAGCCTCAACCTCGATGGCTGGTCGACCTCCAACACCCTCGCGGACGCTTCAGGAAGACGGAGGCGACTGCGCGGCGGCTCGCGCAGTTGCAAGATGAACTCCAGCGCCGTGTCCCCAACATGTCCACGTGGGGAGGCAGGAGGAGATGGCGGAGGAGATGGAGACGGAGATGATGATGGTGCGGGTGTCCCCCGACCTCGCCCACCTCTGCCTCGACCACCTCGATGACCATGACCCTGGCCGGCGCCTCTACCTCCAGCATGGCCCTCGTCTTGGGCATCCGGCTCTTCTTTGGCCGCCACCGCCCTCTGACGAGAAGACGACATGGTTGCCTCCGCAGGGGCACGGCCACGGCCATGCCCTCTCAGCATAACTTGGGAAGGGAATGAATCGAACTGGAACAGGATGAGTGGAGAGGAGGGGAGCATCGTCCCTCTCCCCGCTCTTTATAGAAGGGCGACCGCCCGAATCAAGCAGTCCAAGCGCCAGAGGCACAAGAAAACGAGACCGACCCGCTGCTCCTATCAGCGGCGCCTGGCCCCACGCCCCAGTGTTAAAGCCCGCACCCACTGCGTCCGCCGTCTGCCCACCCCGATGCATGAGGGGCACATGGCGGGCAGATCGGTGTTCAGATGACTCGTGGTACGACCGTTTTTGCACCCCGTAATCGTGGGGTGACCCGAGTCCACTTAGTGAATGAGCCGCACACGCGCAACTTCCTCTATTTTTTATGATGAGAACGCGAACCGTCTCTTTACTATTTGGAACTAAGAGATGATGCAAGCATGCTGCGATCACCCCACGCAAAATCCCCACGTCATGCGTAGATCATGAGGAAGCGCAACCACCGTAGGAGTTACTGCAGTAAAAAGGATCCAACCCCACTGCTCGCGCACCGTTCTGGGCCTAGCCCAACAACACGTCGCACTTATGTCTGGCCCAAGCCCGGGGGCTCCTGTCGGTGTACAAAAGTAGGGGCTCTCCTTTGTACCCCTTACTTGTGCACGGGCAGTCAGAGCCATGCCAGCGGCCACACATAACAAGGCAGAGAATGGAAGCTAAAGACACAAGGCTACCAGAGAAATGCCAAGACGGTGGCACAAGAAGGCCAAGCAAGAAGACAGGCTTCCCCCGACAAGAACCCTTGCCGGGGCAACTCACTCAACGCCTCTGTTGCAGCCATCCTTGAGCCTAGGAGCTCCAGCATCATCAACAATGTTGGAACTAAGGCTCGGGAAGCGCCTACATGATGGCATGCAGATCTTTGTAAAGACAAGGGTCTATGACTCCTAAGATGAGAACCAGAAGACAAGACGATCACAAGGCTCCTTGCCGAGGATGCCCACGAGGCCCCGACAAGGCTCCTCGCCGAAGACACCCCGAAGCCTCAGCAAGCCTCTTGCCGAGGATGTTCACAGAAGCCCCGGCTAGCCTCTTGCCGAGGATGCTCAAAGAGTCCCCGGCAAGACCCTTACCGGGAACAGACACAAGATCGCAGCAAGCCCTTGCCGCCTCATCATCATCCCAGCTCGGCGACCGACCCACTAGCCCAGGCAGGTACCCATGTGGTAGTGCGTGGTTCCTAGTCCAGCTAGTCAAGCACCTGCGTGGTGGCATGCAGATCTTCGTGAAGACCCTACCACCACGCCATCTCAGCTGCCTGCCCCGCTGGCCTAGATGCGCATCGCAATCAGACGGAGCAGCCGCGGATGGGATGGGCCTTGTTTCCATCCCCGATAAAGCAAGTGGACACCTAAGTAGCGCATTTAATGCGTCTTGTCCCGTAATGGCATGAGATAAGCCTGTGCATTGTATACCTTTCCACCTCCTGTGTGCCACTCTGGCAGCCCCTTTTGACTATAAAAGGAGGCCTGAGGCATACTGGAGAAGGATTCAGATCTTTTGGACGAGGCATGCACCTTAGCTAGTTCAAGAACTCAAGAATACTCAAATACACACCAAAGCAGGACTAGGGTATTACACATTCTCACGACCCGAACCTACGTAAACGATCCTTGTACTGACTCTTAGACCCGCTCTTTGCACAACCTCATGCCCGCCAACCGTAGAAGGGATTCCAGTGATCCCATAGGTGTCGTCTCCACCAACACCACGAGTTAAATATGATGATACTTTCTCACTCATAGCGATGCTAAAGTCTATTGGAACTATGTTAACAGTTGCTGCATTTTCAATTATGAAAACTGGCAGATGGTTGTCAAAAACAAAGTTTCCTTGACGGTTTCTGTGAGGAATGGTTGTATGTGCTACAACCAGATGGTTTTGTTGATCCTAAGGATGCTAATAGGTATGCAAGCTCTAGCGATTCTTCAATGGACTGGAGCAAGCATCTTGGAGTTGGATTATACACTTTGATGAGGTGATCAAAGCTTGTGGGTTAACACAAAGTTTGCAATAAACTTGTATTTACAAGAAAGTGAGTGGGAGCACTACAACAATTCTGATAAGTATATGTTTTGATCAAAAATGATGTAGAATTTATGGAAAGCATGCAGTGTTGTTTGAAAGGAGTTTTTCAAAGAAAGACCTAAGTAAAGCTGCTTACATATTGGGCATCAAGATCTATAGAGATAGATCAAGACACCTGATAAGACTTTCACAGAGCACATACATTGACATGATTTTGAAGGAGTTCAAAATGGATTAGTCAAAGAAGGAGTTCTTGCCTGAGTCGTAAGGTGTGTAGTTGAGTAAGACTCAAAGCTCGACCATGGCAGAAGAAAGAGAAAGGACGAAGTTCGTTCCCTATGCCTTAGCCATAGGCTCTATATGGTATGCCATGCTGTGTACCGTGCCTACGATGTGCCTTGCCACGTGTCTGGCAAGGGGGTTAAAAAGTGACCAGGGAGTGGATCATTGGACAGCGGTCAAAATTCTCCTTTGACGAATAAAGAAATGTTTCTTGGTTATGGTGGTGATAAAGAGTTTGGCGTAAAGGGTTACGTCGATGCAAGCTTTAAGACCTATTCGGATGACTCTAAGTAGCAAACCGGATACGTGTAGTGGAGCAACCATTTGGAATAGCTCCAAGTGGAGCGTGGTAGCAGCGTCTACAATATGACACACAGATCTGCGAAGTACATGGGGATCTGAATGTTGTAGACCCATTGACTGAAACCTCTCTCACAAGTATAACATGATCAAACCCGAGAACTCATTGATTGTTAATCACATGGTGATGTGAACTAGATTATTGACTCTAGTAAACTCTTTGGGTGTTAGTCACAAGGCGATGTGAACTATGACTGTTAATCACACGGCGATGTGAACTAGATTATTGACTCTAGTGCAAGTGGGAGACTGTTGGAAATATGCCCTAGAGGCAACAATAAATTGGTTATTATTATATTTCCTTGTTCTTGATAATCGTTTGATGATTTTGCTAAGTAATATGCCAACATGGAGAAAGTTGGAAGAAAACTAACCTCGATCAGACCGTGAACGGTTGATAACATTGGGGAAGTAAACATCCATGTTAATTAGACCAGGCTGTGGAGCACGCACTGGAATTTTATTGCCAACTTCAGTACATAAATCTTAGAAATTTTTCTCGAAAGATCCACATCAAAAGTGACCATCTTTATCAATTTTTACACTAACTGTCATTGTAAATCAATGCTACATTATCAATATGACATCCGTGGAGTCATCACCAAAGTAAAGGCCAAGATTTCCTTCTACACATGTTTTTGCAAAGTACGGGATGTACTACTTGAAACGATTATTAAGATCGTTGTCGGGAGAAACGACACCTATGGGATCCCGGGGACCCCTACTACGGTTTGCGGGGGTGTAGCGCTGCGCAAAGAGCAGGTCTAGTCGATCAACGTGTGGGAATTTTTACCCAGGCTCAGGCCACAAATGATGCGTAAAACCCTAGTCTTGCTTGTCTGTGTATATTTGGTGTTCTTGAGCTCTCGAACAGGCTATTATGCGTGCATGTCCAAAAAGTCTGAATCCTCCCACAGTACGCCTCGGGCCTCCTTTTATATGACAAAGGGGTCGCCATAGTGGCACACAGGAGGTGGAAAATATTTATAGTGTACAAGTTTATCGCCTGACATCATAGTACATACGCATTTAATGTGTTGCCTATGTGTCCTCTTTCTATACCGGGGACGGCAATAGAGCTTGTCTGCCCGTCGCCGCCTCGCCTTGCTCCGACGCACATTCAAGCTGACGAGGCATGAAGCACCACGCTGGCTCGCTGGTCACTGTGCTGGTGCGGTGGCAGGGTCTTCACGAAGATCTGCATGCCACCACGCAGGTGCTTGACCAGCTGGCCCATAAGCTGCATGCTGCCACGCGGGCGCTTGTCCAGTTGGTGGGTTTGTTGCCGCGTGGAAGCGGCCGCGGTGCAGCGAAACCTTGGCGGGTGCGGTCCTGGATGTGGCCCTGCAGACACCCCCAGCAAGGTTCTTGCCGGGGTCTCGTGGTTGTCCCCGGCAAGGATCTTGCCGGGGGTCTTCGTCATCCCCGGCAAGGCTCTTGTCGGGGGTCTTTGTCTTCTGGTCCTCATCTATATTCGCAGGCCTTTGGTCTTCACAAAGATTTGCATGCCACCACGTAGGTGCCCCTGAATCTTGGTATTGACGTTGTTGATGGTGTCAGAGCTCCCAGGCCCTAGGGTGGCGGCATTGCTGGTGTTGGGCAAGTTGCCCCGGCAAGACTCTTGTCGGGGCTATGTAGCCCACCCCGGCAAGGGTGCTGCCGGGGGGAGTCCATCTTGCCCCTCTGCTCTTCATGCCTCAGTCTTGAGTGCTGCCTTGGCAGTCCCGTGCTTTTCCTTCCTCTACCCTGCCAAGCATGGCCACAGGTGTGGCTTCGACTGCCCGTGCACAAGTAAGCATTACAGAAAGGCCCCTACTTTTGTACACCAATAGGAGCCCTCGGGCCTGGGCCACACATAAGCATGAACTGTTGTTGGGCCAGGCCCAGAACGGTGCGCGGGCATGCGTGGCAGAGTTTTAACTACGGTGATTTCTTCACGAGTTGCACTTCCCAATGACTCGCATTACTTGCGTGACATGGGAGTCGTGCGTGGAGCGGTTGCAGCATGCTTGTGTCATGTCGTGGTGAAATAGTAAAGAGGCGGCCCACGTCTTCCCCATGAAAGAAGAAGCCGCAGGGGCACTGCTCATTTTCAAAGTGGACTCGGGTTGTGGCCATCATGGTGCCCGCGCCCCATGATCATGGGGCGGGGAACGGTCGCCCCACTTGTCTTCCTAATTCCGGCTTGCCCACCACGTGTCCCCCATGCCTCAGGGAGGGCAGGTGGCGGATACGGAGGGCACAGGCATTAACGCCAAGGTGAGAAGCCGGGCGTTGCTGATTAGAGTAGCGGGTCAGTCCTGATTCCCTGCACCTCTGGCGGCCAGATCGGTTGAGTGGGGCGGCCGCCCTTAGGTTGGGGGGCGAGCCCTAGTCCCCCCCCCCCTCTATAAAAAGGGGAGAGGGACTTCATCCTTCTACATCCATCTATTTCCTGCTTGATCCCTTTATTCCACTCGCCATGGTTAGAGGGCGTGTCGGCACTCCAACGGCGGCAATAAGGACTTCTACCCGGCAGCGCGTCCCCCCTCCTCTGGAGCTCATGGAAGTGGAGCCCGCCATGAGAGGAAGAGGGAGGGGGCGAGGCTGAGGCCGCTGTGGCACTCAGAGGAGAGGAGGACAGGGTGGCGTAGCGGCCGAGCTTCCGCCAATGGCTCTTCCCCCAATAGAGGGCCATGTCGGAGACCAGCTTCGAGAGTTCTTCAGCAGGTTGTACAAGCCAGTGTGCGGTCACCTCCGCCTCCCACCCCATTTGCACGGGTAATGGAGCTTGACCCGCTGCAGGCCTTGAGGCTGCATATGAGGGGCTGTGGGAACGGTGGCATGTGGGTCGATGTCGACTTCCCCGCACCTCACATCATGTACCTCCGCCGTGGGTGGAAGACCTTTGCCCGGGCCCATAGCCTGTCGAAGGGGCACGTTCTCCAGTTCAAATTAATGGAGAACGGCCTGCTCTCAATCAAGATCTTTGGGCGCTCTGGAACCCGCTTAGGGTGCTGTGTGGGGAGCTCCACCAACAGTGAAACCTCCTCCTCGAGCGACAGTGACAAGGAAGACAGCGACAGCGACGACGACGGTAGCTGGCGGGAGGACGCTGATTCCGAGTCCGGCTGACCATCGGCGAAAGCACCATCATCTGCATCGTCCTCTTCCCACGGCCACTCATCTTGCCGAGGGTCATCCTCGCCATGCTCTCCATCGGTGCATTCCCCGTCGCCTCTTCTTTGTCTTCACCTACCGCACCTGGGAGGAATGGGGCAAGAACGGAGATTGCAAGGCGCTTATCTTTCTTTAGCTTGTAGGCACTTGCCAAATCTTAATTTCTAAACAATGTAATCTCTCGAGCCCATGTCTGTGTCTTGTAACATTCGCATTTGTATTGGCATGTTAATGAAAAAGACCAGCCTTGCCGGGGACCCATGCATGTATACGTCCATGCAGAGGCGAAATGCCTCTTTAATGCAAATAAACGAGTTCTCTTGGCAAGCCGTCCTGCTGGTGCCCTCTGCGCCTGCCGGAGAATCACATCTTCCGGGTTGCAAACAAAGGGTCCGGCTCCTCGCCAAACTTCTTTTAGTAAATGCTACTGCGACCATTCTGACCGAAGCAGCATTCGGATCAGGGATGGGAGCACCTGAGTTTAAAAGAGGGTGGCGAGGTTTTCTAATGCACAAGTCACAGGTTACGAACATGAATGGGAAAGAGGTGAACTTTATATGTTTGTTCTGTCGGGGATCATCGTGTCGGGCAGTCTTCCCATCTTCTCGCCAGGCCGGGTCCTTGGCGGAATCGAGCGGCCTTGTCGCGGTTGGAAAGTACTGAGGACAGGAGCATGGAACCTTGGCGGTCCACTAACATTTGTTGGAATAAAAAAGTAGTACAATATCCTGGATAAGCATGTATATACGCATACACATAAACATGGAAATCAACGTGAAACTGTACATACTAAAGGGTTTTTCTTCCCTGTTTGTGCATAGGGTCTGCGCCTGGCTTTGTACATAGGGTTAAATGCATTGCCGGCAAGGCTAGTACAAAAGGGGGGGTGTCGGGGCTCGCGGCAACCGCGCCTTAGGGGTAAATCTTGCGAAGATGTTCAATATTCCAGGAATTGCTCACCGAAATGCAATCTTCGGTCTCCAGGCGGACTGCGCCGGTCCTGATAACTCGTATTACCCAATAAGGGCCTTCCCACTTCGGCATCGACTTGTTTAATTCTTGGCGGATTGGATTCGCCGATGAACAAGTTCGCCTTCCTCAAGGCTTCTGGCGTGAACCTTGTGGCTATGGTAGCGGCGCAAGGCTTGCTGGTAGCGAGCGGCTCGCATAGCAGCCTGAAGATGATCTTCCTCAAGGAGTGTCGCGTCATCTTGGCACAACTGCTCTTGCTCAAGCTCATCATAAGCGAGAACTCAAGGTGACCCGTATATGAGTTCCGTGGGGATAACTGCTTCTGCTCCGTATACCAGGGCAAAGGGTGTCTGGCCAGTGGCTCGATTTGGTGTTCTTCTGATTGACCAAAGAACCGTTGGCAACTCATCAATCCAACGTCTTCCGCACTTGTGTAGCCTGTCAAAAGTTCTAGTCTTGAGGACTCGCAACACTTCTGCATTCGCCCTCTTAGCTTGGTCGTTACTTCTGGGATGAGCAACAGAAGCAAAACAAACCTTGCCGCCGAGGTCTTGGATGTACTGCATGGATGTGCGGGTCGTGAACTGCGTCCCGTTGTCGGTGATGTCCCTCTTTGGCACACCAAAACGGAAAACTAGTCATTTGAATAATTTGACGGCAGATTGTGTTGTCACATTTCTCATCGGCTCCACTTTCGGCCACTTTGTGAACTTGTCGATCACGACGTACCAGTACTCAAAGCCCCCGACGGCATGGGGAAAGGGGCCCAGTATGTCGAGCCCCCACACTGAAAATGGCCAGGAAAGAGGGATTGTTTGAAGAGCCTGAGCTGGTTGATGAAGCTTCTTTGAATGGAACTGGCACGCTTCACACTTGGTTACTAGTGCAGTGGCATCTTGGAGGACGGTGGGCCAGAAGAAACCTTGTCGGAACGCCTTGCCGGCAAGGGCTCCTGACCCTATGTGGGAGCCACACATGCCTCCATGTATCTCTGCCAACAGCTCCAGTCCGTCCTCCAGAGGAATGCACTTCAATTTCACGCCATTCGGTCTCCTTCTGTATAGGGCATTATCCACAAACTGGTACATCCTAGACCGACGGGCTACTTTCTCTGCCTCTTCCTGTTCCTCATGGAATTCCCCTGTTTAGAGGAAACGGACAGTGCGTTGCACCCATGCTGGAGACTGGGGCTCGACGGCAAGGACTAAAGGCTCATCTTCGGCCGTGGGGGCAGCTGCCTCTATGGTTGGGGCTCGGGGCCCTGCCGGAGGTTGCTACTCCCTGGCAAGCTTGGGGCACCCGGCAGCGTCCTTGCCGGCGGCTCCTGGGAGCTCAGTTGGGAAGTACTTGACGGGGCCCGCCTTCCTTCGTTTGTTCTGTCCCGCAGATAGCTCAACGGATGGCTGTGTTAATTGAAGCACAAAGGTACTTGGTTCCATAGGCAACTTGGGGGCAGCGCGTTTTGCCAAGTCATCGGCAATGTTTTTCTCCGGTTGGGGAGCATGCTCTGCGTGTAGACCGCGAAAACACTCCTCCAACTTCCTCACTTAATCCACATAAGCCTCCATCAACGGGCTCTGGTAATCCTTATTAACTTGCTTGACAACAAGCTACGAATCACCCCTGATGATGAGCTTCCTAATTCCGAGGTCTGCCGTGATCCTGAGAACAGCAAGCAATCCCTCGTACTCTGCAATGTTGTTCGTTGATTTTTCCCGAGGAAAGTGCATCTGGACTACGTACTTGAGGCACTCTCCAGTGGGTGCGATGAGTAGTACGCCGGCACCAGCACCTTGCAGCAAGAAAGCTCCATCAAAGTACATAATCCAATCACGGCTCGTCTCCTTGCCGGGAAGGGTGATCCCCTGAATCTCTTCGTCGGGCGTTCAGGTCCATTCTGCTATGAACTCTGCCAAGGCTCGGCTCTTGATTGTTGAAGTACTTTCAAACTTGAGGCCATAGCTTGATAGTTCCAACGCCCACTCCACAATCCTCCCAGTTGCATCTAGGTTGTGCAAGATCCGTTGCAAAGGGAGGCGAGTGACGACGGTGATCTCATGTGCTTGGAAATAGTGACGCGGCTTCCTTGAGGCCATAAGGAGGCCAAAAATTAGCTTATGTATACTAGAATATCTTGATCTAGCCCCCTGCAAGAGGGAACTGACAAAATAGACCGGGTGATGCACCACCTTCTTCTTCTATTTGACTTCGCCTCCTTGCACAGACTCTGCCTTGCGGGGACCATGTTTTTTCCGGTGGTTCTGCCCTGCCGGCATTAGGCCCTGCCAGGGAGAACTCTGGCCCATCATCCGACGACTCCGCCGCTACCACTTCTTCTTCCTTAAACTCTCTCTGCGCTACTAGCGCAGCACTGACCACTTGATTCGTTAATGCTAGATACAGCAGCAACGGCTCTTGCGGTTTAGGCGCGACTAGTGTTGGCGTGGAGGAGAGGTACCTCTTCAAATCTTGCAGCACTGGCTCTGCCTCCGGAGTCCATCTCATTGGACCCGGGCCCGCTCAGCAGATTTTGAGATGGACCTACTTAGAGCAGCAACACAGCCGGCGAGCCTACGGACGTCCTTGACTCGTCTTGGTGCCTCAATCTGCTCAATCGCTTTGATCTTGTCGGGATTTGCTTTGATTCCGCGTTGAGACATAAAGAAACCAAGGAGTTTGCCGGATGGGACGCCGAACACACACTTCTCTGGGTTGAGCTTGAGTCTGATCTTGCGCAAGTTTGCAAATGTTTCCTCCAGATCCTACACGAGTGTGGCCTTGTCTTTCGTTTTGAAAACTATATCATCCATATAGGCTTCCATATTTCTATGTAGCTGGGGCTCAAAACCGATTTGGACTACTCGAGCAAATGTTGAACCAGCGATTTTCAACCCGAAAGGCATCCGTACAAAGTAGTACGTACCACAAGGGGTGATGGACACGGTCTTCTCTTCGCCTTCCTTCATCATGAAGATCTGGTGGTATCCTGAGTAGGCATCGAGGAATGACAGCAGGTCACACCCAGCAGTGGAGTCCACTATCTGGTCAATGCGTGGCAAAAGGAAAGGATCCTTCGGACATGCTTTATTGATATCTGCATAGTCAATACACATCCTCCATTTCCCATTTGCCTTGCGCACTACCACTGGATTGGCCAACCACGTGAGGTGGAGTACTCCTCTGACCAAACCTGCCACCTCCAACTTCCAGATCTCCTCGATGACGAACTCTTGGCGCTCTAAAGCTTGCTTCCTGACCTTCTGCATGACTGGCCGCGCATGGGGATAGACAGCAAGGTGGTGCTCAATCACCTCCCTTGGAACGCCGGGGATGTCGGATGGTTGCCATGCAAACACGTCAACATTCTCCCACAGGAAGGTGACGAGCATGCCTTCCTATTTGCTGTCAAGGGTGGAGCTTATGGTAAAAGCTCCACCCATGTTGTCTTCCCTGATGGGGACCTTCTTGGTTTCTGGTGGGGGCGCCTTGGACCTCTTGCTCCCGCTGGCGGAGCTCTCTGGCACGTCTCCAACGAGAACGCGGCGCTGCGAAGAGGCGCGTTTCCTAGAGGCGGTGCAGGAGCTCTTGCCGGGGTCAGAAGTCTTGCCGGAAGGGGCCTTGCCGGCAAGGGCAAGGGCCTTGCCGGTTTTCTTCTCCCTCGGGGTCTCAGCGGTAGGAGCAAGTGCCCTGGCGGCATCTGGTGCAACTGCCTCTCGGTAGATTTGGTCGGCGCAGATGAGCGCGTATTTCTTGTTGGAGAGGACAGTGATGATGCTCATTGGACCAGGCATCTTCAACGTGTTGTAAGCGTAATGTGATGCCGCCATAAACTTGGCCAGCGCTGGGCGACCGAGGATCCCATTATAAGGCAAATGAATCTTGGCAACATAAAAAATAATCTTCTTCGTCCTATGATTCAGCTCGCCCCCAAATGTAACGGGCAACGCGATCTTACCCTTCGGCTGACTCCTCCCTGGGTTGACCCCTTGAAACGTGCCTGTCTCCTCGAGATCTCCATCGGGGATTTGCAGCCTCTCGATCACAGCGGGCGAGATCAAGTTCAGACCGGCCCGCCATCAACTAGCACTTTCGTCACCTTGAGGTTGCGTATCATTGGCGAAACCAACAATGGCAAACATCCGACCGCCATTGTGTGATCAGGGTGATCCTCGGTGTCAAAAATGGTAGGCGTGCTAGACCACTTCAGTGGCCTCTGGGCGTCGAATGATGGCTCTGTCGTAGTGACGTCAGACGCCCACTGTTTTAGTTGGCGGTGAGAGGTATACAACGAGGCGCCACCGTCGACGCACATGACCTCCGTAGCTTTTTGGAACCCATGCTCACTGGACTGGACATCCTCATCGTGATTATTGTCTCCCTCTTTCTTGTCGCGGCCCCGAGCGGGCCTCTCTGGTTGATTATCTTGGCCACGGCGACCACCTCGGCCGCCATGCTTCTTGCCAGGCGCCTCGGCACCATCCGGGCCCTTCTCCTTATCACGCCTCTGATACTCAGCTTTCTGCTTTTCTACCAGCAGCTCAACCTATCGGTAATTCTAGAGGTCATGGCCCTTGGTGCGATGGATCTTGCAGTACTGCTTGTCAGAGCATCCTGGCTTGTCGGTAGCCGCCAAGGCTTGGAAGGCGGCGCACCCAACAACTTCCTTGACGGGGTCATCGGCCTTGGCCTTTTTGACGGCGTCGGGGTCATCGGATCCCTCAATGGCAAGCACGTCCTTGACCTTTCACTTCCTGTTGCGGCGTCGGACCTTCTTTGCTGGGGTGACGGCATCTCCGTCTATGGAGTCGGTTTCCGCGCTGGCATCTTTGTCGGGGTACTTCCTCCCTTCTTCAGCCCGAGCACATCTATCAGCCAGAACATAAAGTTCGGCTACATCTCTGACCTTGGTCATCGTCGGCTCCTCATGCATCTTGCGGTTGCGCACATTCTGATGGAATGCACTGGTGACGGCGGCGGGGTGCACGTCTGGGATGTTGTACTGCACACGGCTGAACCTCTGTATGTACTTGCACATGGTTTTGCCGTCCTTCTAAGGGATGACATGCAAATTGCTTGCTTGTCTAGGAGCTTGGTGGCCCCCGGTAAAGGCGCCAACAAACTCGTGGCACAGATATGACCAAGAAGAAATGGAATCCATGGACAGGTGCATCAACCATGACATAACGTTGGGCTTAAGCGCCAATGGGAAGTAGTTGGCAAGCACCTTGTCATCGCGAGCCCCAGCGGCATGCATCGCGATAGTGTAGATGCTGAGGAACTCCGACGGGTGAGTCTTTCCGTTGTACTTTTCTCCGACCTCAGGCTTGAATGTGCGGTGTGTGGGCCACTGGAATTGCTGCAGCTCACGGTTAAAGGTTGGACAACTCACCTCGTAAGGTAAGTCACCAGAGCCCCGGGCGCTGGGCGGTCCATAGTTGGCCCCGCATGCCTATCCGACTAATGGCGCGCATCCCACCATCGCTCGATGGTGGTCCAAGCGTCTTTCTGGGCTCACTGCCGACGAACTTGACGTTGGTCGCAGCGGGCTCGCGGGTCGGATGACACTGTGGAAGCGTTGTCACGATCGTCGGCCCGACGAGCTGGCGGCTGCTGTTGCTGGCGTGGAGGAGGAGAGTGCACCATGGTCGTAGCAGCTCCGATCCTCCCACCACTAGCGTGTGCCGGCTCAACAGAGCGCCGGCACGAGGATTCCGTTGGTCGAGGTTCATCTCCATTGGCGAGGCTAATGAGGCTCCGGATGGTGGCTCTCCACTCATCGAGCTTCTCTGCGGCGGGAGGAAAGTCGAGGAGCAGTTGCACGTGCGCTAACGCTTCTGCTGGCGTGGGGGCGACGAAAGCAGCGTGGACCGTGACACTCTCTAACTTCTAACCACGTTAGAAGGAGCTCTATCACGGTCTCGCGTTCGCACGCCGCTTCCACCAGCGTCTGGACATGCATGCTGGCCCGGTGCAACTTGAGAGTGACGTAAAGGGCTCTTCCCGCAGAGGCGCCCGGGGGCACTGACGTCGCGGCATATCTTTTCACGCACGAGCTGGGAAGACCATGGCGCGGGCACTGGCGGGGGTGTCCTCGAGGTCGCCGCGCCGCCTGTGGGCAGCACGGCGACACCCCTGGATCCAGCGGCGCGTGGCTCGTCATCTTGGGCACGAACGATGCTGCTCGCCTGGCTCCGATTGTGTCACACCCTGATTTTCATGCCACAACACTTAAGCTAATAATCATGCTAAAATGTGGTTTGTCAAAAACTTTTGAGTGTTTTTGACTTTGCTTGATTGATTTTCTGTCTGCTGTTTGCTAGTGCTCTAAAAATAAAATAAATCATCCAACTCTTATACTTCATCTCCTTGATCCAAAACTTTTTCCCAAAGATCATGCCATGTGTATAGACCACTATAGTATTTTCTTATAAAAATATTTCGGCCAAATAGTATTTTCAAAAATTAGTTTTCCAAAAACCCCTGAATTGAGGTTTGTACTGCAAGTACCTTATTTAGGGTGTGAAAAATCTTTCAAAAAGTATATTTGAATCCTATTAGGTATAGGACTCCCATAAACCACAAAATTATAATTTTAAAAGTCTTTTTTATATTTTATTTAAATGCTTTTTCTTTAGGCCAGAAATGGTCTTTAATAGGTTAAAATTATTTATCTATTTCAAAAATATTTTGCCAAAAATCAGAGAGACTCCTAGGACATATATTGTCCATATATAAGAGTTTCAACACATCGTCATGTTCAAAATATTGGACAAATCCTTCCAAAACCCTTTCTGGATATTTCAAGCCTTTGAAATATTTACAAAGGAAATATTCTCTATAAATTCCAGGGAAATTCTATCATGTCGATATGACATATTTGATGATCTTACAAAGCCTCATGCCTTGAAGATCAAGAAAATATCATCTAATCCCCTCAAAACCATTTTTGTCCATTTTGAGGTTTGAGCAACTTTACATTGACAAACTTGTCCAAACGCTCTCAAACTTGGTGCACATGCTAAAAAAGATGTAAATATGCATCTACGCCAAATGGCACAAGTTTTGGAGAAGGATAACTTGATCTAAGTGCCCCAAAACCCTTTCTGGCCAGATCCAAATTTGAACAACTCTACATTGCCAACTTTTTACTTGGGGCCTCAAATTTTGTGGACATCCTCACAACCCCAAATGATGACACTACACCAAGTGGTGCATCAAGGAGAGATGATTTGCTTAACCTAATCTTGGAAAATCCATTTCTGTTGATTTCTAGGGTTTACAAAAGTTGCATTGGCAACTTTGCCCAAATGAGCTCAAATTTGGTGAAAGGGCCTAAATGTATGTGCCATTTCATCCTGTTAAGTCTCATGCCAATTGGAAGTCATTTGCTTGCCCAAAACCACATCAAACACCTTCTGCCATTTTACCAAAACCACTGTTTTGATCCCTTCCACTACTTCCCCTTGCCTCAAGTTTTTACCACAACTGCTCCTAGTCACCCTCTACCTCCATGAACTCCTTATCCTCCACAGCTCAATGATTAAGGGGGGTAAAACCCCATTTTACATCTCTGAACCTCCATTTTCACCCTTGTCTCTCAGCACTCTCTCCTTCTAGAAGCTCACCAGGGCATCCAAGGCAACCACCCCTTTGTTTACTCCTCATCTGACCCCCTAGACACTATTGGCCATGCACTGGACGCCAAAGCGATGCCAATGGTAGCCATATGCGTGCTCAGGAGCACGCTACAGTGCTCTGGCACACTGTAGCCAATCCCCATCCCGATGCCCCGACAACCTCGGGCCTCCCCAGCATGTCCCCCGAGGTTGCCTCGACGTCTGGGACACTGCACGTCGCCGGCCCCCACCAGACCCTCTCTCCTATCCCCTCTGTGAGCTCGCCCGTGCGCGCCCTGGACCGCGCCCACGGTGCCCCAACGCGCACACCATATAGAGCCCCATTGGGCTCTCTCTCGACTCCTCTCGCTCACCCACTACTCCAGCAAACCCCCAGACAACCTATCTCTCCCTCTCGAGCCCTCTGTCTACCTCCATGGCCGGCGACCCCTTCCACGGCCATTCGGCCCTCCACCTCTTCGGACCTCCCCGACCTGCCTTGGGCGTCTGGATGGATGCGGCACTTCGTTCTGAGCACTCCGGTGTACCGCACACTGCCGGAGGTGGCCGGAATCGCCAGCACGGGCGGCAGCCAGGCCCTGCTCCGACCTCATACCCGCCCGCACGAGGGAGGTGCTGCCTCTCCCCTGCCTCCTCCTTCGGGCGCGGCCAAGCCGCACGGCACCGCTCCCATCGCCGGCCGGCGTAGGAGGGCGGTGTGGCGCCGGCGGCCAACAAGGCGAGCCACCCCTGCACCCCCCCCCTATCGAGAGGAAGATGAGGGCGGACTAGGGAGACGACCTGTGGCTGGGCCCCGCGGGTCAGCGACCCCGCCAGCCGCTACGTCGTTTAAGTGGAGGCGGGACGACAGGAAATCGCTTTCCCAGCGCGAAAGCGTATTCTGCGAAGGCGCCTCCGATGTCACCACCCCCCTGTGCGCGCGGCGGAACCGTTGGGCCGGCCCAGTTACTATACTGCTATCTTCCGCCCAGTGCGCAGCATAAGGGTATAAACCCTTTCCCTTTCCCTTTTTCTTTTTCTGTAAACTTCAAAAAATCCATAAATAAATCAAATGGATTCCAAATTTGATGATTCAAATTTCTAGGATTTTCTGAAATCTTTATCTACCTGTTGGTGCAACATGCACATTTTTCCATAGACCTTTTCTTCACAAATATTATCAAAATGTCATTTTTCTATTTCTGTGATAAACTTTAGAAAATCACAGAGAGCTCAAATTTGATCCAAATGCAATGGTTCAAATTCCTAGATGCTTCTAAGTTCATAACTTAGTTTATGAACATTTTTATTAATACTTTCTGTACCCCACCAAATAATGAGTCATTTCTTCATATTTGTCAACTTTGCAAAATCCTAGGAATTCATTTGAACTCCAAATCCAGTGAAACCAACTCCTAGATGCTTCTAAAATCATGATTTGTTAAATGGGTGCCTTTGCTCATTTTTCAAAAATATATTTCTGTACACTTCCTTCAAATCCATAAACCCCTTGATTCCATCATATTGAAATGTTCCAAACTATCCATTGATCCAATACCTATGAAACCACCTTGGTCATTTCTCATATGACCAGAGGTATCCTAGAAAAGTCCAACTCCTATTTTTAGAGCACTTTTATTTTTGCCTTGCTGTGTTGCTTATTATGATTGTTTCCATCGTTAGTTGACGAAATAAACGGAGTACTCGAAGATGGACTAGAAGGTTTGAAGACTCGGAAGGACAAGGCAAGCAGCCCTTTGACCATGTTCGAGAAACCTTTTTATGCATGTCTCATAGCACCTTATTATCAATGCATCGGAATCATGTTAAGGTGGTGACCACTTTGGTTGGTACCTTTGTTACTTTACCATTGGAACTTGCATCAAGCATGACCCTACCTTCCTATGAGGGTTATGCCGGTGGGAGTAGATAGACATATGCTATGGTAGTTGGCTACGCAAAATGGGTCAGGGTTATGCATGGAAATAAACAAGTGTGGTATGACATACTTGCAAATAACCCAGTGGGTGCCACTAATGCCCCTGGGAGTTGATGAGGAACTAGGGCACTACTTGGTGAAGAAGTAGTGTACCGAGGCTTGATGAAAGTGTTGTTTACAGAGATGGATTAGATTTATGTGTGATTACCGTCCCAACCAAACATGCGCAACCACTCTACCCTTATATGGGAAAGGGCATTATTGATTACCTAGGTCGATGCTAGCAAGGTGCCCGCATTACTAGTGACGGGGGTGACATGAGGTCACTCTCGGGACGGGGTCGTGCTTGGATAGGCGGCCATGACTGTTTTTATAGGGCACCGAAAACACCGTTGGTACCCCGTGTCAGTGGTATGTGATGAATATGGGAGCGAGTCTCCACAATATTTAAAGATGTGAAATGTTGGGCACAGGGGTTACTACCAATCGAGTGGACTCTGCGTTAGTGTCGTCTAGGGAAAGATAGTGATCGGGTGCTTACCCCGGGTACTTGAGGTACCGCGGGTCGTGGATGACACGGAAGTTCCCCGGATCTTGTGGGCAAAGAGTGCCACCTCTGCAGAGTGTCAAACTATTCGAATAGTCGTGTCCACGGTCAAGGACAGTTGGGTGGTGGTACTTAGACTATGTCCTTAAGTTTCTGGAAAACAACACGGTTTGGTAAATCTGTTGATGTGATTGTGAGAAAGTCACGATGAGCGTGAGCAAGAGTTGTTCATGACTCTTTCTCGATATTGATGTCTGAAACCTCCTGATACTTGTTGCAGACACATGCATGTCCATGTTATATATTGATCATACTTGCATATGAAAAACTAGCTTTCCGCAAAACTGCCAATTTAGCAGTAGAGCCTTGCATAATTATTCTGTCATCACACTTGGGTTGCTTGAGAGTACATTCAAAGTACTCATTGGCTTGCCATTGGTTTTTTTATTGGCCAGGCATGAAAGATCAGGATATGTTGAAGATTTCTTGGTGACGAACATGCGAGCTAGGACGCTTCCCAGTCAGAATGCCGGTATGGTTAAGGCAGATGGCATGGGTCCAAGTTGTTATTGAAGATTTCCGCTACAATGATATACTCAAGACTTGACCATAATGGTCCTATTTGTGTAATACAGTATGTATGGATGTAAGACTCTTGTTATTCAGCTTCTGTGTGTTCGGTGAGCATTGATCTCTGGGATCATTGTACACGTGCATTCGGTGATCACAACTTATGAGTCGGGGTCACCACGGAGCTGGTATCAGAGCCATCCTGACTGTAGGAAGCCTTAGTTAGCATGGTCGTTAGTTAGGGTAAAACTATCTCCAAAACTATTACTAGTTTTCAAAACTATCTATACTTCTCTTCCCCTCTCAGTTTTTCGAAAACTAGGCTATACTTGATCTCTTCCCCTTCAAAACTTTGGTCGCTAGGACCCTTATGCCCCAGACCACTGGATTTCCTTGCAATCCTCGTGGATAATCTAGAAGGAGTACACCTTGCCAAACACTCACCCATCTCTTCTAAACACAAGATTGGTGACACCACAATAAGACGATGCCAACAGAA
This sequence comes from Secale cereale, assembly GCA_902687465.1. Taxonomy (NCBI): domain Eukaryota; kingdom Viridiplantae; phylum Streptophyta; class Magnoliopsida; order Poales; family Poaceae; genus Secale; species Secale cereale. The sequence goes on along the minus strand of LR738712.1, from coordinate 263,898,349 downwards.
GATACATCCTCAAGGAATGAGGACCTGAAGACCCAGAAGATGGTGACACCCTTGACAGTGCCCCAAGATGATGCAACCTTGGCCTACGATGACCAGTGTATAGGTTACGCAAGATCATGAGATACATCGCTAATAGAGTAACCTTGTCACTACCGTTGTTGTGTCGGCAACCACCGGTGGATGAGAACCTCGCCATTTGGTCCGCCTCACTATAGTGAGCAGGAAAACGGTTCTCTTAATCCCCCGCTCTCGGTGTCGATGTTGTCATCAACGTGACCGACATGTTGAACCTCTACTATGCCTTGTTAATGTCATTGCATAAAGGATTGCCTACCTGGTACCCCCGACGCCCCAGAAGGCACAAGGGATCGTCATGATCAAAGAGACAAGAGAAGACCAAGTCAACGCCACCTGCAAGGAGACACCTTCACCACATCACCTCATCAGGCGAGAAGTCATTGAAGATTCTTCAAGCTCAACCCGGATCATTCATCGAACAACTACAAGGGACATAGCAACACCTGAGGAAAACTCAGAAGGCTGCACGAGGCACAAGTCACGACTGTTGAGTCCGAGAACCCCTAGGGTAGGATGAGTCGTGTACAAGGTTGTCAGAATCATGATTTTGAATCGGATCGGAGCCCTGATGGTAGGATTGCAAATCGTGGAATCTTCACTATCAGGATCGTAGAAACGTAGATTCTATGAACTAAAGTCGTAGAATCAGAGGGGTTAGTTTGGATCGTAAATTCGTAGAATCATACAACAGAATCGCGATTCTGACAACCTTGGTCGTGTACCCCCTATGCACAGTCGAGTCCGTGTGATGGTTCGAATAGAACCATGATTGTGTGTTGCTTGATTTTATTTGTTTGTGTTTTGATATAAGTCGCACTTTTGCCCTAGGCAACAAGTACATGGCTATATCATCTTTCTTGCCTTGTTTCCTTTTTTCGCCCTTTTTGCACCTGTTTGTTTGCACTTGCACTATAGAACCCCCTTTAGGCATTCCCCTCCTCTATGCTACTTTTTCCCTCTCTTCTCTCTCCTCAACTGAAGACCCGCAAGACAATAAGTACCAAGTATTCCAACTCGGTGACCAACTAACAATGAAGACCTCTGCTACGACCTCCACGACCAAGTGCAACCCCGTAGAATTATGTTTAACCCTCCAGACTAGTAACCCATTCCTAGACCCTTTGAGACTTCACGAGATACTCCAGCACGAACCCTTAACCATGTGCCTAACCCATAGAATTGCGAGAGAACCAGTTAAGCCTTTGTAACCTTGCACAACACTAGGTTCGTAATGGACCTAGTGGACACAGTGAGTGAGCACATTTTCATCCTAATATAGCACAAGAACTGATGATGCCATAGATAGAACAATTTGAGGATATAAGACAGATGACTGGGTGGCTTTATATAAGTGACTCCGAGGAATTATCTGAGACCTTGATGGATTGTGAGGTTTTCATGTTGGTGGGATCATGACTTTGGGGAAGCATGTAGGAATTCTCGTTGGACATGAGATTTGGATTTATGTAGGTGATTCTGGTTGGGTATAGATGCTAAATATGTCTACATGGTTCGGAGTAAACTAGATTTAGACTGATGATCTCGATCATGATTCCATGTTTCTCGGTGGACGATAAACTAGGAGATTGGATTAATTATCGGAGTTTATCTAGGGATCTGTATGAGCTTGATCTTGGAGTTTACTTGATCATGATAATCGAATTTGGTGGACTTACTATAATAATGCATAGCCCTTCCAAGTATTTGGGTATTATAGGGACTTGAGATCTTGAGGAACACCGTAGACATCAAATTTGTAGAATTGTTGGATTATGTGGTGATTGATGAAAATTACCCGGCTGTTGGAGTTGATCTTGTGGGGACCCCGACTTAGAAGTCGAGATCACCGAAAGCACGTGTACAGTGATCCCAGAGATCAATGCTCACTGAACACACAGAAGCTGAAATAACAAGAGTCTTACATCCATACAAATAGTCTTACACGAATTAAGGCCATCATGGCCAAGTCTTACATAGGTAGAGCCTCACGGGCTGAATAGCAAACAACTCAAATAGCGGAAGTCTTCGATAAACGGGTAGAACCCATGCCATCTGCCTTAACCCTACAGGCATTCTGACTGGGATAGCGTCCTAGTTCGCATGTTCATCTCCAAAGAACTCCTCCTCATATTCCTGTTCTTCCATGCCTGGCCAATTAAATAACCAGTGGCAAGCCAATGAGTACTTTGAATGTACTCGCAAGCAACCCATGATGTGGTTCAAAGTAACAGTGCAATTGAATAATAATGATCAATCTAGCAAGGCTAGAACAACATTCTACCATCAAGTTTATGCATCAATAGCCTCGCGTAACCTCGAAGACAGGTTACCGATATCAACATGAATATGATTCAACTCATCGAGTCAAGTCACCATCCTTGACTTATCACACACATAACATCACCAATGAAGTAAAATTCTGGACATAGTTTAAGTAGCACCACCCAACTGTCCATGACCGTGGACACGGCTATTCGAATAGTTTTACACTCTGCAGAGGTTGCGCACTTTACCCACAAGATCCGGGGAACTTCCGTGTCATCCACGACCCGCGGTACCTCAAGTACCCGGGGTAAGCACCCGGTCATTACCTTTCCTTAGACGACACTAGCATAGAGTCCACTCGTTGGTACACGGCCCTCGGGTACAATCAATAGATCACGGGACTTGCCCTAATTTCAATGTCACGCGTACCCGAAGGGACCAACGGTGTGTCCGGTGCCCTGTAAAAACAGTCATGGCCGTCTATCCAAGCACGACCCCGTCTCGGGAAAGACCTCAAGTCTTCCCGTCACTAGTAATGCGGGCACCATGCTAGTATCGACCTAAGTAATCAATAAAGCCCCGTCCCATAAGGGGTAGTGTGGTTGCACATGTTTGGTTGGGACGGTAGTCACACATAAATCTAATCCATCATTCCACCATGCACATGATTTACCGGCACATCACTTCTTTCTCAAGTGATGACCTAACACATCATCACCCTCGGGCATTAGGGGCACCCGATGGGTTCATGCAAAGATTTCAACTACGAGGGTTCAAATCACACATGCTTCATATAAGCATCATGACCAACTATTGCATGTCATCTGGCACATAGTGGGATCATCAATAAAGCATGCATCATGTGGAGGAATCAACTAGGTTACCATCGTAACCCTAATATCATGTATCGGAAACAAACGGGTTCCGAGGAACAAGTGTACCATGGTCAAAGGGCTGCTTGCCTGGATTGGCTTGGTCTTCAAAGTCTTCAAGTCCTTCTCCTTCTTCTTCCACAACAACTTCGTCAAATACGGGATCTATACGTCGCATAATAACCACGGGAAAATAAGAATACAAACAAAACAGAAAAATCAAAGTGCTCAGAAAAATGTCAACTCATTTTTGTAAAATACTAGAGGGATTTCTAAGATGGGGAAAAATCTTAGTTGGAGTTTTGGAGTAACATAATAGAATATATTGATTTTAGAACAGGAGTATTACTGCTCAAATTTGAATTTAAATTTGAACAGAACAGAAAAGTTTCATGGATTTGAGTGAAAGTGGTACCATTAAATAGGTTGGAATATTACAAGATTTTAGGAGTTGGAATTATTTAATTTGGATCAATATTCTTTTCTGTAGAAATGTTTAAAACATTTACAGAAAAGAAAAAGAAAAAGGGTCCTGTGCACTGGGCCAGAGGAGGCCACAGTGCACGGCCCAGGCGGTCCAGCCCAGCCGCACGGGAGCCATCGCGCGCACGTCAGGTTTTCAAACCTGACGGGCGGGGCCCGTGGGTCAGTGGCACAGAGGAGGGGGAGAGAGGTGAGGGGATGACAGGCGGGGCCCGCCTGTCATCTCTAACCCCACGGCCACGGCGACGGCGAGCTCACCGGCGAGGTTCCCGGCCACGGCGACGGCAACGGAGGGCAGGAACGTGACCAGCGTCGTGTCGCGGATGCAGTGGTGGTGGTGCGGCACGGCAGCGAGGTCTGGTTCGCCGGCGATGAGGTGGGACGGCGGAAGCTCGTCGGAGGGTTGATGCTCCGGTCGTTTCCGACTGCAAACGGAGGGGGAAATAGGGGGAAAAGGGTCAGGGTGGCTCGGCGGTTCCGAAACAGGCGAAAGGAGAGGCAGGGGAGGCCCGTACCACGAGATCACCGACAGCCCGACGCGGCGGCGCTCCGGTCGATCCCGAGCACTGGGACCTCTTGGGGTCGAACTGGAGGTGCTGGGGGGCTCAGTGGAGTGGAGTGAGGCTGCTGATTGTGCTGGAGAGGCTCAGGAGGGGCTTATATAGCCACGCCCATGGTCCACCGTGGACCCGTGCGCCGACGAGGTTGCAGGCGAGGTTAGGAGGGGTTCTGGAGCCTGGGATCATGCCGGGGAGGACCGTGGACTTGCTCCACGTCCAGCTGAGGGGAAAAGAGGAGCGGGGGAGCGTCAGAGGCGTGCGCGCGTGCGAGGCAGAGGAGTGGCCGCCGCGGGCGGCCAGCGCGCGTGCGACGACGGCCACTGGAGGGCGTAGGAGGAGGGGGACAGCGCCGGGGAGGTCGCGGACGTCGAGGGGCCTCGACTGGCGCGAGGGGGAGGCCCGAGGCTATCGGGGGAGGCCGATTGGCCGGAGCCAGCGTGCGGAGGTGCACTGTTGCGCGCTCCAGAGCGTGCGTATTGCTGGCATCATCGCGCTCTCGCCGGTTTGGTCCAAACCAGCGTGTCCAACAGTGTCTAGCACGTTGACGGAGGAGTAAAGAAATGGCCTGAGGCCTTGGATGCCCTGGAGATGCTGAGAGAGAGTGAGAGTGCTGGTGAAATGGTGAAAGATTGCTGTACAGCAAGGTAAAACAGGGCTTTCACCCCTCAATCATGGAGCTGAGGTGCTGGGGGAGTTACTGGGGGTAGCTGGTAACTCAATGAGCATGTGGTAAGAAGTTGAGGCCATGGAGAAAAGTAAAAGTGATCAAGTTGGAGGTCTTAGCAATTCTGCAGAAGGTGTTTGATCAGTGTTTGGTCAAGTAAATGAACTCCACTTGACATGGCACTCAACAGGATTGAAAGACATGAGAAAACAAGGTGCTTCACCAAGTTTGGGCCCATTTGAAGAAACTAGCCAATGTAACTTTGGTGAACCCTAGAAATCAACAGAAATAGTTTCATCTTGATTGAGTCAAGCTAATCATCTCCCCTTGATGCACCACTTGGTGTAGCATCATCATTTGGGGTATTGATCATGCCCACAAAGTTTGAAGCTCCAGATAAAAAGTTGGTAATGTAAAGTTGTTCAAATTTGCATTTGAACAGGAAGGGTTTTGAGGTGATCTGATCAAGTTGCTCTATTCCAAATCTTGTGCCATTTGGCCTAGATGCCTTATTAGGTCATTCTAGCATGTGCACCAAGTTTGAGAGCATTTGGACAAGTTTGGCAATGTAAAGTTGCTCAAACTTCAAATAGGGACAGAATGGTTATGAAGGGGTTTGAGGATGTTTTCTTGCTTCCCAAGGCATGGGACTTGGCAAGATCATAAAATATGTCATATATGACATGATAGAATTTCCCTGGAATTTTTGGAGAAAATTTCCTTTGTAAATATTTCAAAAGCTTGAAATATCCAGAAAGGGTTTTAGAGGGTTTAGCCCATTATTTTGAACATGACCAAGTGTTGAAACTCTTATATATGGACAATATATGTCCTATGAGTCTCTCTGAATTTTGGCAAATATTTTTGAAATAGTTAAATAATTTTCCCCTATTAAAGACCATTTCTGGCCTTAAGAAAATGCTTTTAAATAAAATAGGAAAATAACTTTCAAAATTATACCTTTGTGGTTTCTGGGAGTCCTATGACTACTAGGTCTCAAATAAACCTTTTGAAATAATTTTCTCACCCTAAATCAAGTACTTGCAGTGCAAATCTCAATTCAGGGGTTTTTTTGGAAAACTAAATTTATAAAATACTTTTTGGCCAAATTAATTTTGTAAGAAAATACTATACTGTCATATAACACTTGGCATGATCATTGGGCAGAAGTTTTGGGTATGGAGATGAATTCTACAAGAGGTCATAGTTGACTTGAATGAGCACAAGAAAAAGCATATGAAGAAAACTCAATTCCAAATAAAAGCCAAATGATGCTAAAAAAAATTGCTGGTCCAAATTTTCATGCTTCAAAGATACAAATAACAAGTCACAAAATGCAGGGTGTGACAGACCTACCCCCCTTAAAAGAATCTCGTCCCCGAGATTCCTAAACTAGGGCTTAAAAGAGGTCGGGGAACTCGGATCTAAGATAGTCTTCTCGTTCCCAGGTTGCTTCTGCTTCGGTGTGGTTGCTCCACTGGACCTTGAAGTACTTGATGGTACGGCTTCGCGTACGTCATTCTGCTTCGTCCAGAATACGAATGGGCTTCTCGCGGTAGGTCAAATCAGGCTGCAGATCAATGGCTTGGTGATCCACATCCTTGTAGAGATTGGGCTTGTCTGGAACTTGGAGACATTTCCGGAGTTGTGACACATGGAACACATTGTGCACATCGGATAGCTCAGGTGGTAGTTCCAACTGATAAGCCACTTCTCCTTGTCGTGCAGTGATCTCAAAGGGTCCAATGAACCTTGGTGCGAGCTTCCCCTTGACGTGGAAACGCTTGGTTCCCTTCAGAGGAGTTACCCGCAGGTACACATGGTCCCCGACATGGAAACTCATGTCTCGGCGTCGAGTGTCAGCATAACTCTTCTGCCTTGACTTGGCTGCCTTTAATCGCTCTCTGACTAGTTGGACTTGCTCTTCTGCTGCGCGGAGAATATCTGGTCCAAAGACTAGTCCTTCTCCAGTCTCCGACCAATTGAGGGGTGTGCGGCATCTGCGCCCGTACAATACCTCAAATGGTGCCATCTGAAGGCTTGACTGGTAACTGTTGTTATAGGAGAACTCGGCAAAAGGGAGACAGTCTTCCCACTTAGCTCCATATGCCAGGACACAGGCTCGGAGCATGTCTTCGAGAATCTGATTGACTCGCTCAGTCTGTCCTCCGGTCTGTGGGTGGAAAGCTGTGCTGAAAGACAACTTGGTTCCAAGGCTTCTTGGAACTTCTTCCAGAACCTTGAGGTGAACTGGGTGCCTCGATCTGACACAATCTCCTTGGGAATGCCGTGAAGACTCATGATTCGGTCGATGTAGAGAGCTGCCAGCCGGTTGCCATCATAAGTGGTCTTGACGGGAATGAAATGGGCTACCTTGGTCAAATGATCAACTATGACCCAGATGGAGTCATGTCCTCTATTCGACCTTGGTAATCCAGTGATGAAGCCCATTCCGAATTTATCCCACTTCCACTCAGGAACCTTGAGTGGTTGAAGCAATCCAGCAGGTCGCTGATGTTCAGCCTTGACCCTTTGGCACACATCACACTTTGCAACATAGGTTGCAATCTCTCTCTTCATACCGTGCCACCAGAATCGTGCCTTCAAGTCTTGGTACATCTTGGTTCCTCCGGGGTGGATGGAATACGGAGTGTCGTGGGCTTCTTGCAGAATCTGCGTCTTCAGCTCGGTGTTGTTTGGCACGCAGAGGCGACCTTTGTACCAAACAATCCCGTGCTCGTCTTCAGAGAATCCTGGGGCCTTGCCCAGCTTCATCTTCCTCTTGATACCTTCAATGCTTGCGTGTCCATCTTGAGCCTTCTTGACGTCGTCCATCAAGGTCGGTCTAACTTCCAAATGATCCAGAAATCCGGGGGTGACCAATTCCAAACTGAATTGTTCGATCTCCTTAAACAAGGCTGGCTGCCTTTCTTGAATAACGGCATTCAAAGAGCAAGCCTTCCTGCTTAAGGCATCGGCCACCACGTTAGCCTTCCCAGGGTGATACTGAACACTGAGGTCATAGTCTTTGATGAGTTCCAACCATCTCCGCTGCCTCATGTTCAATTCCTTTTGGGTGAAAATGTACTTCAGACTTTTGTGGTCTGTGTAAATCTCACACCGTTTCCCTAGGAGGTAATGCCGCCATGTCTTCAAGGCATGAACTACTGCCGCTAGCTCAAGATCGTGAGTAGCGTAGTTCTCCTCATGGGGTCGTAGCTGCCTGGAGAGGTATGCTATGACGCGGCCTTCTTGCATCAGAACGCTTCCCAATCCGGTTCGAGAGGCATCACAACATATCACGAACTCCTTGTGAATATCAGGTGTTGCCAGAACTGGGGCGGTGGTCAATCTCTTCTTGAGCTCTTGGAAGCTCTCTTTGTATTTTGGCGTCCACTCGAACTTCTTGTCCTTTTTGAGGAGTTGAGTCATTGGTCGTGCAATGCTAGAGAATCCTTCCACGAACTTGCGGTAATAGCCCGCTAGTCCGAGGAAGCTTCTGACTTCCTTGATGGTTGTTGGAGATTGCCATTGGGTCACAGCTTCGATTTTTGCAGGATCAACAGATAATCCTTCCTCGGTCAAGACATGACCTAAGAATCCAACTTTATGCAGCTAGAACTCACACTTGCTGAATTTGGCATATAGTTGGTGCTCACGAAGCTTGTCTAGGACCATTCTCAGATGCTGCTCGTGTTCTTCCTCCGACTTCGAGAACACAAGAATGTCATCAATGAAGACAACAACAAACTTGTCCAAATATTCCATGAAGACTTTATTCATGAGATACATGAAGTAAGCTGGGGCATTGGTTAACCCAAAAGACATGACCGTGCACTCATACATGCCATATCTGGTTACGAATGTCGTCTTCGGAATATCTTGGGGTCTGATCTTCAGCTGGTAATACCCAGATCTGAGGTCGATCTTGGAGAATACCTTGGCTCCGCTGAGCTAATCAAACAGATCTTCGATCTTGGGAAGTGGGTACTTGTTCTTGATTGTAACTTCATTGAGGGAACGATAGTCAATGCATAAGCGGATGGTACCGTCCCTCTTGGCCACAAACAGAACAGGAGATTCCCAAGGGGAGGCACTTGGGCAGATAAATCCCTTCCTTAGCTGCTCTTCTAGCTGCTTCTTCAACTCGGCTAATTCTTCCGTCCCCATTCTATAAGGCTTCGTATAGATGGGTCCTGCTCAGGGCACGAGCTCGATGATGAACTCAATGTCACGGTCAGGGGGCATTCCCGGTAGTTCATCCGGAAAGACATCAGGATACTCACATACCACCGGTACTTGATCTAGCCCAACTTCAGATAGAAAGTTGACTTTAGCGGCTTGAGCGGAAGAGGAGTTGGAAGCAAACTTGACTTCGACTCCTTGGTCATTGGTCACAGTGATTGTCCGATTGGCACAGTCTAACAAGCCTTGGTGCTTGCTGAGCCAATTCATGCCTAGGATCACATCCAAGCCTTGTGATCTCAGGACGATAAGGTCTGCTAGGAAGTCTACACCGTTAATGGTAATACTGACTCCTTTACAGCCTATCTTGGCTCTCATCTCGGCTCCGGGGGTTTGTACCACCATAGGGTTATTCAGGGGTGTAGGGGTCATGCCACTTTTTAATGCAAATCTTTGAGTGACAAATGAATGCGTTGCTCCAGAATCAAACAAGACAGTTGCAGGTGCTGAGTTGACAAGTAACGTACCCAGCACGATGTCCGGGTCTTCCTGGGCTTCTTCAGCAGTGACGTGATTCACACGCCCCTTCCCATGGTTCGGTGGATTGCGAGGAGCTGGGTTCCTTGGTGGCATTCCACGGCCTTGTCCCTGGTTCTGCGCATTGGGGCGCGGGGCATCAGGCTTCTTGTTGGGGCACACCCTTGAGATGTGTCCGGGCTGACCACATCCAAAGCAAGTGACTTGGTTTGGATTGATCTTGTTGCCACCACTGCTATTGGGGTTGAAGGCTGGCCTGGGGTTGGCATACTGCTGAGGCTGAGGGTTGGCACGAGGTGCAGGAGCTCTTGGTTGCTGATAGGTTGGCTTGGCCGGGGCTGACTGCCACGGACGAGGTTTCTGGTTGCTGGAACTTCCCTTACTGACCAACTTGCGCTTGCGAGTGTCTTCCAAAGCACGCCGCTTGTCTTCAAGCATGAGTGCCTTGTTCACCAGGTCAGGGAACGACGGGCAGTCGCACACGACAAGCGAATATTGCAGAGTCTGATTAAGGCCTTCCATGAAGCGCTCCCTTTTGGCAGCATCAGTGCTGACATCTTCAGGGGCATACCTTGACAGAATACTGAACTTCTGCATGTAATCCTTGACAGTGCCACTTCCTTGCTTTAGGGCTCGGAACTCACGCTTTTTGATAGCCATGATTCCGGAAGGAATGTGGGCCTTGCAGAATTCTGCCTTGAAGTTAACCCAAGTGATGTCTTGTTCAGCATGCATGACCTTGAATCCATCCCACCAAGCTCTAGCAGTTCCCCCGAGGCAGTGGGCTGCATAAGCCACCTTCTCGCGATCTTCGGTGCATCCGACTAGTTCCAGAATTTCCTCAATGGAACGGACCCATTCATCTGCATCCAGGGGTTCTGTAGTCTCGATGAAGGTTGGCGGTGCATGCTTCTTGAACTCTGCCAACGTGGAACGTCCATTGCCATTCCCCGTCGGCTGGCAGTTGTTGGTGACAGCTTGAGCAATCAGCTGGAGAGCTGCAGTGTTGGCTTGGCGTTCCTCTCGGAAAGCTTGGAGAAGCTGAGCCATGTCCATGCTTGGAGGAGGTGGTGGTGGAGCTTGGTCGTTGGTTTGGTCGTGGCCTGCCTCTGGCTGGGAGGATGCTCCGGCTTCGGGCTGCTGGGTAGAGGTACCTGTACGAGTTACAACAGGCATCCTGTTGGAGCGGTAAAAGGTCTCATGACTCGGAAGAGGGAAAGCAAGATAGATGGGTGCCTAGTAAGGGGGTGGGTGTGACACTAAATCAAATCATGCAAGGGCCGAAAGGCCAATACACATCCATTAAAATCCAAAGGAGTGATGTAGTCGTTTACACATTCCCGAAGGAAGAATACGACATACATCCAGACACAACAAAAGCAAACACTAGATGGTTTCATATGAACCATACAAGGACTCGGCTGCGCATAGGGGTTACACGACCTATCCTACCGTAGAGGTTACAACTGGCATATCCGAGTAGCGAATAATGCCTAAGCGGCGGAATGCTCGGTCGCGTATTCCGGCTCTTCTGGGTCTTCCTCCTTGTCTTCATCTGTCTGGGCTCCCTTATCGCTTGAGGGAGTGGGGGAGTGGAGGAGTTGGATACGACGGTGCTTCGTCGGTGGTGCAGGGAAAAGCTTGCGATATTCCCTTGCTGTCATCCGGCGTCGCCGAGGTGGTTCTTCACCCTTGGAAGATATGTCCTCGGAGGGCCTTCCGCCTCGATATGCGATAGCGGATTGTCCAGAAGGTGCTCCTTCCTTCTTGATCCTGTTTGCCTTCTCTTGAGCTCGACGAAGAAGTGCCTTGGTCTTGTGAAGTTCTTCTCGAAGCTTCATTGATTCCGAGGCCAAGTCTTGTGCCAAGCTGTTGGCACATAGACTGAAGTAGGTCTGGAACCGAAGCAAGAGTCCTTCCTTCAGTGGAGGGGCTAGTGCGTTGCTTTCTTCGTCACCTTCCTTCCGGTAAGGTAAGAAGCGAGTTGCCATCTTGGCTGCCATCTCCGGAAGAGCTCGCGGAGATGGGTTAACGCCTTGAGTGCAGCAGCCTCGACAGCGAGTGGTAGTGTTGCCATCTGGGGTCCCTCGAAGAACCAACTTGTGGGAGGATCGTTTGCCTTCACGATCACTTCCACATGGTACTCCACCTCAGTGTCGCTCACCCAATGCTCAAGGTAGGTGAGGATGGGTGCTCGGTGGAACTGACACTCCTGGAGGCTATCCTCAAGAAGTAAGGGAAACCCAGTGGTCAGGTGCTCTTCGGGAACAGCGGCCATCTACAAAGGTGGGATAGGAGGGGTTAATAAGCTGATGAAATCTCAGGTTTAGAAAAGAAGAGAGGTTCAGAAGGTTTTTGAAAAGGGGGTCTCAACTAACTAACGCCCATGCTAACTAAGGCTTCCTACAGTCAGGATGGCTCTGATACCAGCTCTGTGGGGACCCCGACTTAGAAGTCGAGATCACCGAATGCACGTGTACAGTGATCCCAGAGATCAATGCTCATTGAACACACAGAAGCTGAAATAACAAGAGTCTTACATCCATACAAATAGTCTTACACGAATTAAGGCCATCATGGCCAAGTCTTACATAGGTAGAGCCTCACGGGCTGAATAGCAAACAACTCAAATAGTGGAAGTCTTCGATAAACGGGTAGAACCCATGCCATCTGCCTTAACCCTACAGGCATTCTGACTGGGATAGCGTCCTAGTTCGCATGTTCGTCTCCAAAGAACTCCTCCTCATATTCATGTTCTTCCATGCCTGGCAAATTAAATAACCAGTGGCAAGCCAATGAGTACTTTGAATGTACTCGCAAGCAACCCATGATGTGGTTCAAAGTAACAGTGCAATTGAATAATAATGATCAATCTAGCAAGGCTAGAACAACATTCTACCATCAAGTTTATGCATCAATAGCCTCGCGTAACCTCGAAGACAGGTTACCGATATCAACATGAATATGATTCAACTCATCGAGTCAAGTCACCATCCTTGACTTATCACACACATAACATCACCAATGAAGTAAAATTCTGGACATAGTTTAAGTAGCACCACCCAACTGTCCATGACCGTGGACACGGCTATTCGAATAGTTTTACACTCTGCAGAGGTTGCGCACTTTACCCACAAAATCCGGGGAACTTCCGTGTCATCCACGACCCGCGGTACCTCAAGTACCCGGGGTAAGCACCCGGTCATTACCTTTCCTTAGACGACACTAGCATAGAGTCCACTCGTTGGTACACGGCCCTCGGGTACAATCAATAGATCACGGGACTTGCCCTAATTTCAATGTCACGCGTACCCGAAGGGACCAACGGTGTGTCCGGTGCCCTGTAAAAACAGTCATGGTCGTCTATCCAAGCACGACCCCGTCCCGGGAAAGACCTCAAGTCTTCCCGTCACTAGTAATGCGGGCACCATGCTAGTATCGACCTAAGTAATCAATAAAGCCCCGTCCCATAAGGGGTAGTGTGGTTGCACATGTTTGGTTGGGACGGTAGTCACACATAAATCTAATCCATCATTCCACCATGCACATGATTTACCGGCACATCACTTCTTTCTCAAGTGATGACCTAACACATCATCACCCTCGGGCATTAGGGGCACCTGATGGGTTCATGCAAAGATTTCAACTACGAGGGTTCAAATCACACATGCTTCATATAAGCATCATGACCAACTATTGCATGTCATCTGGCACATAGTGGGATCATCAATAAAGCATGCATCATGTGGAGGAATCAACTAGGTTACCATCGTAACCCTAATATCATGTATCGGAAACAAACGGGTTCTGAGGAACAAGTGTATCATGGTCAAAGGGCTGCTTGCCTGGATTGGCTTGGTCTTCAAAGTCTTCAAGTCCTTCTCCTTCTTCTTCCACAGCAACTTCGTCAAATACGGGATCTATACGTCGCATAATAACCACGGGAAAATAAGAATACAAACAAAACAGAAAAATCAAAGTGCTCAGAAAAATGTCAACTCATTTTTGTAAAATACTAGAGGGATTTCTAAGATGGGGAAAAATCTTAGTTGGAGTTTTGGAGTAACAGAATAGAATATATTGATTTTAGAACAGGAGTATTACTGCTCAAATTTGAATTTAAATTTGAACAGAACAGAAAAGTTTTATGGATTTGAGTGAAAGTGGTACCATTAAATAGGTTGGAATATTACAAGATTTTAGGAGTTGGAATTATTTAATTTGGATCAATATTCTTTTCTGTAGAAATGTTTAAAACATTTACAGAAAAGAAAAAGAAAAAGGGTCCTGTGCACTGGGCCAGAGGAGGCCACAGTGCACGGCCCAGGCGGTCCAGCCCAGCCGCACGGGAGCCAGCGCGCGCACGTCAGGTTTTCAAACCTGACGGGCGGGGCCTGTGGGTCAGTGGCACAGAGGAGGGGGAGAGAGGTGAGGGGATGACAGGCGGGGCCCGCCTGTCATCTCTAACCCCACGGCCACGGCGACGGCGAGCTCACCGGTGAGGTTCCCGGCCACGGCGACGGCAACGGAGGGCAGGAACATGACCAGCGTCGTGTCGCGGATGCATGTGTGGTGGTGCGGCACGGCGGGGAGGTCTGGTTCGCCGGCGACGAGGTGGGACGGCGGAAGCTCGTCGGAGGGTTGATGCTCCGGTCGTTTCCGACTGCAAACGGAGGGGGAAATAGGGGGAAAAGGGTCAGGGTGGCTCGGCGGTTCCGAAACAGGCGAAAGGAGAGGCAGGATAGGCCCGTACCACGAGATCACCGGCGGCCCGACGCGGCGGCGCTCCGGTCGATCCCGAGCACTGGGACCTCTTGGGGTCGAACTGGAGGTGCTGGGGGGCTCAGTGGAGTGGAGTGAGGCTGCTGATGGTGCTGGAGAGGCTCGGGAGGGGCTTATATAGCCGCGCCCATGGTCCACCGTGGACCCGTGCGCCGGCGAGGTTGCAGGCGAGGCTAGGACGGGTTCTGGAGCCTGGGATCACGCCGGGGAGGACCGTGGACTTGCTCCACGTCCAGCTGAGGGGAAAAGAGGAGCGGGGGAGCGTCAGAGGCGTGCGCGCGTGCGAGGCGGAAGAGTGGCCGCCGCGGGCGGCCAGCGAGCGTGCGACGACGGCCACTGGAGGGCGTAGGAGGAGGGGGGACAGCGCCGGGGAGGTCGCGGACGTCGAGGGGCCTCGACTGGCGCGAGGGGGAGGCCCGAGGCTGTCGGGGGAGGCCGATTGGCCGGAGCCAGCGTGCGGAGGTGCACTGTTGCGCGCTCCAGAGCGTGCGTATTGCTGGCATCATCGCGCTCTCGCCGGTTTGGTCCAAACCAGCGTGTCCAACAGTGTCTAGCACGTTGACGGAGGAGTAAAGAAATGGCCTGAGGCCTTGGATGCCCTGGAGATGCTGAGAGAGAGTGAGAGTGCTGGTGAAATGGTGAAAGCTTGCTGTACAGCAAGGTAAAACAGGGCTTTCACCCCTCAATCATGGAGCTGAGGTGCTGGGGGAGTTACTGGGGGTAGCTGGTAACTCAATGAGCATGTGGTAAGAAGTTGAGGCCATGGAGAAAAGTAAAAGTGATCAAGTTGGAGGTTTTAGCAATTCTGCAGAAGGTGTTTGATCAGTGTTTGGTCAAGTAAATGAACTCCACTTGACATGGCACTCAACAGGGTTGAAATACATGAGAAAACAAGGTGCTTCACCAAGTTTGGGCCCATTTGAAGAAACTAGCCAATGTAACTTTGGTGAACCCTAGAAATCAACAGAAACAGTTTCATCTTGATTGAGTCAAGCTAATCATCTCCCCTTGATGCACCACTTGGTGTAGCATCATCATTTGGGGTATTGATCATGCCCACAAAGTTTGAAGCTCCACATCAAAAGTTGGTAATGTAAAGTTGTTCAAATTTGCATTTGAACAGGAAGGGTTTTGAGGTGATCTGATCAAGTTGCTCTATTCCAAATCTTGTGCCATTTGGCCTAGATGCCTTATTAGGTCATTCTAGCATGTGCACCAAGTTTGAGAGCATTTGGACAAGTTTGGCAATGTAAAGTTGCTCAAACTTCAAATAGGGACAGAATGGTTATGAAGGGGTTTGAGGATGTTTTCTTGCTTCCCAAGGCATGGAACTTGGCAAGATCATCAAATATGTCATATATGACATGATAGAATTTCCCTGGAATTTTTGGAGAAAATTTCCTTTGTAAATATTTCAAAAGCTTGAAATATCCAGAAAGGGTTTTAGAGGGTTTAGCCCATTATTTTGAACATGACCAAGTGTTGAAACTCTTATATATGGACAATATATGTCCTATGAGTCTCTCTGAATTTTGGCAAATATTTTTGAAATAGTTAAATAATTTTCCCCTATTAAAGACCATTTCTGGCCTTAAGAAAAAGCTTTTAAATAAAATAGGAAAATAACTTTCAAAATTATACCTTTGTGGTTTCTGGGAGTCCTATGACTACTAGGTCTCAAATAAACCTTTTGAAATAATTTTCTCACCCTAAATCAAGTACTTGCAGTGCAAATCTCAATTCAGGGTTTTTTTGGAAAACTAAATTTATAAAATACTTTTTGGCCAAATTAATTTTGTAAGAAAATACTATACTGTCATATAACACTTGGCATGATCATTGGGCAGAAGTTTTGGGTATGGAGATGAATTCTACAAGAGGTCATAGTTGACTTGAATGAGCACAAGAAAAAGCATATGAAGAAAACTCAATTCCAAATAAAAGCCAAATGATGCTAAAAAAAATTGCTGGTCCAAATTTTCATGCTTCAAAGATACAAATAACAAGTCACAAAATGCATGGTGTGACAGATCTATAGGAAGGAAACAAGACCTTGGAGTGGCATATGACATGTTTCCTTAGAATAGAGATGCATTACCCTGAACCTTGCAAGAATATGCTGAGCGCTTGGATTGTCGTGTTTAATTCTAGCCTAGCAGCTTGTATGCCTTACCCATGGATTCTTAGGGGTAGCCATACATATGGTTTTTCGTGGACCGTAGACCTGTATAATTTTGTTAGACCTCCTTTTGGGAGTCATGAGGTTATGTATGGCATGAGTGGTGATTGAAGTTGGTCTATACGAAAGGATGCATTTAGTGGTATAAGGTTATTCGTTTGGAGTACTAGATGGAGCTATTGGCATCTGAGAAACCGTGCTTAAGGATAAGATAATAAATGTTCACTCACACACTAGGATCCTCGAAACCCTTAAGCCCCACCAAGCCACAACATGGTCAGATCCTGACCACAGCATTGACTCTAAGTCAAGAAGACCTTTGCCAATAATAAACCGAGACCACCACCAAGACCACAGCCTACCTTGCGTACCCCATAGACTTCATGGAGTATTTGGACAAGTTGGGTAACATCATTATTTGATGGCCTACTTGTCTCCCCGAAGACAAAAGAAGAGACGGACAGCTGGATAGAAGACTTTGGAAGACCGCCATGTGAATAAGGAAGAACTACACCAACCACCGTGATCAAGAAGTAAACTTCCGCGTCAAAGACCAGGCGTATCTGCAAACCACTCCTCTCAAAGGAACCAAGCATTTCCATGTCGAAGGGACGCTCACACCAAGATTTGTCGACTTTCTTCAAGACCACGGCAAGACGAATAATAGACGGCTACCAGCTAGATCTTACCTCCTAAGTTACCCACCATGCATCAAACTTTCTACAAGTCACAACTCTGGAAGTACTTCTTAGTTCCTAACTAGCCCGGTCCCTGCGAGGACATCGATCACCTAACCCTTGACGTCTAGCCCAACCTAACCTATGCAAGAGACCCCTCAGCAACCTGCATCAAAAAGGCAGCAAGCGGGAAGCCACACCACCAAGTACCTCAAGGTTCTAGGGAGCGCCACTCGAAAGCAGAACTAACAAGAAGAAGTGAAGACTACCCCGTATCCAAGACTCTGTATTCCTTTCGACGCCTAGTCTGGGAATCTTGGGGACGAGATTCTTGTAAGGGGGTAGGTCTGTCACACCCTGATTTTCATGCCACAACACTTAAGCTAATAATCATGCTAAAATGTGGTTTGGCAAAAACTTTTGAGTGTTTTTGACTTTGCTTGATTGATTTTCTGTCTGTTGTTTGCTAGTGCTCTATAAATCAAATAAATCATCCAACTCTTATACTTCATCTCCTTGATCCAAAACTTTTTCCCAATGATCATGCCATGTGTATAGACCAGTATAGTATTTTCTTATAAAAATATTTTGGCCAAATAGTATTTTTAAAAATTAGTTTTCCAAAAACCCCTAAATTGAGGTTTGTACTGCAAGTACCTTATTTAGGGTGTGAAAAATCTTTCAAAAAGTATATTTGAATCCTATTAGGTATAGGACTCCCATAAACCACAAAATTATAATTTTAAAAGTCTTTTTTATATTTTATTTAAATGCTTTTTCTTTAGGCCAGAAATGATCTTTAATAAGTTAAAATTATTTATCTATTTCAAAAATATTTGCCAAAATTCAGAGAGACTCCTAGGACATATATTGTCCATATATAAGAGTTTCAACACATGGTCATGTTCAAAATATTGGACAAATCCTTCCAAAACCCTTTCTGGATATTTAAAGCCTTTGAAATATTTACAAAGGACATATTCTCTAAAAATTCCAGGGAAATTCTATCATGTCAGATATGACATATTTGATGATCTTACAAAGCCTCGTGCCTTGAAGATCAAGAAAATATCATCTAATCCCCTCAAAACCATTTCTGTCCATTTTGAGGCTTGAGCAACTTTACATTGCCAAACTTATCCAAATGCTCTCAAACGTGGTGCACATGCTAAAATGATGTAAATATGCATCTACGCCAAATGGCACAAGTTTTGGAGAAGGATAACTTGATCTAAGTGCCCCAAAACCCTTTCTGACCAGATCCAAATTTGAACAACTCTACATTGCCAACTTTTTACTTGGGGCCTCAAATTTTGTGGACATCCTCACAACCCCAAATGATGACACTACACCAGGTGGTGCATCAAGGAGAGATGATTTTCTTAACCTAATCTCGGAAAATCCATTTCTGTTGATTTCTAGGGTTTACAAAAGTTGCATTGGCAACTTTGCCCAAATGAGCTCAAATTTGGTGAAAGGGCCTAAATATATGTGCCATTTCATCCTGTTAAGTAACATGCCAATTGGAAGTCATTTGCTTGCCCAAAACCACATCAAACACCTTCTGCCATTTTACCAAAACCACGTTTTTTGACCCCTTCCACTACTCCCCCTTGCCTCAAGTTTTTACCACAACTGCTCCTAGTCACCCTCTACCTCCTGGAACTCCTTCTCCTACACAACTCAATGATTGAGGGGGGTAAAACCCCATTTTACATCTCTGAACCTCCATTTTCACCCTTGTCTCTCAGCACTCTCTCCTTCTAGAAGCTCACCAGGGCATCCAAGGCAACCACCCCTTTGTTTACTCCTCATCTGACCCCCTAGACACTATTGGCCACGCCCTGGACAACAAAGCGATGCCAATGGCAGGCATATGCGTGCTCTGGAGCGCGCTACAGTGCTCTGGCACACTGTAGCCGTCCCCCATCCCCATGCCCTGACAACCTCGGGCCTCCACAGCATGTCCCCCGAGGTCGCCTCGACGTCTGGGACACGGCACGTTGCCGGCCCCCACCTGACCCTCTCTCCTCTCCCCTCTCTGAGCTCGCCCGTGCGCGCCCTGGACCGCCCCCACGGTGCACCAACGCGCACACCATATAGAGCCCCATTGGGCTCTCTCTCGACTCCTCTCGCTCTCCCACTACTCCAGCAAACCCCCAGACAACCTATCTCTCCCTCTCAAGCCCTCTGTCTACCTCCATGGCCGACGGCCCCTTCCACGGCCATTCGGTCCTCCACCTCTTCGGACCTCCCCGACCTGCCTTGGGGCGTCTGGATGGATGCGGCACTTCATTCTGAGCACTCCGGTGTACCGCACACCGCCGGAGGTGGCCGAAATCGTCGACAGGGGCGGCAGCCAGGCCCTGCTTCGACCTCGTCCGCGCACGCACGAGGGAGGTGCTGCCTCTCCCCTGCCTCCTCCTTCGGGCGCGGCCGAGCCATACGGTACCGCTCCCATCGCCGGCTGGCGCAGGCGGGCGGTGTGGCGCCGGCAGCCAGCAAGGCCGAGCCTCCCCTGCCCCCCCCCCATCAAGAGGAAGAGGATGGCGGACTAGGGAGACGACCTGCGGCTGGGCCTCGCGGGTCAGCGACCCCGCCAGCCGCCACATCGTTTAAGTGGAGGCGGGACGGCAGGAAATCGCTTTCCCAGCGCGAAAGCGTATTCTGCGAAGGCGCCTCCGACGTCACCACCCCCCTGTGCGCGCGGCCGAACCGTTGGGCCAGCCCAGTTGCTATACTGCTATCTTCCGTCCAGTGCGTAACATAAGGGTATAAACCCTTTCCCTTTCCCTTTTTTCCGTAAACTTCAAAAATCCATAAATAAAACAAATGGATTCCAAATTTGATGATTCAAATTTCTAGGAGTTTCTAAAATCCTGATCTACCTGTTAGTGCAACATGCACATTTTTCCATAGACCTTTTCTTCACAAATATTATCAAAATGTCATTTTTCTATTTCTGTGATAAACTTTAGAAAATCACAGAGAGCTCAAATTTGATACAAATGCAATGGTTCAAATTCCTAGACGCTTCTAAGTTCATAACTTAGTTTATGAACATTTTTATTAATACTTTTTGTACCCCACCAAATAATGAGCCATTTCTTCATATTTGTCAACTTTGCAAAATCCTAGGAAATTCATTTGAACTCCAAATCCAGTGAAACCAACTCCTAGATGCTTCTAAAATCATGATTTGTTAAATGGGTGCCTTTGCTCATTTTTCAAAAATATATTTCTGTACACTTCCTTCAAATCCATAAACCCCTTGATTCCATCATATTGAAATGTTCCAAACTATCCATTGATCCAATAACTATGAAACCGCCTTGGTCATTTCTCATATGAACAGAGGTATCCTAGAAAAGTCCAACTCCTATTTTTAGAGCACTTTTATTTTTGCCTTGTTGTGTTGCTTATTATGATTGTTTCCATCGTTAGTTGACGAAATAAACGGAGTACTCGGAGTTGGACCAGAAGGTTTGAAGACTCGGAAGGACAAGGCAAGCAGCCCTTTTACCATGTTCGAGAAACCTTTTTATGCATGTCTCATAGCACCTTATTATCAATGCAACGGGATCATGTTAAGGTGGTGACCACTTTGGTTGGTACCTTTGTTACTTTACCATTGGGACTTGCATCAAGCATGACCCTACCTTCCTATGAGGGTTATGCCGGTGGGAGTAGATAGATATATGCTATGGTAGTTGGCTACGCAAAATGGGTCAGGGTTATGGATGGAAAGAAACAAGTGTGGTATGACATACTTGCAAATAACCCAGTGGGTGCCACTAATGCCCCTGGGAGTTGATGAGGAACTAGGGCACTACTTGGTAAAGAAGTAGTGTACCGAGGCTTGATGAAAGTGTTGTTTACAGAGATGGATTAGATTTATGTGTGATTACCGTCCCAACCAAACATGCGCAACCACTGTACCCTTATATGGGAAAGGGCATTATTGATTACCTAGGTCGATGCTAGCATGGTGCCCGCATTACTAGTGACGGGGGTGACATGAGATCACTCTCGAGACGGGGAAGTGCTTGGATAGGCGGCCATGACTGTTTTTACATGGCACCGAACACACCGTTGGTACCCCGTGTTAGTGGTATGTGATGAATATGGGAGCGAGTCTCCACAATTTTTAAAGATGTGAAATGTTGGGCACGGGGGTTACTACCAATCGAGTGGACTCTATGTTAGTGTCGTCTAGGGAAAGATAGTGATCGGGTGCTTACCCCGGGTACTTGAGGTACCGCGGGTCGTGGATGACACGGAAGTTCCCCGAATCTTGTGGGTAAAGTGTGCCACCTCTGCAGAGTGTCAAACTATTTGAATAGCCGTGTCCACGGTCAAGGACAGTTGGGTGTTGCTACTTAGACTATGTCCTTAAGTTTCTGGAAAACAACACGGTTTGGTAAATCTGTTGATGTGATTGTGAGAAAGTCACGATGAGCGTGAGCAAGAGTTGTTCATGACTCTTTCTCGATATTGATGTCTGAAACCTCCTGATACTTGTTGCAGACACATGCATGTCCATGTTATATGTTGATCATACTGGCATATGAAAAACTAGCTTTTCGCAAAACTGCCAATTTAGCAGTAGAGCCTTGCATAATTATTCTGTCATTACACTTGGGTTTCTTGCGAGTACATTCAAAGTACTCATTGGCTTGGCACTGGTTATTTTATTGGCCAGGCATGAAAGATCAGGATATGTTGAAGATTTCTAGGTGACGAACATGCGAGCTAGGACGCTTTCCAGTCAGAATGCATGTAGGGTTAAAGCAGATGGCATGGGTCCAAGTTGTTATTGAAGATTTCTGCTGCAATGATATACTCAAGACTTGACCATAATGGTCCTATTTGTGCAATTCGGTATGTATGGATGTAAGACTCTTGTTATTCAGCTTCTGTGTGTTCAGTGAGCATTGATCTCTGGGATCACTGTACACGTGCATTCGGTGATCACGACTTATGAGTCGGGGTCCCCATAGAATGCCAGAGCATCGTGGATGCTTGTGGGCCATGCCTCCGCCACCATCCGCGAAGGCGCCCGAGGGCACCGACCTTGCGGCGTTGCTCGTCACGCACGAGCTGGGAAGACCATGGTGCGGGCGCTGGCGGGGGTGTCCTGGAGGTTGCCGCGCCGCCTGTGGGCAGCACAGCGACGCCCTTGGATCTAGCGGCGCGTGGCTCGTCATCTTGGGCACGAACGATGCTGCTCGCCTGGCTCCGATTGCCAGAGCGTTTTGGATGCTCGTGGGCGATGCCTCCGCCACCATCCGCGGCCGCACCATTGCTCGCCTGTGCTAGCACTGGCGGTTCGGCCTCAGACGGACCGATTGCCTTGATCCCCTTCTTCTTGGGAGCCATGGTGATGGAACAGTTGATGCGCTAACTCCTAGACCAGATTTTCATAGCCTAGCGCACCCCTACGTGGCACGCCAAAGATGTTGGGGGAAATGACACCTATGGGATCCCGGGGACCCCTACTACGGTTGGCGGGGGTGTAGCGTTGCACAAAGAGCAGGTCTAGTCGATCAGCGCGTGGGAATTTTTACCCAGGTTCGGGCCACAAATGATGCGTAAAACCCTAGTCTTGCTTGTCTGTGTATATTTGGTGTTCTTGAGCTCTCGAACAGGCTACTATGCGTGCCTGTCCAAAAAGTCCGAATCCTCCCATAGTACGCCTCGTGCCTCCTTTTATATGACAAAGGGGTCGCCACAGTGGCACACAAGAGGTGGAAAGTATCTACAGTGTACAAGTTTATCGCCTGACATCATAGGACAAACACATTTAATGCGCTGCATATGTGTCATCTTGCTTTATCGGGGACGGAAACACAGCTTGTCCACCCATCGTAGCCTCACCTTCCGCTGATGTGCGTCCAAGCTGACAAGGCATGCAGCGCCACGTTGGCTGGTTGGTCGTTGTGCTGGTGTGGTGGCAGGGTCTTCACGAAGATCTGCATGCCACCACGCAGGTGCTTGACCAGCTAGCCTAGAAACTGCATGCTGCCACGTAGGTGCTTGTCCAGTTGGCAAGTTGGTTGTCACGTAGGAGTGGCCACGGGGCAGCAAAACCTTGGCGGGTGCGGGCCTGGTTGTGGCCCCGTAGACGCCCCCGGCAAGGGTCTTGCCGAGGTCTCGTGGCTATCCCCGGCAAGGATCTTGCCGGGGGTCTTCGTCATCCCCGGAAAGGCTCTTGTCGGGGGTCTTCGTCTTTTGGTCCTCATCTAGATTCGCAGGCCTTTGGTCTTCACAAAGATCTGCATGCCACCACGCAGGCGCCCCTGAATCTTGGTCTTGATGTTGTTAATGGTGTCAGAGCTCCCAGGCCCAAGGGTGGCGGCCTTGCTGGTGTTGGGCAAGTTGCCCCGGCAAGACTCTTGTCGGGGATATGTAGGCCACCCCGGTAAGGGTGTTGCCGGGGGAGTCCAACTTGCCCCTCTGCTCTTCATGCCTCCGGCTTGAGTGCTGCCTTGGCAGTCTCATGATTTTTCTTCCTCTGCCCTGCCAAGCACGACCGCAGGTGTGGCTTTGACTGATTGTGCACAAGTAAGGGGTTCAAAAAGGCCCCTACTTTTGTACACCGACAATCGTTACATATATTAAAATAACGGAGCAACAAGCAAATAATTGAGTAATTGAGAGAACGGAGCAATATATAGCTGAAAGCAAAGTACAAAAAATATATTTTAAAAGATAATGTAACAAAGATTTCATGCAAATAGGAGAGCAACTGAAAGAACAATACATCTTTAATTTGCCTAATTTAGAAAAAAGAAACCGTCTTCGATGTCTATGTGGCACCATACCTTTTGTCCAAATGTAACAATATATAGTATATGTTCGTAAATATAGGCCATGAAAACCGTGGTAGGGTGATATGAACATCCCGAGCGCTCCCTGAAGTCATCTAGTATGGTGAGATAGAACCTCGTTTCCGACTGGTCACGACCACACTGGCCTAATTTATGCTCGCATAGTGGACACTTGAATGAAAACCCTACAATCAAATAGAAGAAAAATGAATGCACGGCGATTTCAGTCGGTTGATTAATAGGGACAGACGGACTGGGATAAGAGATGAGCGAATATTTCATAAATTAATTACCTTGTCCATGATAAAAATTGTTGGCCCTAGCCCGCAGAAAATCCCGGAAAAAACATCAATCGCCTAGAGTCCAAAA
Organism: Secale cereale; assembly: GCA_902687465.1. NCBI lineage: Eukaryota > Viridiplantae > Streptophyta > Magnoliopsida > Poales > Poaceae > Secale > Secale cereale. The sequence continues at coordinate 263,873,868 of LR738712.1, read as the reverse complement.
AGTCGGCGCAACTCAGTGCAGATAGGCAGAGGCAAGTGGTAGGGGGAAATCATGTGCCATTTGGAGCGTGACCACCGTCCGCCGACGACGACCGTTGAACTTTGGTGTGGCCACCGCGATAGAAGTTGATGAAATGAAGAGTTCCGGAGGAGTGTGGCGCGAGCGAGTGTCACACCCTGCATTTTGTAACATGTCATTTGCATTAATAAAGCATGAAAATTTGGACCAACAAAATTTTTGGCATCATTTGGCTTTTATTTGGAATTAAGTTTTTCTCTCTGTGATTTTCAAGTGCTCTTTAAAGTTAACTACTCCCTCTTGTATATTTCATCTCCTTACCTCAAACTCCTGCCCAATGAGCATACCAAGTGTATATAACAGTATAGTATTTTCTTACAAAATAATTTGGCCAAAAAGTATTTTCAAAAATTAGTTTTCCAAAAACCCCTGAATTGAGGTTTGCACTACAAGTGCTTGATTTAGGGTGAGAAAAATATTTCAAAGAGTATATTTGAAACCTAGTAGATATACGAATCCCATAAACCACAGAAATATAATTTTAAAAGTTATTTTCCTATTTTATTTAAAAGCTTTTTCTTAAGGCCAAAAATGGTCTTTAATAGGGAAAAATTATTTAACTATTTCAAAAATATTTGCCAAAATTCAGAGAGACTCTTAGGACATATATTTTCCATATATGAGAGTTTCAACACTTGGTCATGTTCAAAATATTGGACAAATCCATGAGAAACCCTTTTTGGATATTTCAAGCTTTTGAAATATTTACGAAGGAAATTTTCTCTAAAATTTCCTGGGAAATTCTATCATGTCATATATGACATGTGTGATGATCTTGCCAAGCCCCATGCCTTGGGAAGCAAGAAAACATCATCAAAACCCCTCAAAACCATTCTGTCCATCTTTGAAGTTTGAGAAACTTTACATTGCCAAACTTGCCCAAATGCTCTCAAACTTGGTACACTTGCTAAAATGGTCTAATAATGCATCTAGACCAAATGGCACAAGTTTTGGAGAAGGGTAACTTGATCAGAGTACCCCAAAACCATTTCTGTTCAGATTCAAATTTGAACAACTTTACATTACCAACTTTTTACTTGGGACTTCAATCTTTGTGGGCATGATCACAACCCCAAATGGTGACACTACACCAAGTGGTGCATCAAGGAGGGATGATTTGCTTAACTCAAACTTGGTGAAACCATTTCTGTTGATTTCTCGGGTTCATCAAAGTTACATTGGCAAGTTTCTTCAAATGAGCCCAAACTTGGTGAAACACCCTATTTCTATATACCATTTGATCCTGTTAAGCCTCATGTCTAGTGGAAATCATTTGGTTGCTCAAAACCACATCAAACACCTTCTGGTGATTTTCCAAAATTACCACTTTCACCCCTTTCCTTATTTTCCTTGAGCCCAACTTTTTACCACAGCTTCCTCAGGCTCCCTTGCACCTCCAGTAACTCTCCCCTGGCCTCAGCTCAATGATTGAGAAGGGGTAAAACCCCAATTTGCATTCTGGATAGCAGTTTTCACCATTCTATCTCAGCACTCTCTTCTTCTAGAAGCTTTCCCTTGCATCCAATGCTCCTCCTACGTTGCTTACTCCCCCTAGAGCCAATGGACATGGTGGCCGCGCCCAGAGCGCGTGGGACACGGCCATGCTGGCCATTCGGGCGCTCTGGAGCGCGCTATAGTGCGCACCCGCACTGTAGCCACCCCCAATCCGCAGCGCCCGACCACCTTGAGCCCCCCCCTTGCGCCAGCCGAGGTGCCTCGACGTCCGGGACACGACGCGCTGTCAGCCCCCTCCTCCTTCTCCCTCCTGCTGCTGCCCTCGCACATGCGCCGGCCGCCCGCAAGCTCCAATCTCTGGCTTCACACGCGCAAGCTCTCTGGATGCTTCCCCGCTCCTCCTCTTCCCTCCCATAGGCATAGAACTCGTCCACGAATAACCCCGACTCGCTCACGTGTGCCTGCACGGCCTCTGGCCTCGCCCGTAACCTCGCCGACGCACGAGTCCACGATGGACTGGAGCCCGGTATATAAGCATGCCGCGGGCCTCTCCCCTAGCATCCATCTCACCTCCACACCCCCAAGAACACGCCAGCACCACTCACTCCTCTCCAGACAGGCCCAAGCTCGAGATCGAGCTCGAGCTCCACCGCCTCGGGTCGCCGTCGATCCGGAGTTACAAGCCCTCCCCACCGCCCCTCTCGCTCGATCTAGCACCGCCAGCCGCCACTAATCATTTTCCCCTTGTTTCCCCTCTCTGTAGCTCCCGGAAACGGCCAGAACCACCTCCACCCGAAGCATCTCCGCTGTGCCTCCTCGCTGTCATCGAACCAGGCCACCCCGGCGACCAACTCCACCTCCATCAGAAAGGCGACTCCTCCCTGAGCACGACGGTACCACCCACGCCCCCTCACGTGCCCTATATCGCCGCCGGCGAGCTCACCGTCGCCTCTGGACGGAGGTAGACGACGACGGCTATGGGGCCTGTCCGTCAGCGTCACGCCCTAACGGGTGGGACCCCTCCATTAGGTTTTAAAACGCACGCGCGCGCACCGGTTCGTCGTTGGATCGAAGGTGTATTTTTCCTTTACGCCTTTGGCGTGGCAGCCTCGCGCGGGCTGTTTTCTTCTGGGCCTGCTGCACTGTGGCCTCTCTGGCCCAGTTGCACAGTAGCCCTTTCCCTTTTCTTTTCTGTAGGTTTTTCAAATAATTCCACAGGATTAAATATTAATCCAAATGAAATAATTCCATTTCCTAAAAACTTGTAAAATTCCAACCTATTTAATGATATCACTTTCACCTATATTCATGAACCTTATCTGTTCTGTTCAAATTTAAATCTAAATTTGAACACTAAAACCTCTATTCAAAAATTCATGTACCCCATTCTGTCACTCCAAATTCCAAACTAATAATTTTTTCCATCTTAGTTTTCCCTCTAGCATTTTATAAAAATAAGTTGACATTTTTCTGAGCACTTTGGTTTTTCTGTTTTTATTGTCTTTTTTTCCCGTTGTTTATTGCGACGATTAGATAATGTGTTTGACGAGGTTGCTGAAGAAGAAGGAGGGGAAGGATTTGAAGAGCTTGGAGACCAAGCCAATCCAGGGAAGCAGCCCTTTGACCATGATACCCCTTTTGTTCCTCGGAACCCTTTTATTTCCGAATGCATGATGATAAAGAGTGACGGTGGTAAACTTGTTGAGAGCCACCACAGGATGCATACCCTACTCATGATACTTACCATGTGCTTAGATGCAATGAAAAAAGATTAAGTTGTGATACATGATGATGCATATGTACCATGTATCCTTTGTGGTTGCATTCTTTTCGAAAACCCCATCCGGTGCCCCTAATGCCCGAGGGTGATGTTGAGTTAAGGTCGCCACTTGAGGAAGAAGTGGTGTACCAAAGAAAGTTCTCGTGTGTGGATAAAATGATGGATTAGATTTATGTGTGATTACCGTCCCAACCAAACATGTGCAACCACTCTACCCCTTATGGGACGGGGCATTATTGATTACTTAGGCTGATACTAACATGGTGCCCACATCACTAGTGACGGGGGAGACTTGAGGTCACTCCCGGGACGGGGTCGTGCTTGGATAGGCGACCATGATTTTTTTACAGGGCACCGGACACACTGTTGGTCCCTTCGTGTATGCGTGACATTGTAAAAAGGGCAAGTCCCATGATCTATCGTTTGTACACGAAGGCCGTGCACCAACGAGTGGACCCTATGTTAGTGTCGTCTAGGGAAAGGTAATGACCGGGTGCTTCCCCGAGTACTGGAGGTACTGCGGGATCATGGGTGACACGAAAGCTTCCCGGATCTTGTGGGCAAAGTGCGCAACCTCTGCAGAGTGTAAAACTATTCGAATAGTCGTTTCCACGGTCATGGACAGTTGAGAGGTGCTACTTAAACTATGTCCAGAATTTGACAATCTCGGTGAAAGTGTGTGTGTGTGTGAGTTGAGTCAAGGTGGTGACATGACTCGTTGATATAGAATTGAACTCTATTCATGTTGATATCTGTAACCTGTCTTCAAGGTTACCCAAGTACATTGATGCATGTTTCACAATAGTAGAATAACTACATAGCTTTCAGCTAGGTTGCTTATTGTTATACTCTTGCATTGTTACCTTGAACCAAATCATGGGTTGCTTGCGAGTACATTCAAAGTACTCATTGGCTTGCCACTGGTTTTTTAATTGTCCAGGCATGGAGGAGCAGGAATTTGAAGAAGAATTATATGGAGACGAACATGCGAACTAGGACGCTTTCCCAGACAGAATGCATGTAGGGTTAAGGCAGATGGCATGGGTTCTACTTATCTACGAAGACTTCCTCTAATCGAGTTTATTTGCTATTCAGCCCATGAGGCTTTATCTATGTAAGACTTGGCCATAATGGTCATAAATTGTGTAAGACGGTATGTATGGATGTAAAACTCTTGTTATTCAGCTTCTGTGTTTTCAGTGAGCGTTGATCTCTGAGATCACTGTACATGTGCATTCGGTGATCTCTACCCGTAAGTCGGGGTCCCCACAGAGCTGGTATCAGAGCCATCCTGACTGTAGGAAGCCTTAGTTAGCATGGGTATTAGTTAGGATGAGACCCTTTTCATAAACCTTCTGAACCTCTCTTCTTTTCTTACCAAACCTGAGATATCATCAGCTTATTAACCTCTCCCATTCAAACTTTGTAGATGGCCGCTATACCTGAAGAGCACCTGACCGCAGGGTTCCCCTTGCTTCTCGAGGATAGCCTTCAGGTGTGCCAGTTCCACCGAGCACCCATCCTCACCTACCATGAGCATTGGGTTAACGACACTGAGGTGGAGTACCATGTGGAAGTAATCGTGAAGGCAAACGATCCTCCTGCAAGTTGGTTCTTCGAGGGACCCCTGATGGCAACACTACCCCTCGCTGTCGAGGCGGCTGCACTCAAGGCACTGACCTGTCTCCGAGAACTTCTCCCGGAGATGGCAGCCAGGATGACAACCCGCTTCTTGCCTTACCGGAAGGAAGGTGAAGATGAAAGAAGCACGCAAGCCCCTCCACTGAAGGAAGGGCTTCCACTTCGATTCCAGACCTACTTCAGCCTATGTACCGACAGCTTGGCACAAGATCTGGCCTCAGAATCGATGAAGCTCCGAGAAGAACTCCACAAGACCAAGGCACTTCTTCGTCGAGCACAAGAGAATACGGATAGGATCAAGAAGGAAGGTGCGCCTCCTGGGCGACCCGCTATCACGTATCGAGGCGGAAGGCCCGCAGGAGATGTATCTTCCAAGGATGAAGAGCCACCCCAGCGACGCCGTATGACGGCAAGGGAATATCGCAAGCTTTTCCCTGCACCACCGACAAAACACCGCCGTATCCAACTCCTCCACTACCCCACACCCTCAAGTGATAGAGGGGCCCAGACAGATGAAGACAAGGAGGAAGACCCAGAAGAGCCAGAATACGCGACCGAGCATTCCGTCGCTTAGGCATTATTCGCAACTCGGATATGCCAGCTCATGACCTCTATGGTAGGATAGGTCGTGTAACCCCTATGCGAAGTCGAGTCCTTTTATGCTTCATATGAAGCCATCTAGTATTTGCTTTTGTTGTGTTTGGATGTACGTCGTATCTTCCCTTCAGGAATATGTGAATGACTGCATCACCCATTTGGATTTTAATGAATGTGTTTGGCCCTTTTGGCCCTTGCATGAAAATGATTAGTGTCACACCCATCCCCTTACTAGGCACCATCATTATTTCTTTTCCTCTTCATTCGAAATCATGAGACCTTTCCCGCTCCAACAGGATACCTGTTGTAACTCGTACTGGTACCTCTACCCAGCAGCCCGAAGCCGAAGCATCCGCCCAATCAGTAGCCGGCCAAGACCAAACCCACGACCAAGCTCCACCACTACCTCCCCCGAACATGGACATGGCTCAGCTTCTCCAAGCCTTCCGAGAGGAATGCCAAGCCAACACCGCAGCCCTCCAGATGATTGCTCAAGCTGTCACCAACAACCGCCAGCTGGCGGGGAATGGCAATGGACGTTCCACGTTGGCAGAGTTCAAGAAGCATGCACCGCCAACTTTCATCGAGACTGTTGAACCCCTGGATGCAGACGACTGGGTCCGCACCATTGAAGACTTGCTGGAACTAGTCGGTTGCACCGAAGACCGTGAGAAGGTGGCTTATGCTGCCCACTTCCTCGGGGGGACTGCTAGAGCTTGGTGGGATGGATTCAAGGTCATGCATGCTGGGCAAGACATCACTTGGGACAACTTCAAGACAGAGTTCCGCAAGGCCCATATTTCTTCCGGAATCATGGCTATCAAAAAGCGTGAGTTCCGAGCCCTGAAGCAAGGAAGTGGCAGTGTCAAGGAGTACATGCAGAAGTTCAGTGTTCTGTCAAGGTATGCCCCTGAAGATGTCAGCACTGATGCTGCGAAAAGGGAGCGCTTCATGGAAGGCCTCAATCAGACTCTGCAGTACTCGCTTGTCGTTAGTGACTGCCCAACCTTCCCTGACCTGGTGAACAAAGCACTCATGCTTGAAGACAAGCGGCGTGCTCTGGAAGACACTCGCAAGCACAAGATGGTCCGCAAGGGAAGTTCCAGCAACCAGAAGCCTCGCCCGTGGCAGCCAGCCCCGGTCAAGCCAACCTATCAGCAGCCAAGAGCTCCTGCACCTCGCACCAACTATCAGCCTCAGCAGTATGCCAACCCAAGGCCAGCATTCAACCCCAATAACAGTGGTGGCAACAAGATCAATAACCCAAACCAAGTCACTTGCTTTGGATGTGGTCTGTCAGGACATATCTCAAGGGTGTGCCCCAACAAGAAGCCCGATGCCCCGCGCCCCAATGCGCATAACCCAGGACAAGGCCGCGGGATGCCACCAAAGAACCAAGCTCCTCGCAACCCACCCAACCATGGGAAGGGGCGTGTGAATCACGTCACTACTGAAGAGGCCCAGGAAGACCCGGACGTCGTGCTGGGTACATTCCTTGTCAACTCAGCACCTGCAACTGTCTTGTTTGATTCTGGAGCCACGCATTCATTTGTCACTCAAAGATTTGCATTAAAAAGTGGCATGACCCCTACACCCCTGAATAACCCCATGGTGGTACAAACCCCCAGAGCAGAGATGAGAGCCAAGATAGGCTGTAAGGGAGTCAGTATCATCATTAACGGGGTAGATTTCCTAGGAGACCTTATCGTCCTGAGATCACAAGGCTTGGATGTGATCCTAGGCATGAATTGGCTCAGCAAGCACCAAGGCTTGTTAGACTGTGCCAACCGGGCTGTCACTGTGACCAATGACCAAGGAGTCGAAGTTAAATTTGCCTCCAACTCCTCTTCTACTCAAACCACTCAAGTCAACTGTTTGTCTGAAGTTGGACTGGAGCAAGTACCGGTAGTATGCGAGTATCTCGACATCTTTCCGGATGAGCTACCGGGAATGCCCCCTGACCGTGACATTGAGTTCATCGTCGAGCTCATGCCCGGGGCAGGACCCATCTATAAGAAGCCTTATAGAATGGGGACAGAAGAATTAGCTGAGTTGAAGAAGCAACTGGAAGAGCAGCTGAGGAAGGGATTTATCCGCCCAAGTGCCTCCCCTTGGGGATCACCTGTTCTGTTTGTGGCAAAAAGGGACGGTACCATTCGCCTATGCATTGACTACCGTTCCCTCAATGAGGTTACAATCAAGAACAAGTATCCACTTCCCAAGATTGAAGATATGTTTGATCAACTCAGCGGAGCCAAGGTGTTCTCCAAGATCGACCTCAGATCTGGGTACTACCAGCTAAAGATCAGACCCCAAGATATTCCGAAGACGACATTTGTAACAAGATATGGCCTGTACGAGTGCACGGTCCTGTCCTTTGGATTAACTAATGCCCCAGCTTACTTCATGTATCTCATGAATAAAGTCTTCATGGAATATTTAGACAAGTTTGTTATCGTCTTCATTGATGACATTCTTGTCTTCTCGAAGACGGAGGAAGAGCACGAGCAACATTTGAGGATGGTGCTAGACAAGCTTCGAGAGCACCAGCTATACGCCAAATTCAGCAAGTGTGAGTTTTGGCTGCATAAAGTTGGGTTCTTAGGTCAAGTCTTGACCGAGGAAGGATTGTCAGTTGATCCCACAGAGATCGAAGTTGTGACCCAATGGCAATCTCCAACGACCGTCAAGGAAGTCAGAAGCTTCCTCGGACTTGCAGGCTATTACCGCCAATTCGTGGAAGGATTCTCTAGCATTGCCCGGCCAATGACTCACCTCCTGAAGAAGGACAAGAAGTTCGAATGGACGCCAAAATGCGAAGAAAGCTTCCAAGAGCTCAAGAACAGATTGACCACCGCCCCAGTTCTGGCAACACGTGATATTCACAAGGAGTTCATGATATATTGTGATGCCTCTCGAACCGGATTGGGAAGCGTTCTGATGCAAGAAGGACGAGTCATAGCTTACCTCTCAAGGCAGCTACGACCTCTTGAAGAGAACTACGCTACTCACGATCTTTAGTTAGCAGCAGTGGTTCATGCCTTGAAGACATGGCGACATTACCTCCTAGGGAAATGGTGTGAGATATACACAGACCACAAAAGTCTGAAGTATATTTTCACCCAGAAGGAATTGAACATGAGGCAACGAAGATGGTTGGAACTAATCAAGGATTATGACCTCAGTGTTCAATATCACCCCGGGAAGGCTAACGTGGTAGCTGATGCCTTAAGCAGAAAGACTTGCTCCCTGAATGCCATAATTCAAAGAAGGCAGCCACCATGTTTGAAGAGCTGGAACAATTCAGTTTGGAATTGGTCACCCTGGATTCCTAGACCATCTGGAATTTAAACCAACCCTGATGGACAAAAGTCAAGAAAGCACAAGGCGGGCACGCAAGCATTGAAGGCATCAAGAAGAAGATGAAGCTAGGCAAGGCCCCAGGATTCTCCGAGGACGAGCACGGGATTGTTTGGTACAAAGGCCGCATCTGCGTACGGAACAAGATGGAGCTGAAGAACCTGATCCTTCAAGAAGACCACGACACGCTGTATTCCATCCACCCCGGAGGGACCAAGATGTATCAAGACTTGAAGGAAAGATTCTGGTGGCACGAGATGAAAAGAGAGATTGCAACCTATGTTGCAAAGTGGGATGTGTGCCAAAGGGTCAAGGCTGAATATCAGCGACCCGCTGGATTGCTCCAACCACCAAGGTTCCTGAGTGGAAGTGGGATAAAGTCGGAATGGACTTCATCTCTGGATTACCAAGGTCGAATAAAGGACATGACTCCATCTGGGTCATAGTCGACCATTTGACCAAGGTGGCCCATTTCATTCATGTCAAGACTACCTATGATGGCAACCAGCTGGCAACTCTCTACATCGACAGAATCGTTAGCCTTCATGGTGTTCCCAAGGAGATTGTGTCAGATCGAGGAACCCAGTTTACCTCAAGGTTCTGGAAGAAGTTCCAAGAAGCCTTGGGAACCAAGTTTTCTTTCAGCACGACTTTCCACCCGCAGACCGGAGGTCAGACAGAGCGAGTAAATCAAATTCTCGAAGACATGCTCCGAGCCTGTGTCTTGGCATATGGAGCCAAGTGGGAAGATTGCCTCCCTTTTGCCGAGTTCTCCTATAACAGCAGTTATCAGTAGAGCCTTCAGATGGCACCATTTGAGGTGTTGTACGGACGCAAGTGTCGCACACCCTTCAACTGGTCAGAGACTAGAGAAGGGCTAGTCTTTGGACCAGATATTCTCCGCGAAGCAGAAGAGCAAGTCCAACTAGTCAGAGAACGTTTGAAGGCCGCCAAATCAAGGCAGAAGAGCTATGCTGACACTCATCGCCGAGATATGAGTTTCCGTGTCGGAGACCATGTGTACCTGCGAGTAACTCCTCTAAAGGGAACCAAGCGTTTCCACGTTAAAGGGAAGCTCGCACCAAGGTTCATTGGTCCCTTTGAGATCACTGGACGATGAGGAGAAGTGGCTTACCAGTTGGAACTACCACCTAAGCTATCCGATGTGCACAACGTATTCCACGTGTCACAACTCCGGAAGTGTCTCCAAGTTTCGGACAAGCCTGATCTCTACAAGGATGTCGATCACCAAGCCATTAATCTTCAGCCTGATTTGACCTATCGCGAGAAGCCCATTCGCATTCTTGATGAAGCAGAACGACGCACGTGAAGCCGCACCATCAAGTACTTCAAGGTCCTGTGGGGAAACCACACGGAAGCAGAAGCAACCTGGGAACGTGAAGACTATCTTAGATCCGAGTATCCCGATCTCTTTTAAGACCTAGTTTAGGAATCTCGGGGACGAGATTCTTGTAAGGGGGTAGGTCTGTCACACCCTGCATTTTGTAACATGTCATTTGCCTTAATAAAGCATGAAAATTTGGACCAACAATTTTTTTGGCATCATTTGGCTTTTATTTGGAATTAAGTTTTTCTCTTTGTGATTTTCAAGTGCTCTTTAAAGTCAACTACTCCCTCTTGTATATTTCATCTCCTTACCCCAAACTCCTGCCCAATGACCATACCAAGTGTAAATAACAGTATATTATTTTCTTACAAAAATAATTTGGCCAAAAAGTGTTTTCAAAAATTAGTTTTCCAAAACCCCCTGAATTGAGGTTTGCACTGCAAGTGCTTGATTTAGGGTGAGAAAAATATTTAAAAGAGTATATTTGAAACCTAGTAGATATAGGACTCCCATAAACCACAGAAATATAATTTTAAAAGTTATTTTCCTATTTTATTTAAAAGCTTTTTCTTAAGGCCAGAAATGGTCTTTAATAGGGGAAAATTATTTAACTATTTCAAAAATATTTGCCAAAATTCAGAGAGAGTCTTAGGACATATATTTTCCATATATGAGAGTTTCAACACTTGGTCATGTTCAAAATATTGGACAAATCACTCAGAAACCCTTTCTGGATATTTCAAGCTTTTGAAATATTTACAAAGGAAATTTTCTCTAAAAATTCCAGGGAAATTCTATCATGTCATATATGACATGTGTGATGATCTTGCCCAGCCCCATGCCTTGGGAAGCAAGAAAACATCATCAAAACCCCTCAAAACCATTTTGTCCATCTTTGAAGTTTGAGCAACTTTACATTGCCAAGCTTGCCCAAATGCTCTCAAACTCGTTACACTTGCTAAAATGGTCTATTAATGCATCTAGACCAAATGGCACAAGTTTTGGAGAAGGGTAACTTGATCAGAGAACCCCAAAACCATTTCTGTTCAGATTCAAATTTGAACAACTTTACATTACCAACTTTTTACTTGGGACTTCAAACTTTGTGAGCATCATCACAACCCCAAATGATGACACTACACCAAGTGGTGCATCAAGGAGGGATGATTTTCTTAACTCATACTTGGTGAAACCATTTCTGTTGATTTCTAGGGTTCATCAAAGTTACATTGGCAAGTTTATTTAAATGAGCCCAAACTTGGTGAAACACCCTATTTCTATATACCATTTGATCCTGTTAAGTCTCATGTCTAGTAGACATCATTTGGTTGCTCAAAACAACATCAAACACCTTCTGGTGATTTTCCAAAATTACCACTTTCACCCCTTTCCTTATTCTCCTTGAGCCCAACTTTTTACCACACCTTCCTCAGGCTCCCTTGCACCTCCAGTAACTCTCCCTAGCCTCAGCTCAATGATTGAGTAGGGGTAAAACCCCAATTTGCATTCTGGACAGCAGTTTTCACGATTCTATCTCAGCCCTCTCTTCTTCTAGCAGCTTTCCCTGGCATCCAATGCTCCTCCTATGTTGTTTACTCCCCCTAGATCCAATGCCGCCCGCAAGCTCCAATCTCTGGCTTCACACGCGCAAGCTCTCTGGACGCTTCCCCGTTCCTCGTCTTCCCTCCCATAGGCATAGAACTCGTCCACGAACAACCCCGACTCGCTCGCGTGTGCCTGCACGGCCTCTGGCCTTGCCCGTAACCTCGCCGGCGCAAGAGTCCATGGTTGACTAGAGCCCGGCTATATAAGCACGCCCCGGGCCTCTCCCCTGGCATCCATCTCACCTCCACACCCCCAAGAACACGCCAGCACCAACCACTCCTCTCCAGACAGGCCCGAGCTCGAGATCGAGCTCGAGCTCCGCCGCCTCGGGTCGCCGTCAATCTGGAGGTACAAGCCCTCCCCGCCGCCCCTCTCGCTCGATCTAGCACCGCCAGCCCCCACCGATCATTTTCCCCTTGTTTCCCCTCTCTGTAGCTATCGGAAACGGCCGGAACCACCTCCACCCAAAGCATCAACGCCGTGCCTCCTCGCCGTCGGCGAACCAGGCTACCCTGGCGACCAACTCCACCTCCATCAGAACGGCGACTCCTCCCTGAGCACGACGGTACCACCCACGCCCCCTCGCGTGCCCTATATCGCCGCCGGCGAGCTCGTCGTCGCCTCTGGACGGAGGTAGACGACGACGGCCGTGGGGCCTCTCCGTCAGCCTCACGCCCTGACGGGTGGGACCCCCCCCCCCCCGTCAGGTTTGAAAACGCACGCGCGCGCACCGGTTCGCCATTGGATCGAAGGCGTATTTCTCCTTTACGCCTTTGGCGTGGTAGCCTCGCGCGGGTTGTTTTCTTCTGGGCTTGCTGCACTGTGGCCTCTCTGGCCCAGTTGCACAGTAGCCCTTTCCCTTTTCTTTTCTGTAGGTTTTTCAAATAATTTCACAGGATTGAATATTAATCCAAATGAAATAATTCCAGTTCCTAAAAACTTGTAAAATTCCAACCTATTTAATGATATCACTTTCACCTATATTCATGAACCTTATCTGTTCTGTTCAAATTTAAATCTAAATTTGAACACTAAAACCTCTATGCAAAAATTCATGTACCCCATTCTGTCACTCCAAATTCCAAACTAATAATTTTTGCCATCTTAGTTTTCCCTCTAGTATTTTATAAAAATAAGTTGACATTTTTCTGAGCACTTTGGTTTTTCTGTTTTTATTGTCTTATTTTCCTGTTGTTTATTGTGACGATTAGATACCGTGTTTGACGAAGTTGCTGAAGAAGAAGGAGGGGAAGGATTTGAAGACCATGGAGACCAAGCCAATCCAGGCAAGCAGCCCTTTGACCATGATACCCCTTTTGTTCCTCGGAACCCTTTTATTTCCGAATGCATGATGATAAAGAGTGACGGTGGTAAACTTGTTGAGAGCCACCACATGATGCATACCCTACTCATGATACTTACCATGTGCTTAGATGCAATGACAAAAGATTAAGTTGTGATACATGATGATGCATATGTACCATGAATCCTTCGTGGTTGCATTCATTTCGAAAACCCCATCGGGTGCCCCTAATGCCCGAGGGTGATGTTGAGTTAAGGTCACCACTTGAGGAAGAAGTGGTGTACCAAAGAAAGTTCTCGTGTGTGGATAAAATGATGGATTAGATTTATGTGTGATTACCGTCCCAGCCAAACATGTGCAACCACTCTACCCCTTATGGGACGGGGCATTATTGATTACTTAGGCTGATACTAACATGGTGCCCACATCACTAGTGATGGGGGAGACTTGAGGTCACTCCCGGGACGGGGTCGTGCTTGGATAGGCGACCATGACTGTTTTTACAGGGCACCGGACACACCGTTGGTCCCTTCGTGTATGCGTGACATTGTAAAAAGGGAAAGTCCCATGATCTATCGTTTGTACAAGAAGGCCGTGCACCAACGAGTGGACCCTATGTTAGTGTCGTCTAGGGAAAGGTAATGACCGGGTGCTTCCCCCGAGTACTTGAGGTACTGCGGGATCGTGGGTGACACGAAAGCTTCCCGGATCTTGTGGGTAAAGTGTGCAACCTCTGCAGAGTGTAAAACTATTCGAATAGCCGTGTCCACGGTCATGGACAGTTGGGTGGTGCTACTTAAACTATGTCCAGAATTTTACAATCTCGGTGAAAGTGTGTGTGTGTGTGTGTGTTTGTGTGAGTTGAGTCAAGGTGGTGACATGACTCATTGATAAAGAATTGAACTCTATTCATGTTGATATATGTAACCTGTCTTCAAGGTTACCCAAGTACATTGATGCATGTTTCACAATGGTAGAATAACTTACCTAGCTTGCAGCTAGGTTGCTTATTGTTATACTCTTGCATTGTTACCTTGAACCAAATTATGGGTTGCTTGCGAGTACATTCAAAGTACTCATTGGCTTGCCACTGGTTATTTAATTGGCCAGGCATGGAGGAGCAGGAATTTGAAGAAGAATTCTATGGAGACGAACATGCGAACTAGGACGCTTTCGCAGTCAGAATGCGTGTAGGGTTAAGGCAGATGGCATGGGTTCTACTTATCTACGAAGACTTCCGCTAATCGAGTTTATTTGCTATTCAGCCCATGAGGCTTTATCAATGTAAGACTTGGCCATAATGGTCATAAATTGTGTAAGACGGTATGTATGGATGTAAGACACATGTTATTCAGCTTATATGTGTTCAGTGAGCATTGATCTCTGGGATCATTGTACACGTGCATTCGGTGATCTCGACTCTTAAGTCGGGGTCCCCACAGCGAGTGGGGCTGAAGTAGGGAGGGGTGATGGTTTACTTTTTTACTTTTTGACGTGTGGGTGAACACACACGGTTCACAGAGGCGACGGAGATGAACCAGGTGCGATATAAATCACCAAGATTGAAGGGGAATCCAAATTTCCTTCGTCATTTGTCCTTGAATTTTTTTTCTACGATCGACATACACCCTAGAAATCACCGTGTTCAAATTTGGCGCTTTTCTAGGCCCATTTACTATATTTAGGCCATTATATGCATTTCCTAGGTACTAATGCACATAATTTAAATACAGAAAATCGGTGCAAGAAAAATGTGCACAAAAACGGTCTGGAAAACCATGCTCGTGATATTTTGTAAATTTTTATGCCTTTACAAAGAATGGGTAGAGATTTCAAGGATATGTGTTGCAAGAGTCAACCACATACGTGTCGTTTATCGGGTTTTCAACTATAGAAAGGCAATGCGTGAAAAACATGACGCAAGGCATGGTGCCATGGTATGGCCTCACCATGCCTTGGTAAAAATTTGAGAAGGTTTGGCTTATGTCATCATGCACGCTCTTTATAAATCAAACCATCATCGAGGGAGTTTCGTGGTTCAAAAGGGAAATCACCAAGATTGAAGGGGAATCCAAATTTCCTTCATCCTTTGTCCTTAAGTTCTTTTCTGTGATCAACATGCACACTTACAAATCACCATGTTCAAATTTGGCACTTTTCCGGGCTCATTTGCCATATTTAGGTGATTATACACACTTTGTAAGCATTAATGCACATAATTCAAATTTAAAAAATAATTGCATGAAAAACTGCACAAAATCAGTCAGGAAAACCATGCTCGTGGTATTTAGTAATTTTTTGTGCCTTCTACAAGGAACGGGCAGTAGTTTTGTGACGCCCAGATAATCAAGCTACAGTAAACCTCTACTAATGATGCCACATCACCACGGTTACTGTCGATAAACTCACGTTAGTTTAAAACCAATTCAAATTCAAATTTGAAGTAAAGTCAAACTAGAAAAGTTTTCAAATATCAAAACTAAAATGTTCAAGTTGTAGCAAATAAATCACAAATAATATTGGTGCAGAACCCACATTTTTGTAAAGGGTTTAAATACACTAAGGTAATTTAAACGGCAACAAAACATTTAATTAATTACCTTTTTCAAATTTATAAAATATTAAACTATTTTATTTAGCTGTGCAAGTTAATGGTGGTAGTGGCATGACTATTAATAATGTTTTACGTATAGCCTTTTGTATTTAATATAAACCAAAATATAATAAAACACAAAAGTAGAAACTATATTAAAAAAGCAAAGCAGATAGAAGAAAAAAAGGAAATCTCCCCCTCCCGTGGGCCACTTGGCCCAGTTCCCACTAAGGCCGGCCCAACCACCTCACCTCATCCCATCCTCTCACTACAGAGGACAGGGGAGGGCGTGGCAGCCATCCTGCGGCCATGGCCGCTCCCCGACCACGCGCCAGCCATCCACATCCCTCCCTCGACTACAAGTCGACCCCGTACCCAACCCTAGCCCTCCAGTAACCCCTCCCTCACTCTCTCCTTCCAGATCGAGCAGTCGAACGAAGCTCCGCCGCCGCCGCCACCTCGTAGCAGTCGTACACATATTCTCCGTTGTCCCGAGAATCCTTTGAGTTTACTGTCTTGCAGTTTTATTTCACATGAAAACCCTTACGATTATTTCTTCACATTTACCGAGGATCCGTTCTTCTCAATTGTTCATGTGTCTCACAAAATTCTTCGAAATACTTTTTGATCTTTCGAAAATCCTCTGCAGCCTCTTACTCTTGAAATTCTTTCCTGCTTGCATTATGGCTAATTCCATATGACTAGCAGTCTTCCTTAACATCACTTGTCTTAGCCATTTTGAGCCTATTGATTCAATGTGTGCGTAGGCACGCAGTCATCAGGATATCCTTTTTAAAATTATATTTCCGGCTCAGACGTCATTCCGAACATGAGTTGGTTCTCAACAATTCAAACCTTTATTGATTGTCCAACTAAGTGCTTTCAACTTATCCATCTTGATCAGAGCGTCTGCTTCTGATCCTTCGTTTTGGAAACTGTAATTTCTTTCTATACTGATCATCTGACTAATCAGGTGATTATTGAATCTGATGCCTTTGCATTTTTCTTCCTCTGAGTGAGTACCGATACTCACATCAGCTCTACTGTGGATCGCCCGATCCTTTGTTGGATTGTTATCCGACAGTGTCCTTCATATTCAATCACCTTGTGAGTTCTTCCCCTGATACATAATGCCTTTGGTAAATTGTATCCTCTGCTTTTGTCAACCATGCTCTACTATCAAGCGTGTCTTATTTATTTTTGAAACTTGAGGTATATGTTACTAAAATGCCCGACGGGTTGAACCTATGCCTTTCCCTAATCTGTGAGAACCCAAAAGTTTTCACAATTCATACTCTTCCGGTGTCCTACCAGATAAAATTCCAACACTACAGTTTTATCAAAGTGAGAGGTGAATGAAATGATATGCATTAAAGAAGTGGGAGTCGACCTTGAACTTTGTGTTCATGCCCATGAAAATGATGTAGATCGTCTCAGAAGCTTCCTGCAAAATGATTATCCACATGTATGATTCTTTCGGTATTCTTGAATTGATTCCTTACAGTTATGGTTCCGACCATGCTGTCCAGATCTAATATATCTGATGGGCATTCATTCCAGTGCCTCGTCTATTTTTGGCAAGGTTGATGTATCTACTGTCATAGCTTAATGACCCGGTTCTACTTCTATCATGTTCTACCTTCGAGTATTACCCCCTGGTATCTCGAAGAGTTCTTGCTATTGCACCACATCTTACTAATTTGTTGAAGTAATGTATTTCCTTGTCGTAATCACTCTATGGGTTCTGGGTTGTTGCCAACTGAGGACACCAACTAGTGAAATTATTCCGCACTACAAATCAAATACCCCTGGTATTTTTATTGGGAAATTCTAAACTCAATCTGGTCATTCCAAGACTATTGGATGCATCCTGGTCTTGCTATATATGATTGTGCTACCTCGTCCTTCTCTGGTGCACGAATTCTTCAGTGTGTGAGCACGACTTACGTCGAGCTTTTAACATCATGTTGCTTTGAAAGGCAACTTTGGTTCCGAGCATGCATCTTATATATTGATCCTATAACTTACCACTCCGTCATTCCCTTGCTTGTTGCCATTGTTGTTTGATTACATCCACTTGAAACCTCCCGGCAAATGTGTCAGATCACCTTCAGCACTTTGACTTCTTATGAGATGTCAACTGCGTTCATGATGAGAAATAGCCTCCTTGCCCTCGATGATTTTTATTATCATCGGCAACACCCTTGACTTCCTTTCATCGCAAACTTGCCCACATTATGAATACAACTTGCTCTCCAGCTAGTGTTGTGTTCTGCATTGAAGTATTACTGTCTTCTATGTCGAGAATGTTGTGGGGATTGCTCCACCTCTTAGAAATTCTCGGTATGAAGATACTTATCATCATCACCATTCTTCCTTGGTCCCCGTGTTGTCCGGGATACCAATATGCTAACGATGCTGCTTGAGTTCTATACTTCTAGCAACCCTATTGCTATGAAGCGAACGATCGACAGTTCGTTCTTAGACTGTTGGTTATTGAATCATCACTCGAACATTGATCTTGCTTCCTAAGGTCATATTTCGGGCACACCTTTCAACTGACGATTAATGGTGTATGTTGTCCTCGAGCATACAACATTATTATTAATTGAATTGACAAGTGTCATCTTCTTGTTCACATTACTGTGGAGATCCATTTGTTTGGAATTCTCGCTGGATTGTCGCTGAGACCATCAGCCACCTCCTCGTCCTCTCCTTGGTTTAATGATGAACTATTGTTTTGGGAACCCGCTCCTATAGTTCATTTCCCGAGAATCTTGCAATGTCATTTCGTTGATTAATGTTGCACCGTTTCTTCTCGAACATCCCGAGTCTGAGGTATCATGACACCAATCGGATCTGAATCTCGGTCCGTTAAGATGGCTGGGACAACTTTCCAGGAGTTATAATATTGGTCCTTTGATGACTCGATGTCATGTCTTGCACCCCTGGCTGGAGGACCTATTATTATAATCTCTTTTGCAAGGATAACCATTCTTCCAGGACGAAATTATAAGACTTATTCTATAAGTTGTTCTTGATGAATCCTTTGTGTATCCAAGTCCGACCTTTGCTTCAATACCATGCCAATGCTATCTCGAAGCATGTGTGTGGTACTCTGATTTTCAACAAGAGCATTTGAAGCCCAATGCTAAATGTTTCTTGGTCAGTTATCCAAACACCGTCGTATGTCTAACATCTTGATTAATCCTTGCCTCTTTATCTGAATGGTTGGCTACTTGCTCTCCTACCCTGTATGCCATGTTCTGCTTGTCCATGGGAAGGATATACTCCTAATAATTGTGTGTAATCACAGTTTTCTTCTCCATTGTTCTGCTTAACCTTCTTGATCTATATGATCTAAGCAGCAATAATTCTCTGCTTATGTAAACACCTCGTTGTACAACTCTGTCAGTAAGACCTCGTTACTATTGTTGTTAACATTCCAGTAACCTTCGGGGGACGAGAACCTTGCCTATTGGTCCGCCTTGTTTAAACGAGCGAGAAAAGGGTTCTCTTTGTCCCCCACCCTTGGTACCGACATTGTTGCTGACATAGCTGGCAAACTATCCTCTGACATGCCTTGCTTTCATGACTGTGCAAGATGTCACCACCCATCCTACTTTCAACCCACATGGTGGGCCCATAACCCAAAGGTCCACGGGATCGAAACCTGACTCTTCTGTACAACCTTGATTCTAAAGTATCCCTTACACTTGGCTCGTAAGTAATTCATGAGCTATATGGTATACCATGTTTCATCCTGGTATCAAACACATTAATTGTTCTCATTGCTCAAGCCCCCGTTTCAGCTTCTGTTTAGGCATCGAGCGAATGCCTACCCATTTGAAACTTTTGTGCCATCACGTATTGCTCTCAATGAGTTCACTACAATACTACTCGTAGGGTACTTCGTGTATTTCCCAATTAGTTCAGCATCAGATGCCCAGCCTTGTGGAGATGCGTTCTTCCAAAAAAATCCCCCTGGTCGCATTCATAGGACGATGGAGATCCCGGAGAAAGGATGACGACTTGATCACAATGACTTGAAGCAGATAAATGAAGACATCAACAAAATGGATCAACCTCTTCGAAAGGGCAGCCATGACCGAGAAGACTCGTTAGGTTTTCGGTACCAGCACTTTTCCCCCCTTACTCCACCGCTTAAATCTCGGGACAGGATTTCTTGTAGTGGAGGAGAATTGTGACGCCCGGATAATCAAGCTACAGTAAACCTCTACTAATGATGCCACATCACCGCGGTTACTGTCGATAAACTCACGTTAGTTTCAAACCATTTCAAATTCAAATTTGAAGTAAAGTCAAACTACAAAAGTTTTCAAATACTAAAACTAAAATGATCAAGTTGTAGCTAATAAATCACAAATAATATTGGTGCAGGAACCACATTTTTGTAAAGGGTATAAATACACTGAGGTAATTTAAACGGCAACAAAACATTTAATTAATTACCTTCTTCAAATTTATAAAATATTAAACTATTTTATTTAGCTGTGCAAGTTAATGGTGGTAGTGGCATGACTATTAATACTATTTTAGGTATAACCTTTTGTATTTAATATAAACCAAAATATAATAAAACACAAAAGTAGAAACTATATAAAAAAAGCAGAGCAGATAGAAGAAAAAAAAAGGAAATCTCCCCCTTCCCTGGGCCACTTGGCCCAGTTGCCACTAAGGCCGGCCCAACCACCTCACCGCATCCCATCCTCTCGCTACAGAGGACACGGGAGGGCGTGGCAGCCATCCCTCGGCCATGGCCGCTTCCCGGCCACGCGTCGGCCATCCACATCCCTCCCTCGACTACAAGTCGACCCCGTACCCAACCCTAGCCCTCCAGTAACCCCTCCCTCACTCTCTCATTCCAGATCGAGCAGTCGAACGAAGCTCCGCCGTCGCCGCCACCTTGTAGCAGTGCTCTAGGACCTCCTCGAGCCTCGTGGAGACTTCCAGGAGGTCGGTCCGCCTCTTCTTCGTCGATTCCAAGCAGTAGATCAAGCGGGGGAGCGCCGCGTCGCCGCCATCGAGGCATCTTCTTCACGCACTGTCGCAACACCTCGCCATAGATTGTGTCGCCGCCGAGTCATCTGCGGCCTCCCTGAGCGCGTCACCGAGCTCCGTGGTGAGCTGCGCTTCCTCCCTCGCCCCATTCTTATTTTGCCTTTGTAGATGTTTCATCCGCGCTCACCACGGCCACCAGAGCTCCGTGATCGCAGCCACGCTCATGGGTGCCAAGCCACCCATGGGCATGCCCCTGCCCATCCTTGTTTGCGCGCACGTCGCATGCTCGAGCCGCTCGCGCCCCTGGCCTTCCCTAACCGTACGTAGGCGCCTGGCCGCATCTTGGTCGCCCCGACCGTAGCTAGCTGGCGCTGTCTGCGCACGCGGCGTCGCGCCCGGCGTCGCTCCGCTGCTGCCCATGCGTGCTTGCCGCTGTAGACCGCGTCGGCACGCGCCCTCCTACACTTGGCCGCTGCCCCCCCC
>LR738712.1:263762622-263851432 GCA_902687465.1 Secale cereale | reverse complement strand
CCCCCCGTTGATCACCAGATATCGTGCATTATCTTCTCTCTTATTATTGCATTATATTTGTTACTGCGGATGGTTCGATAGCTCCTATTCTGTTGCATAGCCTGTCATTGTTGCTACCACTGTTGATACCTTACCTGCTATCCTAATGCTTAGTATAGGATGCTAGATTTCCATCAGTGGCCCTACATTCTTGTCCGTCTGCCATGCTATACTATCGGGCCGTGATCACTCGGGTGGTGATCACGAGTATATACTATACTATTACATACACATGATGATGATTCGGAGATGGGGGTTGAAGGGGCAGGTGATTCCACACAGGTAGTGGTGGGCCTGGGATCCCAGCAGCCCTCTGATGGTTACTTTGTGGTGGAGCGACAGGGCGTGTTGCGACCACCTAGGCCCTAGTCGTTGTCCGTGGTTATTTCATAATAACACGTTTAACGAGATCTTGGTATTTGATCTGAGTCTGGCCATTGGCCTATACGCACTAACCAGCTACGTGGGAATAGTTATGGGCACTCGACGTCGTGGTATCAGCCGAAGCCTTCTTGACGTCAGCGACTTAGCGGCATGAGCCGGATTGGACTGGAACGCCGCTCTGGTATTAGGAGCGGCTAGGTCTGCTTACCGGCCTCCCTCGCAATGTGCAGGTGTGCATTGGGCGATGGGCCCAGACCCCCGTGCGCTTATGGTTTAGACCGGCGTGCTGACCTCTCTGTTGTGCTTAGGTAGGGCTGCGACGTGTTGATCTTCCGAGGCCGGGCATGACCCAGGAAAGTGTGTCCGGCCAAATGGGATCGATCGTGATGGGTTATGTGGTGCGCCCCTGCAGGGAAGTTAATCTATTCGAATAGCCGTGTCCCTCGGTAAAAGGACGCCCAGGAGTTGTATTTTGACATCATGACAACTAGAACTGGATACTTGATAAAACACACCCAGACAAGTTCCAGATAAAACTCGGTGATCGCTTTCTCACAGGGCGACGAGGGGAGGATCACCGGGTAAGATTATGCTATACGTTGTTACTTGGTGAACTTACCATCTATTCTATTCTACTGCTGCAAGACGGAGGCTGCTAGAAGCGAGGATACTTATTACTTTCCAGCTACTCTCTTCTACTGCTGCAAGATGGAGGTGGCCAGAAGCGTAGTCGTCGATTGGATTAGCTATCCCCCTCTTATTCTGGCATTCTGCAGTTTAACCCACAGATATTACCCCTTTATACAGATACCATTGCATATGTAGTGTAGATCCTTGCTTGCGACTACTTTGGATGAGTACTCACGGTTGCTTTTCTCCCCCTTTTCCCCCTTTGTCCCTTCTTCTCGGATGACGCAACCAGATGGTGGAGTCCAGCAGTCAGAAGATCCCGAGGATGTTTCTACGTGGAGTTCGGATTCGAGGAGTAGTTAGGAGGTCCCCGGCAGGAGGCCTTGCCTTTTCGATCGTTGCTATATTTGTGCTAGCCTTCTTAAGGCAAACTTGTTTAACTTAAGTCTGTACTCAAGTATTATTGCTTCCGCTGACTCTTGTGTATTCGAGCTTATGTATTCAAGCCCTCGAGGCCCCTGGCTTGTAATATAAAGCTTGTATTATTTTAATTTGTGTCTAGAGTTGTGTTGTGATATCTTCAAGTGAGTCCCTGATCTTGGTCGTACACATTTGCGTGCATGATTAGTGTACGGTCTCGGGGGCATCACAAGTTTCAAGGATATATGTGGCAAAAGTCAACCACAAACGTATCCTTTATTGGTTTTCCAACTATAGAAAAATAAATGACATGCTCGAAAAACATGACGCCTGGCATGGTGCCATGGTATGGCCTCACCATGGCCTGGTAAAAATTTGAGAAGGTTTGGCTTATGTCGTCATGCACTCTCTTCATAAATCGAAACATCACCGAGGAAGTTTCGTGGTTTCGAGAGGGAAATCACCAAGATTGAAGGTGAATCCAAATTTCATTTGTCCTTTGTCCTTGAGTTTGTTTCTACGGTCAACATATGCCCCTACAAATCACTATGTTTGAATATGGTACTTTTTTGGGCTCATTTACCATATTTAGGAAAGTATGCGTATTTTCTAGGCATTAATGCACATAATTCAAATTTAAACAATCTGGCACGGAAAAATGCACAAAAATTGTTTGGAAAACCATGCTCATGGTATTTATTAAATATTGATACCTTCTACAAGGAATGGGCAGATATTTCAAGCATATGTGCGGCAAGAGTCAACCACAAACGTGTCATTTATTGGCTTTTCAACTATAGAAAAATTAAAGACATGCTTGAAAAACATGACGCCTCGCATGTGCCATCGTAAGGCCTCACCATGCCCTGGTTAAAAATTGAGAAGGTTTATCTTATATCTTCATGCATGCTCTGCATAAATCAAGCCATCACCAAGGAAGTTTCGTGGTTTCGTGAGGGAAATCACCAAGATTGAAGGGGAATCCAAATTTCCTTTGTCCTTGAGTTTTTTCAACAATCAACATACACCCCCAAAAATCACTGTGTTCAAATTTGGCTCTTTACCAGGCTCATTCACCATATTTAGGCGATTATGTGCATTTTCTAGGCATTAATGCACATAATTCAAATTTAGACAACTAGGCCATGAAAAAATGCACAAAAATGGACTGGAAAACCATCCTCGTGGTATTTAGTAATTTTCATGCCGTCTACTAGGAATGGGCAGAGATTTCAAGGATATGTGTGGCAAGAGTGAACAACAAACGTATCGATTATTAGTTTTCTAATTATAGAAAAATGAACGGCATGCTTGAAAAACATGATTCCTGGCATGGTGCCAAGGTATGGCCTCTACAAGCCCTGGTAAAAATTTGAGTTCGTCCTATTTCATCATGCACACCCTTAATGAATCAAACCATCATCGAGGAAGTTTCATGTTTTTGAGAGGGAAATCACTAAGATCGAAGGAGAATCAAAATTTCCTTCGTTATTTCTCCTTGAGTTTTTTCTACAATCAACATACACCCTAAAAATCACCATGTTCAAATTTGGTACTTTTCCCGGCTCATTTACAATATTTAGGCAACTATGTGCATTTGCTAGACATTTAGCGCAGATACATAAAATCACAGCTACAGCTACACAGGTGTGATGAGACGGGCACGGATTGTTGTTTGATCGTAGTCCATCCTATGGTGCACACGCGCGATCAGCGTGGCTGGGGTTTTGGCCAATCAAAACACCACCAACAATAGGGTGATCAGAAACAGTTTCCAGAGGCAATGGAGATGAACCGTGTGCAATAATAAATGACCGAGATTGTAGGGAATCCAAAATTACCTTCATTGTTTGTCCTTTTTGAGCTCTAGAAAACACCGCACCGTACGGTTGTCTGGCCACTCTGCCCCGAAGCTCTCTCCAAGTGTCGTTCGTACCACCGCATCGCACACTAACTAGTAACGAAGTAATGGCATCCCGTTGTGCGGAGTTCCTTGCTGCCCGCAACTGCACACTAAATGCTAAGGAACCGATGGCATCCACCATGCCGAGTTCGTCACCGCCGACAGCCGCCCATCTATGTGGGCGGACTTTCAAGCTACCATGGACGAATGGGAGGTAGAGCAAGAGGTGGCAAAAGCCGCACTGAAGGAGCAGAAAAGGAAAAAAGCATTCAAGAAAAGAGATTCCCGCCACGGCAAGAAAAAAGAGGCCGTACGCGCTGCTGAGGAGAGCTCGAGGATATCCAAGCATGGTGGGTTGCCGCTGACAAGGATGGGAAGGAGAATGGCGGAGTCTGGCCAGCATTCTGCAATACCTACACCTGCCAAAATCATGGCGGTAGCTACCGCAATGCTGATGAGAGTTGTGCAGAGATCCAAGCACGATGGGATACTGCCGACAAGGCTGGGAAGGAGAACGATTATGTCTCGCTAGCATGTGAGGAGTAGTTAGTGCATGTGTTGCCCGTAAGTTTTTTTAATTAATTACGAGCATCTACTACTTACTAGTTTTAGAGTGAATTACGAGTATCTAGGAATTTAAGTTGGTGCCTATAATCAATGTACAATGTCGATAGGAGACTTCCTTTTAGGGCTTTGAGCGAGGCAGGCCGACACTTGATTGCATTTCATAAACCGATGATTGTTCATCGAGTGTCACCTTTTCCTCGTTCATATACGTTAAATAATCCTGCTACAATGAAAGAGATTTTTAAATTTTCAAGTGCGGCTATAGATGCTGATAGATATAAGAATTATTAAAAGATCACAAAACACACGATTTCTATGGCGTACTGTGTGTGTGTTTTGTGTTAATGATCCATAAGTCAGTTACCTGTGTAATGTTTCCTAATAACAAAGTGTACCATGAATATGTCTCCAACGTTTCTATAATTTTTTATTTTTCCATGCTATTATTTTATTAACTTTGGATGTTTTATATGCATTAATATGCTATTTTATATTAATTTTGGGACTAACTTATTACCCCAGTGCTAGTTTATGTTTTTCCTTGTTTTTGGCTTTTGCAGAATAGGAATATCAAACGAAGTCCCAACGGAATAAAACTTTACGATGATTTTTCTTGGACCAGAAGACACCTACAAGACTTGGAGTAGGGGACAAGGGAGCCATCAGGAGGCTGCCGGATTCAGGGCTCCGTGGACTGCAGATAGATTCGAACTCTGGGGTGCGTGCGAAGAACTCAACCTCCCCTGTGTGCCTAATCGTCGATCTCACAGCCTAGCTCGATGAACCAGAAGGAAAAGGAACAAGGCAGTTTACCCAGGTTCGGACCACCTGGCGATGTAATACCCTACTCCTGCTTTGTGGTGCATTAGCCTCGAGGTGGGCTGAGGATGAACTAGTACACTAGAGGAACAACCTCATGAGGTGTGTTGCTGCTTGTGTGAGGGTGAGGATGGTCTGAATGATCTGTACCCTTCTCTGGTGGTGGCTAGGCTGTATTTATAGTGGCATTGGTCCTCTTCCCCAAAATGAAGGCGGGAGGGATCCCACAGTGGCCAAATTCGAAGGGGACAACTAGTACATCTTATCCTTACGAAAGGTGGTCTTCGCCTGCAAAGCTTCTGGCCGTGACGCCATGGTGGGCTCGGTGATGACCTTCGTCATGTCGGCCGGGAGATCCTGGTATTGTTGCATGGAAATTGAAACCTATGGCTAATTCCTCGGGATTCCACGCCTGCGCTTGCCTCTTTAGCACCAAAGAGGAAACCTATTGTACTATGCCTGCTGGCGCCCACCTGGTCGTGGTCGTCATGGCTTGCATCATGTCAACCTCACGAGGTGGGGACTTGCATAGAACTCCCCACTCCTCTAGAGCCAGCCTAGTGAGGCCGCTCCCTCCGGAGGTCTTGTCGTCGTCCGCCTCGCGAGGGTCTTGCATGTCGATGCTGAAGATGAGACATACCACGCCGGTGATGGAGCCACGCCAAGGGACGTAGGCAGGCAAATCTGGGTACCCGGGTTCCCAGAACACCGACAGAGGCGACAAGACGTAGGGCGTGCCCCAGGGGAAGCGCCTCCTAGGCTTGTGGCCCCCTCGGGAGTCCCCTACACTGACTCTTAGGCCTATAAATTCCAAATATTCCAGAAACCCTAGAGGAGTGACCAAAAATACATTTCAACCGCCGCGGGTCTCTGTTCCCGTGAGATCCCATCTTGGGGCCTTTTCCGGTATTCTGCCGGAGGGGGATTCGATCACAGAGGACACCTACATCAACCTTGCTGCCACTTCAATGATGTGTGAGTAGTTTACAACAGACCTACTGTTCCATAGCTAGTAGCTATATGGCTTCTTCTTCTCTCTCTTTGATCTTCTTACAATGTTCTCCTCGATGTTCTTGGAGATCTATTCAATGTAATATTCTTATGTGGTGTGTTTGCTGAGATCTGATGAATGGTGGATTTATGAACCGATCATCTATGAATGTTATTTGAGTCTTCTCTGAACTCTTGTATGCATGATTAAGATAGCTTGTATTTCTCTTCGTTCTGTCGATTTGGTTTGGCCAACTAGATTGGTTTTTCTTGCAATGGGAGATGTGCTTTGTGATGGGTTCAAACTTGCGGTGTCCTCACCCTATGACAGAAGGGGTATCGAGTCACGTATTGTGTTATTCCCATTAAAGATAAAAAGATGGGTTTTATATCATATTGTATGAGTTTATCACTCTACATCATGTCATCTTGCTTAAGGCGTTACTCTGTTTTTAACATAATACTCTTGATGCATGCTGGATAGCGGTCGATGAGTTGAGTAATAGTAGTAGATGCAGGCATGAGTCACTCTACTTGTCACAGACGTGATCCCTATATTCATGATCATTGCCTTGGATGTCGTCATAATTTTGCACTTTTCTATCAATTTCTCAACAGTAGTTTGTTTACCCACCGTATACTTTCTTCGAGAGAGAAGCCTCGAGTGAACCTATGGCCCCGGGTCTATTTTCCATCATATATTTTCAGATCTGTAAAACAAAAAACCCAAAAATACTTTTCTACAATTATTTTGTGTTTACTTTATTTTGCCTTTTAATTTATTTTGTATCTCTCTCTATGAGATCTCACTCTTGCAAGTGACCATGAAGGGACTGACAACCCCTTTTCGCGTTGTGTGCAAGTGTTTGTTAGTTTGTGCAGGTGCATAGATTGGAGACTTGCTTGTGCCTCCTACTGGATATATACCTTGGTTCTCAACTGAGGGGAATACTTATCTCTACTTTGCTGCATCACCCTTTCCTCTTCAAGGGAAAATTCAACGCAAGCTCAAGAAGTAGTAGGAAGAATTTCTGATGCCATAGCCGGGGAGGTTCTACATCAAGCCTACCAAGTACTTGTCATAAACTATCATCTCTCTCACTTACATTATTTGCCATTTGCCTCTCATTTTCATCTCCCCCACTTCTAAAACGTTTTCTGGAAAACACAAAAATATTTGCCTTGTTTCTGTTCGCCCTTGTGTCTTACTTAGTTTGTTTGCTCGTTTGCTTGCCATAAAGGTGTATTTATTGGAAAGCAGAAGAATAAGGTTTATGTATCTTAATCCACTTGCTAATCTTTTTAAAATATCCAATTATGTTGAACCAATTGCTAGTGAGTTGAGTGCACTAGATTATCATTATGAGGTTTTGCTTGAAATTTGTGAGTCTGAAAATTGTGATGAAGTGTTAAAAGAAATTTATAAAGGGATTCATGATAGCTCCTTAAATAAAAATTATGATTTCAATGATGTTATTATAAACTCTACGAATGAAAATTGTGCTAAGGATTTGCAAATCCTCAAGATTGGGTATGCTAATTTTGCTATGCCGACTACTTGTCGCAATGATCATGATTGGGGTGATTCTTCTTATGATCTTGAAAATGTATTTAAACCCCATGATGAATATGAGATTGATAATAATGTTTGCAATAATATTGAAACTGTGTTTGAAAGAATGTCAACTTTTGATCACACTACATTGGATATTGATCAATCTTATGACTTTTTTGATAAAATTGGGCTTGGACAGGTAATGACTTTGTTCTATGTTAATCCCACTATTTTGGAAGAGTGTCAACATTGCATGCATGTGGATCAAGTAGAAACTATGTTATGTGATGGCTATATTGTTGGATTACCTCTCCTCATGTTGAGATTCTCAATGCTTTATTTTTCATACCTTGCAGATGGTAGTTTTTGCTTGGCTTGATAATTTGTTTGGTTATAAAGTGCCTATGCATCGGAAGTATGTTAGCTTTAGATGTGTTTCTCACATGTTTTATGATGCTCTCGTTGTGCTTCAATTCATGTCTTTCATGTGAGCATCACTAAAATTATCAATGCCTGGCTAAAAGGCTTTAAAGAAAGGCGCTTGTTGGGAGACAACCCAATACTTTTTATTTTCTGTTTTTAAATAAAATATACCTTCTATCCTCTGGTTAGATGTGTTTTCATATTATTTAGTGTTTACACCAAGTATGACCTTTGGGATGGTTTGGAAGATTGCTGATTTGATTTTGCTGAAAAACAAAAACTTTTGTGTCCATCACATAAAATTCTATAATTTGCTGGAGCGTGATAATTTTCTGAAATTTTTACACAAGATTGATATACAAATTTACCACGTTGTACAAATTTTACATAATATTTAGAGATGCAGAAGTATGCGAAGTTTTCAGTTTGCTACAGACTATTCTGTTTTTCACAGACTATGTTTTCATCGTGTTGTTTGCTTATATTGGTGAATCTATGGGTAGTATCGGGGGGGGTGAACAATGGAGAAGTTAGAATACGGTAGATATAACACCAATATAAAATTATAATGTATTCAAAACAGTACCTAAAGTGGCTATTTGATTTATTACGCTAACGGATCTCATGAGTTTACTGTTTGAGTTTTGTGTTGTGAAGTTTCCAAGTTTTGGGTAAAGATTTGATGGACTAGAGAATAAGGAGTGGCAAGAGACTAAGTTTCGGGATTCCCAAAGAACCCCAAGGTAATAATCAAGGACAACCAATCATCTATGCTTGGGGATGCCCCGGATGTCATCCCCTCTTTTGTCTCCAATCTATCGATAAATTTACCTGAGGCTATATTTTTATTCGCCACATGATATGTGTTTCGCTTGGAGCATCTTGTATTATTTGAATCTTTGCTTCTTTTTTTCCACAATCACCCTTGCTGTACACACCTTTTGAGAGGGACACACATTAATCGTGAGTTTATTAGAATAATCTTTGTGCTTCACTTATATCTTTTGAGCTAGGGTAGTTGCTCTAGTGATTCACTTATATCTTTTTGCGGTGATGTTATTTTGAAGAAATGGATGAACTCTCATGCTTCACTTATATTATTTTGAGAGTCTAATAAAAGCATTGTAATTTTCTTGGGTTGTGAATTTAGTCCTAATATGATAGCCATCCAAGGGGATATAATAAAAACATTCATAAAAGCATTCAATATATGAGAAGTTTGATTCCTTGCAATTGTTTTGAGATATGGAGATGGTGATATTAGAGTCATGGTAGTAAATTGTGTAGTTAAAGAAATGTTTTTGTTAAGATTTGTGATTCCTGTAGCATGCATGTATGGTCTTCTAGTAATGTGATGAAGTTGGAGCGCAATTTATTCTTGATTGTCATCATTTGTGTGAAAGTCGGTAGTGCGGGATGGTTAACTCCTGCCAACCTCTCCCCTAGTAGCATGCGTAGTACTCCCTCCATCCCAAAATAAGTGACTCAACTTTTTACTAGAGTTAGTACAAAGTTGGGTCATTTTTGAGTCACTTATTTTGGGACGGAGGGAGTAGTTCTTTGGTTTGAGGTAAAAAACTTTTTGTAATAAGTATGTGGGTTCTTGATGACTAATGTTGAGGCCATGGATTATGTGCACTCTGACCCTTCCACCTTTGCTAGCCACGCTAGTACCGCGCAACTTCCGCCGGTACATTAAACCCACCTTATACCCTTCCTCAAAATAGCCACCATACCTACCTATTATGGAATTTTCAAAGCCATTCCGAGATATATTGCCATGTAACTCCACCATTCCGTCATTATGAGTTTGATTTTACCTTGAGTTATAATTTTAATTTGTAGGTAAATAAAAGTGTGATGATCATCATTATTAGAACATTGTCCCATGTGAGGTTATAAAAAATGAGAGGCCAAAATAGTGTCCAAAAAAAGATATAAAGTGTCTTTAAGAAAGGAGAGGAGTCTCCAAAAAAAGAGAAAAAAGAGATAAGGGACACTGTTACTATCCTTTTCGACACGTGTGCTTCAAAGTAGCACCATGTTCTTCATGATACAGAGTCTCCTATTTTGACAATATCATATATTACTAGTGGGAAATTTTTGTTGTAGAACTTGGCTTGTATATTCCAACAATGGGCTTCCTCAAATGCCCTAGGTCTTCATGAGCAAGCAAGTTGGATGCACACCCACTTAGTTTTCTTCTGAGCATTCATACACTTAGAGCTCTACTGCATCCATTACATGGCAATCCCTACTCACTCACATTGATATCAATTGATGGACATCCTCATAGTCCATTAATTTGCCTAGTGGATGTGAGACTTTATCCCTTATTTTGTCTACTACCACCTTCTATTCCACATATAGTGCAATGTCCATGGCTCACGCTCATGAAAAAGCTGAATCGCGTTAAAAAGTATGAAACAATTGCTTGGCTGACACCGGGGTGGTACATGATTTATACTTTGTGTTAAGAAGAGGGAGTATAACAAGACTATATGATTTTGTAGGGATAACTTTATTTAGCCATGTTTTTTTGAAGCTTCATGATTTTGCTTTCTAGTATGCTTGAAGTATTATTGTTTTCATGTCAATGAACTTTTGTTTTGAATCATATGGATCTGAACATTCATGTCAAGACAAGAAGAAAGATATTGCTAAATATGTTAGGTAGCATTCCACATCAAAAATATTGTTTCTATCATTTACCTACTCGAGGACGAGCATGAATTAAGCTTGGGGATGCTCGATACGTCTCCAACGTATCTATAAGTTTAGATTGTTCCATGCTATTATGTTATTAACTTTGGATGTTTCATATGCATTAATATGCTATTTTATATTAATTTTGGGACTAACTTATTAACCAGTGCCTAGTGCCAGTTTATGTTTTTTCCTTGTTTTTGGCTTTCGCAGAAAAGGAATATTAAACAGAGTCCGGACGAAATAAACTTTACGATGATTTTTCTTGGACCAGAAGACACCTACGAGACTTGGAATATGGGCCAAGGGAGCCACGAGAAGGCAACAAGACGTATGGGCACGCCCCAGGGGAGGCGCCCCTTGGACTTGTGGCCCCCTCGAGATTCCCCTCCACCGACTCTTTGGCCTAGAAATTCCCAAGTATTCCAGAAACCCTAGAGGAGTCGCCAAAAATACTTTTCAACCGCCACATGTCTTTGTTCCCGTGAGATCCCATCTTGGGGCCTTTTTTGGTATTCTGCCGGAGGGGGATTCGATCACAGAGGGCACCTACATCAACCTTGCTGCCCCTCCGATGATGTGTGAGTAGTTTACCACAGACCTACGGTTCCATATCTAGTAGCTAGATGGCTTCTTCTCTCTCTTTTATCTTCATACGGTGTTCTCCTAGACGTTCTTGCAGATCTATTCAATCTAATCTTCTTTTGCATTGTGTTTGTTGAGATCCGATGAATTGTGGATTTCTGATCAGACCATCCACTACTGCAGGATGCTGCTACCATGACACTACGATCAGAGACCCTTCGAGAAACTGTGTGTGATGCAATAATCGCAAACGCTGTTGTATGAAAACCGTCAGAAATGTGTAAAATGTTTGCGATGATAGATGCATCAAACACGGTTCGGGTTTTATTTGCGTGTGCGATGAAGGGCATACGGTTCAGTTCAATGAACTGTTTGCGATGAGGAGGAACAAAAGAAACGGGCAGCCAGATGAAGGCGTGTGCGATATACGGCATGCGGTTCCCTCTGATGAACTATTTGCGTTGAGACATGAGAACAGAAATGGTTCAACTTAACAAGATGTGTGTGATACGCAGCAAACAGGTCTGTAAGTAGAAATGCGTGTGAAGACCGATAATAACAGAGACGGTTCTTGCTAATAAGACGTGTGTGTTGTGCGATGGGATTGCATACAGAACAACAACATATATATATATATATATATATATATATATATATATATATATATATATATATATATATATATATATATATATATATATATATATATATACACACACACACACACTTATAAGGACATGCTTGCATAACCAAATTAAACATCCACTTACATAGGTGGCTACTACAACCATGGCATTTGCACACACCATAGTAAACTATTACATGCATAATTACATAGGTGGCTACGACACACATGACATTTCCACACACCTTCTGATCATCATCTACTTCTTGTGACGCTTGCTCTGGTTGTGGCTTGATCCGGGCTCGTTCATTTGGGTAACGTGGCACTTCTTCATGTGAACGATATGCATGTGCATCTCGTAGCATGTGTACACGCTCTTGGCCGCAAACCTGAGGTGAGGTTCATCTAGTTGCCGCATCCAGGCCCTGTGCCAAGATACGGGACTTGTTCTCTTGGCATCCTGCTTCATCTTTTTGTAGTAGGGGTCGATGATGGCTGAGGCAAGTTCAACCAGGGAGTCATTCTTCGTGCTTCCCCAAACCCTGTAGTGCTCACGGATTTTGACAAGGTTCTGGCAGGCCAAGCCCATAACCCTGAGCGCTTTTACATCGTCGGTGGTATCCACCGTGGCGAACTTGTAGTCAGTGTTGTTGACAAACCAGTTGAAACGGTCGCAAGGCTCTTTGGCCATGCAGTAGTGGTAGATGAGGACATGATGGCGCATGCACAACTGGGCGACATCAACCTTCTGATCTATGTCGGGATGATCGGCGGTGTACTGGAGGTTGATGCCGACCACCTTGTACTTGTCTCCAGCAAGCAACTGCTCCACGGTGTTAATGTAGTCGTCCACCACGGTCGGGTTGATGGTGTACACCACCGACATATCTGTCTCCCTTGTGTGGGTCTCCACTCTATGCTCGCCGAACTCCATGGGAGCATCGCTGGACATCCCCTCTCTACGTGTCGTCGTGGGTGTGCTTGTTGTGTTCGGGGGCGCGATTGAAATGTTGAAGAGACTAAGGTTATAATGGCGGCGGGAATTAAAGGGGAAGCCGGACGGCCAGGAATATCGGCAGGCCCTGATGGCAGTTCAAATTTGCAGCGCGTAACTCCATCGTGCCGCACGTAAATGCATCGCATGGCAACACGCATGGCGCAACCGCGTGCAATGGGGCCCTGACATGATCGTGCACACGCCCAACCGCTGGCAGAGCGCGCGCGGAGAGACGCGAGCAAAGTGCTCCGCGGTCGCCTCAAGGAAAAGCTATCCACAAGCCAAGCGCGCCGACGGACGCGAGCAGAGCGTGGCAATGGACGCGACAGAGTGCGCCGCGGCGCCTAACGGTGAGCACAGCGTGCTGCGGCGCCTAACGGCGAGCAGAGCTTGCCGAGGGACGCAAGTAGAGGACGGCAGAGTGATACGTGGCAAATAAGACAAACTATGTGAGCGATGTCGGAGACATCAAGCATGAATCAGATTAGAGTTGTGTGTGCGATACAAGGCAGACAGTTGATCCATCAGAGATGTCTGTGATGGAATAAGCCGTGTGTGTTGCGGGCAAACGCTTGCTGATCTATAACCTTAAATTTAACCAAAAAAGTGTTAATGCATGTTACAAAAATTGTATAGCTGGAAACTATGTTCAAATACGACTCCAACGATATAATCTATGGCGACATGCATTCGTATTTTATTAGTAAAATCCTACTTATAAAGCAGGATGGGGTATAGTAGGTAATTAAATCGGAAATGTTTTTTATTAACTGTATGCGTATGTGTCCTCTCTTCCTCCTCTCGCACATCTTGTCACCCCGCTACCGCAGATAGCTTACAGCGCAAGCTTGCGCAGCGCACGGGGGCATTCTTTTGGCCAAACGGTGGCGCCAATGAATCGTCGGTGAGCCCGTTCCCATGCAACCTCGCAGGTTCCCACGCAAGCTTCCCGCCCGACTCAATGAAATCCCCAAAAATCCCAATGCTTACTGGCGTGGTATGAAAACCCTCACGCCCGGCGAGTCCCGCGTCACATTTTCCCCTCCCTCCCTATAGCTTATCTCGTCTACTTCTCCCACAATCGCCAATGGCACCGGTCCATTGTTGTCGCTCAGTCACTCCACCGTCATCAGAGGATAGCTCCAGCTGGGAGGCTACACCGCGGCGGCGGCGCAGTCCCCGGCGTAGTGTAGTGCGCGTGGCGTCCCTGTTGGGTGTGCCCATTTTCTCTTGGCTTCCTGGGGAAGTTGTCGGTTTGCATACGGGTGTTCTAACTAAAACGTTTGCGATGAGTGTTTTATATTTAAAAAGCAAATTAAACTGCGGCTTCGGCGCCATTAATGGAGAGGACGCGAGCAAGGCGGGCTTCCCGGTGAGCCTGCACAGCGTACAGCTCGCACGCTTCCCAGTGAGCCTGCGCACTCAAGGACAGCTTGCACGCCTCTCGGTCAGCCTGCGGACTGGATGGCGCTCGCATGCCTCCCGTTCAGTCAAGGTCAAGCAGCTGTCCACACGGCACCTCCTACAACCATTAAAACCAAGACACGTGGCATCACATGAATGGTTAACAGAATTTAGGATTTCCAAGAATTTAAAAACCAGGCATCTCAATGTTTTGCCGGCAATCAACGGTGCCATGGTGTTCGAAATTGATGCCCATTTCTTGCATGGGACTTAAGCATGCACCCAAGGACACATATTTGATTTTTCAACCAATTTATATGCACTGGAGCTCGTGCATGTAGTTCAAATTTAAAGTATGCACATAAATGCATTGAAAACTCACTTAATGCATAAAAATATCCAAACGAACCTCGAAAAATCAGAAATATTCACACAACACTCCTGTTGACACGAGAAAAAAAATTGAAAGCAATAAGAGGCAATGGATATCGTTTCGCCCCTAAAGGTGGGACGTTCCCTACCGAAAACCATCATGCTTGTTGTGAGAAGCTCCGGTTTGTGAGAAGAATATACCCAAATGAAAGTGCAACTAATCCCCGGGTGGTTTTGGTAATTAATAACAACATATATATCATTGAACTAATAGTTACTTGAGAATCATTTCAGAGAAGTTCAGTGATATGGGTATGGAAATATCTGAAGAAGTGGACCCCTCAAAATGCTAAGGCAAGCATTGGCAAAAGCTCAAGACTCCATTTTTGGTTTAGTGATCAAAGATCACATTGAGTCCATAGGAAAAGCCAATACTATTAAAAGGGGATGAGGTTGTGTTAA
Organism: Secale cereale; assembly: GCA_902687465.1. Classification (NCBI taxonomy): domain Eukaryota; kingdom Viridiplantae; phylum Streptophyta; class Magnoliopsida; order Poales; family Poaceae; genus Secale; species Secale cereale. The sequence goes on along the minus strand of LR738712.1, from coordinate 263,836,551 downwards.
TGATCTGGTTGCTCAAGTGCTTAGTGATATATCTCCTTTAACTATCAGCAACTTTCACTACAATACACACTCATAAGTAATCTCGGACAAACCGATTCTTCCAACTCAGTCCCACCGAGATGAGCCACCTCAGCCATAAGCCAAACCCTAAAAAATCGGTCAATCCGAGTTTGAGTTCGGTCTCACCGAAACACGGGCTGCCAACCTTCTGTAACCGTTTGTCATCATTTCGGAATATCCGAGTTGTTGATTTCGGTCCCACCGAAACTGGCAAGTTCCTATCTTTGACTCATATCGGACAAACCGAGATGGTATTTTCGGTCCCACCGAAAACCCCAACGTTCACTATATTTGAACTTTCGGTCTGACCGAGTTTCCACTTCGGTCTCACCGAGATTGCTCAATTATGTGTGTAACAGTTGGACCTTGTGTGGAGGCTATATATACCCCTCCACCCCCTCTTCATTCGTGGAGAGAGCCATCAGAAAGAACTACCACTCCTACCTTACACTTTCTGAGAAGAGAACCACCTACCCTTGTGTTGAGATCAAGTTTCTCCATTCCTATCATATGAAACTTGATTTCTAACCTTCCCAAGTTGCTTTCCACTCAATCCTTTCTTCCACCACAGCCATATCAGTGAGGAGAGTTGAGTGTTGGGGAGATTATCATTTGAAGCACAAGAGCAAGGAGTTCATCATCATCTACAACATCTATTACCTTTTGGAGGGTGGTGCCTCCTAGATTGGTTAGGTGTCGCTTGGGAGCCTCCGTCATCGAGATGTGGAGTTGAACCAAGAAGTTTGTAAGGGCAAGGAGATCGCCTACTTCGTGAAGATCTACCCCGAGTAAGGCTAGCCCTCCGTGGGCGTAGGCCATGATGGAATAGACAAGGTTTCTTCTTCGTGGACCCTTCATGGGTGGAGCCCTCCGTGGACTCGCGCAGCCGTTACCCTCCGTGGGTTGAAGTCTCCATCAACGTGGATGTACGATAGCACCACCTATCGGAACCACGGGAAAAATCACCGCATCTCCAAAATTGCGTTTGCTCTTCTCCACCTCTCTTTACTACATGTGCAATTTACTTTCCGCTGCTTATACTCTAGAATTGCATGTGTAGGGTGATACTTGTCTTGATCATAATTGTGAAACTGCCAAAAACTGTTCATGATCAAAAGGCAGAATTTTTATATTTACAAGTAGTCTAATCACCCCCCCTCTAGACATACTTTCGATCCTACAAGTGGTATCAGAGCTTTGGTCTCCATTGTTTTGGTTTCCATTGCATTGGACTCCATAAGCTTGGTTTCACAACCTAGGAGAGTATGGCGTCTAGTGAGGGTAATTATCGTAGAGGTCCTTACTTTGATGGTACAAATTTTGCTAGTTGGAAGCATAAAATGAAAATGCATATTCTTGGTCATAACCCAGCCGCATGGGGCATTATTTGTGTTGGCATGCAAGGTGAATTCTTCGAGGAAGGAAAAGTTCCGGATCGCGAAGCTACACCGGAAGAGTTGCGGATGTTGCAAAACAATGCTCAAGCTTGTGACATTCTCTTCAATGCCTTGTGTCCCGAGGAGTTCAACAAAACCAGCCGTCTTGAGAATGCTAAAGAGATTTGGGATACTTTGGTTGAAATGCACGAAGGTACTGAATCTGTGAAGGAATCAAAGCTAGATATTCTTCAAGGTCAACTTGACAAGTTCAAGATGAAGGATGGTGAAGGAGTCGCTGAAATGTACTCTAGGCTTGCTCTCATCACAAATGAGATTGCCGGCTTAGGAAGCGAAGAAATGACCGACCGTTTCATCATCAAGAAGATCCTAAGAGCTTTGGATGGAAAATATGACACCGTGTGCACTTTGATCCAAATGATGCCAAACTACAAGACTCTCAAGCCAACTGAAGTCATTGGAAGAATTGTTGCTCATGAGATGACACTTAAGGATAAGGAAGAGCTTCACAACAAGTCAAGTGGTGCTTACAAAGCTACAAGTGATGCTCCCACAACCTCAAGTGACAAGTTAATTTCCAATGAAGAGATAAGCCTAATGGTTAAGAACTTCAACAAGTTCTACAAGAATAGAGGCAAAGACAGAAGCTCAAAGTCTAGATCATATGATGAAAAGAGATCTTCTAGTCGTGATCGAAACTGCTACAATTGTGGAAGACCCGGACACTTCTCAAATGAGTGTACGGCTCCCCACAAGAGAAGAGAAGAATCTCCAAGAAGAAGATCAAGAGATGAGTCACCTCGGAGAGAGAGAAGGAGTAGAGATGATCGTTATGAACGAAGACCCTCTCGGAGAAGCAAGGATTCGGAAAGGAAAGACAAGTCATCAAGGAGCTACACAAGAAGAAGACATCAAGCTCACGTAGGTGAATGGGTCTCCGGTTCCGACTCCAACAATCAATTCGATGGAAGCTATCACTCCGACTCCGACTACAGTCAAGATGAAGGTGTTGCCGGTCTTGCTCTCGTATCCTCCAACTCCAACTCCTACGACTTATTTGATACACCCAATGAGGGAATTGGAAGATGCTTCATGGCTAAAGGCCCCAAGGTAACACACCCTGAATTCATTGACTTTGATAGTGATGAGGATGACTTGCTTGGTGAAGATGAGCTCTTGCATGATAAATCTAGTGAGCTTAGTAACGATGAAAACGCTAGTAGTCTTTATAGTCGAGAAGAGTCGAATGACAATGCTATGAAGGAGATTGAGCGTCTAACTAAAGAACTAAACACTCTTAAGTTAGCTCATGAAACAACTCAAGAAGATCATAGAGAGCTCCTAAGATCTCATGAGAAGCTACGCTTCGAGAAGCTCACTCTAGAGCAAGAACATGAGTTTCTAAAAGCGATCAATGACGATCTTCGAAAGAATAGTTCTTCATATCTTGCCAAACGACTTCTCTTGTCTAATTTCTTGCCACCTATTAAGACTAAGCATGACAAGCATAAGAAAAATTCTTCCTCTAGTAGTAACAATAACCATGTTAAATCTAATGTTGTTACTTCTAGTAGTTCTCTTGATTCCACTAACAATGTTTCAAGCCAAGTTACACTTGAGCAAGAAAATAGCTTATTGAAGGAAATCATAGAGAAAGGTGTCTACAAGAGTCTTGCCGGAAGCAAGAACTTTGAGGAAATTGTTCGCAAACAAGGAAGGCACCGGAAGAATCAAGGGATTGGTTTTGAGCGAAAGTTCAACGCCGAAGGTGTTGAGTGGGAAGAAGGTCAATACCCTACTCCACAGTTTGTCTCACAAAAGGAGAAGTATGATCCTACTTCTTCCAATGTGGAACAAACTCAAAATGACCTTCCACCACAAGACCACAAGCTAAAGGCCAAGGACAAGCTTCAAGAGGAGATTGATGCATTCATTGAAGCACCTCAAGCCATGGTCAAGTGGGTTCCCAAGGACACGTCAAGTTCTACTTTGTCAAGCTCAACTACAACCCCAAGGATTCCCATCAAGATGATGTGGATCCCAAAGAAGAAGAACTAGAAGGTTCTTGAGGGTGACTCCGCCAACATACTTCACTCATAGTCATTTTGGCAAGAACTTGTGCAATCAACTTCCACATCATGCACTAGTTCATGGAGTCACAAACCCTCTTGTTGGTAAGTCAAGGGACAAGGTAATCATTGCTTTCATAGGACATCATCTTTTGTGAACTTCAATCTATGTCTATGGATATCCTTGTTTGTTCCTTGTGGGACTAACCCATGTAGGTATTGAAAGTGCCCTAATCCAAAGGATAGCTCCCAACTCTTGATGATCTGCATCAACATTGAGCATCCACATCTTCAACATCTACATGAAGTCTTCTACGACAACCCAAGGTTAGTTTGACCCTTTAAAAGGGGTTCTCACATCTAGGGGGAGCTTTGCTCTAAAAATTGAGCTAAAGCATCTCCAAATGATGTGATCACATCAATGCTTTATGTAAAAGTGGTAACCCCACTTGTGCTTAAACGATGAGTATGACCTATGATCAAATGTTCTCATTTGGCTCCTAAGTCAAAATACTCATATAAAGATGACCTAGTCATCGACAAATTGTGTGCTAGTAGCTAGAGTTTTGGTTGTGCATGTTTGACACATATTTCATTTGCTATCTTATTGTGTGAGCATGTTGAATGCATGATTTTATCCATTCGAGGACATCCATTTGTTGTTTTGGTTGTTTTGATTTTTTTTCTGGCCAAATGGATGGACAAGAATGCCTAAGCACCTTCCCTAGCTATCTATGCTTTCTTGTCTCAAATTCTATTCATGCTTATATCACAAACTTTGAACAAGTCATTTTCGGACCCTCCGAGTGAGGAGCACTCGGAGCCACCGATCCGTCTAAGGCTGACTTCCAAAACCTTCTAAGTCAATTTCGGTCAGACCAACTTCTCCCACTCGGTCCAACCGAAACGCTTAGACTGATCTAGGTTTCATCTCGGTGAAACCGAGTTCTAAATCTCGGCGTGACCAATATGCGTAACTGCACAGCAGTTATCCATTTCGGTGTCACCGAGTTTTTCAACTCGGTCCCACCGATAGCAAGGGGATATAAATACTGAGGGCAGCGCGCGATTTTTCCTTCAAACCGTTTCGCCCCCAAGTCCCCTGCTGCCGTCGCCCTGATCTTCGGATCGTCGCCGTCGTCGCCTGTGCGCCCTCGCCGCAGGTCTCCGCCGCCGTCAACGGTTTTCTTCTCCGCGCCGTTGCCGCCGTAGAGGGACTCCACCAAGTTAGGGTGAGTCTCGATCCCTCTCGTGCTCCCCATCTGATTCTTTGCACGATTGGTTTGCCCTGTATCTAGCCACATTTGAAATCTTCCTTAACATCAGATCGGCTCTAGTTTCGAGTAAAGTTCTTAGGGTTAGGTTTCCACGGAATACATCTCGGTGAAACCGATTTTGAAAACTCGGAATGACCGATTTGGCCTCTGGCCATTGCACTGCACCTTTCGGTCTAACCGAGTCGTGCAAATCGGTGTGACCGATGTAGAGTCTTAGTGAAACCCTAGTGTCTCGGCAGGACCGAAACCCACTTCGGTCTGACCGAAAGTGGTGTGATAAGCCTCTGTATACACTTCGGATTCACCGAAACTGAAAATCGGTTTGACCGAAATGCATTCTGTGAAAACTCAAAACTAAGATTTGAACTCATTTTTTTTGCAAAAACCTCTGCAGTTTGTGATAACTCTTCTACTCTGCCTATACCTTATCTATTCACAGGTTGTCAGCCATGTCAGATGCCAGTGACAGCCAGAACAGGTCTGAATCACCTTTTGCAGAGATTCCTGAGGCAGATACTAGCTGTGAGGCTAGTAGTCCTAGTGATGATGGTGAGAGGAGTACCCCTAGTGGTTTGCCTCCTGCAGCCACCAGAACCAGAAAGCAGAGAAATTCTGATGATGAGGACTCTGACTTCATTGCTGAGGAAGTAACCTCCAAGCCCAAGAGAAATGTTGTTGCCAAAGAGCACCAAGGGCAGCAGTTCAAGAAAGGCACCAGCAAGGTCAAGCAGTCAGCTGTTGCCAAGAAGCTGAACCTGGAAGAGCCAGCCACAAGTAAAGTGAAGAAAACTTCCAAGAGGAAGAGGGTAGTATATGCTGAACCTCATGTTGATGCAGCAGTCAAAGAAGAAGAAGAAGAAGCACCCCAGCCTCCTCCTCAGAAGGCTAAACTCATGGGTGATGCAATTAGGGCTCAAGCCACTTCTAAGCCCAAGAAGCCTGCTCAAGATAAGGCAGCTCCAGCAAAGCCTTCTGCCAAGCCCAAGAGGACAACCAGGAACATCCCAGCCTCTGAGAAGAACAAAGGTGATGTGCCACCGTCTGAGCCTGAAGAAGAACATGTGTTGCTGAAGCTCCGTCCAAAATTGCCACTCCACAACGATGCTCATCCTCAAGCCGAGGATATGAAGGCAAGGAAGGATAGAGGTCTCAGGCTATGGAGACAGTCTGATCCATATGCCGTGAGGAGAAGGACTGCTGTGGACCCCAGATTCCACACCAGAGAGTAGCAGGACTTCTATGAGACCGTGCTGATGGATAAGAAGCCTATTGTTGCAGACACCAGGTACGTTGACTGGGAGTACATTGACAGTGAAGAGCACCGAGACTTCCTTCCCCATGTGCATGAGAGCTTCACTGCATGTGGAGTTGATGAGTTTGTGGGTCAGAAGCTGACAGATTGGAACGATGAGATGATTATGCAGTTCTACGCCACAGCCCACTTCTATCCTGATGGGAAGATCACCTGGATGACTGAAGGTCAAAGGTTTTCTTCGTCTGTTGAAGAATGGGCAGAACTTCTGAATGCTCCAGTGCAGAGAGAGGACGACATTGATGTCTATGGGATTCCTAAGAAGAACCATGATTCCATGAAGAACATGTACAAGGAGATCCCCGCAGCAGATTTGGAAGGATGGAAGCTTGGCTCAGTGTACTATCTCCAGGCAGGTCTACCTACCACAAACACTATTCTGAGGCATACCTTGATGCCCAAGTCTGGAGACCATCGCATGATCCGAGGCTATTCTATCAACATGCTGCACATACTCGAGGAGAAGGCACCATTCAAGGTGATGGACTTGATGGTAGAGACCATTAAGAGGACTGCAGCTGACCAAAAGAGGTCATGTGGATTTGCCCCACAGATTCAGATGCTTATCAATGCCAAGTTTGGCACGGGCAAATTCCTGTTGGATAGGAAGCACTTACCACTGCAGCCAGAGCATGAAGATAATGTTGTTGTGATGGACGAGGAGGATCCAACTTCGGTTGAAGGTCAAGCCAAGATTGAAGCTGCTAAGAAAGCCAAAGCTGATAAAGAGGCAGCAGCAGCAGCAGCTAAACCAAAGAGCTTCGGAGAGCAGATTCTTGAAGCTACCCAGAGGATTGAACAACGCCTGGCCAGCATTGAACAATCTCAGGAGAGCCTAGAGAGGATTGTTGACGACAAGATCCACGCTCTGGACGTGAAGCTAACTGAACTTCAGGTGACCGTCAACAAGCTTGAGGCAGACATGGAGGAAGCTAGGCAGGACAGAGCAGAGCTCGTGCAGGATGACCAAGTCCAGGACTCTCATCGCCAGACTGCTCAGGTTCCCAGAGGATCCCGATCAGCTGCTATCCGAGTGACTGACTCCAGGGCTACCACTTCAGCACCTCCTATAGCTCCAGCCACAGCTCCAGCATCCACTCCTCCAGCACAGACTTCAGCTGAAGTCTTCGCCGATGCCGTCATATCTACTCCGACATCTACCCAGACGGGAGCCGCCAGCAGAGCCCACAGTGACGTTTAGCTCTATGCTTTTTCGAACTTTTTGGTAACTTGTTGCCAAAGGGGGAGAAATTGTATAGATCATAGGGCTTCGAGAGAGAGAGTGCTCTTTCGTTCTTTTGCCGGTTTTCTTTGAGATACATTTGGTTCTTTTGGTTTTCGAAACTTTCAGTGTGCTTGATACTACGTTTGATGCTACCTTAATGAGTGCTTAGTCATACTATGCTTTAATGTGTGCTTAATGCTTATCATATGCTATTCCAATCTTGTATGGCTATTTACTCATGTCTTGGTGATTGGGTGCATGTTATTCATTCTTATCATTTTGTGCGCTCCACCAAGATGTATGTGACATGGAAGAGTGACCCATAATCCTAATCGATTGTGCATTTGCATTCAAACGCAAATTTTAAATAATGCACAAATTTAGGGGGAGCTCTTGTTTATCACATACTTCTCAAAGCGACGATATTATTCATTGATTATATCTTTTGTCGAAGCTTTGATCTATATGTTGTCATCAATTACCAAAAAGGGGGAGATTGAAAGTGCAACTAATCCCCGGGTGGTTTTGGTAATTAATAACAACATATATATCATTGAACTAATAGTTACTTGAGAATCATTTCAGAGAAGTTCAGTGATATGGGTATGGAAATGTCTGAAGAAGTGGACCCCTCAAAATGCTAAGGCAAGCATTGGCAATAGCTCAAGACTCCATTTTTGGTTTAGTGATCAAAGATCACATTGAGTCCATAGGAAAATCCAATACAATTAAAAGGGGATGAGGTTGTGTTGATGATCTGGTTGCTCAAGTGCTTAGTGATATATCTCCTTTAACTATCAGCAACTTTCACTACAATACACACTCATAAGTAATCTCGGACAAACCGATTCTTCCAACTCAGTCCCACCGAGATGAACCACCTCAGCCATAAGCCAAACCCTAAAAAATCGGTCAATCCGAGTTTGAGTTCGGTCTCACCGAAACACGGGCTGCCAACCTTCTGTAACCGTTTGTCATCATTTCGGAATATCCGAGTTGTTGATTTCGGTCCCACCGAAACTGGCAAGTTCCTATCTTTGACTCATATCGGACAAATCGAGATGGTATTTTCGGTCCCACCGAAAACCCCAACGTTCACTATATTTGAACTTTCGGTCTGACCGAGTTTCCACTTCGGTCTCACCGAGATTGCTCAATTATGTGTGTAACGGTTGGATTTTGTGTGGAGGCTATATATACCCCTCCACCCCCTCTTCATTCGTGGAGAGAGCCATCAGAAAGAACTACCACTCCTACCTTACACTTTCTGAGAAGAGAACCACCTACCCTTGTGTTGAGATCAAGTTGCTCCATTCCTATCATATGAAACTTGATTTCTAACCTTCCCAAGTTGCTTTCCACTCAATCCTTTCTTCCACCACAGCCATATCAGTGAGGAGAGTTGAGTGTTGGGGAGATTATCATTTGAAGCACAAGAGCAAGGAGTTCATCATCATCTACAACATCTATTACCTTTTGGAGGGTGGTGCCTCCTAGATTGGTTAGGTGTCGCTTGGGAGCCTCCGTCATTGAGATGTGGAGTTGAACCAAGAAGTTTGTAAGGGCAAGGAGATCGCCTACTTCGTGAAGATCTACCCCGAGTAAGGCTAGCCCTCCGTGGGCGTAGGCCATGATGGAATAGACAAGGTTGCTTCTTCGTGGACCCTTCGTGGGTGGAGCCCTCCGTGGACTCGCGCAGCCGTTACCCTCCGTGGGTTGAAGTCTCCATCAACGTGGATGTACGATAGCACCACCTATCGGAACCACGGGAAAAATCACCGCGTCTCCAAAATTGCGTTTGCTCTTCTCCACCTCTCTTTACTACATGTGCAATTTACTTTCCGCTGCTTATACTCTAGAATTGCATGCGTAGGGTGATACTTGTCTTGATCATAATTGTGAAACTGCCAAAAACTGTTCATGATCAAAAGGCAGAATTTTTATATTTACAAGTAGTCTAATCACCCCCCCCCCCCTCTAGACATACTTTCGATCCTACAGCAAACCTGCCCCAAACGGGACAAAATTTGGATCACAGCATGTTGATGCCGCCCCATGATAGCATGCCAAGTTTCATGAATTTTAGATGATTTTTGGATTTACTAGAATTTAAAAACCACGCATCTCAATGTTTTGCCGGCAATCAACGGTGCCCTGGTGTTCGAAATTCATTTCCATTTCTTGCATGGGGCCTAAGCATGCACCCAAGGACACATATTTGATTTTCAACCAATTTATATGCACTAGAGCATGCGCATGTAGTTCAAATTTGAATTATGCACATAAATGCATTGAAAACTCACTTAATGCATAAAAATGTCCAAACGAACCTCGAAAAAACAAAAAAATCACACAACACTCCTGTTGTTCTATGTTGACACGAGAAAATAATTTGAAAGGAATAATAGGCAATGGATATCGTTTCGTCCCCAAAGGTGGGACGTTCCCTACCGAAAACATCATCCTTGTTGTGAGAAGTGCCGGTTTGTGAGAAGCATATACCCAAACCTGCCCCAAATGGGACAAAATTTGTACCATGGCATGTTGATGCCTCTCCATGATAGCATGCCAAGTTTCATGAATTTCAGATGAGTTTTGGATTTACTAGAATTTAAAAACCAGGCATCTCAATGTTTTGCCGGTAATCGACAGTGCCCTGGTGTTCGAAATTTATGCCCATTTCTTGCATGGGACCTAAGCATGCACCCAAGGACATAGATTTGATTTTTCAGCCAATTTATATGCACTAGAGCATGTGCATGTTGTTCAAATTTGAATTATGCACATAAATGCATTGAAAAACTCAGTTAATGCATAAAAATGTCCAAACGAAGCCCGAAAAATCACAAAAAATCACACAACATTCCTGTTGTTCTATGTTGATACGAGAAAAAAATTGAAAGCAATAAGAGGCAATGGATATCATTTCGTCCCCAAAGGTGGGACGTTCCCTACCGAAAACCATCATGCTTGTTGTGAGAAGCTCCGGTGTGTGAGAAGCATATACCCAAACCTGCCCCAAATGGGACAAAATTTGTACCACGGCATGTTGATGCCGCTCCATGATAACATGCCAAGTTTCATGAATTTCAGATGATTTTTGGATTTATTAGAATTTAAAAACCAGGCATCTCAATGTTTTGCCGACAATCAATGGTGCCATGGTGTTTGAAATTCATTCCTATTTCTTGAATGGGACCTAAGCATGCACCCAAGGACAAAGATTTGATTTTTCAATGAATTTATATGCACTGGAGCATGCGCATGTAGTAAAAAAAATTAATTGCGCACATAAATGCATTGAAAACTCACTTAATGCATAAAAATGTCCAAACGAACCCTGAATAATTCCAATCATTTTATGATCACTGCAGATAAAAGGTCTAGCAATTCAAACACCGTCCATGGCCGCTGTGACCCCATTATGTAACTAAAATCAAGACCACAAATCAAGTAGATCCGACACAGTTTACTATAACCAACCGTGTGAGATGCACCAAAAAATATCTCCGGACCATGTGTGAATAAGGGACCATGTCTCATGACACTTTGCGCGCTAGTTTTTTGGCTGAAGCGATTCCAAATTTTCGGCTTTCCCGGAAATATCTACCTCCCCGCCCCCTCCCCTTAACAAAAGCCACATTTCCCCTCTTACCGCCTTCCTTTCCAAGTTGAAACCTTCACTCCTTGCTTCCAGCGTCGCCGCCTCCTCGCCGGCGACCCTCCTTCACACTGCTCGGTCTCGCCTATCCAGACAGGTAATCCACACCCGACCCCCATCCTCCTCCTACTTCCACATTCCACATGCCCCAACCGCCGGCGCAAGCGCGACACCTTCCACCCAAATCACCGACCCCTCCACCAAATAAGCGCCGGCCTAAGCCATGGTGCACACAGTATAGCCAGGACCTCAAGGAGCATTTGGTAGCGGAGGAGCAAATCACGGCTGCGCGCGCGGATGAGGTCGCGATGGCTGCCGTTCGTGCCGACCCCAGATCTTGGAGGAGCACCTCGCCGTCGAGGCCACCGATGACGCCTCGTGTGCTGACGACGCGACGCGGTTGGCTGCTTTAAACGACAATTAATGGCATTTTCTCGAGGCCACCGTCGGTGCCTTCGATGAAGACTACAAGGTGTTTTCTCAGTGTGCACGTGCTTACCTCGTCTCGAGATCCAGAAGGTTGGTTCCCGGAGCGGCTGATGCAACTCACCACTACAACGAGGGCACCCACAATGCGGAGGCCTCGCCCGCTTCCATTTTGTGACGCCCGAAGACCGTCGTCCCAGAAGATTCCAGAAGATTCCATATGTTCCGGGTTCTCCCGTGTGTTCTTTTGTGCTTGTGTTATTTATTTTGCATTGCATCATGTCATCATGCCATCATGTCATTAATCTTTGCATCTCAACCTAAATAAATTGTGTGGACCTTCGGTCCATTTAAATCGAGGGAAGGATGACTTCTCTTTAAAACATATCCTCCTAATATATGGAGCTATATAATTATTCCATTTGTTTGGAATTAACCCAAACACACTTGCAAATTTCCCCATGCCTCTTTAATTCAAGTTTCACCGTCAAAAACCCTCCCTATATTTCTTTTCCCGTTTATCGAGGTTCCTCCAAAAACCTCAACACTTTTGGACACTTTAAGTCATGCCCTAATTCAAATCATTTGAATTTAATTCAAATGAGTTCGATTTTTATCTCTTGCATTCTTGCCTCTTCTATTTTTCGTGGACCGTGGTCATTTTGCGAGTCCAGGAAAATAAACCTCATGTCCAAATTATTTCCCTATCCTTCCTTTCTTATTCTTTTTTTCTTCTTGTTTTCTTTCTTTTCTTTTCTTTCTGTAATTTGGGTAAGAGAGAGAGGGGCCAGGGAGTCCAGCCTTATCCCTCACTCCGGCCCAGCCGCCTGCGGCCTCCCCTAGGCCCATCAGCGCTGGCCCAGTCCTCCGGCCCAACCTCCCGCTCTCCTAAACCCTAGCCCGATCCCCCTCGTCCATTCTCTCCTCCCAGCGCCGCCGTAGCTTCTCCTCGCTCGAGCCCGATTCTCCCTCGTCCCCCCGAGCCCCATCTCTCCCTCTGCCTCGATCGTCTCCCTCTCCCCGCCTCCCAGGGCGCCGGTCGCCACCCTCGATCGCCAAGGCCGACGCCTCCTCCTCACCGCACCCCAGCTGCCTCGCCTCCATCCCCTGCGCCAGCGACGACCGGCCAGGAGCCGCCCCGCGCCGAGCGTCGCCACTCCCCCCGCGCCTCCCTCCGACTTCCTCGCAGCGCGTCGTGGCCTCCCTCCATCGCCATGGCCCATGGCCTCGACGCCCGCACCCTCGAGCCGCCCTCCGTCTCCCCGCAGGAGCCGCGCCCGTGCCCTCCATCGCCAGCAGCCGCCGCAGCTCCGTCCTCCATCGCGCCCCGGTCGACCTCCCCGACCTCCGGCAGCAGCTGCTGCGGGTCAGACAGCGCCGGTGTTGCCCGAGCAGCCTCCATGCCTCGTCCTCGCCTCCGACCAGCGCCGCTTCGAGCTCGTCCGCCCCGGCTTCTCCTCCTCGCTGCTCCGGGATGTTGCCGTGACCGAGACCGTGCCTGTGTTTTTTTTTGTTGCCTTGTGCTGTTGGGATTGTCCAGGAACCGCTTTTTTCGCCAAGTCCTGAGACCGACAAGTTCCACGAGACCGCAAGTACCTCTACGAACGTGTACCACTACGTCAACGACGACTCGACAAGTACCCCGCCGGCAAGTACCTCTTCGGAAACGGAAACGCCAACGTGTACAACTACCGTCGCCGAAGAACTGAGTACCCCTACCGTCGACGTGTACCACTACTTCCTCGATGGCCGTGTACAACTACTTCCACTATCGCCACGTGAACGACTACTTCCTCTACTTCCACTACGTCCCTCGACCTCGAACCCCTCCGAGAACGAACGCTACGAAGGTATAACCCCGAGACGATGACCCGTGGATGAATGCTTGCTCGTGTTGTATGAAATGTTTCCCTTGTGTGCACCGTGCCGTTTCATCTTTTGTCATGCTCCTCGGTTGCCTCGTCGCCGACTCGTGGGAACCCGGTGACGGGATCACCCCATCTTTCATCTTGTTCTGCACGCTCTCCGTCACCTTTTGCACCGGTCTCTCAACGAGTTACCGGAACCGAGATGTTGCCGCTACATCATTTTCGGATCGTTGCCGTGGCACCCTTTCTTTCCACCACGATGGCAAATGCTCCTTATCTCTTATGTCGACTTTACTTAAATTGCATAAACTTGATCATGTCATCCGCATCATGTTAACAACGTTAAAACGTGTGAATTGTTGTTTCTTAAAATTGCTAAACATGCTTATGGGGATTTTCCCGGAATTGTTGATGTTATTTCCGGCCTCATTTAAAATGTCTTAATAGGTAGTTTGTTTTTGCTTCACCTCTTGCCATGTTAACAAACATTTAACCTTGTCTTGTAAATAAACGAGAGTCAACTAAATAAATAAAATTTGGTGTTTCGTCAATATGCAACTCGTTGCATATTGAGCTCCACTTAACTTGTAATTTTGTTTGTGCTCATTGCCATGTCATGCATTTTTAAACCGGACATGCATCATACTTGGATGTGCATCGTATGCCATGCTTATCATTGTGTGTTTACCGTGTTGTTTGCTTCTTTCCGGTTGCTTCTCTTGTTACCTTCGGTTTCGTTCCGGAGTTGTGAGGATTCGCTCAACTATGTTGCTCTGTCTACTTCATGGATCCGTTCTTCTCCCTTGCGGAATCCCAGGCAAGATGATCATACCCTTGGATACCTTTACTACCATTGCCATGCTTAGTTGTCTCGATGCTATCGTTACATGTCGCGCTACCCATCTTTTATGTCAGCCTCTCCTTGTTGCCATGAAACCTCTAACTTTTGACACCTTCCTAGCAAAACCACTGTTTGGCTATGTTACCCGCTTGCTCAGCCCCTCTTATAGCGTTGTTAGTTGCAGGTGAAGATGAAGTTCGTTCCAGGAGGGAACCTGTTGTTGTTATATCACAATATCTATAATTATTATTAACACACCTATATATTGGGCATGGGTGGAAGGCTTGGCCTTTTGCTCGGTGTTTTGTTCCACTCATGCCACCTTAGGCGCCGATAAACCGGCATTATGTTCCTTGATTTTGCGTTCCTTACACGATGGGTGGATGGGGACCCCTTGACAGTTCGACTTTGAATAAAACTCCTCCAGCAAGGCCCAACATTGGTTTTAATTTGCTCATAATAACAACTTAATTAATTAATTAAATTGCATAGGGAGTTAGCGCTACCCGAGGATTCTTTCTCCATAGCAGGGGGGCCAGTGCTGATGGTGTTGGTCCCAAACGGGGAGTATGCGGGGCCACCACGGGGAAACTCGAGGTTTGGTTTTACTCGTATAATCGCCCATCCGGTCGTGGCCTGAGACGAGATACGCGCGGCTACTATCAGGGTGTCAACACACCGGGAGGTCTTGCTGGACTTGTTTTACCATTGTCAAAATGTCTTGTGCACTGGGATGCCGAGCCTGATCGGATTTCCCTAAGATAAGGGGTGATGATATTATATTTATCACTTCAGCTAATCGTGAGAGCTTGTGATGGGCTAAGTTGGGACACCCCTGCAGGGTTATGATCTTTCGAAAGTCGTGCCTGCGGTTATGTGGCAGATTGGAATTTGTTAATGTCCGGTTGTAGAAAACTTGACAGATGATCCGAAGTAAAACACACAACTGTGTGAGTAACCGTGACTGTCTCTTTTCACTTTGAGAAGAGAACACGGTGGGGTTATGTTTGATTCGTATGTAGTTTAGGATCTTTAGCGATCACTACTAGTTTGCGACCGTTTGCGTAGATGCTCATCTTATTCTTGTACTCGTAAGTTAGCCACCATATTATGCTTAGCCGCTGCTGCAACTTCACCACTTTACCTCTTCCTACCCATAAAGCTTTGCTAGTCTTGATACCCATGGTTATGGGATTGTTGAGTCCTCGTGGCTCACAGATACTACAACACCAGATGCAGGTTCAGCCGAGTTTGAAGCAGGAGTTGGATCAGTGCTTCTCTGGGAGCTCGATGAAGAGAGTGGCCGTATGCTTGTGACGTTTCGACGATCAGCAGTGGTTTCTACTAGGATTCGATCTAGACCTGTGGTTTAACATTATGTTTGGTATCTTGTCTTTTGGATCTTCACCCGTAGTCGGGTTGTGATGTTTTGAATGATGTTTTGCTTATGTAATGTATTGTGTGAAGTGGCGAGTGTAAGCCAACTATCTTTTCAGTTTTCCATCCCTATTTTTACATGAGATGTGCAAAGGTACCAAACTTGCGATCATTCCAGATTGAGCTTATATCTTCAAGTCGTGCCTCAACACGTAGGAGATATAGTCCCATCCTGGGCATTACAAGTTGGTATTCAGAGCCTTCTCCGACCTAGAAGCCCCCACTGATTGATCGAAACGTTGACGGTTGAGTCTAGGCACACACTTGAAAATGTTTTGAGTCCTATATTTATATCGGAGGGTTGGATTTCTTTTGCTCCTCATCTCTTTTCACTCTGGTGAGGACTCCTGACGATTACTTTTATCTCTTCTATTCTAAAAATTTCACCAAATTTTTTTTAGGATCACGCGAGTATTGTTTGGATTGTTCCGATGTCTTTGTGACGAGAACATTGTTCTCGATGCCTCCTATCATTAGGGGTTGTGGCAGTGTCCCAGGGAGTTGAGCTCCGAGGTGTTGTCGTCACAAATCCATCGCGGCAGTTCTAGAATACTTAAGACGGCCGACATCGAAAACTCTCCTATGCGGTTAGTGGCAAGATAACCCCGACATCACCCAGTACTGGGGAGGTAGTTCGGGAGTATTGCCATAGCTTGTATAGTAGATGCGTTTCGAAGGTCCGAGGTAAACGGTTTCCGGAGATAACTGGTTATGTGTTGAAGGATGGATACAGCTGGATGTAGGATTAGAGTTGAGTGCGTGGTGCTTCCCCTGTATCCCCAACACCTGATTGCATAACTGGAAACTTTCGGAAATTAATAGGTGGGTTCATCTAGTAGTTCTAGGCATTCTTCCAACGAATGCATGATATGAAGTTCGGGGTTCTACATTGAGTGAAGTGGTTTTATGGACTTGTTCTGATCGGGAGTTGCATCTTAAAGGGTCCTTGGCTATGCTGATCCGGGGATTGCAAAACCCTTTTGTAACACGTTCCATGAGCTTTCAGCACGAATATGTCGAACGAAGCTTCTATCTTGTATTTGTTCTATCTGGTCCTTGTTGCTTTTATTTATCTTATGTTCTCCCAAGTGGCTTCTCGTCAAGCTGAGGTATCTACGGAATTCATTCGTTCAATTCTCTGTTCGGATAGATATGTTGCAACATAATCTTCTTCATATACATATCTATCCGTTGTTTTTGTTTTGATTCTGGTATTCGAGTTGCTTCGATGTCAAATGTTGATTCCATACCTTTCATAATTCAGTGTTCTCATATTTCTATGGGAGTGCTAATTCTTCTTGACCATCGAGATCTCCATGTTAATCATTTTCAACCAGTGTGCCTTCTCTTCAAGTTATTCCATACAGACGCCGTTGAGAAATCTGACGATTTGTCTATTTCATTCATCCCAAGTTGTCTTTGTTTTTCCCACCCTCCCACCCTTCTTCTTCTTGGAGCCAGAAATTCTCAAATGTAGTATCCATTTTATTCATGTGATATTTCTTCATTCTTTTCCTTCAATGTTCTTATCCGGTCCTTATCGTGAAGATGCTCAAGAGCTTCAAGTTCATCATTCTTTTGTTCTCAAATTCTCCGGTGGATGTAATTCAAGATTTCGGTGTTGATCCCATCCTTTTCCTCATTTCTCAATGTTTTCTTATTCCGGTGCACCAATTAATCATTCTCCTCTTGCTATTC
Source organism: Secale cereale (assembly GCA_902687465.1). Lineage (NCBI taxonomy): Eukaryota > Viridiplantae > Streptophyta > Magnoliopsida > Poales > Poaceae > Secale > Secale cereale. The sequence goes on along the minus strand of LR738712.1, from coordinate 263,819,280 downwards.
ATATCCGGAGTGCTGAAGATTCGTGTTTCCATTCTTAATCCGTTCAAACTATTTTGAGTTCAAGCCATTTAATTCAACCGGTGCAATATCTCTAAGCAATCTTTTCCAACGGTGATTTCTTTAGTGGGCCCTAACCCACAGGTCTTTTCCCAGGATCTTACCTGACTCTTCTAATTTTTTTCTGGAGTTATACTCAAATTCTTTTCATAGTGTGACGTAAGAATGGATTACATCAGTCATATACCTTCTGCAAGATCGCTTTCAAATTCTTGTTCATCATTGGTTCAACCTTTTAATTCTTCATCACGGACTGCCTATACAATTCATGGTGGTGTATCTCATCGTATTCTCAGATTTTGAAGACCGAAGAAGAGTTTCTCTTAAATCTTGGCCCGTTCTCTCAAGATTTTTCATGAATTCTTTCCATTGTGATCCTCCGAAGGCCATCATTTCAGAAGATTCTTCGTTCTCAGTTTTCAACTTCGTCCTCCAAATATTCTTCATTGATGTCTCTTCGTTCGTCTCCATATTTTCACGGTGGTTCTTTCAAGATTACCCTTCCGTTGTTATCATTTTAATTCATTTGTTCTTTTCATAATCCTACCGGTGGTTCGTTGAAGATTTACCAAGCTTGTGCGAGATCTCTCTTAATCCTTTCCAACGAGAATAAGTAGTATGCCAAATCCTTTGGTTGTCATCAACTTAAATTGGTGAAGGATATGCATAACATAAATCTTATTCTAGTTTCTTCCAAGAGGTTAATCCCTTCCTTCGGAGCTTGTTCATCATATCATATCCTTGGTTCTAAGTTGTTCATCTTGTTTTCCGGAGTTCCAAGTTATTTCAATTTTCATTTCAAAGCTCCATCTAATTCATCGCAGGCCTTGAATCTTATTCTTTTCATCTTTCACTTCTCATCCTTTTGTTACCGGAGTTCTTCATGGTGGTTCATCATCATTTAATTCATACTCAAAGTCTTCATCAAGATTCTTGTTGGAGCTCAAGCATTCTTCATCATGCTTTCCAAGTGCAATTCTTTCTACCTTATTGGTTGAGATGGTTATATGCCATTTTTGACAATTTTCCTTCATGTTTCATGATTCACAAGTTGTCAGGAATGGGATATTTAAACTCATCATTTTCTTTGTTCAGGAGATTTTTCCAACCATTCAATTTATTCGTGGGAGTATTCTTGGGTTGTATTCCACCTAAAAGCTTTCCCTGAAATTGTTGCTATTATGGTGCTTATAAATGACCCAAGTTCTTCATTTATCCTTCTAGTGAGATAAGTTTATCGTCTCCTTGTTGATCTCAATCCAGTCAAATGTTTTCGTAAGTGGCTGGTTGTCACCTCTTAATTGTGAGATGTTTTCCATAAGTCCACATCAAGCTTATTCGTTTTCGTTGTTGATTTTTCCAACAACTCCATTCAACCCTTCTTAGTAAGGATGATTTTCATATTCATTTGTCGGAGAAGTTGTCTTTTTCTTCTCCGTTCAATTCTTTCATTGATTTATATGCTATTCTTTCATTCCGGAGGCATTGTGATGTTGCTCTCTCCAAACCATCATATTGTTTTGTCGAGATGATGTTCTTCCCTTGCTTGTCTATTTAACAGGAGTGTCGTGACCTCCATTCTAGTTCCGTCATCTTATCTAGTTTTGCCTCTCTTTTTAACCGGAGTGCTGTATGAATCTTTCTTACCCCTTGTGCCATTCTTTCATTTGTTTCGGGGGCAAATATGTTGTTCATTTCATCAAGTATCTTCCCAACTTGGCAAGTTCTTGTTAATTCCTTCCATTTTCAGACGGAGTGCTGTCCAAATTCTGTCATTCTTATTCCTTGGCTATACCGTTGCAGTTTCATATTCTTTTGGCTCGTAAGCTCTTTATTCATGTCTTTCAACCTTCAAGGTTCTCATAATGCTCCTTGTTCCTCTTTTCTAACGGAGTGTTTCATCTTCGTTCATCTCCATTCTATTCTTCTTTCATTTTGTTCAAACTCGCAAGGTTCTTTGGTTTCACTTGTATGTCAAAGAAGCAACTTTGTTTTACCTCTTCCTCTTCCATTTTTATCCGGTGCCATCTCTAGGATCTCGGGTCGAGATCCTCTGTTAGTGTGGGAGAGTTGTGACGCCCGAAGACCGTCGTCCCAGAAGATTCCAGAAGATTCCAGATGTTCCGGGTTCTCTCGTGTGTTCTTTTGTGCTTGTGTTATTTATTTTGCATTGCATCATGTCATCATGCCATCATGTCATTAATCTTTGCATCTCAACCTAAATAAATTGTGTGGACCTTCGGTCCATTTAAATCGAGGGAAGGATGACTTCTCTTTAAAACATATCCTCCTAATATATGGAGCTATATAATTATTCCATTTGTTTGGAATTAACCCAAACACACTTGCAAATTTCCCCATGCCTCTTTAATTCAAGTTTCACCGTCAAAAACCGTCCCTATATTTCTTTTCCCGTTTATCGAGGTTCCTCCAAAAACCTCAACACTTTTGGACACTTTAAATCATGCCCTAATTCAAATCATTTGAATTTAATTCAAATGAGTTCGATTTTTATCTCTTGCATTCTTGCCTCTTCTATTTTTCGTGGACCGTGGTCATTTTGCGAGTCCGGGAAAATAAACCTCATGTCCAAATTCTTTCCCTATCCTTCCTTTCTTTTTCTTTTTTTCTTCTTGTTTTTTTTTCTTTTCTTTTCTTTCTGTAATTTGGGTAAGAGAGAGAGGGGCCAGGGAGTCCAGCCTTATCCCTCACTCCGGCCCAGCCGCCTGCGGCCTCCCCTAGGCCCATCACCGCTGGTCCAGTCCTCCGGCCCAACCTCCCGCTCTCCTAAACCCTAGCCCGATCCCCCTCGTCCATTCTCTCCTCCCAGCGCCGCCGCAGCTTCTCCTCGCTCGAGCCCGATTCTCCCTCATCCCCCCGAGCCCCATCTCTCCCTCTGCCTCGATCGTCTCCCTCTCCCCGCCTCCCAGGGCGCCGGTTGCCACCCTCGATCGCCAAGGCCGACGCCTCCTCCTCACCGCACCCCAGCTGCCTCGCCTCCATCCCCTACGCCAGCGACGACCGGCCAGGAGCCGCCCCGCGCCGAGCTTCGCCACTCCCCCCGCGCCTCCCTCCGACTTCCTCGCAGCGCGCCGTGGCCTCCCTCCATCGCCATGGCCCATGGCCCCGACGCCCGCACCCTCGAGCCGCCCTCTGTCTCCCCGCACGGAGCCGCGCCCGTGCCCTCCATCGCCAGCAGCCGCCGCAGCTCCGTCCTCCATCGCGCCCCGGTCGACCTCCCCGACCTCCGGCAGCAGCTGCTGCGGGTCAGACAGCGCCGGCGTCGCCCAAGCAGCCTCCATGCCTCGTCCTCGCCTCCGACCAGCGCCGCTTCGAGCTCGTCCGCCCCGGCTTCTCCTCCTCGCTGCTCCGGGATGTTGCCGTGACCGAGACCGTGCCTGTGTTTTCTTTTTGTTGCCTTGTGCTGTTGGGATTGTCCAGGAACCGCTTCTTTCGCCAAGTCCCGAGACCGACAAGTTCCACGAGACCGCAAGTACCTCTACGAACGTGTACCACTACATCAACGACGACTCGACAAGTACCCCGCCGGCAAGTACCTCTTCGGAAACGGAAACGCCAACGTGTACAACTACCGTCGCCGAAGAACCGAGTACCCCTACCGTCGACGTGTACCACTACTTCCTCGATGACCGTGTACAACTACTTCCACTACCGCCACGTGAACGACTACTTCCTCTACTTCCACTACGTCCCTCGACCTCGAACCCCTCCGAGAACGAAAGCTTCGAAGGTATAACCCCGAGACGATGACCCGTGGATGAATGCTTGCTCGTGTTGTATGAAATGTTTCCCTTGTGTGCACCGTGCCGTTTCATCTTTTGTCATGCTCCTCGGTTGCCTCGTCGCCGACTCATGGGAACCCGGTGACGGGATCACCCCATCTTTCATCTTGTTCCGCACGCTCTCCGTCACCTTTTCACCGGTCTCTCAACGAGTTACCGGAACCGAGATGTTGCCGTTGCATCATTTTCGGATCGTTGCCGTGGCACCCTTTCTTTCCACCACGGTGACAAATGCTCCTTATCTCTTATGTCGACTTTACATAAATTGCATAAACTTGATCATGTCATCTGCATCATGTTAACAACATTAAAACGTGTGAATTGTTGTTTCTTCAAATTGCTAAACATGCTTATGGGGATTTTCCCGGAATTGTTGATGTTATTTCCGGCCTCCTTTAAAATGTCTTAATAGGTAGTTTGTTTTTGCTTCACCTCTTGCCATGTTAACAAACATTTAACCTTGTCTTGTAAATAAACGAGAGTCAACTAAATAAATAAAATGTGGTGTTTCGTCACTATGCAACTCGTTGCATATTGAGCTCCACTTAACTTATAGTTTTGTTTGTGCTCATTGCCATGCCATGCATTTTTAAACCGGACATGCATCATACTTGGATGTCCATCGTATGCCATGCTTATGATTGTGTGTTTACCGTGTTGTTTGCTTCTTTCCGGTTGCTTCTCTTGTTACCTTCGGTTTCGTTCCGGAGTTGTGAGGATTCGCTCAACTATGTTGCTCTGTCTACTTCATGGATCCGTTCTTCTCCCTTGCGGAATCCCAGGCAAGATGATCATACCCTTGGATACCTTTACTACCATTGCCATGCTTAGTTGTCTCGATGCTATCGTTACATGTCGCGCTACCCATCTTTTATGTCAGACTCTCCTTGTTGCCATGAAACCTCTAACTTTTGACACCTTCCTAGCAAAACCATTGTTTGGCTATGTTACCCGCTTGCTCAGCCCCTCTTATAGCGTTGTTAGTTGCAGGTGAAGATGAAGTTCGTTCCAGGAGGGAACCTGTTGTTGTTATATCACAATATCTATAATTATTATTAACACACCTATATACTGGGCATGGGTGGAAGGCTTGGCCTTTTGCTCGGTGTTTTGTTCCACTCATGCCACCTTAGGCGCCGATAAACCGGCATTATGTTCCTTGATTTTGCGTTCCTTACACGATGGGTGGATGGGGACCCCTTGACAGTTCGACTTTGAATAAAACTCCTCCAGCAAGGCCCAACATTGGTTTTAATTTGCTCATAATAACAACTTAATTAATTAATTAAATTGCATAGGGAGTTAGCGCTACCCGAGGATTCTTTCTACATAGCAGGGGGGCCAGTGCTGATGGTGTTGGTCCCAAACGGGGAGTATGCGGGGCCACCACGGGGAAACTCGAGGTTTGGTTTTACTCGTATAATCACCCATCCGGTCGTGGCCTGAGACGAGATACGCGCGGCTACTATCAGGGTGTCGACACACCGGGAGGTCTTGCTAGACTTGTTTTACCATTGTCGAAATGTCTTGTGCACTGGGATGCCGAGCTTGATCGGATTTCCCTAAGATAAGGGGTGATGATATTATATTTATCACTTCAGCTAATCGTGAGAGCTTGTGATGGGCTAAGTTGGGACACCCCTGCAGGGTTATGATCTTTCGAAAGCCGTGCCCGCGGTTATGTGGCAGATTGGAATTTGTTAATGTCCAGTTGTAGAAAACTTGACAGATGATCCGAAGTAAAACACACAACTGTGTGAGTAACCGTGACTGTCTCTTTTCACTTTGAGAAGAGAACACGGTGGGGTTATGTTTGATTCGTATGTAGTTTAGGATCTTTAGCGATCACTACTAGTTTGCGACCGTTTGCGTAGATGCTCATCTTATTCTTGTACTCGTAAGTTAGCCACCATATTATGCTTAGCCGCTGCTGCAACTTCACCACTTTACCTCTTCCTACCCATAAAGCTTTGCTAGTCTTGATACCCATGGTTATGGGATTGCTGAGTCCTCGTGGCTCACAGATACTACAACACCAGATGCAGGTTCAGCCGAGTTTGAAGCAGGAGTTGGATCAGTGCTTCTCTGGGAGCTCGATGAAGAGAGTGGTCGTATGCTTGTGATGTTTCGACGATCAGTAGTGGTTTCTACTAGGATTCGATCTAGACCTGTGGTTTAACGTTATGTTTGTTATCTTGTCTTTTGGATCTTCACCCGTAGTCGGGTTGTGATGTTTTGAATGATGTTTTGCTTATGTAATGTATTGTGTGAAGTGGCGAGTGTAAGCCAACTATCTTTTCAGTTTTCCGTCCCTATTTTTACATGAGATGTGCAAAGGTACCAAACTTGCGATCATTCCAGATTGGGCTTATATCTTTAAGTCGTGCCTCGTCATTGATATCACTGACAATGAGGAGTAGCTTGTCTTATTAGCTCATTATAAGGACCCATGTTCAGTTTGCTAGCTACTGCCTTTCGGTAACCCATTCTAGTGAATTGCGCTATCTACTTTCACCATGCAATCTTCTGCTGTAGTGTATATGTTCTATATGTCGTGCAATGTGGTGTTCAATTAAATGATTGGTTCAATTCTGCAAATGTGATGTTCAATTCTTCAGGGTGCAATATTTCCAAGTTGTTAACCATGCTTGGTTTGGTTAACAGTCTGATCTTCTATTAGGAGTATGTTATATTGTTCAATTGGTGTTTACTTAACTGCTTGGTTCATTTGTTGTGGCTTGGTTCACTTGTTGTGGTGTTTAGTTAACTGCTTGGTTCAATTCTGCAATGCGATGTCCAATTGTTGTGGCTCCATTCTGTTATTGTATACCATGTGAGGAATAATTCAAATTTGGCTGTACTAAATACATGAGAAACAAATGCAATTGCTATATTTCCGAGTTTTTAAGCATGCTTGGTTTGGTTAACTGTCTGTTCTTCTATTAGGAGTATGTTATATTGTGCAATGTGGTGCTCAGTTAACGTTTGGTTCATTTGTTGTGGTGTTTAGTTAACTGATTGGTCAAATTCTGCAATGCGATGTTCAATTGATGTGGCTGCATTCTCTTATTGTATACCATGTGAGGAATAAATCGAATTTGGCTGTACTAAATACACGAGAAACAAATACAATTGTTATATTTCCAAGTTGTTAAGCATGCTTGGTTTGGTTAATTGTCTGGTCTTCTATTAGGAGTATGTTATATTGTGCAATGTGGTGCTCAATTAATGTTTGGTTCATCTGTTGTGGTGTTTAGTTAACTGCTTGGCTCAATTCTGCAATGCGATGTCCAATTGCCGTGGGTAGAATTTTGTATTGTTGTGTATGTGAGGAATAAATCAAATTTGGCTGCATTAATACATGAGAAACATATACAAGTGCTATATTTCCTAGTTCGTAATCATGCTTGGTTTGGATAAATGGGTTTTCCTTGTGGCTTGAATTTATCTGATGAATCTGCAATGTGATTATTTTTCATCAACATATTTTACTAATAGCTGATACGTCTCCAACGTATCAATAATTTTTGATTGTTCCATGCTATTATTTATGATGTTTTGGATGTTTAATGTGCTTTGTTATCCACTTTTATATTATTTTTGGGACTAACCTACTGACCCAAAGGCCCAGTCCAGATTGCTGTTTTTTTTTTGCCTATTTCAAGGTTTTGCAGAAAAGGAATATTAAATGGAGTCCAAACTGAATGAAACCTTCGGGAGAGATATTTTTGGAGAAAATAACGCACGGGAGACTTAAGAACCACGGAGTAGGGCACATGTGGCGCCCACGAGGGTGGGGGGCGCGCCCCCTGCCTCTTGGGCCCCACGTTTGGCCCCCGGTGCCCTCCATCCTCCTATATATACCTACGTACCCCAAAACCATCAGACGAACAGAGAAAACCCTAGTTCCACCGCCATAACCTTCTGTTCCTGTTAGATCTCATCTTGGCGCCTGTTTCGGAGCTCCACCGGAGGGGGGTCTTCCATGGAGTGCTTCTAAATCACCATCATCGCCTCACCATGAGTTGTGAGTAGTTTACCATAGATCTTCGGGTCCATAGCTAGTATCTAGATGGCTTCTTCTCTCTCTTTGGATCACAATACAAAGTTCTCCTCAGTCTTCGAGGAGATCTATTCGATGTAATCTCTTTTTGCGGTGTGTTTGTCGAGATCCGATGAATTGTGGGTTTATGATCAAGATTATCTATGAGAAATATTTTGTTCTTCTCTGAACTCTTTATGTATGATTATAATATCCTTGCAAGTCTCTTTGAATTATTGGTTTGGTTTGGCCTACTAGATCTATAGTTCTTGCAATGGGAGAAGTGTTTGGCTTTGGGTTCAATCTTGCGGTGTCATTTCCCAGTGACAGTAGGGGCAGCAAGGCACGTATTGTATTATTGCCATCGAGGATGAAAAGATGGGGTTTATATCACTAAGTTTGAGTTTATCCCTCTACATCATGTCATCTTGCTTAAGGCGTTACTCTGTTCTTATGAACTCAATACACTAGATGCATGATGGATAGCGGTCGATGTGTGGAGTAATAGTAATAGATGCAGAATCATTTCGGTCTACTTGTCTCGGATGTGATTCTTATATATAATGATCATGCCTAGATAGTCTCATAATTATTCTCTTTTCTATCAATTGCTCAACAGTAATTTGTTTACCCGCCGGAATATCGTTATCATGAGAGAAGCCACTAGAGAACACTATGGCCCCCGGGTCTATTCTCAAACATATCAATCTACAATCTACTTTACTTTTCCACTTTTACTTTCTGTTCTTATAATCAAAAATACCAAAAATATCAAACTATCATCTCTATTAGATCTCACTTTCGTAAGTGACCATAAAGGGATTGAGAACCCCTTATCGCGTTGGCTGCGAAGTTCTTATTTGTTTGTGCAGGTGCGAGGGACTCGCGCGTGGTCACCTACTGGATTGATACCTTGGTTCTCAAAAACTGAGGGAAATACTTACGCTACTGTTCTGCATCACCCTTTCCTCTTTGAGGGAATACAACGCAAGCTCGAGAAGTAGCAAGAAGAATTTCTGGCGCCGTTGCCGGGGAGACTTACGCAAAAGTCATATACCAAGTACCTATCACAAACCCTTATCCTTGGCATTACATTTTTTGCCTCTCATTTTCCTCTCCCCCACTTCACCCTTGCCGTTTTATTTGCCCTTCTTCTGTCGTGTGTTTATCATTTGCTTGTCTCTTATTTGCTTGTGTGTGTTGGATTGCTTGCTTGTCACTATGGCTCAGAACAATACCAAATTGTGTGACTTCTCCAATACCAACAATAATAATTTTATTAGCACTCCGATTGCTCCTATTACCGATGCTGAATCTTGTGAGATTAATGCTGCTCTGTTGAATCTTGTTACGAAAGATCAATTTTCCGGCCTTCCTAGTGAAGATGCCGCTACCCATCTAAACAACTTTGTTGATTTGTGTGATATGCAAAAGAAAAGGGATACTGATAACGATATTGCAAAATTGAAGTTATTTCCGTTTTCACTTAGAGATCGTGCTAAAACTTGGTTTTCCTCTTTGCCTAGAAATAGTATTGATTCGTGGAATAAGTGCAAAGATGCTTTTATCTCTAAGTATGTCCCTCCTGCTAAGATCATCTCTCTTAGAAACGATATTATGAATTTTAAGCAACTAGATCATGAGCATGTTGCACAAGCTTGGGAGAGAATGAAATTAATGATACGTAATTTCCCTACACATGGTTTGAATCTATGGATGATTATTCAAAACTTTTATGCTGGCTTGAATTTTGCTTCTAGAAATCTTTTAGATTCGGCCACAGGAGGCACTTTCATGGAAACTACCTTCGGAGAAGCTACCAAACTCCTAGATAATATTATGGTTAATTACTCTCAATGGCACACCGAAAGATCTACTAGTAAAAAAGTGCATGCTATTGAAGAAATTAGTGTTTTGAGTGGGAAGATGGATGAACTTATGAAATTATTTGCTGCTAAGAGTGCTTCTTCTGATCCTAGTGATATGCCTTTGTCCACTTTGATTGAAAATAAAAATGAATCTTTGGATGTGAATTTTGTTGGTAGGAATAATTTTGGTAACAATGCTTATAGAGGGAACTTTAATCCTAGGCCTTTTCCTAGTAATTACTCTAATAATTATGGTAATTCCTACAACAACTCTTATGGAAAGATTCCTTCTGAATTTGAAACTAGTGTTAAGGAGTTTTGATTTCGCAAAAGAATTTCAATGCTATGCTTGATGAAAAATTGCTTAAGATTGATGAATTGGCTATAAGTGTGGATAGAATTACTCTTGATGTTGATTATTTGAAACTTAGTTATATCCCACCTAAGCATGATATCAATGAGTCTCTCAAAGCCATGAGAATTTCCATTGATGAATGCAAAGAAAGAACCACTAGGATGCGTGCTAAAAGAGAGAATTATATAAAAGCGTGTTCTTCTAGTTATCAAGAAAATGAAGATGAAGATCTGAAAGTTATTGATGTGTCTCCTATTAGATCCTTGTTTTCTAGTATAAATCTTGATGAAGATAGGATTGGAGATGATTCTAATTTAAGGTGTCCCAATGGTTCGGAGTTTTTAGATCTTGATGTTGAAATTACTAAATGTGGGGGTGAAGTGATTAAAACTTTGCATAGTGATGAACCCCTTATTTGGATTTCAAGGGATTCAATTATGATAATTGCTCTTTGATTGATTGTATTTCCTTGTTGCTATCCATACTAAACTCTCTGCATGCTTATAGTCAAAATAAAGATTTCACTAAACATATAGTTGATGCTTTGATGCAATCTTATGAAGAAAAACTTGAGTTAGAAGTTTCTATCCCTAGAAAGCTTTATGATGAATGGGAACCTACTATCAAATTAAAAATTAAAGAGTATGAATGCTTTGCTTTGTGTGATTTGGGTGCAAGTGTCTCCACTATCCCAAAAACTTTGTGTGATTTGCTAGAATTCCATGAGCTTGATGATTGTTCTTTGAATTTGCGTCTTGTTGATTCCACTATTAAGAAACCTGTGGGAAGGATTAATTATGTTCTTATTGTTGCCAATAGGAATTATGTGCCCGTAGATTTCATTGTTCTTGATATAGATTGCAATATTTCATGTCCTATTATTCTTGGTAGTCCTTTCCTTAGAACGATTGGTGCAATTATTGATATGAAGGAAGGAAATATTAGATTCCAATTTCTGTTAAGGAAAGGCATGGAACACTTTCCTAGAAAGAAAATCAAATTACCATATGAATCTATTATGAGAGCCACTTATGGATTGCCTTCCAAAGATGGCAATACCTAGATCTATCCATGTATCGTGCCTAGCTAGGGGCGTAAAACGATAGCGCTTGTTGGGTGGCAACCCAATTTTATATTTTTTGTTTTAGCTTCTGTTTAGGAATAAATATTTCATCTAGCTTATGTTTAGATGTGGTTTTGTGTTTTAATTAGTGTTTGTGCCAAGTAGAACCTTTGGGAAGACTTGTGTGAAGTTTATATGATCTTGCTGTGAAAAACAGAATCGTTAGCGCTCGCTAGAATGGTCATCAGATTTTACTGGAGTGTGCTATTTAGTTGATTCTTTTTGAAGATGATTAATAGACAAATTCCTCACGTTTACCAATTTAGTTTGAAATTTTTGGAGTTACAAAAGTATGCAAAACCTGCAGATTACTACAGACTGTTCTGTTTTTGACAGATTCTGTTTTTCGTGTGTTGTTTGCTTATTTCGATGCATCTATGAGTAGTATTGGGAAGTATGAATAATAGAGAAGTTGGAATACAGTAGGTTTAACACAAATATAAAGAAAGAATGAATTCATTGGAGTACCTTTGACTAGTGGTTTGCTTTCTTATACTAACGGAGCTCACGAGATTTTTGTCTGAGTTTTGTGTTGTGAAGTTTTCAAGTTTTGAGTATTGCTTTGATGGACTATGAAACAAAGTGTGGCAAGAGCCTAAGCTTGGGGATTCCCATGGCACCCCAAGATAAAATTCAAGGACCACCAAAAGCCTAAGCTTGGGGATGCCCCGGGAAGGCATCCCCTCTTTCGTCTTCAACCATCGATAACTATACTCGGAGCTATATTTTTATTCACCACATGATATGTGTTTTACTTGGAGCGTATTGTATAATTTGAGTCTTTGCTTGTTAGTTGCCACAATTATCCTTGCTGGACACACCTATTTGAGAGAGTTAAATATGGCCTAGGAATTGATAGAACACTCTATGTGCTTCACTTATATCTTTTGAGTTGAATAGTTTTGCTCTAGTGCTTCACTTATATCTTTTAGAGCATGGTGGTGATTATATTTTGTAGAAATTGTTGAACTCTCATGCTTCACTTATATCCATTTGAGAGTCTATTAAAACAGCATGGTAATGTGCTTAGGCTATAAAACTAGTCTTCACATGATAGACGTCCAATATCAATGTAGTAAAAAAATTCACACTAAGTGCATTGAATATGATGAGAAGTTGGATGCTTGATAATTGTTTTGAGATATGAAGATAGTGATATTAGAGTCATGCTAGTGGATTTATTATGAAATTTAGAAATGCTTGTGTTAAAGTTAGTGATTCCCGTAGCATGCACATATGGTTAACCACTATGTGACGAAGTTAGAGCATGAGGTATTTGTAAAGTGTAGACCTTTCTGTGGAGGTCGGGGGCGCGCGATGGTTAACTCCTACCAACCTCCCCCCTAGGAGCATGCGTTGATTGCTTTGTTTTGATGACTCGTAGATTTTCGCAATAAGTATATGAGTTCTTTATGACTAATGTTGAGTCCATGGATTATACACACTCTCACACTTCCACCATTGCTAGCCTCTCTTGTACCGCGCAACTTTTTCGCCGGTACCATACACCCACTATATATCCTTCCTCAAAACAGCCACCATACCTACCTATCATGGCATTTCCATAGCCATTTCGAGATATATTGCCATGCAACTTTCCACTGTTCCATTTATATGACACGCATCATATTTTCATATTGCCATGCATGATCATGTAGTTTACATCGTATTTGTGGCAAAGCCACCATGCATAATTTTTCATACATGTCACTCTTGATTCATTGCACATCCCGGTACACCGTGGGAGGCATTCATATAGAGTCATACCTTGTTCTAGTATCGAGTTGTAATATCGAGTTGTAAATCAATAAAAGTGTGATGATCATCATTATTAGAGCATTGTCCCATGTGAGGAAAGGCCAATAAAAAAAATAGATGGCCAAAAAATATAGAGAGGGGCTAAAAAAAGAGAAAGCCCCTCCAAAAAAATGAGAGAAAAGAGAGAAGGGACAATTGCTACTATCTTTTTCCACACTTGTGCTTCAAAGTAGAACCATGTTCTTCATGATTGAGAGTCTCATGTTTAGTCACTTTCATATACTAGTGGGAATTTTTATTATAGAACTTGGCTTGTATATTCCAACGATGGGCTTCCTCAAATGCCCTAGGTCTTCGTGAGCAAGCAAGTTGGATGCACACCCACTTAGTTTCTTTTGTTGAGCTTTCATACATATCTAGCTCTAGTGCATCCGTTGCATGGCAATCCCTACTCACTCACATTGATATCTATTGATGGGCATATCCATAGCATGTTGATACGCCTAGTCGATGTGAGACTATCTCCCTCCTTTTTGTCTTCTCCACAACCACCCCTCTATTCCACCCATAGTGCTATGTACATGGCTCACGCTCATGTATTGCGTGAAAGTTGAAAGGTTTGAAAGAATAGAGTATGAAAACAAGTGCTTGGCTGAAATCGGGGTTGTGCATGATATGAATATTTTGTGTGATGAAGAGGGAGCATAGCCAAACTATATGATTTTGTAGGGATAACTTTCTTTAGCCATAGTATTTTGAGAAGACATGATTGCTTTGTTAGTATGCTTGAAGTATTATTATTTCTTATGTCAATATAGACTTTTGTCTTGAATCTTTCACATCTGAACATTCATACCACAATTAAGAGAATTACATTGAAAAACTATGTTGGTTAGCATCCCACATCAAAAATTCTGTTTTTATCATTTACCTACTCGAGGACAAGCAGGAATTAAGCTTGGGGATGCTTGATACGTCTCCAAAGTATCTATAATTTTTTATTGTTGCATGCTATTATTTATGATGTTTCGGAGGTTTAATTGGCTTTGTTATCCACTTTTATACTATTTTTGGGACTAACCTACTAACCCAAAGGCCCAGTCCAGATTGCTGTTTTTTTGCCTATTTTAGGGCTTTGGAGAAAAGGAATATCAAACAGAGTCCAAACAGAATGAAACCTTCGGGAGAGATATTTTTGGATAAAATCACGCATGGGAGACTTGAGAACCACGGAGTAGGGCACACGTGGCACCCACGAGGGTGGGGGCGCCCCCCCTATAGGGCGCGCCCCCTGCCTCATGGGCCCCACGTTTGGCCCCTGGTGCCCTCCTTCCTCCTATATATACCTACGTACCCCAAAACCATCAGACGAACAGAGAAAACCCTGGTTCCACCGCCGTAACCTTCTGTTCCCATGAGATCCCATCTTGGGGCCTGTTCCGGAGCTCCGCCGGAGGGAAGATCTTCCATGGAGTGCTTCTACATCATCATCATCACCTCACCATGAGTTGTGAGTAGTTTACCACAGACGTTCGGGTCCATAGCTAGTATCTAGATGTCTTCTTCTCTCTCTTTGGATCTCAATACAAAGTTCTCCTTGGTCTTCGAGGAGATCTATTTGATGTAATCTCTTTTTGCGGTGTGTTTGTCAAGATCCGATGAATTGTGGGTTTATGATCAATATTATCTATGAGAAATATTTGGTTCTTCTCTGAACTCTTTATGTATGATTATAATATCCTTGCAAGTCTCTTCGAATTATTAGTTTGGTTTGGCCTACTAGATCTATAGTTCTTGCAATGGGAGAAGTGCTTGGCTTTGGGTTCAATCTTGCGGTGTCCTTTCCCAGTGACAGTAGGGGCAGCAAGGCACGTATTGTATTGTTGCCATCGAGGATAAAAAGATGGGGTTTATATCACTAAGTTTGAGTTTATCCCTCTACATCATGTCATCTTGCTTAAGGCCTTACTCTGTTCTTATGAACTCAATACACTAGATGCATGCTGGATAGCGGTCGATGTGTGGAGTAATAGTAGTAGATTCAGAATCGTTTCGGTCTACTTGTCCCGGACGTGATGCCTATATATAATGATCATGTCTAGATAGTCTCATAATTATTCGCTTTTTTATCAATTGCTCAACAGTAATTTGTTTACCCGCCGTAGAATATTGCTATCATGAGAGAGGCCACTAGAGAACACTATCGCCCCCGGGTCTATTCTCAAACATATCAATCTACAATCTACTTTAGTTTTCCACTTTTACTTTCTGTTCTTATAATCAAAAATACCAAAAATATCAAACTATCATCTCTAACAGATCTCAATTTCGTAAGTGACCGTAAAGGGAGTGACAAACCCTTATCGCGTTGGCTGCAAAGTTCTTATTTGTTTGTGTAGGTGTGAGGGACTCGCGCGTGGTCTCCTACTGGATTGATACCTTGGTTCTCAAAAACTGAGGGAAATACTTACGCTACTGTGCTGCATCATCCTTTCGTCTTCGAGGGAATACAATGCAAGCTCGAGAAGTAGCAATAGCATGCGAACCCTTACTTAACCTGATGACTAACTACCTTATATGTGTTGTAGGGAAACAACGGGAAGAACTGAGGTTTACAATCGAGGTTAGCACGTGCATGGTACGTTGTCTAATAGCACATTATTGTGCAATTGCAGGAACCATTCTAATATTTAGTTTTTTAACAATTCGGTCTTGCACATGTAGGTCCTGCTATCAGAGGTTTTGACCCACTGTTCGACCCTTTTTGCATATGGGGAAATGAGTTGTCCATGAATATCAGTCAAGTCAAGAAACTCAGAAAGATTGTTAGGATAAAGAAATTAGCGACAAAAAACAATAAGATCGTTGTCTGCACAATGAAGAAGACATCAGTTCACTACAGGATGGTACTAACTATTATACCTTCCCTTTTTAATTCCTTTGCCCCATTTCCAATATAGACAAGATATTTATGCACACCCTTGTTTTCACGCCTTTCCAAAGCAGTTCACTGATGATTACCTCTCAAACCACCTGTATGGTCAGGAGGCGAGGAAGGTATTCATACAACACCCACGGTTCAATATTGAAGTGTTCCTGAAGAGGACGAAGGATGGACCGTCAATTATCCACAGGCACTGGCCTAAAGTTACAAAGACCTTCAACATCAATGAAGGCTCAATATTCGCCTTCTGCTTCAATAGTTTTCCAAATGAGATACATCTGTCTATGTACCGTCTATGATGCTAATTTCGAAAGGTTATAGATGTTGCATGTGAAACTTGGTCTTGGTGTAGTTGTGTAATGGGGTAGCTAAGTGCAGAAGCTATATGATGTTGTACTCTGATGTATTTCAATTATGAAAATGAAATATATTGTGTTCTTAATATGAACTATCAATTAGATTAATAAATGGATTATGAATAATCGGATAATTAGCCTGCTAATTGGGTTTTGCTATTGCAAACGGTTGTTGAAAAAATACCGTGGGCGATGACCTCAGGCAACGCACACAGTTTCTAGGAATAAACCGTGTTGGATCAATGAACAATCACACACGACTTTCTCCTGAAAATTGTTTGCGTTAGGCCACCTTGCGCAAATGTTTACCACATGAAAATTGTGTGTGATGGACAGCCTTTGCCACACAGTTTCTTCCACGGACCGTGTGTGATATATTGAATAACGAAAGCGATTTAACGGGAAAAATTGTGTGTGATGTACCTGTGAACGGCAACGTTTTCCTTCGAGCGACTGTGTGGGATGTCCATACAAATGGAAACGTTTAGCGGGGACTGACTATGTGGGATATACTTGCGACCGCAAACAATTTCGCCATAAAATTGTATTTTTTTAGCTCTACTATACGTATTTCCATATTTGAGCGCTCGTCGGTCGCACACGACCTCATTTTGCCGAACGTGTGTGCCAGCAGGTCATATCCCCGACGGTTTCTGGGTCGTGTGGGAAGGACCCCCCCCCCTATCGCCCACACTCACTTGGTGACGGTTCCAAATGTCATCGCACAAAGGGGTTAAAACCCGTTTGTTTAGGAGATCATTGTACTAGTGATCTATGATTATTATTTGAGTCTTCTCTGAACTCTTTTGCTTCATGATTAAGATAGCTTTGTATTTATCTTCAATCTAACGATTGGGTTTGGCTAATTAGATTGGTTTTCTTGCAATGGGAGAGGTGCTTTGTGATGGGTTGAATCATGCGGTATCCTCACCCAGTGACAGAAGGGGTAGCGAGGCATGTATTTTGTTGTTCCCATCAAGGATAAAAAGATGGGACTAATATCATATTGCATGAGTTTATCCCACTACATCATATCATCGTGATTAAGGTGTTACTCCGTATTTAATTTAATACTAAAGATGCATGCTGGACAGCGGTCGATGAGTGGAGTAATAGTAGTAGATGCAGGAAGGATCGATCTACTTGTCATGGACGTGATGCCTATATTCATGATCATTGCATTGGATGTCGTCATAATTTTGCGCTTTTCTATCAATTGCTCAACAGTAATTTGTTTATCCACCGTATGCTTTCTTCGAGAGAGAAGCCTCTAGTGAACCTATGGCCCCCAGGCCTATTTTTCATCATGTATTTTCATATCTATAAAACCAAAAACCAAAAAGTACTTTGCTGCAATTATTTTGCGTTTACTTTATTTTGCTTTCTACTTTTATTTTGAATCTATCTCTATCAGATCACACTCTTGCACGACCGTGAAGGGATTGACAACCCTTTTTTGCGTTGTGTGCAAGTGTTTGTTAGTTTGTGTAGGTGCATAGATTGGAGACTTGCTTGCGCCTCCTACTGGGTTGATACATTGGTTCTCAACTAAGGGAAATACTTATGTCTACTTTGCTACATCACCCTTCCCTCTTCAAGGGAAAAGTCAACGCATGCTCAAGAAGTAGCAGGAAGAATTTCTGGCACCATTGCCGGGGAGGTTCTACATCAAGCCTACCAAGTACTAGTCATAAACTCTCATCTCTTGTAATTAAATTATATTCCATTTGGCTCTCGTTTTCATCTCTGCCACTTCTCAAACATTTTCAAGAAAACACAGAAATATTTGCATTCTTTCCTTTGGCCCTTGTGTCTTACTTGGTTTGTTTGCTCATTTTCTTGCTATAAAGGTGTATTTATTGGAAATTAGAAGAACAAGGTTTATGGATCCTCATCCACTTGCTAATCTTTTTAAAAGATCCAATTATGTTGAACCAATTCCTAGTGAGTTAAGTGCACTAGATTATCATTATGAGGTTTTGCTTGAAATTTGTGAATCTAAAAATTGTAAAGAAGTGTTAAAAGAAATTTATAAAGTGATTCTCGATAGCTCCTTAAATGAAAATCGTGATTGCAATTATGTTATTATAAATTCTATGAATGACAATTGTGCTAAGGATATGCAAAACCCCAAGCTTGGGGATGCTAATTTCGCTATGCCCACTACTTGTTGCAATGATCATGATTGGGGTGA
Source organism: Secale cereale (assembly GCA_902687465.1). Lineage (NCBI taxonomy): Eukaryota > Viridiplantae > Streptophyta > Magnoliopsida > Poales > Poaceae > Secale > Secale cereale. Next base: position 263,800,780 of record LR738712.1, on the reverse strand, counting down.
TTCTTCTTATGATCTTCAAAATTTATTTAAACCCCATGATGAATATGAGATTGATAATAATTTTTGCAATAATATTGAAAGTGGGTTTGAAAGAATGTTAACTTTTGATCCCACTAATTGGAGATTCATCAATCATATGAATTTTTGATAAAAGTGGGCTTAGAGAAGTAATTACTTTGTTCTATGTTAATCCCACTATTTTGGAAGAGTGTCAACTTTGCATGCACGTGGATCATGTAGAAAATATGTTATGTGATGCCTACATTGTCGAATTTGATTATGATCCTACATGCAATTATTATGAGAGAGGGAAATATAGTTGTAGAAATCTTCATGTTACTAAATTACCTCTCCTCATGTTGAGATTGTCAATGTTTTATTTTTTTTCTACCTTGGATATGCAAGTTTTTGCTTGGCTTGATAATTTGATTGCTTATAAAGTGCCTATGCACATGAAGTACATTAGACTTAGATGTGTTTCTCACATGTTTTATGATGCTCGCTTTGTGCTTCAATTCTTGTCTGTCATGTGAGCATCATTAAAATTATCAATGCATAGCTAAAAGGCTTTAAAGAAAAGCGCTTGTTGGGAGACAACCCAATATTTTTCTTTTATGTTCTTAAATAAAATATACCTTCTAGCCTCTGGTTCGATGTGTTTTCATGTTTTGTGTTTGTGCCAAGTAAGACCTTTGGGATGGTTTGGAAGATTGTTGATTTGATTTTGCTGAAAAACGGAAACTTTTGAGTCCAGTACAGAAAATTCTATAATTTGCTGGAGCATGATAATTTTCTGAAATTTTACACAAGATTGACATACAAATTTCCACGTTGTACAAATTGTTCTGAATTTCCAGAGTTGCAGAAGTATGCGTGCCTCCCCATACAAGAAAAGCAATAGTAGAGGGGGCTATGTTACTCTAGTAGCCAGTAGTGCATGTCGTCTTCTCAACTTCAGGACGGAGGTGGCTCATGGCAGAGGCAACCCTATCAGGCCAGAGTTTGAGAGAGTCCCTGGTGAGATCTTAGCAAATCCACTAATGCAGGCAGCTATTGCAGCAGCCAGTGGACTACGAGTATCTGATGGTGTATTAGTGCTAAAACACAAATGTCATCAGAGGCTCCTACGGCTATCCCCAAAGCTGGGAATGGTGAGGGGCCTGAGTGGCAGGCGGCAATGGCCTTGGCACCATCTGCAAACCTGCCACGAACAATAAAGTTGATGTGTTTCAGACACCACCGCACACTTAAAAGGAGCCAGGTCAGGTACATGCTGTAAAGGATACGAAGGTTGAAGGCCCTCTATACCCGTCCAGTTTTGAACTGGTGGACCAGCTTGCTATTGGCGGGGCTGTCGCCCATACCATGGCCTTAGTGGCGGCTACGTCAATGGGGCAGGAAGTGCAGCAGGAAATGAAGACTCGGTGAAGTATTAACTCTGATAGCCCAACATTCTCGGGAAACAGAAGGGTGAAAAGAAGCCTCTCAAGGCCTCTGAATTGGCACCATCAGTACTAGGCAAGAGGGGTGACCGCGAGCTAGATGAGAAGGCAGAAATGGAGAAGATCAAAGATGGGGAGGGTAGTGACCAGAAGAAGAAGATCAAGGGTGCAGCTACTGATGAGAAGACTACATCAGAAGAGGCGGAGGGTTATATGGAAGCAACCGACATAGGGCCTACCGGTCAACTAGCGAGCGCAAAGGAGGGCGCCCACTAGGAGCCATGACGCTCCTTAGTTGGAACTATCGAGGCCTTGGGAAACCTCGCACAATTCAGGAACTCGTGTGCCTCGTGCACACCTACAAGCCCAAGCTCGACTTCCTTTCTGAAATGCGGCAAAATAATAAGTATGTCAAAGATCTGAGGTGGAGGCTCGGCCTCTGACTTTGTATCGCGCAACCCTGCATCAGAAAAGGTGCCGGCATTGCCCTCTTTTATGATGAGAGTATTGAAATAAAGAAGATTGACGTGGCGGCGAGATACATCGATGTTTTGATCCGGTTGAACCCTCTTACGATCCAATGGAGGGCCACTTTTGTCTATGGGGAACCAAAAGCCCATGAGTGTGACCACTTGTGGACCTTGCTATGGAGAATAAATGACTCCTCAAATATGCCTTGGCTAATGATCGGTGATTTCAATGAGACTATGTGGCAGTACGAACACCTCTCTGCCTCAAAAAGATCAGAGAAGAACATGGAAATTCTTTGTACTATTCTTGCTGACTGTAACATCTTTGATCTGGGCTTCAGGGGGGCGGTGTGGACATACAACAAGAAACATGAGGCACGGAGCAATGTTCCAGCTAGACTCGACAGAGCAATTTCCTCCTCGGATTGGACTGCTCAGTTTAGGAACACCTCGGTGGAGCATATATGTTCGACGGGCTCGGATCACCTGCCCATCTTATTGTACCTAGTAAGAGACAAGAGTGGAGACCCAAAGGAGAGAATAAACCAAAAATCTTCAAATACGAGTAGATGTGGGAAAGGGTAAAAAATGCTCCAGCCAACTATAGAGAATTCATGGAGGAAAGGTGGTCCTACTGGAAACCTACTCCTGGTAGGAGAAACGGACTCTGTGATGCAAGAAGACCTGCGGGTCTGGGCACATAAGGACTTTGGATATGTTTTGAAACAAGCTGCAGAAATCAGGAAACGGGCTGAGTGTGTTGTGGAGTATCCCTAACTCCTATGAACAACAGAGCGAGGTAAACAAGTTGTCTAAGGATACAGATGAGTTACTTCTGCGGGAAGAGTTGATGTGGAGACAAAGATCTAGAATTACATTTATAAGAGAAGGGGGTTGAAATAATAAATGGTTCCAGAGACAGGCTACTTGGAGGAAGAAAAATAATGGCATAATTAAGATGAAAGACTCTTGTGGTGTTTGGGTGGAGGACAAAACAGGGCTGGAGGAGATGACAAGATCTTTTTTAAAAGGTTGGTAGGAGAAGGAGAAGGGGGTCACACCTCAGGAACTAATAGAGCTCTTTGAAGACAAAGTAACACAAGACATGAATGATATGCTCACAAAACCTTTCTCTGAAGTGGAAATTAGCAATGCATTGTTTCAAATTGGTCCACTTAAGGCACCCAGACCAGATGGATTCATAACTCGTTTTTACCAAAGAAATTGGGCGGTGCTCAAGGATGACGTGACAAAGGTTGTGCTAGATTTCTTTGAACATGAGGTGCTCCCTGAGGGTACAAATGACATAGTTATAGTGCTTATCCCAAAAGGAAAAGGCCCTCAATCCCTGAAAGAGTATCGGCCGATCAATTCATGCAATGTCATTTTCAAAGTTGTATCCAAATTCCTAGTAAATCGATTACGTCCTATCCTGGATGGTATCATCTTGAAGACCCAAAGTGTGTTCATCCCGGGCAGATTGATTACGATAACGCGATCATTGCATTTTGAGTGCTTCCATAAGATCCAACATAGCAGAAACCCCGGAGATACCTATTGTGCATAAAAGTTGGACCTAGCCAAAGCATATGACATGGTGGAATGCGGCTTCCTAGAAGGCATGCTATGAAAGAGCGGTTTCTGCAGTAAGTCGACAAATTGGGTGATGTAGTGTGTCCCGTCAGTGAGATACTCATTTAGATGCAATGGCGAATTACTGGAACTATTCAAATGATCCAGAAGCCTGCGGCAAGGGGACCCACTCAACCCTTATCTATTTCTGTTTCTGGCTGAAGGCTTGGTAAACCTCATTAATCGAGAGATCTCAGCTGGTAGACGGAATCCCATCAAAATCGCTCGCAATAGTCGAGGAGTCTCTAATCTTCTCTTCACTGATGACAGCTTAATCTTTTTCAAGGCATTGATAGAACAGGCCGGGGCGATCAAGATGGTACTGGACACATTACAAGAATGCACAGGACAACTGTTAAGTGCAGGCAAGTGCTCGGTCCTCTTTAGCAAACAGTGACCAGCCAAAACAAGAGAAGGAATTAGGGCTATTCTCGGGGTACAGTCTGATGTCTTCGAGAGCAAGTACCCAGGCTTGCCTACGTCGGAAAGGAGGATGAACGATGAATATTTCCAGCCCATTATGGACTGACTGGGAAAACGCTGCAATGATTTGTCAGAGAGGTTCATGTCTTATATGGCCAAGGAATCTCACATCAAGTCAATAGTGCAAGCTCTTCCAACCTTCACGATGAGTGTATTTATGCTCTCAAAGGGCTTCTGCGAGAGATATGAGAGAATGATTAGAGACTTCTGGTGGTGGGAAGAAGAAGGGAAAAAGAAGGGCCCACTGGATGTCATGGGAGCGCATGATTAAACCAAAGCATGATGGTGGTATAGGCTTCAGAGACATGAACTTGTTCAATCAAGCACTCCTTGCCAAACAAGGTCGGAGGTTAATTCAATTCCCAGAAAGTCTATGTGCGAGGATCTTGAAATTCAAGTTCTACCCCAATGGCGATCTCCTAGATACTATGTTTGCCTCGAATGCCTCCCCGGTGTGGAGGGCAATTGAATTTGGTCAAGAACTGCTAATAAAGGGTTTAATTTGGCGGGTGGGAGATGGAAAAAATATTCATATTCAATGAGATCAATGGATACCTCAAAAGGAAGGACCTAAGTCAGCTGTGTTCATTAGGAGATCTCGGCTCTGGTGGGTTAACCAGCTCATGGAAGCGGAGGTGAAGGAAAGGAATGTGAATATGATCTGGCAAATCTTCCATCAGATTGATGCAGATGAAATATGCAAGATACCCATCCTGCGATCAGACACACAAGATTGCATGGCTTGGCATTATGAACCAAATGGAATGTTCACGATCAGGAGTGCCTACAATTTGGCTAGATCTTTAGCCCATATAAATCAGCCAATCCCGTAAAGTTCATCTAGGGATGTGGGATACTGAAGTATTTGGGACCTCATCTGGAAGCAAAGGTGCCAGAGAAAATTAGAACTTTTGGGCGGAAAGTAACCACAAATACCCTGGCCAGAAAGAGCAACAAATTTAAGAGGACGCTTGAGGTGGACTCGACGTGTGACATTTGTGGCAATGTCGTGGATGATGAACATCATGTAGTGATCAATTGCTCGAAGAGCAGGGCCCTCCGCATGGCCATGAGGAAGGAGTGGTCTCTTCCATCAGAGAAATCGTTCAGACATATAGGTAGAGACTGGCTGCATGTGCTTCTGGACAAGGAGACATAGGAAGTTAGAGCAAAACAATTAATTCTGATGTGGAGATGTAGGCACTTGAGATAAGATATCCTAAGACACAATGGCAAAGAAACTATTGTGGGATATGTGCTATTCCTAAAGAAGTTTCTTGAAGATCTTGCAATGGCGGTATAGGCTCATGATGTACCCAGAGAGACAGATAGTACTCAGCCCCGCCGTCCTTCAAGGCAGAGCTTGCAATGGTTGGGGCCAATACGAGGTACTGTCAAACTAAATACCGAAGCATCATAATTGTCTGAGTCAAGCGAATTTGCTGCAGGGGCAGTTGCTAGGGACATCATAGGTCATGTGTTTGTATCAGTCTATAGAGTTTTGTCTGACATCCGGAGTGTAGATGAGGCTGAGGCAATGGCTGCAATTACCGGGTTGCGTACTCTTGCAAAGTACTACAGAGGGCAGCTGACTCTGGAAATGGACTATCATGCAATCACTAAAGAGTTGGCTGTGCGGGGACAGCCCCGGTCTCAGTGTTATGCTCTGATCAAGGACATTAAACAAGCACTATCGGTGTTTGAAAGCCATAGTATAAATCATGTGGAAAGATCAGGCAATGCGCTGGCTTATGGGCTCGCAGCGGCAACAAGAATTGTAGGCGATAGGATATCATTGCCAATGTGCCTAAAGGGCTCCGCCCACTGATGGTTTCTGAATATGTATCCCCGGTAGAGTAGTCACTACTCTAGTTCTCCAAAAAAAGATATGCCTAGCTAAAAGGCTTTTAAAAAAGCGCTTGTTGGGAGACAACCCAATATTTTTATTTCTTGTTTATAAATAAAATATACCTTCTAGCCACTAGTTAGATGTGTTTTTATGTTTTAATTTAGTGTTTGTGCCAAGTAAGACCTTTGGGATGGTTTGGAAGATTGTTGATTTGATTTTGCTGAAAGACAGAAACTTTTGCGTCCGGTACATAAAATTCTATAATTTGCTGGAGCGTGAATTTTTTTGAATAGTTTACACAAGATTTGTATACCAATTTACCATGTTGTCCAAATTGTACATAATTTTTAGAGTTGCAGAAGTATGCAAAGTTTTCAGTTTGCCACAGACTGTTCTATTTTTGACAAATCCTGTTTTCATCGTGTTGTTTGCTTATTTTGATGAATCTACGGGTAGTATCGAGGGGTATGAACAATGGAGAACTTAGAATACAGTAGATATGAACCAATATAAAATTATAATGTATTCACAACAGTACCTAAAGTGGTTATTTGATTTATTACGCTAACGGATTTTTTGTTGAGTTTTGTGTTGTGAAGTTTTCAAGTTTTGGGTAAAGATTTGATGGACTACGGAATAAGGAATGGAAAGAGCCTAAACTTGGGGATGCCCAAGGCAGACGAAGCATCTAAGCTTGGGGATGCCCCGAATGGTATCCCCTCTTTTGTCTTCAATCCATCGGTAAATTTAGATGAGGCTATATTTTTATTCACCACATGATATGTGTTTTGGTTGGAGCGTCTTGTATTATTTGAATCTTTACATTTTAGTTTGCCACAATCATCCTTTTTGTACAAACCTTTTGAGAGGGACACACCTTAATCATGAGTTTATTAGAATCCTCTTTGTGCTTCACTTATATCTTTTGTGCTAGGGTATTTGAGCTAGTGCTTCACTTATATCTTGTTTAGCACATCGGTGATGTTATTTTGAAGAAATTGATGTAACTCTCATGCTTGACCTATATTATTTTGAGAGTCTAATAACAGCATGGCAATTTTCTTGGGTTGTGAATTTTGCCCTAATATGATAGGCATCCAAGGGGGGTATAATAAAAACTTTCATAAAGAGCATGGAATATATGAGAAGTTAGATTCGATGCAATTATTTTGAGATATGAAGATGGTGATATCAGAGTCATGATAGTAGTGAATTGTGTAGTTGAAGAAATACTTGTGTTCAGAGTTGTGAATCCCGTAGCATGCAAGTATGGTCTTCTATTATGATATGAAGTTGGAGCATAATCGATTCTTGATTGTCTTCCATTATGTGAAAGTCGGGAGCGCGCGATGGTTAACTCCTGCCAACCTCTCCCCTAGGAGCATGCGTAGTAGTACTTTGCTTCAAGGGCTAATAAACTTTTTGTAATAAGTATGTGAGTTCTTGATGACTAATGTTGAGTCCATGGATTATATGCACTCTCACCCTTCCACGTTTGCTAGCCAGTCTAGTATTGGCAGCTTTCACCGATGCATTAAACCCACCTTATACCTTTCCACCAAACAGCCACCATACCTACCTATTATGGCATTTTCATAGCCATTCCGAGATATATTGCCATGTAACTCCACCATTCTGTCATTATAAGTTTGAGTTTACCTCGAGTTGTAATTTTGAGTTGTAAGTAAATAAAAGTGTGATGATCATCATTATTAGAACATTGTACCATGTGAGGTTATAAAGAAAGAGGCCAAAAGAGTTTTCAAAAGAAGAGAGAAAGAGTCTCCAAAAAAAGAGGAGACTCCAAACAATGAGAGAAAAAGAGAGAAGGGACAATGTTACTATCCTTTTTGACACTTGTGCTTCAAAGTAGAACCATGTTCTTCATGATAGAGAGTCTCCTATTTTGACACTTTCGTATATTACTAGTGGGAAATTTTCATTATAGAACTTGGCTTGTATATTCCAACAATGGTCTTCCTCAAATGCCCCAGGCCTTCATGAGCAAGCAAGTTGGATGCACACCCACCTAGTTTTCTTTTGAGCTTTCATACACTTATAGCTCTAGTGCATCTGTTACATGGCAATCCCTACTCACTCACATTGATATCAATTAATGGACATCCTCATAGTCCATTAATTTTACTTGTTTATGTGAGTTTTCTCCCTTCTTTTGTCTACTACCACCATATATTACACCTATTGTGCTATGTCCATGGCTCACGCTCATGTATAGCCTGAAGAGTTGAAAAAGCTGAAGTGCGTTAAAAAGTATGAAACAGTTGCTTGGCTGACACTAGGGTGGTACATGATTTATAATTTGTGTTAAGAAGAGGAAGCATAACAATACTATATTATTTTGTAGGGATAACTTTCTTTGTCCATGTTATTTTTGAAGCTTCGTGATTTTGCTTTCTAGTATGCTTGAAGTATTTTTTTATGTCAATGAACTTTTGTTTTGAATCATATGGATCTGAAAATTAATGCCAAGATAAGAAGAAATACATTGCTAAATATGTTAGGTAGCATTCCACATCAAAAATTCTGTTTTATTAATTTACCTACTTGAGGATGAGCATGAATTAAGCTTGGGATGCTTGATACGTCTCCAACGTATCTATAATTTTTGGTTGTTCAATGCTATTATATTATCAACTTTGGATGTTTTATATGCATTAATATGCTATTTTACTTTGTTTTTGGGACTAACTTATTAACCTAGTGCCCAGTGCAAGCTCATGTATTTTCCTTGTTTTTGGCTTTCGCAGAAAAGAAATCTCAAACGGAGTCCAAACAGAATAATACTTTACGATGATTTTTCTTGGACTAGAAGACACCTACGAGACCTGGAGTAGGGGCCAAGGGAGCCACGAGGAGACAACTAGCGTAGGGGCGTGCTACTTCTCGAGCTTGCGTTGTATTCCCTCGAAGAGTAAAGGGTGATGGAGCACAGTAGCGTAAGTATTTCCCTCAGTTTTTGAGAACCAAGGTATCAATCCAGTAGGAGACCACACACGAGTCCCTCACACCTGCACAAACAAATAAGAACTTCGTAGCCAACGTGATAAGGGGTTGTCAATCCCTTTACGGTCACTTATGAAAGTGAGATCTGATAGATAGGATAGTTTTATATTTTTGGTATTTTTGGATATAAGAACAGAAAGTAAATAAAGCAAAGTAAAGTAGATGGAAGATTAATATGTTGAGAATAGACCCGGGGGCCATAGGTTTCACTAGTGGCTTCTCTCATGATAGCAGAATTGTATGGTGGGTCAACAAATTACTGTCGAGCAATTGATAGAAAAGCGCATAGTTATGAGAATATCTAGGCATGATCATTATATATAGGCATCACGTCTGTGACAAGTAGACCAAAACGATTCTGCATCTACTACTATTACTCCACACATCGACCGCTATCCAGCATGCATCTAGAGTATTAAGTTCATAAGAATAGAGTAATGCTTTAAGCAAGATGACATGATGTAGAGGGATAAACTCAAGCAATATGATATAAACCCCATCTTTTTATCCTCGATGGCAACAATACAATATGTACCTTGCTGCCCCTGATGTCACTGGGAAAGGACACCGTAAGATTGAACCCAAAGCCAAGCACTTCTCCCATTGCAAGAACTATAGATCTAGTAGGCCAAACCAAACCAATAATTTGAAGAGACTTGCAAGGATATTATAATCATACATAAAGGATTTCAAAAGAATCAAATATTTCTCATAGATAATCTTGATCATAAACCCACAATTCATCGGATCTTGAAAAACACACCGCAAAAAAGATTACATCGAATAGATCTCCTCGAAGATCGAGGAGAACTTGGTATTGAGATCCCAAAAGAGAGAAGAAGCCATCTAGCTAATAACTATGGACCCGAAGGTCTGTGGTAAACTACTCACAACTCATGGTTGAGGCTATGGTGTTGATGTAGAAGCACTCTGTGGTAGATCCCTCCTCTGGCGGAGCTCCGAAATAGGCCCCAAGATGGGATCTCACGGGAACAGAAGGTTGCGGCGGTGGAATTAGGGTTTTCTCTGTTGCCTCGATGTTTTCAGGGTACATGGATATATATAGGAGGAAGGAGGGCATCGGGGGAGCTAGAGGGGGCCCACGAGGGTGTGGCGCGCCCAGGGGGAGGGGGCGCGCCCTGGACCCTCGTGGCGACCTCCTTCATTCCCTTGCGTGTACTCCAAGTCTTCTGGGTAGATACGGTTCCAAAAATAACACTCCCGAAGGTTTCATTCCGTTTGGACTTCGTTTGATATTCCTTTTTTGCGAAACCCTGAAATAGGAAAAAAAACAGCAATCTGCAGTGGGCCTTGGGTTAGTAGGTTAGTCCCAAAAATAATATAAAAGTGTATAATAAAGCCCATTAAACATCCAAAACAGAATATATAATAGCATGGAACAATCAAAAATTATAGATTCGTTGGAGACGTATCAAGCATCCCCAAGCTTAATTCATGCTTGTCCTCGAGTAGGTAAATGATAAAAACAGAATTTTTGATGTGGAATGCTAACTAACATAATTCTCAATGTAATTCTCTTTATTGTGGCATGAATGTTCAGATCCGAAAGATTCAAGATAAAAGTTCATATTGACATAAGAATAATAATACTTCAAGCATACTAACAAAGCAATCATGTCTTCTCAAAATAACATGGCTAAAGATAGTTCATCCCTACAAAATCATATAGTTAGGCTATGCTCCATCTTCGTCACACAAAATATTCCAATCATGCACAACCCCGATTTCAGCCAAGCACTTGTTTCATACTTTATTTTTTTTCAAACTCTTTCAACTTTCACGCAATATATGAGCGTGAGCCATGGACATAGCACTATGTGGAATAGAGTGGTGGTTGTGGAGAAGACAAAAAAGAGGAAGATGGTCTCACATCAACTAGGCGTATCAATGGGCTATGGAGATGCCGATCAATATATATCAATGTGAGTTTGCAACGGATGCACTAGAGCTATAAATGTATGAAAGCTCAACAAAAGAAACTAAGTGGGTGTGCATCCAACTTGCTTGCTCCCGAAGACCTAGGGCATCTGAGGAAGCCCATTGTTGGAATATACAAGCCAAGTTCTATAATGAAAATTCCCACTAGTATATGAAAGTGACTAAACAAGAGACTCTCTATCATGAAGAACATGTGCTACTTTGAAGCACAAGTGTGGAAAAAGATAGTAGCATTGTCCCTTTTTTTTCTTTTTTTGGGCCTTTCTTTTTTTTCTTTGGCCTTTCCTTCTTTTTTTTCTTTGGGACAATGCTCTAACAATGATGATCATCACACTTATATTGATTCACAACTCAATATTACAACTCGATTCTAGAACAAAGTATGACTATATATGAATGCCTCCGACGGTTTACCGGGATATGCAATGAATCAAGAGTGACATGTATGAAAAGTTATGCATGGTGGCCTATCCACAAATATGATGTCAAGTACATGATCATGCATGGAAAAATGACAATGATGAACTGTGTCATAACAAACGGGACGGTGGAAAGTTGCATGGCAATATATCTCGGAATGGCTATGGAAATGCCATGATAGGTAGGTATGGTGGCTGTTTTGAGGAAAGTATATGATGGGTGTATGGTACCGGCGAAAGTTGCGCGATACGAGAGAGGCTAGCAATGGTGGAAGGGTGAGAGTGTGTATAATCCATGGACTCAACATTAGTCTTAAAGAACTCACATACTTATTGCAAAAATCTACAAGTCATCAAAACAAAGTACTACACGCATGCTCCTAGGGGAGAGGTTGGTAGAAGTTAACCATCGCGCGCCCCCGACCTCCACACAAAGGATGACACTTAATGAAATACCTCATGCTTCAAATTTGTCACACAACGGTTACCATACGTGCATGCTACGGGACTTGCAAACCTCAACACAAGTATTTCTCGAATTCACAACTACTCTACTAGCATGACTCTAATATCACCATCCTCATATCTCAAAACAATCATCAAGTATCAAACTTCTCATAGTATTCAATGCACTTTATATGAAAGTTTTTACTATACTCATCTTGGATGCCTATCATATTAGGACTAGTTTTATAACCAAAGCACATTACCATGATGTTCTAAAAGACTCTAAAATAGATTTAAGTGAAGCATGAGAGATCAACAATTTCTACAAAATAAACCACCACCGTGCTCTAAAAGATATAAGTGAAGCACTAGAGCAAAACTATCTAGCTCAAAAGATATAAGTGAAGCACATAGAGTATTCTAATAAATTCTAAACCATATTTATCTCTCTCAAAAGGTGTGTCCAGCAAGGATGATTGTGCAAAACTAAAAAGCAAAGACTCAAATCATACATGACGCTCCAAGCAAAACACATATCATGTGGTGAATAAAAATATAGTCTCAAGTATAGTTAGCGATAGATGAAGACGAAAGAGGGGATGCCTTCCCGGGGCATCCCCAAGCTTAGGCTTTTGGTTGTCCTTGAATTTTACCTTGGGGTGCCTTGGGCATCCCCAAGATTAGGCTCTTGCCACTCTTGGTTCCATAGTCAAAACTTGAGAACTTCACAACACAAAACTTAGCCGAAAATCTCGTGAGCTCCGTTAGTATAAGAAAACAAACCACCACTCGAAGGTACTGTAATGAACTCACTCTTTGTTTAAATTGGTGTTAAATATACCGTATTCCAACTTCTCTATGATTCATATTCCCCAATACTACTCATAGATTCATCAAAATAAGCAAACAACACACGAAAAACAGAATATGTTAAAAACAGAACAGTCTGTAGTAATCTGTAACTTTTGAATACTTCTGTAACTCCAAAAAACTTGAAATAAATTGGTAAACATGAGGAATTTTTCTATCAATCATCTGCAAAAAGAATCAACTAAATATAACTCTCCAGTAAAATATGGTAGCTAATCTCGTGAGCGCTAAAGTTTCTGTTTTTTATAGCATGATCATATAAACTTCGCACAAGTCTTCCCAAAGGTCCTATTTGGCAAAAACACTAATTAAAACACAAAACCACATCTAACCAGAAGCTAGATGCAATATTTATTCCTAAACAGAAGCAAAAACAAAGAAAATAAAATTGGGTTGCCTCCCAACAAGCGCTATCGTTTAACGCGCCCAGCTAGGCACGATACGAGAATAGATCTAGGTATTGCTATCTTTGGTAGGCAATCCACAAGTGGCTCTCATAATAGACTCATAAGGTAATTTGATTTTCTTTCTAGGAAAGTGTTCCATGCCTTTCCTTAACGGAAATTCAAATATAATATTTTCTTCCTTCATATCAATAATTGCACCAATCGTTCTAAGGAAAGGTCTACCAAGAATAATAGGACATGAAGGATTGCAATCTATATCAAGAACAATGAAATCTATGGGCACATAATTCCTATTGGCAAGAATAAGAACATCATTAATCCTTCCCATAGGTTTTTTAATGGTAGAATCCGCAAGATGCAAATTCAAAGAACAATCATCAAGCTCATGGAAACCTAACAAATCACACAAAATTTTTGGGATAGTAGAAACACTTGCACCCAAATCACACAAGGCAAAGCATTCATGATCTTTAATTTTAATTTTATTATTAGGTTACCACTCATCATAAAGCTTTCTAGGGATAGAAACTTCTAATTCAAGTTTTTCTTCATAATATTTCATCAAAGCATCAACTATGTGTTTGGTAAAAGCCTTATTTCGACTATAAGCATGCGGAGAATTTAGTACGGATTGCAACAAGGAAATACAATCTATCAAAGAGCAATTATCATAATTGAATCCCTTGAAATCCAAAATAGTGGGTTCATCACTATGCGAAGTTTTAATCTCTTCAATCCCAATTTTAACAAGTTTAGCATCAAGATCTAAAAACTCTGAATCATTGGGACGCCTTTTAACTAAAGTAGACTCATCTCCAGTCCCATCTTTAGAAAAGATTCGTACTAGAAAACAAGGATCTAATAGGAGACACATCAATAACTTTCAGATCTTCATCTTTATTTTCATGGTAACTAGAAGAACACGCTTTCATAAAGCACTCCTTTTTAACACGCATCCTAGCGGTTCTTTCTTTGCATTCATCAATGGAAATTCTCATGGCTTTGAGAGACTCATTGATATCATGCTTGGGAGGAATAGATCTAAGTTTCAAAGAGTCAACATCAAGAGTAATTCTATCCACGCTTCTAGCCAACTCATCAATCTTAAGCATTTTTTCTTCGAGCAAAGCATTGAAATTCTTTTGGGAAATCATAAACTCCTTAACACTAGTTTCAAATTCAGAGGGCACCTTACCAAAATTTCCATAAGAGTTATTGTAGGAATTACCATCATTATTATAGGAATTACTAGGAAAAGGCCTGGGATTAAAATTTCCTCTATAAGCATTGTTAACAAAATTATTCCTACCAACAAAATTCACATCCAAAGATTCATTATTAATTTCAATCAACGCAGATAAAGGCATATCATTAGGATCATAGGAAGCACTCTTAGTAGCAAATAATTTCATAAGTTCATCCATCTTTCCACTCAAAACACTAATCTCCTCAATAGCATGCACTTTTTTACTAGTAGATCTTTTGGTGTGCCATTGAGAGTAGTTAACCATAATATTATCTAGGAGTTTGGTAGCTTCTCCTAAGGTAGTTTCCATGAAAGTGCCTCCTGCAGCCGAATCTAAAAGATTTCTAGAAGCAAAATTTAAGCCAGCATAAAAGTTTTGTATAATCATCCATCAGTTCGAACCATGTGTAGGACAATTACGTATCATTAATTTCATTCTCTCCCAAGTTTGTGCAACATGCTCATGATCTAGTTGCTTAAAATTCATAATATCGTTTCTAAGAGAGATAATCTTAGGAGGAGAAAAATACTTAGAGATAAAGGCATCTTTGCACTTATTCCATGAATCAATACTATTTCTAGGCAGAGAGGAAAACCAAGTTTTAGCACGATCTCTAAGTGAAAACCGAAATAGCTTCAATTTAACAATTTCATTATCCGTATCCCTCTTCTTTTGCATATCACACAAATCAAGAAAGTTGTTTAGATGGGTAGCGGCATCTTCACTAGGAAGGCCGGAAAATTGATCTTTCATGAGAAGATTCAACAGAGCAACATTGATCGCACAAGATTCAGCATCGGTAATAGGAGCAATCGGAGTGCTAATAAAATCAGTATTGTTGGTATTGGAAAAGTCACACAATTTGGTATTTTTCTGAGCCATAGTGACAAGCAAGCAATCCAACACACAAGCAAACAAGAAGCAAGCGAACGGTAAACACGTGGCAAAAAAGGGCTAATAAAATGGCAAGGGTGAAGTAGGGGAGAGGAAAACGAGAGGCAAATAAATGTAATGCGAAGGATAAAGGTTTGTGATAGGTACTTGGTGTCGGGGAAACTGATCGCCCACGAACACCTATGGGACCGGAGCCCCTTTTCGGTACGGCAAGGGAGCGGAGGGAGCACAAAGAGCAGATCGAGGGGCACACGCGAGCAGTTTACCCAGGTTCGGGCCGCACGGATGCATAAAACCCTACTTCTGCTTCGGTTGTATTGAGTTCTTGGCTCGGGAGCAAGAAGATCTACAGTGCTAGCTACACCGAGCGTGGGAGTGATCAAGTTTCTGGAATCGAACCCCCCTCTACGTTGTGCATGGGCCACCTTTTATAGCTCAAAGGGGTCACCGACAGGTGTCAACATAGATGAGGGTAAAAGCATAAAATTGGTGGTAGTTGTAACAGTGCATGTAGAGTGTATGTACAGTGGTCTATACCTAACCTTGACGGTGGGGGACAAGGGCATTGAATGCCCGTCGCCGTCACCCCAAAAGCGCCCGTCCGGGCGTCTCCGTTCGCCACGACGCAGTCCTCGTCATCGTGGCTTGCCACCGTGTACCCCAGGCTGCACAGCTACCCGCCACGTGCCCCAGGAAGGGCCCCAGGGCGACGCGTGGCCAGGTGAGCTGGAGCGCAGGCACACAGTGAAAGCTTGCCGCGGCAAGCATCTTGCCGCGGTCGCTACCTTGCCGGGCCCGGAAGCTTGACGCTCTCTGGGTCTTGCCGGGGCGCGCGATGCGCCACGGCATGACCTCTGAAATGCTGTTCTTTGGCCTTCCTGGCAAGCTCCTCTTGCCAGGGTCTTGTGCAGAAGGGATGATCTCGAGCCTGGAGCGGCCTTCCCGGCAAGCTCCTCTTGCCGGGGTCTTGTTTCTTAACTTGAATACTTTGTTCTTGAATGGCTTCAAGGGAACTAGAGCGGGCTTTGGCGGGCACGTGGTGAGCCTGACCACGGGACGCTGCTACTGCCCGTGCACAAGTCGGGATACTAAGGTACCCCTACTCTAGTACACCGACAGGAGCCCCCGGGCCTGGCCCACACACGGTGCCGAGCGCTGTTGGGCCAGGCCCAAAACAGTGCACGGGCACACGCGGCCCACGGCGCGCCGTATCCCGCTCCGTATCCGCCGCATCCCTCCCTAACGGCACGCGTTGATTGCGGCGTCGTGGGAGAGATCGTGGCCTATTTCTTTAATGGGAAAATGTGGAACGTCCCCCACTTCCCCCTTAAAAGCAGAGGAAGCAGGGGCAGTTTCCCCCCATTGCTTCATTCGTCTTCAATCTCCAGAAACCCCCGCCGCTCTCCGCCTCCCCAAAGGTCGACAGAGAGCCGAGATCCAACCTTCCTCCGCCGTCTCCAGCATCCTCAGCGCCGCCGACCCCCCTCGCCGTTCCCGCCATGGCCCCGAAGAGCGACAAGGCGAAGAAAGAGAAGTCCGATAAGGCGGCGAAGCTGGCAGCCATGCGGAAGCGGATGGTGGTCTTCCCGCCGAGGCTCGGCGCGAGGGAGATAAGGGGCAACTATTACTTGTTCTGGGCGAGGGAGACGAAGGCTCACCCGCGCACCAGGGTCCTCCCCGCCGAAGCCTGCGATATGTATCCGGGAGGTTACCATTTCTTCGCTTTGTTCTTCCACTGCGGTCTTTGTCCCCCGTACTCTGAGTTTTTCTGCGATGTGATGAACACATATGGATTCCACCTCCTAGATTTCACCCTGAATGCAGTCCTGACCTTGGCCGTTTTCGCACATTTGTGCGAAAACTTTGTCGGGGTCCACCCCAACGTAGCTCTCTTCCGCCACTTTTTCACACCTAGAGTAGAGTCTGGATCCCCACTCTCCGACGGCATCTCTTGGATCTTCAGGCTCAACAAGAAAGAGGCGTACTTGATTGGAGAGCTTCGCGGCAAGTGGGATGAGGGGAGGGCTGATTGGTGCTGGGTTATGGAAGAGGAACCCCAGCAGTTTACCTCCCCGCGTCGAGCGGCAATAGTGCGTGGCAAGGATTGGAGTGACTTGGCCCCGGAGGACGATAACCTGTAGATTGCCCTTACTAGGATCCTTCGCCTCCGGGCCGCCAACCTTACTGTAGGCGAGGTCGGGGCGGATTTCCTTCGCCGCCGCATTGCCCCCTTGCAGGACAGGAAGAGGCCTGCTTGGGAGTTCGGCAATGCGGCAGACTTCATGAGGCTGCGCCCCGGGCTGAATTACAACTTTACCGTCTTGGAGCTCAAGGGAATGGTCCGCTCGCTGTTTAAGCATGACCCCAAGCACAAGGAGTGGTTCACCCCGTCGAACGGAGTAGTTCCACTATGCAACAATTCTGCCCTTAGTGCCATCCGTGCTGCAATGCCTCAGTGTGACTCCCACGGGGTTGATCCCACTTGGCTGATGCCTTCAGAAGAGACCGTGCAGACTTTCTTCGACAATCTGGTTGAACGGCCGCGCAACCCCGAAGAGAAGAAGGGCTTCACCCGTGCGACCACCGACCGTGACATGGCGTATATCGCCAGCAGGATGGAGGAGGCTGCCGCAGCGGCGGCTGCGGGTGAGTTTGGGTACACCGTGGAAGAAGCAGAAGCAGCGGATGCGGTGAGCCGGGCCGAGGAGGAGGAGATCCTCAAACTGCTGAGGCCCGCCGGGAAGCCTGCCGGGGAGCCTGCCGGGACGAGCGAGGCTGCCAGGCAAGGCACTGATTCAAGTGAGCCCGCCGAGGAGGACGCCGAATCGGGCGATTCCGACGAAGACTCGGGCGGGTCACTGAACCTCGATGACGTTTCCTCATCCTCGGAGAACTCTCCGCCACCGCCAAGTCCTCCGCCACAGCCGAAGAAGCGCCTCCGCAAGACCACTGAGACGGCGAAGCAGCCGGCGCCCCGATAGCAGCCGAAGCGTCGTGCGACGCGTGCCACCACGACGAGCAAGGTCGTCAAGGAGGCGCCCCGTGTTCCAGCGGCAAGCGGAGGGGGATCTTCTCGAAGCGGTTCTGGTGCTCCTTCTGCCCACCGGTCCTCGGCGACGACCGGCGCATGGTCTTCTCAACCCACGGCTCCGGAGCCCGCCAAGCACCCGAGGGAGCCTACTCCTCCAGCTCCTCGCGCTGGGATGCGCGAGGCAGAATTTGACTTCTCCGCCCTTAGTTCCAACGAGGAGGAGGAAGAGTAAGCATTTGCAACTTTTATCTCCTTTAATTTTTGTTGCTCTTGTCTTGAATTCTCTTTGCCTAACTCTGATCTTGTTTGGCTTCCAGGACCCTGACCCAGAGGCTGGCGAAGAGGGCCAAGATCCTTGTGGTTGACCTCGAGGACGACGAGCCCGTCGCCGCGGCAGGGGATGCGCCCGCGACAGGCTTGCCGGACCAGCCGGCTGCTCCGGAGAGCAGCCCCCAGCGTAAGTTCCTTGTTCACTTTTCTGCTTATTGGGCACGCTTGAGCTTCTTATCCTTATTGATGTCGTGTTGGCTTGTTGTCTTGTGCAGAAGTGGAGCCGCAGCCGTAGGAGCGTCAAGAGACTGCTCCCGACGAGCCGCTTGTCCCGCCCTCCCCACCAAGGAGGAGCTCCCCGGTGAGGGAGAGCGCAACGCCAAGGACGGGTACGCCGCCAAGGGCGAGCACCCCGACAAGGGAGGACACCCCGCCAAGGGAAGGCGCCAGCGGCCCTCCGCCGGCGGGGGTCACTGCTACGCCGCCAAGGGAAAACTCCCCGGCGAGGGACCCCGTTACTGAAGAGGCCCGCGCAGGTAACCCTTGTGGTCTTCTTTTCTTCAATTCTTCTTGTTTGGATATTTGCTTGATGATTCTTCTTTTCTTTTTCTGTTGTCAGATCCGCCTGCCCCGGAGCCGATGGAGACGGAGACCATCGCCGAGGAGGAAGTGCGCGACAATGTTGGCGACGCCACCACTGCTGACGAGCCCGTCGCCGACGAGACCCCCGCGGCCACTGACGCGGCAGCTGGGTAGGAGACCGGCGACCGCACTGACGGCCCTAAGGCCGCAGGAGCGCCGGACGCTGCATCGGCCGCTGATCCCTCCGCCGCCGCGACTGGGCCGGGTATCTATCTGGAGGCCGCCAACGGGGTCTTCATCCAAGTCCCGTGGGAGTCCTCATCAAGGGCGCCCGCGGAGGGGGAGAGCTTCGATGGAGAAGTCCTCGCCTCCGCCAGGCTGAGGCTTGTCGACGCGCCCGGCAGCAGCAGCGAGCCCGAAGAGGAGCAGCTCTTGCGCCGGCTTCTGGCCTTGTATCGGGCCAGGCAGGCCAAGCTGGAGTCCCGAGAGGCTCTGGCCGCCAAGGCTAACATCGACTTGGAGAAACGCGCCGCCGAGCTCCGCGCCGCCAACCAAGCGGCCCTCCAGAACTTGGCGGAGGAGCGCGAGGAGCTCGCCGAGGCGCACCAGGCGTTCATCCTCGAGAAGGCCGAGGTTGAGGAGCAGCATCGACTGGCCGCCGAGGATCTGGCTCGGCGGGAAGGAGCGCTAAACCAGCGGAAGGTCGACCTCGATAGCCACGAGGACGACCTTACCGCGCGCGAGCAGTCCATTGGCGGGGCTCTGCAGGAGGCGAGGGACGCCACTGCTGCCGCAGAGACCGCCAAGAGGGACCTGGAGGCGAGGGTGGCGCGGTTGGAGCTTAATCTGAAGATGAGCGAGGAGAAGGTTGTCGCGCTCAAACTTGAAAGGGAGAAGGACGCCCACAGCCACTCGGAGCTGCAGGTCCAACTCTCTGAGAAGAGCAAAGAGCTCAACGACGCCAAGGACTCCATCGCAGACTTGGAGCTAAAATTGTCCACCCTTACTGAGTCGCTTGACGGGGCCCGGAATAGGGAGTCCAAGTTGAAGGAAGATCTCCGGGCTGAAAGGGCGCTGCTGGACAGTGCCGCCCTGTCGCAGAACAATTTCCAGCGAACGGTGGAGCAGTGGACCGAGGAGCTCGTCGCCTCCGCCGCCAACATCGACAAGGAGATGGTGGCGCTGAGGGCGGAGTACCTCGCATACTCCCCCGACGAGAACCATCCCCACAGCGCCAAGCTGAGCCTGTTCTTCAGAGGAGTGGCGCCGGCCCTCGCGCAGCTACGGGAGAGGGTCCGCACGCAGCTGGCTAACGAGGCGCGCCGGCTTTGCATGGGTACTATGGAGCGGGTGTTGACGAAGATCCGACGCAACCCCGGGATTAATCTCGAGAACGTCCTCCGGACCTTGCCGCCCGAAGCTGACCTGGAAGCGTTGAAGGCACAAGTTGCCCACATCGTGGCCAAGGCGGGTAAGATCAAGAGGGTTGACGGAGACCGTGTAGACTAGGCTCCCTTCTTTCTGCTTCCCTTGCCGCTGTCAATTAAGTCATGGGTAGTAGTTGGTTAGAACAGCGGCAAGTTATCTTGTAATATAACTTTATTTTGGATAGTCAATGATGTGTTATCTCCCTTGCTTGGTTCCTTCACTTTGTATGTTTCTCACCCTACGCTTCTAGGGAACTTGCCGGCAAAGGGACCCTTGCCGCGAGCGCTGAGTGCGGGACTTCAGCGGCCTGCTGGCAATGCCCTCGCCGGCAAGAAACCTTGCCGCAGCTAGTCGCAGCACACTTAGGTTGTTGAGCGAACTCGAAAACGAAATAAGGGCGCGACACTTGTCGCAGCTCACTTAAGCCGTTGAGCGTGCTCGAAACAAAGTAAGGGCGCGGCTAGCCACGGGTAGGTTCCTCCGCGCACAGGTTTTCCATACAAAGCGTGGTCGTTCAAGGAAGATAACTAAAAATTTTAAAATTTTGAATGCTCAAACTTTGGCAACTTAGCTTTTATGTTCTGTTTGTTTTCGGCAAGGCTTTCCTTCCTTGAACAGCACTTGGTCCACACCACTGTCTCCTTCCCCCCCCCCGGCAAACTTGTGCACGGGGAACACTTCTTCTGCTTGAGAGAAAAAAGAAGAGGGGAGGAAACACATATATGGAGCCTTGCGGCTTGTTATTGCTTACCGAGATCGTGTGCTGCACAAAGTGTCAGATAGTATATGCAATGAAAACAAAAATGCATGAAACGACAAGCCGTGCGAAGCACAAAAGTTTTACTGATGCACGGGGTCTGGGCCCGGCCCTGTACAAAGGTTTACATGCAACAGCGGCAAGACTTGTACAAAAGGTGGTTGCCGGAACGGATCACGGCAACCGCGCCTCATGGGTGAAACTTGCGAAGATGCTCAATGTTCCAGGAGTTGCTCAACGGTAAGCCTTCTTCGGTCTCAAGGCGGACAGCGCCGGGCCTTGTGACTTGTCTCACTCGATAAGGGCCTTCCCACTTCGGCGTCAACTTGTTGGAGTTCTTGGCGGACTGAACGCGCCGAAGAACAAGGTCGCCTTCCTCGAGACTCCTGGCCTTGACCTTGCGGCTATGATAGCGACGCAAGGCTTGCTGGTATCGAGCAGCTCGTACAACATCCTGGAGACGGTCCTCCCCGAGGAGCAGTGCATCATCTTGCCGCAGCTGCTCTTGTTCGAGCTCATCGTAAGCGAGTACTCGAGGAGACCCGTACACGAGTTCCGTGGGGAGAACTGCATCTGCTCCATAGACAAGAGCAAAGGGTGTCTGTCCGGTGGCTCGATTCGGTGTCGTCCTGATTGACCAAAGAGCCGCCGGCAACTCCTCAATCCAGTTTCTTCCGCACTTGTGTAGTCTGTCGAAGGTTCTTGTCTTGAGTCCGCGCAACACTTCAGCATTTTCCCTCTCCGCTTGACCATTGCTCCTCGGGTGAGCAACAGAAGCGAAGCAGACCTTGGCGCCAAGGTCTTGGACGTACTGCATGAAGGTGCGGCTTGTGAACTGTGTGCCGTAGTCGGTGATGATCCTGTTAGGGATTCCGAAACGGCAAACAATCGATCTGAAGAACCTGACTGCTGACTGTGCGGTCACCTTTCTCACTGGTTCCACTTCCAGCCACTTTGTGAACTTGTCGATAGCAATGTACAAGTACTCAAAGCCCCCGACAGCGCGGGGAAAAGGGCCGAGGATGTCGAGCCCCCAGACCGAAAAGGGCCAGGACAAAGGGATCGTCTGGAGAGCTTGAGCTGGCTGGTGTATTTGCTTGGCATGGAACTGGCACGCTTCACACTTGGTTACTTGTGCAGTTGCATCTTGGAGGGCTTCTAGCCAAAAGAAACCTTGCCAGAACGCCTTCCCGACAAGTGCTCTTGCGCCAATGTGGTGTCCACATATGCCTCCGTGGATTTCTGCCAACAGCTTCTGTCCATCTTCCCGGGAAATGCATTTCAATCTGACACCATTGAGTCTTCTTCTGTACAGTTCATTGCCGACGAACTGGTACATACTTGACTGCCTGGTTATTCTCTCTATCTCTTCTGCTTCTTCGGGAAGTTCTCCGGTTTGATGGAAGCGGACAATTTGCTGTGCCCAGGCTGGAGCTTGAGGCTCAACAACAAGGACTAAAGGCATCAGTGCTGCTGCGGGAATGTCAGCTTCTACGGCAAAGACTTGAGGTTCTACCGGAGCTGGACGTTCCCCGGCAAGCCTGCCGGAGCAAGACTTGCCGGGAACATCTGCTTCAACTGCACGAACCCTAGGGTCCGCAGGAGCAGAGTGTTCCTCAGCAACTCGGTCGTTGATCTTGGGAACCTTGGCGGCGGCTTCAGGAAGATCCGCCGGCAAGTAGTCACCGGAGACCAACTTTCTTTTCTTGCTCTGCCCAACTGATGGTGTAACGGATGGTTGAGTTAGCTTGAGCACGAAGGTCCCTGGTTCCACATGTAACTTCATTGCAGCACACTTTGAGAGGCCATCTGTGATATAATTCTGCCGGCCTTCAAAGTGTTCTTCAAGCTTCCTCACTTCATCGACATAAGCTTCCATCAAAGGGCTCTGGTAGCTCTTGTTCACTTGTCGGACCACCAACTGTGAATCTCCCCGCACTATCAACTTCTTAATCCCAAGTTCGGCTGCAATTCTGAGGCCGGCAAGCAAACCTTCATACTCTGCAGTATTGTTTGTCGCTTGTTCCTTGGGAAAGTGCAATTGAACAACATACTTGAGATGCTCCCCGGTGGGCGCTACGAGTAGCACACCAGCACCGGCGCCTTGCAGCGAGAAGGCACCATCAAAGTACATTATCCATTCTTTGCTTGCTTCTTTGACGGGGATGTTTGTCTCTGGAACTTTTTCGTCTGGTGTTGGCGTCCATTCTGCTATGAACTCTGCTAAAGCTCTGCTATGTATAGTTGATGTGCTTTCAAATTTAAGACCAAAGCTTGACAGCTCCAGTGCCCACTCGACAATCCTACCCGTTGCTTCTGGATTTTGCAATATCCTCTTTAGTGGAAAGCGAGTGACCACTGTTATCTCATGTGCTTGGAAGTAATGGCGCAGCTTTCTCGAGGCCATGAGGAGGCCGAAAAGCAGCTTCTGCACCCCAGAGTATCTTGATCTAGCCCCCTGCAAGAGGGAACTTACAAAATAAACTGGGCGCTGCACCATCTTCTTTCGCACTTCTCCTTGTTCCTGCGCAGATTCGTCCTTGTTGGGGCCAAAGCTTGTCGGGGAAGCCCCCTGCTTGTTGCTGGATGTGCTTGCCGGGGCTGTGGGCTCCTCCTCTGCCTCCCTCTTTGCTACCAACGCAGCACTAACCACTTGATTGGTTGCTGCTAAGTATAGCAGCAACTTCTCTTGCGGCTTAGGTGTGACAAGTATAGGAGTGGAGGACAGGTATCCTTTCAAGTCCTGCAGCGCTGCGTCTGCTTCCGAAGTCCATTTCATAGGGCCTGCCTTTTTCAAGATTTTGAAGAAAGGCAGGGCGCGTTCTGCAGACTTTGAAATGAACCTGCTGAGGGCAGCCACACAACCAGCAAGTCTCCGTACATCCTTGACGCGCTTCGGAGCTTCGATCTTCTCCATGGCCTTGATCTTGTCGGGATTGGCTTCAATCCCCCTCTGTGACACGAAGAACCCGAGAAGCTTGCCGGAGGGGACTCCGAAGACGCACTTCTCGGGGTTCATCTTGAGTTGTATCTTGCGCAGATTTGCAAAAGTCTCATCCAGGTCTTGGATCAGGGTATCCTTGTCCTTGCTCTTGACCACTATGCCATCCATGTAGGCTTCTACATTCCTATGTATCTGTGGCTCAAAAGTAGTGTGGACTACCCTTGCAAGTGTTGAGCCCGCATTCTTCAGTCCAAAGGGCATGCGTATGAAACAGTAAGAGCCACATGGAGTAATGAATGTGGTCTTCTCTTCATCTTCTTCAGCCATGAATATCTGGTGATACCCGGAGTATGCGTCAAGAAATGAAAGCAACTCACATCCAGCCGTGGAGTCAACGATCTGGTCAATGCGCGGCAAGGGAAATGGATCCTTGGGACAAGCTTTATTCACATGAGTGAAGTCTATACAAAGTCTCCACTTCCCATTGGCTTTGCGCACGACAACTGGATTTGCCAACCACGTAGGATGAAGTACACCTCTAACAAGGCCTGCTGCTTCCAACTTCTTGATCTCTTCAGCAATGAACTCTTGGCGCTCCACCGCTTGCTTCCTGACCTTCTGCTTGACAGGCCGCGCGTGAGGACAAACAGCAAGCTTGTGCTCAATTACCTTCTTGGTAACGCCGGGGATGTCAGACGGTTGCCATGCAAACACGTCGACACTCGCCCGCAGGAAGGCAACGAGCGTGCTTTCCTATTTGGGATCGAGCGTAGCACTGATGGTGAAGGTACCACCAGTGCCGTCCTCCTCGGTGGACACCTTCTTGGTTGCGGGGGGGAGCTGCCATTCCTTTCTTGCACTTGCCGGTGGAGCTCGATGGTGCGTCCTCGACGGCAGCGCAGCACTCCGAGGAGGTGCGTTTGCCAGAGTGGGCCCCAGAGCTCTTGCCGGACTTGGTCTTGGTCTTTCCCCCGGGAGCTTCAGCGGCAAGTGTCTTGCTGTCTGCCGCGGCTGCTGCATCCCGGTAGATCTTGTCGGCGCAGATAAGCGCGTCCTTCTTGTCACCGGGGACAGAGATGACGCTTATCGGGCCGGGCATCTTGAGCATGTTATATGCATAGTGAGAGGCTGCCATGAACTTGGCGAGCGCAGGACGGCCAAGTATCCCATTGTATGGTAATGGGATATCGGCGACGTCGAAGGTGATCCTCTCAGTCCTGAAGTTTAGCTCTCCGCCAAAGGTCACCGGCAGTGTTATCTTCCCCTTCGGCTTGCTCCTTCCCGGGTTGATCCCTTGGAAAGTTCCGGTTTCCTCGAGCTTGCTGTCGAGGATCTGCAGCTTCCAGATTACAGCAGAGGAGATCAAGTTTAGGCCGGCCCCACCGTCAACCAACATCTTGGTGACCTTGAGGTTGCGGATGGTTGGCGAAACCAACATCGGCAAGCACCCGACCGCAGTGGTGCGGTCAGGGTGGTCCTCAAGGTCGAAGATGATGGGCGTGCTGGACCACTTCAGTAGCTTGCGCGACTCGACGGGTGGCTCTGCCGCATTCACTTCCCGCACCCATTGCTTGAGTTGGCGGTGGGAAGTGTGCAGAGAGGCACCTCCATCAACGCACAGAACTTCTGTGGCCTTCTGGAACTCCTGCTCGCTGTTGTCACCGTCATCCATGTCCTCGTCATCGTCTTCGTCTTCATCCTTGTCGCGACCCCGGGGAGGTCTATCTCCTTGCCGCTGCTTGGCCTTGCCGCGGCGTCCTCCCCGGCCATTGAATGGTCGTTTCTTGCCGGACTCACCTCCGCCCCCCTGGGCCTTCTCCTTGTCGCGTCACTCGTATTCAGCCTTCTGCTGCTCTACGAGGTATTCGACCCTCTTGCAGTTCTGGAGATCGTGGCCCTTGGTGCCGTGGATCTTGCAGTACTGCTTGTCGGAGCCGTCCTGCTTGTCGGCGGCGGCTACAGTGGCAGGCTCCTTGCCGGAGCCACCAGCCTGAGTTTTCTTGTCGCCAGCCTCCTTGCCGGACTTCTCCACAGCCAGTACTTCCTTGTTCTTCTTCTTGTTGTTGTTCCACCGCTGGTTTTTCCTTGCCGGGGCGGCATCCTCGCTGTCCATCCCTCCTACTCCAGTATCCTCTTCGGGGAGTCTCCTCCCTTCTTCAGCGCACACTTGTCAGACAGAGCGTAAAGCTCGCTGACGTCCCGGATCTTGGTCATCGCCATTTCTTCCCTCATCCGGCGGTTACGCACGTTCTGGTGGAACGCGCTGATAACCGCGGCAGGGTGGACATCCGGGATGTTATGCTGAACGCGGCTGAACCTCTGGATGTACTTTTGCAGGGACTCTCCCTCCTTCTGGGCAAGAATGTGGAGATCACTCTCCTGGCCGTGGGGTTTGTGGCCGCCCGTGAAGGCGCCGAAAAACTGGTGGCACAGGTCTGCCCAAGAAGAGATGGAGTTCTCCGGCAAGTGCATAAGCCAAGATCTGACGTTTGGCTTAATCACGAGCGGGAAGTAATTCGCTAGAATCTTCTCGTCGCGTCCCCCGACAGCCTGCACCGCGATGGTGTAGATGCTGAGGAACTCCGAGGGATGGGTCTTGCCGTCGTACTTCTCGGGTACGTCGGGCTTGAAGTTCTTCATGCTGGGCCACTGGACTTGCCGCAGCTCTCGGGTGAACGCAGGGCAACCTGCCGCATACGGCAAGTCGCCTGGTTCACCGGGCGCGTGAAAGTCGACAGCAGTCCCAGCGCGCTGGTCGGACTGTCGCCGTGCTTCTCTTCGACGCTCGATGCGAGTTCGAGCGTCCTCTTGTCGCCTGTCGTCGAGGACTTGGCGCTGATCGCGGTGAGCTCGCGGATCCGACGACGCCGTGGAGTCGTTGTCGATGTTGATCCGGCGAGGCGGCGATTTTTGCTTCTGCGGCGGGGAGTGCACGGTAGTTGCACCCCCGGCGGTCTTGTCTCCATCAGCCTTCGCTTGGCTGACTTGCCGCAGCCGTGATGTTGCCGGCTGCTGCGGCTAGTCGTTGTTGGCGAAGGCGATGAGGCTCTGGATTGTAGCCCTCCAGTCTTCGGCCTTGTCCGCCGCTGGAGGGAAGTCGAGGAGCAGCTGAGCTCTAGCTAGAGCTTCTGCTGGAGAGGAGGGAAGCGGTGGCGAGCGGTGCAAGGAGCGAGATATGCTCGGACTTCTAACAGGGTTAGAAGGAGCAGGGTCTCGCCCCGGCGACCGCGCCTTGCTCGTACCGACGCGTTGGCCTTGAGCATCCCGTGACCCGCCGGCTTGGCCACGTCCCAGCAAGCGTATGGTACCCTGGGTACCACGCCGCTGCTGGTCCGGCACCTCCTGAGAGGGGCGCGGTGCGTGCACGGACGCCGAAGTCTTGGAATGGGTTCGGTCGTCCGTCTTGTCCTTGGACTTGGCGGCGCCGTGAGTTTCCTCGCCGGCGTCCACCCTTCCGCCAGCGTCTACTGCACCAACCGTTGGTTCTGGTGGTGGTGGGATTGACGCGGACGGGCCTCCGACCTCCGAAGCTTTCTTTTTCGGCGGCATGTCGATGTAGTCGATGAAGCGGGCGAAGTTGGAGAAGGTTGCGCCCGCGTGGGCGCCGGATCAGGTTCGCACAACCTCAACGCCCCTACCTGGCGCGCCAAGGATGTCGGGGAAACTGATCGGCCACGAACACCTATGGGACCGGAGCCCCTTTTAGGTACGGCAAGGGAGCGGAGGGAGCACAAAGAGTAGATCGAGGGGCACACGCGAGCAGTTTACCCAGGTTCGGGCCGCACGGATGCGTAAAACCCTACTCCTGCTTCGGTTGTATTGAGTTCTTGGCTCGGGAGCAAGAAGATCTACAGTGCTAGCTACACCGAGTGTGGGAGTGATCAAGTTTCTGGAACCGAACCCCCCTCTACGTTGTGCATGGGCCTCCTTTTATAGCTCAAAGGGGTCACCGACAGGTGTCAACGTAGATGAGGGTAAAAGCATAAAATTGGTGGTAGTTGTAACAGTGCATGTACAGTGTATGTATAGTGGTCTATACCTAACCTTGACGGTGGGGGACAAGGGCATTGAATGCCCGTCGCCGTCACCCCAAAAGCGCCTGTCCGGGCGTCTCCGTTCGCCACGACGGAGTCCTCGTCATCGTGGCTTGCCACCGTGTACCCCAGGCTACACAGCTACCCGCCACGTGCCCCAGGAAGGGCCCCAGGGCGACGCGTGGCCAGGTGAGCTGGAGCGCAGGCACACAGTGAAAGCTTGCCGCGGCAAGCACCTTGCCGCGGTCGCTACCTTGCTGGGCCCGGAAGCTTGCCGCTCTCCGGGTCTTGCCGGGGCGCGCGATGCGCCACGGCATGACCTCTGAAATGCTGTTCTTTGGCCTTCCTGGCAAGCTCCTCTTGCCAGGGTCTTGTGCAGAAGGGATGATCTCGAGCCTGGAGCGGCCTTCCCGGCAAGCTCCTCTTGCCGGGGTCTTGTTTCTTAACTTGAATACTTTGTTCTTGAATGGCTTCAAGGGAACTAGAGCGGGCTTTGGCGGGCACGTGGTGAGCCTGACCACGGGACGCTGCTACTGCCCGTGCACAAGTCGGGATACTAAGGTACCCCTACTCTAGTACACCGACACTTGGTATATGACTTTTGCGTAAGCCTCCCGGGCAACGGCCCTAGAAATTCTTCTTGCTACTTCTCGAGCTTGCATTGTATTCTCTCTAAGAGGAAAGGGTGATGCAGCACAGTAGCATAAGTATTTCCCTCAGTTTTTGAGAACCAAGGTATTAATCCAGTAGGAGACCACTCGCGAGTCCCTCGCACCTGCACAAACAAATAAGAACTTCGCAGCCAACGCGATAAGGGGTTGTCAATCCCTTTATGGTCACTTATGAAAGTGAGATCTGATAGATAGGATGGTATAATATTTTGGTATTTTTGGATATAAGAACAGAAAGTAAATAAAGCAAAGTAAAGTAGATGGAAGATTAATATGTTGAGAATAGACCCGAGGGCCATAGGTTTCACTACTGGCTTCTCTCATGATACTAGAATTCTACGATGGGTGAACAAATTATTGTCGAGCAATTGATAGAAAAGTGCATAGTTATGAGAATATCTAGGCATGATCATTATATATAGGCATCACGTCCGTGACAAGTAGACCGAAGCGATTCAGCATCTACTACTATTAATCCACACATCAACCGCTATACAGCATGCATCTAGAGTATTAAGTTCATAAGAACAGAGTAATGCTTTAAGCAAGATGACATGATGTAGAGGGATAAACTCAAGAAATATGATATAAACCCCATCTTTTTATCCTCGATGACAACAATACAATACGTGCCTTGCTGCCCTTGTTGTCACTGGGAAAGGACACCACAAGATTGAACCCAAAGCCAAGCACTTCTCCCATTTCAAGAACTATAGATCTAGTAGGCCAAACCAAACCAATAATTCGAAGCACTTGCAAGGATATTATAATCATACATAAAAGATTTCGGAAAAGAATCAAATATTTCTCATATATAATCTTGATCATAAACCCACAATTCATCGGATCTCGACAAACACACCGCAAAATAGATTACGTCAAATAGATCTCCTCGAAGATCGAGGAGAACTTGGTATTGAGATCCAAAAAGAGAGAAGAAGCAATCTAGCTAATAACTATGGACCCGAAGGTCTATGGTAAACTACTCACAACTCATGGGTGATGCTATGGTGTTGATGTAGAAGCACTCCATGGTAGATCCCGCCTCCGGCGGAGCTCCGAAATAGGCCCCAAGATGGGATCTCACGGGAACAGAAGGTTGCAGCGGTGGAATTAGGGTTTTCTTTGTTGCCTCGATGTTTTCAGGGTACATGGATATATATATAGGAGGAAGGATGGCATCGAGGGAGCCAGAGGGGGCCCACGAGGGTAGGGGCGCGACCTGGACCCTCGTGGGCGCCTCCTTCATTCCCTCGCGTGTACTCCAAGTCTTCTGCGTAGATACGGTTCCAAAAATAACTCTCCCAAAGGTTTCATTCCGTTTGGACTCCGTTTGATATTCCTTTTCTGCGAAACCCTGAAATAGGCAAAAAACAGCAATCCGCACTGGGCCTTGGGTTAGTAGTTTAGTCCCAAAAATAATGTAAAAGTGTATAATAAAGCCCATTAAACATCCAAAATAGAATATATAATAGCATGGAACAATAAAAAATTATAGATACGTTGGAGACGTATCAGGGCGCGCCCCTGGGCTTGTGCCCCCCTCGGGAGTCCCCAGCACTAACTCTTTTGCTTATAAGTTTCCAAATATTCCAGAAATCCTAGAGGAGTCGCTAAAAATAGTTTCCAACCACCACATGTCTCTATTCCCCTGAGATCCCATCTTGGGGCCTTTTTTGGTACTCCAACGGAGGGGGATTCGGCCACAGAGGGCATCGACATCAATCTTACTGCCCCTCCGATGATGTGTGAGTAGTTTACCATAGACCTACGGGTCCATATCTAATAGCTAGATGGCTTCTTCTCTCTCTTTGATCATCATACAGTGTTCTCCTCGATGTTCTAGGAGATCTATTCAATGTAATCTTATTTTGCGGTGTCTTTGCTGAGATCCGATGAATCGTGGATTTATGATCATATCATCTTTGAATATTATTTGAGTCTTCTCTGAACTAGTTTATGCATGATTAAGATAGCTCTGTGTTTCTCTTCGATCTATCATTTTGGTATGGCTAACTAGATTGTTTTTCTTGCAATGGGAGAGGTGCTTTGTGATGGGTTCAATCTTGCGGTGTCCTCACCCAGTGTCAGAAGGGGTAGCGAGGAACGCATTGTCTTGTTTCCATTAAGGATAAAAAGATTGGGTTTATCTCATATTGCATGAGTTTATCCCTCTACATTATGGTATCTTGCTTAAGGTGTTTCTCTATTTTTAACATAATACTCTAGATGAATGCTGGATAGCTGTCGATGAGTGGAGTAATATTAGTAGATGTAGGCAGGAGTTGGTCTACTTATCATAGACGTGATGCCTATATTCATGATCATTGCCTTGCATGTCGTCATAATTTTGCGCTTTTCAATCAATTGCTCAACAGTAATTTGGTTACCCACCGTATGCTTTCTTCGAGAGAGAAGGCTCTAGTGAACCTATGGCCACATTGTCTATTTTCCATCGTATATTTTCAGATCTATAAAACCAAAAACCCAAAAATACTTTTCTTCAATTATTTCGGGTTTACTTTATTTCGCCTTTTACTTTTATTTTGAATCTATCTCTATCAGATATCACTCTTGCAAGTGACTGTGAAGGGATTGACAACCCCTTTTTCGCGTTGTGCGAAAGTGTTTGTTAGTTTGTGTAGGTGCATAGATTGGATACTTGCTTGTGCCTCCTACTGGATTGATACCTTGGTTCTCAACTAAGGGAAATACTTATCTCTACTTTGCTGCATCACCCTTTCCACTTTAAGGGAAAAGTCAACACAAGCTCAAGAAGTAGCAGGAAGAATTTCTAGCGCCGTTGCCGGGGATGTTCTACATCAGGCCTACCAAGTACTTGTCATAAACTATCATCTCTTTCACTTACATTATTTGCCATTTGCCTCTTATTTTCAGCTCCCCACTTCCAAAACATTTTCAGAGAAACACAAAAATATTTGCCTTCTTTCTGTTCGCCCTTTTATCTTACTTGGTTTGTTTGCTCGCTTACTTGCCATAAAGGTGTATTTTTTAAAATCAAAATAATAGTGTTTATGGATCCTCATCCACTTGCTAATCCTTTTAAAAGATACAATTATGTTGAACCATTTTCTAGTGAGTTGAGTGCACTAGATTATCATTATGAGGTTTTGCTTGAAATTTGCGAATCTGGAAATTGTGATGAAGTGTTAAAAGAAATTTATAAAGTGATTCACGATAGTTCGTAAAACAAAATCATGATTGCAATGATGTTATTATAAATTATATGAATGACAATTGTGCTAAGGATATGCAAAACCCCAATCTCGGGGATGCAAATTTGCTATGCCCACTACTTGTTGCAATGATCTTGATTGGGGTGATTCTTCGTATGATCTTGAAAATTTATTTAAACACCATGATGAATATGAGATTGATAATAATGTTTGCAATAATATTGAAAGTGGGTTTGAAAGAATGTCAACTTTTGATCCCACTATGTCGGGGAAACTGATCGCCCACGAACACCTATGGGACCGGAGCCCCTTTTCGGTACGGCAAGGGAGCGGAGGGAGCACAAAGAGCGGATCGAGGCGCGCACGCGAGCAGTTTACCCAGGTTCGGGCCGCACGGATGCGTAAAACCCTACTCCTGCCTTGGTTTTGTTATTGAGTTCTTGGCTCGGGAGCAAGAAGATCTACAGTACCAGCTACACCGAGCGTGGGAGTGATCAAGCTTCGGAACCCCCCCCCCCCTACGTTGTGCATGGGCCTCCTTTTATAGTTCAAGGGGTCACCGACAGGTGGCAACGTAGGTGAGGGTAAAAGTGTAAAAAATGGTGGTAGTTGTAACAGTGGATGTACAGTGCTCTGTACCTAACCTAGATGGTGGGGGACAAGGGCATTGAATGCCCGTCGCCGTCGCCCCAAATAGTGTAAAAAGCGTCCATCCGGGCGTCTCCGTTCGCCACGACGGAGGTCTCGTCATCGTGGCCTGCCACCGTGTCCCCCAGGCTGCACAGCCTTCCGCCACGTGCCCCTGGAAGGGCCCCAGGGCGACGCGTGGCCGGATGAGCTGGAGCGCGGGCACACAGTGGAAGCTTGCCGCGGCAAGCGTCTTGCCGCGGTTGCTACCTTGCCGGGTCCGGAAGCTTGTCGCTCCCCGGACCTTGCCGGGGCGCGCGATGCGCCACGGCAAGTCTTCTGAAATGTTGTTCTTCGGTCTTCCTGGGAAGCTCCTCTTGCCAGGGTCTTGCGCTAGAGGGGTGGTCTTGAGCCTAGAGCGGCCTTCCCGGCAAGCTCCTCTTGCCGGGGTCTTGTTTCTTAACTTGAATACTTTGTTCTTGAATGGCTCAAAAGGAACTAGGGTGGGCCTTGGCGAGCGCGTGGCAAGCCCTGCCACGGGACGCTGCTACTGCCCGTGCACAAGTCGGGATACTAAGGTACCCCTACTTTAGTACACCGACAGGAGCCCCCGGGCCTGGGCCACACACGGTGCCGAGCGCTGTTGGGCCAGGCCCAAAACAGTGCACGGACACACGCGGCCCACGGTGCGCCGTATCCCACTCCGTATTCGCCGCATCCCTCCCTAACGACACGCGTCGATTGCGGCGTCGTGGGAGAGATCGTGGCCTGTTTCTTTAATGGGAAAAAGCGGAACGTCCCCC
Organism: Secale cereale; assembly: GCA_902687465.1. NCBI lineage: Eukaryota > Viridiplantae > Streptophyta > Magnoliopsida > Poales > Poaceae > Secale > Secale cereale. Next base: position 263,767,293 of record LR738712.1, on the reverse strand, counting down.
GCCCCCCCTTAAAAGCAGAGGAAACAGGAGCAGTTTTCCCCATTGCTTCATTGCGTCTTCAACCTCCAGAAACCCCCGCCGCTCTTCTCCTCCTCAAAGGTCGAAAGAGAGCCGAGCTCCACCCCTCTTCCGCCGCCGCCAGCCTCCCCAGCGCCGCCGACCCCACTCGCCGTCCCCGCCATGGCCCCGAAGAGCGACAAGGCGAAAAACGCGAAGTCCGAGCGGGCGGCGAAGCTAGCAGCAATGCGGAAGAAGATTGTGGTCTTCCCGCCGAAGCTTGGCGCGAGGGAGCTGAAGGACAAGTTCTAGTTGTTCTGGTCGAGGGAGACGAAGGCTCACCCGCGCACCAGGGTCCTCCCCGCTGAAGCCTGCGACATGTTCCCGGGAGGTTACCCTTATTTTGCTCTGTTCTTCCATTGCGGTCTCTGTCCTCCGTACTCTGAGTTCTTCTGCGACGTTATGAACACGTATGGATTCCACCTTCTGGATTTTACCCTGATCGCAGTCTTAACCTTGGCCATTTTCGCACATCTGTGCGAAAACTTTGTCGGAGTCACCCCCAACGTAGCTCTCTTCCGCCATTTCTTCACACCTCGAGTAGAGTCTGGATCTCCTCTGTCTGGTGGCATCTCTTGGATCTTTAGGCTCAACAAGAAAGAGGCGTACTTGATTGGAGAGCTCCGCGGCAAGTGGGAGGAGTGGAGGGCCGATTGGTGCTGGGTTATGGAAGATGAACCTCAGCAATTTACCTCCCCGCGCCGAGTTGCAATAGTGTGCGGCAAGGATTGGAGTGACCTGGCCCAGGAGGACGAGAAGCTGAAGGTTGCCCTCACTAGGATCCTCCGCCTCCGGCAAGCCAATCTTACTGTAGGTGAGGTCGGGGCAGATTTCCTTCGCCGGCGCATCGCTCCCTTGCAGGAGAGGAAGCGGTCTGCTTGGGAGTTCGGCAACGCGGCAGACTGTATGAGGCTACGCCCCGGCCTCAACTACAACTTCATTGTCCTGGAGCTCAAGGGGATGATCCGGGAGCTATTCAAGCATGACCCCAAGCACCCGGAGTGGTTTGCCCCGTCGCTGGGAGTAGTTCCATTATGTAACAACTCTTCTCTTAGTGCCATCCGCGCGGCAATGCCGCTGTGCGATTCCCACGGGGTTGATCCCACTTGGCTAGCACCTTCTGACGAGACTGCACAAACTTTCTTCGACAACTTGGTTGAGCTGCCGATCAATCTTGATGAGAAGAAGGGTCTCACCCGCGACACCACCGACCGGGATTTGGCGTATATCGCCACCAGGATGGAGGAGGCAGCCGCAGCTGAGGCCGCGGGCGAGTTCGGGTACTCCTTGGACGAGGCGGACGCAGCGGACGCGTTGAGCCGGGCCGAGGAGGAAGAGATACTCAAACTGCTGAGGCCTGCCGGGCAGCCTGCCGGGACGAGCGAGGCTGCCGGGCAGGGCAAAGAGTCAAGTGAGCCCGCCAAGGAGGACGCCGAATCGGGCGACGACTCGGGCGACCCTTCAGAAGACTCAGGCGGGTCTTTGGGCCTCGACGACGCCTCCTCATCCTCGGAGAATTCTCCGCCACCACCAAGTCCCCCAGCTCCAGCGAGGAGGCGTCCCCGCAAAGCTGCAGTCGTGGCGGAGCGTCCGGCGGCCCCGCGGCCGCAGCGCTGCCCGACGCGCGCCACCGCGGCGGGCAAGGCCGTCAAGGGAGCGCCCCGCGCCTCTGCAACCGCTGGAGGAGGGTCTTCGCGCTCTGGTTCCATGGCTCCTTCCGCTCCCCGGGCCTCGGCGACGACCGGAGCGGGGTCTTCGCAGACCACCGACCCAGCGCCCGCCAAGCGCTCGAGGGAGCCTTCCCCTCCAGCTCCTCGCGCCGGAGCGCGCGAGACGGATTTCGACTTCTCCGTCCTCAGCTCCGACGAGGAGGAGGAAGAGTAAGTGGAGCAACTCTTATTTTTCTTCAGTTTGTTGTTCTTGTCTTGAATCTTCCTTGTCTGATTTTGTTCGATGCCTGCCCTTCAGGACCTTGGCGCAGAGGGTGGCGAAGAGGGCCAAGATCCCGGTGGTCGACCTCGAGGACGATCCCGTCGCAGCGGCAGGGGATGCGCCGGCGACGAGCTTGCCGGACCAGCCAGCTGCCCCGCAGGGCAGCCCCCAGCGCAGCCCCCAGCGTAAGTCCTTTGTTTACCTTTTCGCTTGTTGGGCGTGCGTGGGCTTCTCGTCCTTGCTAATGTCTTTCTTGTTTGCTTGTTGACTTGTGCAGAAGTGGAGCCGCAGCCTCAGGAGCGTCAAGAGACTGCTCCCGATGAGCCGCTCGTCCCACCCTCCCCGGCAAGGAGGAGCTCCCCGGCGAGGGAGAGCGCTTCGCCAAGGGCGGGCACCCCGCCAAGGGCGAGCACCCCGCCAAGGGTGGGCACCCCGCCAAGGGAAGGCGTCAGCGGCCCTCCGCCGGCAGGGGCTACTACCACGCCGCCAAGGGAGAACTCCCCGGCAAGGAACCCCGTAGAGGAAGAGGCCCGCACAGGTAACCCTTGTACTTTTCTTCTCTTGAATTCTTCTTTTTGGATATTTGCTTGACGATTCTTCTTTTTTTTTCTTCTGTCAGATCCGCCCGCCCCGGAGCCGATGGAGATAGAGGCCATCGCCGAGGAGGACGCGCGTGGCAATGCTGGCGACGCCACCACCGCTGAAGGGATGGCCGGCGCCGACGAGCTAGCCGCCGATGAGACCACCGCGGCCGCTGACGCGGCAGCAGGGGAAGGGACCGGCGACCGCACTGACGGCCCTGAGGCCGCAGGAGCGCCGGACGCTGCGCCGGCCGCCGACCCCTCCGCCGTCGCGGCTGGGCCGGGTGTTTATCTGGAGGCCGCCAACGGGGTCTTCATCCAAGTCCCGTGGGCATCTTCATCAAGGGCGCCCGTGGAGGGGGAGAGCTTCGATGGGGAAGTCCTTGCCTCCGCCGGGCTGAGGCTTGTCGACGCGCCCGGCAGCAGCAGCGAGCCCGAAGAGGAGCAGCTCCTGTGGAAACTCCTAGCTCTGTACCGCGCCAGGCAGGCCAGGCTGGAGTCCCGAGAGGCTCTGGCTGCCAAGGCAGGCGTCGATCTGGAGAAGCGCGCCGCGGAGCTCCGCGCCGCCAACCAAGCGGCTCTCCAGAACTTGGCGGAGGAGCGGGAGGAGCTCGCCGAGGCGCACCAGGCGTTCATCCTCGAGAAGGCCGAGGTTGAGGAGCAGCAACGACTAGCCGCCGAGGATCTGTCTCGGCGGGAGGGAGAGCTCAGGCAGCGGAAGGTCGACCTCGATAGCCACGAGGACGACCTTACCGCGCGCGAGCAGTCCATTGGCGGGGCTCTGCAGGAGGCGAGGGACACCACTGCTGCCGCAGAGACCGCCAAGAGGGACTTGGAGGCGAGGGTGGCGCAATTGGAGACGAGCTTGAAGACGAGCGAGGAGAGGATTGCCGCGCTCACGTTGGCGAGGGAGAAAGACGCCCACACCCACTCGGAGCTGCAAGTCCGTCTCTCCGACAAGGGCCTGGAACTCACCGCCGCCAAGGACTCCATCGCGGACTTGGAGCTGAAGCTGTCCACCCTCACGGAATCGCTTGACGGAGCCCGGAACAGGGAGATGAAGCTGAAGGAAGATCTCCGGGCTGAGAGGGCACTGTTAGAGAGCGCTGCCCTTACGCAGAACAACTTCAGGCAGACGGTGGAGCAGTGGACCGAGGAGCTCGTCGCCTCCGCCGCCAACATCGACAAGGAGATGGTGGCGCTGGGGACGGAGCACCTCGTGTACTTCCCCGACGAGAACCTCCCCCACAGCGCCAAGCTGAGCTTGTTCTTCAGAGGAGTGGCGCCGGCCCTCGCGCAGCTACGGGAAAGGCTCCCCACACAGCTGGCGAACGAGGCGCGCATGCTTTGCACGGGTACTGTGGAGCGAGTGCTGACGAAGATCGTCTACCGCAACCCCGGGATCAATCTTGACAACGTCCTCCGGACCTTGCCGCCCGACGCTGACCAGGAAGCGCTAAAGGCTCGAGTTGCCCACATCATGGCCAAGGTGGGGAAGATCAGGAGGGTTGACGGCGACCGTGTAGACTAGGTTGTTTTCTTTCTGCTTCCCTTGTCGCTGCCAATTAAGTCATGGACAGTAGTTTGTTAGAACAGCGACAAGTCATCTTGTAATATAACTTTATTTTGGGTAGTTAATGCAGAGTCATTTCCTTGTTCAACTCCTTTACTTTGTATGCTTCTCACCCTACGCTTCTAGGGAACTTGCCGGCAAAGGGACCCTTGCCGCGAGCGCTGAGTGCGGAACTTCAGCAGCCTGCCGGCAACGTCCCTACCGGCAAGAAACCTTGCCGTAGCTAGTCGCAGCACACTTAGATTGTTGAGCGAACTCGAAAATGAAGTAAGGGCGCGACACTTGTCGCAGCTCACTTAAGCCGTTGAGCGTGCTCGAAACAAAGTAAGGGCGTGGCTAGCCACGGGTAGGTTCCTCCGCGCACAGGTTTTCCATACAAAGCGTGGTCGTTCAAGGAAGATAACTAAGAATTTTAAAATTTTGAATGCTCAAACTTTGGCAACTTAGCTTTTGTGTGCGGTTTGCTTCCCGGCAAGGCAAAGCTTCCTTGAACGGCACTTGGTCCATACTACGGTTTCCTTCGCCCCC
>LR738712.1:263749573-263762526 GCA_902687465.1 Secale cereale | reverse complement strand
CCCCCCCCGGGCAAACTTGTGCGCGAGGAATCCTTCTTCTGCTTGAGAAAAGGAAGAAAATGGAGGAAACATAGATATGGAGCCTTGCGGCTCGTTATTGCTTACTGGAGGTGTGTGCTGCACAAAGTGTCAGGTAATACATGCAAGAAAAATGACAAGGCATGAAACGACAAGTCGTGCGAAGCAAAAAAGCTTTACTCATGCACGGGGTCTGCGCCCGGCTTTGTACAAAGGTTTACATGCAACAGCGGCAAGACTTGTACAAAAGGTGGTTGCCGGAGCGGATCACGACAACCGTGCCTCATGGGTGAAACTTGCGAAGATGCTCAATGTTCCAGGAGTTGCTCACCGGTAAGCCTTCTTCGGTCTCAAGGCGGACAGCGCCGGGCCTTGTGACTTGTCTCACCCGATAAGGGCCTTCCCACTTCGGTGTCAACTTGTTGGAATTCTTGGCGGACTGAATGCGCCGAAGAACAAGGTCGTCTTCCTCGAGACTTCTGGCTCTAACTTTGCGGCTATGGTAGCGGCGCAAAGCTTGCTGGTATCAAGCAACTCGTACAGCAGCCTGAAGACGGTTCTCCTCGAGGAGCAGTGCATCATCTTGCCGCAGCTGCTCTTGCTCGAGCTCATCGTAAGCGAGCACTCGAGGAGACCCGTATACGAGTTCCGTGGGGAGAACTGCCTCTGCTCCATAGACAAGAGCAAAGGGTGTCTGCCTGGTGGCTCGATTTGGTGTCGTCCTGATTGACCAAAGAGCCGCCGGCAACTCCTCAATCCAGTTTCTTCCGCACCTGTGCAGCCTGTCGAAAGTTCTTGTCTTGAGCCCGCGCAGCACTTCAGCGTTTGCCCTCTCCGCTTGACCATTGCTCCTCGGGTGAGCAACAGAAGCGAAGCAGACCTTGGCGCCAAGGTCTTGGACGTACTGCATGAAGGTGCGACTTGTGAACTGTGTGCCGTTGTCGGTGATGATCCTGTTAGGGATTCCGAAACGGCAAACAATTGACCTGAAGAACTTGACTGCTGACTGTGCGGTCACCTTTCTCACCGGTTCCACTTCCGACCACTTTGTGAACTTGTCGATGGCGACGTACAAGTACTCAAAGCCCCCGACTGCGCGGGGAAAGGGGCCGAGGATGTCGAGCCCCCAGACCGAAAAGGGCCAGGACAAAGGGATCGTCTGGAGAGCTTGAGCTGGCTGATGTGTTTGCTTGGCATGGAACTGGCACGCTTCACACCTGGTTACTTGTGCAGTTGCATCTTGGAGGGCTTCTGGCCAAAAGAAACCTTGCCGGAACGCCTTCCCGGCAAGTGCTCTTGCGCCAATGTGGTGGCCACATATGCCTCCATGTATCTCTGCCAACAGCTTCTGTCCGCCTTCCCGGCAAATGCACTTCAATCTGACACCATTGAGTCTTCTTCTGTATAGTTCATTGCCGATGAACTGGTACATACTTGACTGCCTGGTTATTCTCTCTATCTCTTCTGGCTCTTCGGGAAGTTCTCCAGTTTGAAGAAAATGGACAATTGGCTGTGCCCATGCTGGAGCCTGAGGCTCAACAACAAGGACTAAAGGCATCATTGCTGCTGCGGGAATGTCAGCTTCTACGGCAAGAACCTGCGGCTCTGCCGGAGCTGAGCGTTCCCTGGCAAGCCTGACGGGGCAAGACTTGTCGGGAACGCCTGCTTCAACTGTACGAACCCTAGGGTCCGCAGGAGCAGACTGTTCCTCAGCAACTCGGTCGTTGACCTTTTGGGGACCTTGGCGGCGGCTTCAGGAAGTTCCGCCGGCAAGTAGTCGCCGGAGACCAACTTTCTCTTCTTGCTTTGCCCAATTGATGGTGTAACGGATGGCTGAGTTAGCTTGAGCATGAAGGTTCCTGGTTCCACGGGTAGCTTCAATGCAGCACACTTTGACAGGCCGTCTGCGATGTCATTTTGAGCCCTCGGAACATGCTCCATCTGTATGCCTTCAAAGTGTTCTTCAAGCTTTCTCACTTCTTCTACGTAAGCTTCCATCAATGGGCTCTGGTAGCTCTTGCTTACTTGTCGGACAACCAACTGCGAATCTCCCCGCACGATCAGCTTCTTGATCCCAAGTTCCGCTGCAATTCGGAGGCCGGCAAGCAGACCCTCATACTCTGCAGTATTGTTTGTCGCTTGCTCCTTGGGAAAGTGCATTTGGACAACGTACTTGAGGTGCTCTCCGGTGGGTGCGACAAGAAGCACACCAGCACCGGCGCCTTGCAGCGAGAAGGCACCATCGAAGTACATTATCCATTCTTTGCTCGCTTCTTTGACGGGGATGCTTGTCTCTTGTATTTCTTCGTCTGGCGTTGGTGTCCATTCTGCTATGAACTCTGCCAAGGCTCTGCTCTGGATAGTTGAAGTACTTTCAAACTTGAGACCAAAGCTCGACAACTCCAGTGCCCACTCAACAATCCTCCCTGTTGCCTCTGGGTTTTGCAGTATCCTTTTAAGTGGAAAGCGAGTGACCACTGTTATCTCATGTGCTTGGAAGTAATGGCGCAGCTTTCTCGAGGCCATGAGGAGATCGAAAAGCAGCTTCTGCACCCCAGAGTATCTTGACCTAGCCCCCTGCAAGAGGGAACTGACAAAATAAACTGGGATTTGCACCATCTTCTTTCGCACTTCTCCTTGTATCTGCGCAGACTCGTCCTTGTCGGGGCCAGAGCTTGTCGGGGAAGCCCCCTGCTTGTCGCTGGATGCGCTTGCCGGGGCTGTGGGTTCCTCCTCTGCCTCCCTTTCCGCTACCAACGCAGCACTAACCACTTGATTGGTCGCTGCTAAGTATAGCAGCAACTTCTCTTGTGGCTTAGGTGCGACAAGTATTGGAGTGGAGGACAGGTATCCTTTCAAGTCCTGCAGCGCTGCCTCTGCTTCCGGAGTCCATTTCATTGGACCCGCCTTTTTCAAGATTTTGAAAAATGGCAGGGCGCGTTCTGCAGACTTAGAAATGAACCTGCTGAGGGCAGCCACACAACCAGCAAGCCTCCGTACATCCTTGACGCGCTTCGGGGCTTCGATCTGCTCGATGGCTTTGATCTTGTCGGGATTAGCTTAAATCCCCATCTGGGACACAAAGAACCCGAGAAGCTTGCCGGAGGGGACTCCGAAGACGCACTTCTCGGGGTTGAGCTTGAGTTGTATCTTGCGCAGGTTTGCAAAGGTTTCTTCTAGGTCTTGAATCAGGGTATCTTTGTCCTTGCTCTTGACCACTATATCATCCATGTAAGCTTCTACATTCCTGTGTATCTGTGGCTCAAAAGCAGTGTGGACTACCCTTGCAAACGTTGAACCCGCATTCTTCAATCCAAAGGGCATGCGTATGAAGCAATAAGTGCCACATGGAGTAATGAACGCGGTCTTCTCTTCATCTTCCTCAGCCATGAATATCTGGTGATACCCGGAGTATGCATCAAGAAATGAAAGCAACTCACATCCAGCCGTGGAGTCAACGATCTGGTGAATGCGCGGCAAGGGAAATGGATCCTTGGGACAAGCTTTATTCACATCAGTGAAGTCTATACAAAGTCTCCACTTCCCATTAGCCTTGCGCACGACAACTGGATTGGCCAGCCACATGGGATGAAGTACACCTCTAACAAGGCATGCTGCTTCCAACTTCTTGTTCTCTTCAGCTATAAACTCTTGGCGCTCCACCGCTTGCTTCCTGACCTTCTGCTTGACGGGCCGTGCATGAGGACAAACGGCAAGCTTGTGCTCAATTACTTTCCTGGGAACACCGGGGATGTCAGACGGTTGCCATGCAAACACGTCCACATTCGCCCGCAGGAAAGCAACGAGCGCGCTTTCCTATTTAGGATCAAGCGTAGCACTGATGGTGAAGGTACCACCAGTGCCATTCTCCTTGGCGGACACCTTTTTGGTTGCAGGTGGAGCAGCCATTCCCTTCTTGCACTTGCCGGTGGAGCTCGATGGTGCGTCCTCGACGGCAGCGCAACACTCTGAAGAGGTGCGTTTGCCGGAGTGGGCCTCAGAGCTCTTGCCGGACTTGGTCTTGTTCCTCCCCCCGGGAGCTTCAGCGGCAAGTGTCTTGCTGTCTGCCGCGGCTGCTGCATCCCGGTAGATCTTGTCGGCGCAGATAAGCGCGTCCTTCTTGTCACCGGGGAAAGAGATGACGCTTATTGGCCCTGGCATCTTGAGCATGTTGTAAGCATAGTGAGAGGCTGCCATGAACTTGGCGAGCGCCGGACGGCCAAGTATCCCATTGTATGGCAACGGGATATCGGCAACGTCGAAGGTGATCCTCTCAGTCCTGAAGTTTAGCTCTCCGCCAAAGGTTACTGGCAGTGTAATCTTCCCCTTCGGTTTGCTCCTTCCCGGGTTGATCCCTTGGAATGTCCCGGTTTCTTCGAGCTCGCTGTCGGGGATCTGTAGCTTCCGGATCACAGCGGAGGAGATCAGGTTTAGGCCAGCCCCGCCGTCAACCAGCATCTTGGTGACCTTGAGGTTGCGGATGGTTGGCGAAACCAACATCAGCAAGCACCCGACCGCAGTTGTGCGGTCAGGGTGATCCTCAATGTCGAAGATGATGGGCGTGATGGACCACTTCAAAAGTTTGCGCGACTCGACGGGTGGCTCTGCTGCATTGACTTCCCGCACCCATTGCTTGAGTTGGTGGTGGGAAGTATGCAGAGAGGCACCTCCATCGCCGCACAAAACTTCTGTGGCCTTCTGGAACTCCTGCTCGCTGTTGTCTCCGTCATCCATGTCCTCGTCGTCGTCTTCGTCCTCGTCCTTGTCGCGGCCGCGGGGAGGCCTATCTCCTTGCCGCTGCTTGGCCTTGCCGCGGCGTCCTCCCCGGCCATTAAATGGCCGCTTCTTGCCGGACTCTCCTCCGCCTCCCTGGGCCTTCTCCTTGTCGCGTCGCTCGTACTCAGCCTTCTGCTGCTCGACGAGGTATTCGACCCTTTTGCAGTTCTGGAGATCGTGGCCCTTGGTACGGTGGATCTTGCAGTACTGCTTGTCGGAGCCGTCCTGCTTGTCGGCGGCTGCTACAGGGGCAGCTTCCTTGCCGGAGCTACCAGCCTAAGCTTTCTTGGCGCCAGCCTCCTTGCCGGACTGCTCGACAGCTAGTACTTCCTTGTTCTTCTTCTTCTTATTGTTCCGCCGCCGGTTTTTCCTTGCTGGGGCGGTTCCTCACTGTCCGTTCCCCCTGCTCCAACATCCTCTCCGGGGAGTCTCCTCCCCTCTTCAGCGCGTGCGCACTTGTCAGCCAGAGCGTAAAGCTCACTGACGTCTCGTATCTTGCACATCGCCATCTCCTCCCTCATCTGACGGTTACGCACGTTCTGATGGAACGCGCTAATAACCGCGGCAGGGTGGACGTCCGGGATGTTGTGCTGGACGCGGCTGAATCTCTGGATGTATTTCTGCAGGGACTCTCCTTCCTTCTGGGCAAGAATGTGAAGGTCGCTCTCCTGGCCATGGGGCTTGTGGCCGCCCATGAAGGCGCCGACAAACTGGTGGCACAGGTCTGCCCAAGAAGATATGGAGTTCTCCGACAAGTGCATGAGCCAACATCTGACATTGGGCTTGAGCACAAGCGGGAAGTAATTCGCCAGAATCTTCTCATCCCGTCCCTCGGCAGCCTGCACCGCAATGGTGTAGATACTGAGGAACTCCGATGGATGGGTCTTGCCGTCGTAATTCTCGGGTACGTCAGGCTTGAAGTTCTTCATGCTGGGCCACTAGACTTGCCGCAGCTCTCGGGTGAACGCAGGGCAACCTGCCGCGTACGGCAAGTCGCCTGGTTCACCGGGCGCGTGCATGTCGACAGCGGTCCCAGCGCGCTGGTCGGACTGTCGTCGCGCTTCTCTTCGACGCTCGATGCGAGTCCGAGCGTCTTCTTGTCGCCTGTCGTCAAGGACTTGGCGTTGATCGCGGCGGGCTCGTGGATCCGACGACGCCGTGGAGTCGTCGTCGATGTTGATCCGGCGAGTCGGCGATTTCTGCTTCCACGGCGGGGAGTGCACGGTAGTTGCACCCCCGGCGATCTTGTCTCCATCAGCCCGCGCCTGGCTGACTTGCCGCGGCCGTGATGTTGCCGGCTGCTGCGGCGTGTCATTGTTGGCGAAGGCGATGATGCTTTGAATGGTAGCCCTCCAGTCTTCGGCCTTGTCTGCCGCTGGAGGAAAGTCGAGTAGTAGCTGAGCTCTAGCTAGAGCCTCTGCTGGAGTGGAGGGGAGCGGTGGCGAGCGGTGCGAGGAGCGAGATATGCTCGGACTTCTAACATCGTTAGATGGAGCAGGGTCTCGCCCCGGCGACCGCACCTTGCTCGTGCCAGCACGTTGGCCTTGAGCGTCCCGCGACCCGCCAACTTGGCCTTGTCCTAGCAAGCGGATGGTACCCTGCGTACCATGCCGCTGCCGTTCCGGCACCTCCTGAGAGGGGCGCGGCGCGTGCACGGACACCGAGGTCTTGGAGTGGGCTCGGTCGTCCGTCTTGTTCTTGGACTTGGCGGCGCCGTGAGTCTCCTCGTCGGCGTCCGTCCTTCCGCCAGCGTCTACCCCACCAACCGTTGGTTCTGGTGATGGTGGGATCGACACGGACGGGCCTCCGACCTCCGAAGCCTTCTTCTTCGGCGGCATGTCGACGAAACTATCGAAGTTGGTGAAGTTGCTGAAGATTGCGCCCGCGTGAACGCCGGATCGGGTTCGCACCACCTCGACGCCCCCTACCTGGCGCGCCTAAGATGTCGGGGAAACTGATCGCCCACGAACACCTATGGGACCGGAGCCCCTTTTCGGTACGGCAAGGGAGCGGAGGGAGCACAAAGAGCGGATCGAGGCGCGCACGCGAGCAGTTTACCCAGGTTCGGGCCGCACGGATGCGTAAAACCCTACTCCTGCCTTGGTTTTGTTATTGAGTTCTTGGCTCGGGAGCAAGAAGATCTACAGTACCAGCTACACCGAGCGTGGGAGTGATCAAGCTTCGGAACCCCCCCTACGTTGTGCATGGGCCTCCTTTTATAGTTCAAGGGGTCACCGATAGGTGGCAACGTAGGTGAGGGTAAAAGTGTAAAAATGGTGGTAGTTGTAACAGTGGATGTACAGTGCTCTGTACCTAACCTAGACGGTGGGGGACAAGGGCATTGAATGCCCGTCGCCGTCGCCCCAAATAGTGTAAAAAGCGTCCGTCTGGGCGTCTCCGTTCGCCACGACGGAGGTCTCGTCATCGTGGCCTGCCACCGTGTCCCCCAGGCTGCACAGCCTTCCGCCACGTGCCCCTGGAAGGGCCCCAGGGAGACGCGTGGCCGGATGAGCTGGAGCGCGGGCACACAGTGGAAGCTTGCCGCGGCAAGCGTCTTGCCGCGGTTGCCACCTTGCTGGGTCCGGAAGCTTGTCGCTCCCCGGACCTTGCCGGGGCGCGCGATGCGCCACGGCAAGTCTTCTGAAATGCTGTTCTTCGGTCTTCCTGGCAAGCTCCTCTTGCCAGGGTCTTGCGCTAGAGGGGTGGTCTTGAGCCTAGAGCGACCTTCCCGGCAAGCTCCTCTTGCCGGGGTCTTGTTTCTTAACTTGAATACTTTGTTCTTGAATGGCTCAAAAGGAACTAGGGTGGGCCTTGGCGAGCGCGTGGCAAGCCCTGCCACGGGACGCTGCTACTGCCCGTGCATAAGTCAGGATACTAAGGTACCCCTAGTTTAGTACACCGACACACTACTTTGGAGATTGTTCAATCTTATGAATTTTTTGATAAAAGTGGGCTTGGAGAAGTAATGACTTTTTTCTATGTTAATCCCACTATTTTGGAATATTGTCAACTTTGCATGCATGTGGGTCATGTAGAAAATATGTTATGTGATGGATATATTGTTGAATTTGATTATGATCCTACATGCAAATATTATGAGAGAGGGAAATATGGTTGTAGAAATCTTCATGTTACTAAATTACCTCTCCTCATGTTGAGATTGTCAATGTTTTATTTTTTTCTACCTTGCATATGCTAGTTTTTGCTTGGCTTGATAATTTTTTTGCTTATAAATTGCCTATGCATAGGAAGTACGTTAGACTTATATGTGTTTCTCACATGTTCTTTTTGCTTCAATTCGTTTCTTTGTGTGAACATCATTAAAATAATCAATGCCTAGCTAAAAGGTTTTAAAGAAAAGCGCTTGTTGGGAGACAACCCAATATTTTTATTTTATATTCTTAAATAAAATATACATCTTAGCCTCTGGTTAGATGTGTTTTCATGTTTTAAGTTAGTGTTTGTGCTAAGTAAGACCATTGAGATGGTTTGGAAGATTGTTGATTTGATTTTGCTGCAAAACACAAACTTTTGCATCTAGTACAAAAAATTCTATAATTTTCTGGAGCGTGATAATTTTCTGGATTTTTTACACTAGATTGATATAAACAATTCCCATGTTGCCCAAATTGTTCAGAATTTTTAGAGTTGCAGAAGTATGCAAAGTTTTCAGTTTGCTACGGACTGTTCTGTTTTTGAGATCCCGTCTTGGGGCCTTTTCTAGTACTCCACCGGAGGGGAATTCGATCACGAAGGGCATCTAAATCAACCTTGCTACCCCTCCAATGATGAGTAGTTTACTACAGAACTACGGTTCCATAGCTAGTAGATAAATGGCTTCTTATCTCTATTTGATCTTCAATACAATGTTCTCCTCGATGTTCTTGGAGATCTATTCAATCTAATCTTCTTTTGTGGTGTGTTTGTTGAGATCCGATTGTGGATTTATGATCTGATCATCTATGAATATTATTTGAGTCTTCTCCGAACTCTTTTACACATGATTAAGATAGCTTTGTATTTCTCTTCGATCTATCAATTTGGTTTGGCCAACTAGATTGGTTTTTCTTGCAACGGGAGAGGTGCTCTGTGATGGGTTGAATCTTGTGGTGTCCTCACCGAGTGACAGAAGGGGTAGCGAGGCACGTATTGTGTTGTTTCCATTAAGGATAAAAAGAAGGGTTTTATATCATATTGCATGAGTTTATCCCTCTGCATCATGTCATCCTGCTGAAGGCGTTACTTTGTTTTTAACTTAATACTCTAGATGCATGCTGGATAGCAGTCCATGAGTGGAGTAATAGTAGTAGATGCAGGCATGAGTCGGTCTACTTGTCACAGACATGATGCCTATATTCATGATCATTGCCTTGAATGTTGTCATAATTTTGTGCTTTTCTATCAATTGATCAACAGTAATTTGTGTACCCACCGTATGATTTCTTCGAGAGAGAACCTTCTAGTGAAACCTATGTCCCCCGGGTCTGTTTTCCATCATATATTTTCAGATTTATAAAACGAAAAACCCAAAAATACTTTGCTGCAATTATTTTGTGTTTACTTTATTTTGCCTTTTAATTTTATTTTGAATCTATATCTATCAGATCTCACTCTTACAAGTGACCATGAAGGGTTTGACAACCCCTTTTCCGCATTGCGTGCAAGTGTTTGCTAGTTTGTGAAGGTGCATAGATTGGAGATCTGCTTGTGCCTCCTACTGGATTTACACCTTGGTTCTCAACTGGGGGAAATACTTATCTCTACTTTGCTGCATCACCCTTTCCCCTTCAATGAAAAAATCAACACAAGCTCAAGAAGTAGCGTACAATCACGACCACCATTGACCGATTTAATCAACTACACGTGTAGAATTTTCTGCTGACGGGATCCGCCAATTTTCTCTTTTCTCGTACACGAGTATTTTACACGCTTCATCTGTGTTGTGTGTTTCCCCCGCACAAGTTTCGAATTTCATAGTGATATTTTCATTAAGCACGTGATTTTAGAATTTATTCCTCCCACCATATCCCCACCCATCACATTTCTGAAGTATCTCCCCACCCCCCTCCCGGCATCTCAAATTGTTGCCGCAACCACAGCTTCAACCACATCTACGTTCTGCCCGAACATCGTCAATTCTATCAGGTAACCCACCAATCTCTATCACGGCCCTAGCCTGATTGCTTAAATGGCACCTGCGAAACATCTTGATGCCTGCAAATCCCCACCACCCCTACTCCAGAGCATCGTTGCGTAAGCCCAACCACATATCACGTGGAGATCGAGGAGCTAATGGCGGTCGATGGAGCGATGGCAGTTGTGCGTCTGAACCCGGAGGAACACATTTCCTTCGATGCCGTCGACTTGGGACGGGCTGTGGCCCAGATGAAGTGCCCCTGCAACTACCCCTCGGGATTCACCAAGTATGAATTGACCAGTTCAATCTTACCAATACGAGTTGACTATGTTTTGTACGATTGATGTATTAAGCATGTTGTAGTAAACATGCCTAACCCCTCTTAGTTATTTTGCATACCTTTTTATAAAAAACTGGGCCATTCTCTGCTCTTGGAGCATTCGCCTTGTGATGTTTAACTCTGTCAATTTCATTTTTATTAGTACCAGTCTTAGTAGCTATACTAGGTTGTCTGTAGTTAAACGTGCCTTGTTTATTTCGGTATTGCACACTGTGTGATGTTCAAGTATGAACTATCCAACTCAATTTCACCAATACCAGCTACAAACTTACAATACATGACTTAGGATGTCGTTAGGCCTGGTGTGGCTAATAGTTCTATCCATTTTTTAATACATCCCTTTGCTACCGTGCTACTTTTCGCAATGAAGATATCACTAGAGATGTTGTCGTTTTATTTCCATTTGTTATTTTTGGTAGATGTTAATTTTCAGTTTTAGTTAACATGCCTTTCCATGTACTTACGCAGGGCCATAATGGGCGATTCTATTGTTTGCCGTTGAGGTTAGATGCATCTCATGTCTTATTGTATTTTACATCATTTGTGGAATTGCAGTTTAGCTTGTAACATTTACTAGCTTCTGGTACGTACACACGTCAATGGCACTGATCCACGCTTAGACTTCACTACAAGAAATATGTTAATACGTGACGGATTTCCGATGACGTTCTGAGAAACTGTCACAATCTATGACAGCTATACAAAAATTGTCATGAAATCCGTCACGCATCCGTGAACTATAGATCACCATAGGGGTAGTTCCATAAGTCGAGTTGACTGCGTTCTCTTTCAAGCCATCAAAACTGTCATGGATTTGATGTGTGTGACGTGTCGATCCATAGTTGGACCACGTCATGTAGTGTGTTGGAACAGAATAGGCATTTGAGCTGCTCTGTTAGTCTAGTTTTTTTTTTCTGTTTTCCTCGCCATCTGAACGGAATAGCTGTGTGAGTGAGCTGACACGTCAGTCTGCTATTGTGGATTTTAATTAAAAAAATATGGAGTCCCAGGGCACTCGAACTTGGGACCTCCAGTACACGTCATGTCTTCTTGACCAATAGAGTATACAAGCACTAGTGGTTTCGTTTGAGATATCCTCATATATAATAGTAGTAGCACTCTACAAGCGCACGCTCCTACATACATGAAAAAGTGCATGGTCAAATAACAATACTAAAATAGTGCGGAAGCCTGGATCCAACATAGAGCCTGCTGATTTCCGTGTTATCTATAATTAACATAGTACATTTAGTACTCCCTCCGGTCCTTTTTAGTTCGCATATAATATTTGTCTGAAGTCAAGCCTTGTAACATTTGACCAACTTTACAGAAAAAGATATCAACATTCACAATTTGAAATTGACATTATTAGATGCGTCATGACTTTAATTTTCATATGGTGTAACTTTAGTATTATAGATATTAGTATTTTTTCATATAAATATGGTCAAACTTTGCGTAGTTTGACTTTGAAAAATTCTAATATGTAAATTAGATATCAAATGTTTAATCATTTCACAAAAAGCTATAAAGTAATTTTTAAAATGTTTACTAAAATATATGAGTAATAATATATCAAAATAATTACTAGTGATAATAGATAGCTTAAATTTATTAAAAAAACATAATTGGTCGATGTTCACTCAAAACAATATGAGTAATATATGAAAATAGTCCAAAAATGTTCTTTGGGTATTCTAATGATTGGAAATAAAATTGTTACAACTATTTAGGATAAACAACAAAATAACGCCTTTTAAATATACTAGGCATATATGAGCATCTTCTTTTGCACTATGTTCATAAAAATATACTAGACATATGATAAATACAATGTTTAGTTTTTTAAACATGAATAAAATGTTTCGTGGTACATTGGGCCAATTTCAAATTATCCCGAGCTACATTGTGATCTTTTCAACTATTTTTCACATCATTTCTCCTACAAACATTTTCTATATTTAATACACACCATCGGAAGTCCCTACAAACATTGTGAGCTCAAATTTGGACACTTTTGGGTTGGTTTGCAATTTTTAAAGCATTATTTGATTTCCCAGCGAGTAAAAAGGGCAAAACGCTCGTTGGTTCAACGTAACTTGCAAATAAGCTCAAAAAGGGATTAAAATTGGCATGGTATCAATATAGGACCCATCTAGGGTGTGGTAAAAACAATGTTCAGGAAATCGGTAATCGGTAACTGCTCGGTCAGTTAGGGAGTAGGGATTAATCGTGAATCGGCCAATTAATCGGTCGAGCATTAATCGGTCATTTTTTTTATAAATCCCAGAATCCCGGTGTGGAGACCAGATTTTCGCCACGTAAAAATGAAATTTAAATGGCCTCATATGAAAAAGTACCCAATATGAAGAAAAAAATGAACATGAAAGTTATTTGTACCAGCAAGGCGAACAACTTTTATGCTTTCGATTATTTTGATCCAAGGTCATATGTCACATGTGAGTTCAAAAAACCAAACTGTTATATGAGTGTACGTGTGTATGACAATTTGACAACAATGCTCTAAAATATGATATATTCAACAAGTATGGCAGCAATCATTATGGCAACAAGTTGACAACAAGGATGGGGGACGGGGTAGATGCGAGAGGAGGGGGAAGCAGCGAGGAGGGGCGGGAGAGGAAGGGCCGCTGTTGGCTGGCGGCGGGGTAATGGCGGGGG
>LR738712.1:263663764-263749463 GCA_902687465.1 Secale cereale | reverse complement strand
GCGAGGAGAGGAGGGAGAGGGAGGGCCGGCCACGCCGTTGGCCGCCGGTGGGGGGGCGGCGGTGCTAGGTGGGTAGCGCAGGCGGCGGCGCGGGGTGGACTTCTCTGGTCTACCAGACCTAACACCACATACGGGTGAGGATTGAGGAGAGATGAGGGGGGCTAATATTTTACTTTTACAGTATGCCCCCTGGGAGTCCAGCGATTAATCGGTCTGCAACAGATTAATCGGTTGTCAGACGATTAATCGGCCGATTAATCCCCAGGCCGAGTAACACTGGCGAGTACATGTAATTTACAAGGTGGATGGCCGAGCAGCGATTAATCGGCCGATTAATCGTCTACTCGGTCGATTTTTTGAACAATGGGTAAAAATTTGACATCGTTACATGAAAAAATGGATGCACTTTGTGTACAAACTATACACTCTCTAGCGAAGTATCACCGTTTTGAATGGAAATCACCACCTAACACACATGACTCAATTTTGTCAAAACATTTCTCTTTCACACTTCTTATATGTTTAATACATACCATTGGAAGTCTCATGCTCAAATTTGGCCACTTTTTCGGTTGGTATGCAATTTTGTAAGCATTTTTTTCTAGCCATTAAAAAGGTCAAAATGTTCTTCCATTCAAAATAATGTGCAAATGAGTTCGGAAAGGGAGGAAACTTGGCATCGTGTCATCATAGGACCCCTGTAGGGTATGTTAAAATTTTGAGAGCATTACGACAACAATTGGAAGCACTTCATGTATAAACTATAAACTGAACACTCTCGTGAAGTTTCTTGGTTTCGAATGGAAACCACCACCTACCATATATAACTCAATATTTCCACATCATTTCTCCTTCAAACTTCATATGCTTAATACACACCGTTGGAAGTCTCATCCTCAATTTTGGCCACCTTTTGGGTTGGTTTGCGATTTTTAAAGCATTAATTGATTTTCATGCCATAAAAAAGGGTGCAATGGTCTTTCGTTCAAAAAAACATGCAAATGAGCTCGAAAAGGGATGAAATTTTGCATGGTTTCGTAATAGGACCATCATAGGGTGTGGTAAAACTTTGGGAGCATTACGGGGGAAACGAATGTACTTCATGTAGAAATTGAGCACTCTCCAACGAAGAAAAACACTCGCCTACAACATAAAACTTTGTCTATGTTGAATACACCATTGAAAGCACGTGGACTTCTTAGAATCAGTAGCTTCTTTGAGGAAGAATTTAGGTTTTGAGAGATAATGGACTACGGTTGAAGACGTAGCGATGATTGCTTTATTTGTTGGTCTTGAAGTTGTTTCTACACTCAGCAATAACCATCACATGTCACCTATCAATTTTTTCTTTTGTATTTTTCGGGTTCATTTGCTAATATTGAAAATGCAATTAAAAACGCAATTTGTTTCTATTTTTTTAAATGTTCATATATTTAAAAACATAGATTTATACGGAAAAAAATATTCGCTTGTTAAAAAACAAATATTCATGCATTAAACATATATTCGGATATGGCATAATAATGTTTTCAGATATACATAAATTGTCAAACATATAAGTAAAAAAATAAATGCGAAAAAGTAGGAAAACTGGATTAATAAAAAACAACAACAGAAAAACATAAAACAACAATTAAAAACTATCTGGACCGGCTGTTTTTCGATGCTGGGCCAAAGGTAACCATAGCACACTAGGGTTCCCAGACATGTATGCACCGTAGTGCAATCCCTGCGTTCTGATTCGTTTATCGGGACCTCCCACGGATCGTGGAGCATCCACTGTCGAGCCCTCGAACATCCAACGGCTGACACTCGTCCCTCTTTCTCTCTTCTTTCTCCCTGCACCCCCTTGTGCCGCCGGCTTCCTGCTCCACCAACTCCCTTCTAAATCTCGTGGTCGTTCTCTGTTCCCCTCCTCCTCCCCCACGATTCTTCTGTAGCTTGGGTTGTTCGGCGGCCGCGCCGAGGAAATCAACGCCGCTGACACTTGCCATGATGCGATGCCATGCGACGTTCTCCTCTCCCCAAGCGCTATCAGCGTCCTCTAGTTCCCGAGCTGTTGCTGCGGCGGCGTCATCCTCCAGTGCCCGAGCGGCGGCGGCGGCGGCCTCCAGTGCCCAAGCAGCGGCACCCTCGTTTTCTTCAGAGGCGGGGCCGGTCTCGTTTTCTTCAACGGCGGCGCCCGCCTCGTTTTCTTCAGTGGCGCCGCCGGCCACTGGTGGTCTGTTCTTCCCAAGCGGCGGCTCCCTGTGCGGGCTCCTCACCCCGAGCGACGGCAGCCTGTGTGGGCACCTCGTCCCGAGCGGCGACAGGCTGTGCGAGCACATCTTCCCAAGCGGCGGCAGCCTGTGCGAGCACATCTTCTTGAGCGGCGGCGATTCAGCGAATCTTGATCGTACTAGTGTGGTGCTGATCATGATTCATCTCGTGCTCGTGATTCCTCTCCAATAATGCATATCCAGGGTACAAGGGCGGTGCAAGGATACAGGAGTCGCGCTTTCCATCGTTGGACTGGATGATCTCTAGCGAGCACAGAGGGGTGCTAGACATGAGTGTCCTCTCCAATAATGCATATCCAGGGTACAAGGGCGGTGCAAGGATACAGGAGTCGCGCTTTCCATCGTTGGACTGGATGATCTCTAGCGAGCACAGAGGGGTGCTAGACATGAGTGCAGATACAACTTGATAGCCATTCTATTTTTTAAAGAGGACTTTGTTGTAATTATTTTCTTTGCCGCCTTGTTTTTTTATTATGTACTCTAGCAGTGATTTCAGTAAACGGATGGGCTAAAACATGTTGAAAATAATGATATGTATATTGATTGATACAGTGGGCCAAAACGACATTGGGCTGATTACCATATGGGCTACACCTGAGACAAGTGGGCCAACTATTAGGCTGGTTACTACACGGGCTGAAACTCAAATTATTGGGCCAAAATTCTAATTGGGCTTATTATCACATGGGCTACCACGTCAATTCCAGGCTGGCTATCACATCATGTGATGAGGTGCCAGTCACGTTAACGCCGTTATTAGTAGCTTCCTGTGACAGTCAAAAGACCGTCATGGATCCATGACGGTTTACGAAATCCGTCGCAATATGCACAAAGGTCAAATTATGACGCGATATACATGACAGATTCCAAATCCGTCACATATGGACTTCGGTGACGGATTTTCACACGTTCGTGACAGTTTGGTACTGTCATGGATTAACACATTTCGTGTAGTGCTTGTAGGAACACCTTGCCTCCGCCGCTGCCGACTTGGGGCGGACTCTGCCCCAGATGAAGTGTCCCAACAACTATCCCCCAGGATTTACCAAGTATGAACTGACCAATACAATCTTACTAATGCTAGTTGGCTATGTTTTGTATTGTTGATGTATTAAGCATGATGTGTAAACACGCCTTATCTTAGCTATTTTCCTGCCTTTTTATGGACAACTGGGAAATTCTCTACTCTAGCATTACTTGCCTTCCAATGTTTAACTCTATCAATTTCATTTTTATCAGTACTGTAGGTGCAATAATTTGCCTCCCATGTTTTGTAGTTTGTTTACATAAGTAGACAGGGACTTATGTGTTTGCTAGTGCACACATAATAACAGGTCCCTAGAGTCAAGAGGACTTTGATTCAAACGCCAAAGATAATCCCCTCCATGGCAGTGAAGGTTATCACCGAAGATTATGATAACAAGAGTGACCCCTCGAAAATTGTTGACGCGAAGGAATTAGTTCGGTGCTCATCCAAATAATATCACTGCGACTGAGAAGACTAAAGACCAAGTGAGGACATATGATTTATTTCATTGTTTCTCTTATGTATATTGAGTCATACGACCATCATACTATTAAGAGGGGTGTAGCATTCGAAGCTTTGATTCTCTAGTGCTAAACCCAAAACATATTAAAGTTGCGAGAGAAATCTCTCCGTGTTCCGAGCAAATACTTGCCAGCAAGAGACTATGATCTTCTTCGCCGTGAGAGATTTGTCTCTGACCGAGGAGTTAGCATTACTTGGGCCTCAAGTAATGTTACCGTTGCTCTTGAAATCCAACCGTTGTGAATGTGTCGGTTCTCAATTGGCTGGGTCGTGTGTCAAAAATGGTCATTTCCCACCAGGGAAGGTTGCGGCTATAAATAGCCACCCGCACCGGATTTGTCCGTTGCATGCTCTGTTTGATTGTGAGAAGATTGTTGAGCAACCCCCTCTCTTAAGTGATTTTACTTTAAAATCCACTTAGAGAAAACCCAGAGCCGAAAAATAAGATAGTGGTTTAGCATTACTTGAATCTAAGTCTAGTATGCTCCGCCTATTACTCTTGAGAGTTGTAAACTCTCTAGACGATTAAGTGTCAGTTTATCCACATACCAAGAGTAATTGTGGTTCTCGAAGAAGAAGTCTGTAAAGGTTTGGAGATCACCTCGGTATCCACCATGAGTGACCGACATTGGTTGATGAACCAATTGTCAAGGAGAATAGGGCGAAGAGAGTTTATCTTCAGTGTTAAATCACAACCCCTCCAACCAGACGTAGTCCTTGTGCAGAAGGGCGAACTGGTCAACCAAACTCCTTGTCGCCAGCAATCACTATTTACCTCTACTCCCCCTATTTGCATTTGCCTTGTTTCACTCATGCGATTTATCTCAATGCACTATTTTAGTTTCCATTCATATATTTGTATTCTCTCGTTGTACTCTATTGTCATTTGCTCCAGTACTGGGTTTCGAAAGTTTTTGTTTCCAAAGAAAATTTAGAACTCACATTCACCCCTGCTTCTGGTAGACATACTTCGTTCCTACAATTGGTATCAGAGCAAGGAACTCCTTGACTCTGCTCATTTTGGTCTAACAACCTTGGAGTTTAAGTATGTCTTCAGTGAGCTACAAGTCGCATCTCAAGATTCCAATCTTCAATGGGACAGACTATCCCATCTGGAAAGAGAAGATGAAGATCCGTCTCCGAGCAATTGATGATGATATGCAGAATGTGGTGCGTAATAGATTCACGGTTGAAGTACCGCAGGTCCCCACTGACCAAGAGAAGAAACTCATTCAGATGGATGCTCAAGCTAAAGATGAAAAAATGGTTGTCGGGGGAAACTATCCACCACGAGCACCTATGGGACCGGAGCCCCTTGTCGTTGCGGTGAGGGAGCGGAGGGAGCACAAAGAGCGGATCGAGGAGCGCACGCGGGCAGTTTACCCAGGTTCGGGCCGCGCGGACGCGTAAAACCCTACTCCTGCTTGATTTGTATTGAGTTTGTGAGCTCGGGAGCTTGAAGAACTAGCTACACCGAGCAAAAGAGCTGTCTAGGTTCCGAACCCCTTCTACGTTGTGCATGGGCCTCCTTTTATAGCTCAAGGGGTCACCGACAGGTGCCAACGTAGAAGAAGGGCAAAAATGTAACTTTGGTGGTAGTTGTAACAGTGCGGGAACAGTGCATGAACAGTGCGTGAACAGTGGTCTTCACCTAACTTGACAGTGGGGGACAAGGGCATTAAATGCCCGTCACCGTCGACCCCAAAAGCACCCGTCCATGCGTCTCCGTTCGCCACGGCGATAGCCTCGTCACCGTGGAGTGCCACCGTGCCCCCCAGGATGCACAACCATCCGCCACGCGTCCCTGGAAGGGCCCCAGGGCGACGCGTGGGCCGATGAGCTGGAGCACGGGCACACAGCGCAGGTTCCCCCGGCAAGCACCTTGCCGGGGTCTTGATCTTGCCGAGCTGGGAAGCTTGTCGCTCCCCGGGCCCTTGCCGGGGCGCATGCTGCGCCAAGGCATGTCTTCTGGGATGCAGTCTTCTGGTTTTCCTGGCAAGCTCCTCTTGCCAGGGTCTTGTGCTAAATGTGATAGTCTTGAGCCTGGGACGGCCTTCCCGGCAAGCTCTACTTGCCGGGGCCTTGATCTTCTGTCTTGTATACTTTGTTTTTGAATGGTTTTATAGGGACCAGAAAGGTCTCCGGCGAGCACGTGGTGAGCCCTGCCGCGGGAAGCTGCTACTGCCCGTGCACAAGTTGGGGTACTAAGGTACCCCTATCTTAGTACACCGACAGGAGCCCCCGGGCCTGGGCCACACACGGCGCCGAGCGCTGTTGGGCCAGGCCCAAAACAGTGCACGGGCACACGCGGCCCACGGCACGCCGAATCCCCTTCCGCATCCGCCGCGCCCCTCCCTAACGGCACGCGTCGATTGCGGCGTCGTGGGAGAGATCGTGGCCACGTTCTTTAATGAAAAATGCGAAACGTACCCCACTCCCTCCTTAAAAGCAGAGGGAACAGGGGCAGTTTCCCTCCTCCGTCTTCACTTCGTCTTCAACCTCCAGAAATTCCCCGCTGCGCTTTGCCTCCACATCTCCTCTGCCCTCTTCCGCACCCACGGCGCCGTCGAACTCCTCGCCTCTTCCCCCGCCGCCTCCGCCATGGCTCCGAAGGCCGAGAAGGCGAAAGCGGAGAAGGCCAAGAGGGAGAAATCCGAGCAGGCGGCGAAGCTCGCCGCCCTGCGGAAGAGGAATGTAGTCTTCGCGCCGAGGCTCAGCGCGAGGGAACTCTGGAACAAGTATTACCTCTTCTGGGCCAAGGAGACCAAGGCTCATCCCCGGACCAGAGTCTACCCCGCCGTCGCCAAAGATCTGCTTCCCGGCGGGTACTTCTTCTTCGCTGTCTTCTTTCACTGCGGCTTGTGCCCTCCGTTCTCGGAGTTTTTCTGCGACATCATGAATATATACGGCCTCCATCTCCTAGACTTCACCCCCAACGCCATCCTTACGATGGCGGTTTTCGCACATCTGTGCGAAAACTATATAGGGATCTATCCAAACGTAGCGCTCTTTCGCCACTTTTTTATGCTTAGAGTAGAGGCCGGCGCTCCCCTCTCCGGGGGTATCTCTTGGATCTTCCGCTTGAATAAGAAGGAATCATATCTGAAAGGAGAGCTCCGCGGCAAGTGGGAAGAGTGGCGCGCGGACTGGTGTTGGATAGTGGAGGACCAGCCGGAGCCTTTCACTGCGCCGCGCACAACAACCATAGTGCGCGGCAGGGACTGGAGCGAGTTGGCCCCGGATGATGTCAAGCTCAACGTCGCCCTTGTCAGGATACTTCGTCTCCGGGTAGCTAAGTTGACCATCGGAGAGGTAGGAGCAGATTTTCTCCGCCGCCGCATTGCCCCTTTACAAGAGAGGAAAAGGACAGCATGGGAGTTTGGCAATGCGGCGGACATTATGAGGCTGCGCCCGGGTCTGAACTTCAACTTCACGGCTCTGGAGCTGAAGGGGATGGTCCGGGAGCTTTTTAAGCACGACCCGGCCCATCCGGAGTGGTTTAGATCTCCCCGGGGAGTGGTGCCGCTGTGCAACAGCACCGCCCGGGATGCCTTGCGCGCAATGATGCCCGCATGTGACTCTCACGGCGTCGACCCCACCTGGATAGTGCCCACGCCGGATGCCATTATGAGTTTCTTCGATAACTTGGTCGAGGTGCCGAAGAACACCGAGGAGAACAAGGGTCTCACTCGGGCCACCACAGAGCGGGACATAGCCTACATCGCTTCCCGGATGGAAGAGGCCGCCGCAGCTGCAGCAGCAGGGGACTTCGGATTCACCATCGACGAGGCGGAGGCCGCGGACGAGGTGTGCCAAGCAGAAGAGGCAGAAATCCGCAGACTGCTCAAACTTCCGCCCGACAAGCTCGCCGGGGTCCCTTCCCTGAGGCACGCCGGGATTCCCGGAGTCGTGAGCGAGGCCGCGGCAAGCGAGGTTGCCGGAGGAAACAGAGGTGCCGGAGGGAGCAGCGCCACCGGAGGGAGCGGAGCCACCGGAGAGAGCGGGGCCGCAGGGGAAGATGCCGGACCCAGCGGACCCGCCGGGGAGGAGGAGGAGGACACCGAGGCCGATGAGGACTCCGGTGGGTCTCTGGGGCTCGACGACGACGCCTCATCGTCCTCGGAGAACTCCCCGCCTCGGGCAAGTCCCCAGCGAACACCGCTGAAACGTCTCCGCAAGGCGCCTACAGCGACAAGGACGCAGGCGCCCCGACAACAGCCTGCTCGCCGGGCGACGCGCGCCACCAGAGCGAGCCAAGCCGCGACGGAGGCGCCCCGCACACCAGCCGCGGCGGAGGCGCCCCGCGCACCAGCTGCGGCGGAGGCGCCCCGCGCACCAGCGCCAAGCGGAGGGGGATCTTCTCAGAGCGGAGCGGCCGCTTCGCCTGCTCCTCGGGCCTCGGCGTCAGCGGGGGCTGGGTCGTCGCAGCCCCCAGCCCCGGGGACCGCCAAGCGCCCGAAAGAGCCTTCTCCTCCTGCTCCTCGCGCCGGAGCAACTCAGGTGGAGTTCAATTTCTCCGCCCTTAGCGACGACAACGAGGAAGAGGAATAAGCATCTGTAACTTATAGCTTCTTCAATTCTAACTTGATTCTTCTTCGTGATGCTAATCTTGTTCTTGTTTTGCTTTCAGGACTCTGGCCCAGCGGATGGCGAAGCGGGCCAAAATCCCCGTGGTTGAGGTCGAGGACGACTCGCCCGTCGCGGTGACAGGGGACGCGCCGGCGACAGACTTGCCGGACCCAACCGCTGCTCCGAGGAGTAGCCCCCAGCGTAAGTCTGGGTTTTAGATTTCTTTGCTCGTCGGGCGCGCTTGAGGTTTTAACTTGTACTGATATCTTGCTGCTTCATTTGTCTTGTGCAGAAGTGGAGCCGCAGCTGCAGGAGCGCCCGGAGACTACTCCCGAGGAGCCACAGGTCCCGCCATCCCCGCCAAGGGCGAACTCCCCGGCGAGGGAGAGCGCTCCACCAAGGGCGGGTACTCCGCCAAGGGCGAGTACCCCGCCAAGGGCGAGCAGCCCGGCGAGGGTGGCCACCCCGCCAAGGGAGGACTCCCCGGCGAGGGAGCCTGTCGTCGAGGAAGTCCGCGAAGGTAAGTCTTGTAACTTCGTCTTCTTGGACTTGTCTTTTTTTGGATATTTGCTTGAACTTTTTCTTTTCTTTTTCTGCTAGATCCTCCCGCGCCGGACCGGATGGAGACCGAGGTCATCGGCGAGGAGGGCGCGCAAGGCGACGGCGGCAACGCCCCTGTCGTTGAAGACATGGCAGGAGCCGACGAGCCTGCCGCTGAGGAGACTGCTCCAACCGCAGACGCCGCGGCCGGGGAGGGGGACGGCGACCACACTGCCGGCCCGGAGGCAGCAGGAGCGTCGAGCGCTGCACCGGCCGCCGACCCCTCCGCCGATAAGGAGCAGCCCGGCATCTATCTTGAGGCCCCCAACGGCGTCTTCATTCAAGTGCCGTGGGGGTCTTCGTCGCGAGCCCCCGTGGAGGGAGAGACCTTTGATGGAGAGGTCCTCGCCTCCGTGGGGTTGAAGATCGTTGAAGCGCCTGGCGGGAGCGATGAGCCCGAAGAGGAGAAACTTCTCCGCTAGCTCCTGGCCCTTTACCGGGCCAGGCAGGCGAAACTGGAGTCGCGAGAAGCCCTCACCGCCAAGGCCGGAGCAGACTTGGAGAAACGCGCTGCAGAGCTCCGCGCCGCCAACCAGGCAGCTCTCCGCGACTTGGCGGAGGAGCGCGAGAGGCTTGCCGGAGAGCAGCAGGAGTTTCTTCTGGAGAAAGCTGAGGCCGAGGAGCAGCAGCGACTAGTTGGTGTGGAGCTGTACCGACGAGAAGGAGCGCTCAACCAGCGGAAGGTTGAGCTCGACGCCCATGACGACGAGCTCACCGCCCGGGAGCAGGCTCTTGGCGGGGCCCTGAAGGAGGCAAAGGAAGCTGCTGCCGCCGCGGAAACCGCCAAGAAGGACCTTGAAGCCAAGGTGGCGCAGCTGGAGGAGTACCTGAAGGCGAGCACGGAAAGGGTCACCGCGCTCAACATAGAGCGCGAGAAAGACGCCCATACCAACTCGGACCTCCAGGTACGCCTCTCCAAGCAAGGCGACGAGCTCAAAGCCGCCAAGGACTCGATTGCTGATCTGGAGTTGAAGGTCTCCACTTTGAAAGATTCACTTGATGCTGCCCGGGACCGCGAGACCAAGCTGAAGGAGGAGCTTCGCAAGGAGCGGGAGCTGGTGGAAAGCGCTGCCACCTCCGCGAACATCTTCAGCCAAGCGGTGGAGCAATGGACGGAGGAGCTGGTCACTTCCGCCGCCAACATCGACAAGGAGCTAATGGCGCTGAGGGTGGAGCACCTTGTGTACTCTCCGGACCCAAATCTTCCCCACAGCGCCAAGCTCAGTCTTTTCTTCAGGGGGATCACGCCGGCGCTCGCACGTCTACAGGAGAAGCTCCCCGCGCAGCTGGCCGAGGAGTCGCGCCAGCTCTGCGCGGGTACCTTGGAGCGCGTCTTGACCAAGATTGTCTACCGCAACCCCGGTATTAATCTTGTCAACGTTCTCCGCAGCTTGCCGGTCGACGCAGATCAGGAGGCGCTGAAGGCACAGGTCGCCCACATCATCGCCAAGGTGAACAAGATCTCCAGGCGTGAAGGCGATCACGTAGATTAGGCCTCTTTCTCTTTATTTCTTTTGCTGCTGCAAAGTGTGCCATGAACATGAATCTGTCAGTTATTGCGACAAGTTATCTGTGATATATTATCTTATTTCCAAGCAATTGATGCAGTGTTATCTCCCTTGCATTTGGTCCTTTACTTTGTATGCTTTTTACCCTACGCTTTTAGGGAACTTGCCGACAAGGGACCCTTGCCGCGAGCGCTGAGTGCTGGACTCTGAGCAGCCTGCTGGCAAAGGACCTCGTCGGCAAGCAACCTTGCCGCAGCTAGTCGCAACGCACTTAGCTTGCTGAGCGAACTCAAAAACGAGGTAAGGGCGCGACACTTGTCGCAGCTCACTTAAGCCGTTGAGCGTACTCGAAAACAAGATAAGGGTGCGGCTAGCCACGGGTAGGTTCCTCCGCGCACAGGTTTTCCATACAAAGTGTGGTTGTTCAAGGAAGATAACTAAAATTTAAAAATTTGAACTGCTCAAATTCTGGTAACTTAGCTTTCATAGTCTGTTCGTTCTCCGGCAAGCTTCCCTTTCTTGAACAGCACTTGGTTCGTCCTCCGCCTCCTTCCCCCCGGCAAACTTGTGCGCGAGGAATGTCCCTTCTGCTTAAGAGGGAAAGAAAAAGGAGAAGAGAAAACAAGTGCAAGGCCTCTCGGCGTGGTAATGCTTACCGGATATGTGCGTTGCACAAGATGCCAAACAATGCATGCAAATAACAAAGAAAAACATGAAAATGGCAAATAGTGCGAAACACAAAAGCTTTACTGATGCACGGGATCTGCGCCCGGCTTTGTACAAAGGTTTACATGCGACAGCGGCAAGACTTGTACAAAAGGTGGTTGCCGGAGCGGATCACGGCAACCGCGCCTTATGGGTGAAACTTGCGAAGATTCTCTATGTTCCAGGAGTTGCTCACCGGTAAGCCTGCTTCGGTCTCAAGGCGGACAGCGCCGGGCCTTGTGACTTGTCTCACCCGATAAGGGCCTTCCCACTTCGGCGTCAACTTGTTGGAATTCTTGGCGGACTGAACACGCCGAAGAACAAGGTCGCCTTCCTCGAGACTCCTGGCCTTGACCTTGCGGCTATGGTAGCGGCGCAAGGCTTGCTGGTATCGAGCAGCTCGTACAGCAGCCTGCAGACGTTCCTCCTTGAGGAGCAGTGCATCATCTTGTCGCAGTTGCTCTTGCTCGAGCTCATCATAAGCGAGCACTCGAGGAGATCCGTATACGAGTTCCGTGGGGAGAACTGCCTCTGCTCCATAGACAAGAGCAAAGGGTGTCTGTCCGGTGGCTCAATTTGGTGTCGTTCTGATTGACCAAAGAGCCGCCGGCAACTCCTCTATCCAGTTTCTTCCGCACTTGCGCAGCCTGTCGAAGGTTCTTGTCTTGAGTCCGCGCAGCACTTCAGCATTGGCCCTCTCCGCTTGACCATTGCTCCTCGGGTGAGCAACGGAAGCGAAGCAGACCTTGGCGCCAAGGTCTTGGACGTACTGCATGAAGGTGCGACTAGTGAATTGTGTACCGTTGTCGGTGATGATCCTGTTAGGGATTCCGAAACGGCAAACAATTGACCTGAAGAACCTGACCGCTGACTGTGCTGTCACCTTTCTCACCGGTTCCACTTCTGGCCACTTTGTGAACTTGTCGATTGCTACGTACAAGTACTCAAAGCCCCCGACAGCTCGGGGGAAGGGGCCGAGGATATCGAGCCCCCAGACCGAGAAGGGCCAGGACAAAGGGATCGTCTGGAGAGCTTGAGCTGGCTGATGAATTTACTTGGCATGGAACTGGCACGCTTCACACTTGGTTACTTGTGCAGTTGCATCTTGGAGGGCTTCTTGCCAAAAGAACCCTTGCCGGAATGCCTTCCCGGCAAGTGCCCTTGCGCCAATGTGGTGGCCACATATGCCTCCATGTATTTCTGCCAACAGCTTCTGTCCATCTTCTCTGGAGATGCACTTCAACCTGACACCATTGAGCCTTCTTCTGTACAGTTCATTATCCACGAACTGGTACATACTTGATTGCCTGGTTATTTTCTCTATCTCTGCTGGGTCGTCGGGAAGTTCTCCAGTTTGCAGAAAACAGACGATCTGCTGTGCCCATGCCGGAGCCCGAGGCTCAACGACAAGGACTAAAGGCATGAGGGTCGCTGCGGGAACCCCAACTTCTACGGCAAGAACCTCTGGTTCTGCCGGAGCTGATGGTCCCCCGGCAAGCCCGCCGGGGCAAGGCTTGTCGGGAACGCTTGCTTCAACTGTACAGATCCTTGGATCTGCAGGAGCAAACTGTTCCTCAGCGTTCTGATCGTTGATCTTGGGGACCTTGGCGGCGGACTCGGGGAGATCCGCCGGCAAGTAGTCGCCGGAGACCAACTTTCTCTTCTTGGGTTGCCCAATTGATGGTGTAACGGATGGCTGAGTCAGCTTGAGCAGGAAGGTCCCTAGTTCCACAGGTAACTTCATTGCAGCACACTTTGAAAGGCCATCTGCTATATCATTCTGAGCTCTCGGGACGTGCTCCATTTGCAGACCTTCAAAGTTCTCTTCAAGCTTTCTCACTTCATCTACATAAGCTTCCATCAAAGGGCTCTGATAACTCTTGTTGACTTGTCGGACCACCAACTGAGAATCTCCCCGCACAATCAACTTCCTGATCCCAAGTTCGGCCGCAATTCTGAGTCCGGCAAGCAAACCTTCATACTCTGCAGTATTGTTTGTCGCTTGTTCCCTGGGAAAGTGCATCTGGATAACATACTTGAGGTGCTCTCCGGTGGGTGCTATGAGTACCACGACGGCACCGGCGCCTTGCAGCGAGAAAGCACCATCAAAGTACATTACCCATTCGCTTGTCGCTTCTTGTACGGGGGCGCTTGTCTCTGGAGCTTCTTCATCGGGCGTTGGGGTCCATTCAGCTATAAATTCTGCCAAAGCTCTGCTCTGTATGGTTGAAGTACTCTCAAACTTGAGACCAAAGCTTGACAGCTCCAGTGCCCACTCGACGATCCTGCCTGTTGCTTCTGGATTTTGCAATATCCTCTTCAACGGAAAGCGAGTGACCACCGTTATCTCGTGTGCTTGGAAGTAATGGCGCAGCTTTCTCGAGGCCATGAGGAGACCGAAAAGCAACTTCTGCACCCCGGAGTACCTTGATCTAGCCCCCTGCAAGAGGGAACTCACAAAATACACCGGGCGCTGCACCATCCTCCTTCGCACTTCTCCTTGCTCCTGCGCAGAGTTGTCCTTGTCGGGGCCAGAGCTTGTCAGAGCAGCCCCCTGCTTGTCGCTGGATTCGCTTGCCGGAGGTGTGGGCTCCTTGTCGGCCTCCCTCTCCGCTACTAACGCAGCACTAACCACTTGGTTGGTTGCTGCTAAGTACAGCAGCAACTTCTCTTGTGGTCTAGGTGCGACAAGTATTGGAGTTGATGATAGGTATCTTTTCAAGTCCTGCAGCGCTGCCTCCGCTTCCGGAGTCCATTTCATTGGACCTGCCTTCTTCAAGATTTTGAAGAAAGGCAAGGCGCGTTCTGCAGATTTTGAAATGAACCTGCTGAGGGCAGCCACACAACCAGCAAGTCTCCTTACGTCCTTGACGCGCTTCGGGGCTTCGATCTGCTCGATGGCTTTTATCTTGTCGGGATTAGCTTCAATCCCCCTCTGGGACACGAAGAACCCGAGAAGCTTGCCGGAGGGGACTCCGAAGATGCACTTCTCGGGGTTTAACTTAAGCTGGATCTTGCGCATGTTTACAAATGTTTCCTCCAAGTCTTGGATCAGGGTATCTTTGCTCTTGCTCTTGACCACTATGTCATCCATGTAAGCTTCTACATTTCTGTGGATCTGTGGCTCAAAAGCAGTGTGCACCACCCTTGCAAACGTTGAGCCTGCATTCTTCAATCCGAAAGGCATGCGAATGAAGCAATATGTGCCACATGGAGTAATGAATGCAGTCTTCTCTTCATCTTCCTTGGCCATAAAAATCTGGTGGTATCCTGAGTATGCATCAAGGAAGGAGAGCAGCTCACATCCAGCAGTGGAGTCAACAATCTGGTCAATGCACGGCAAGGGAAATGGATCCTTGGGACATGCTTTATTCACATCAGTGAAGTCTATACACAACCTCCACTTCCCGTTAGCCTTACGCACGACAACTGGATTTGCTAACCACGTCGGATGGATCACGCCTCTAACCAGGCCCGCTGCTTCTAGCTTCTTGATCTCTTCGGCAATGAATTCTTGGCGCTCCATGGCTTGCTTCCTGACCTTCTGCTTGACGGGCCGCGCATGAGGACAAACAGCAAGCTTGTGCTCAATTACCTTTCTGGGAACGCCGGGGATGTCAGATGGTTGCCACGCGAACACATCGACATTCGCCCGCAGGAAGGCAACGAGCGCGCTTTCCTATTTGTTATCAAGTGTAGCACTGATGGTGAAGGTACCACCAATGCCGTCCTCCTTGGCGGACACCTTCTTGGTTGCCGGTGGAGCGGCCATCCCTTTCTTGCACTTGCCAGTGGAGCTCGATGGAACGTCCTCGACGGCAGCGCAGCACTCCGAAGAGGTGTGTTTGCCGGAGTGGGCCCCAGAGCTCTTGCCGGACTTGGTCTTGGTCTTCTTCCCCCCGGGAGCTTCAGCGGCAAGTGTGTTGCTTTCCACCGCAGCTGCTGCATCCCGGTATATCTTGTCGGCGCAGATAAGCGCGTCCTTCTTGTCGCCAGGGACAGAGATGATGCTTATCGGCCCCGGCATCTTGAGTACGTTGTAGGCATAGTGGGAAGCTGCCATGAACTTGGCGAGGGCAGGACGTCCAAGTATCCCATTGTATGGCAACAGGATATCGGCCACGTCAAAGGTTATCCTCTCCGTCCTGAAGTTGAGTTCCCCGCCAAATGTCACCGGCAGAGTGATCTTCCCCTTGGGCTTGCTCCTTCCCGGGTTTATTCCTTGGAACGAACCGGTCTCTTCGAGCTCGCCATCTGGGATCTGGAGTTTCTTGATCACAGCCGAGGAGATCAAGTTCAGGCCGGCCCCGCCGTCAACCAACATTTTGGTGACCTTGAGGTTGCGGATGGTTGGTGAGACCAACATCGGCAAGCACCCGACCGCAGTGGTGCGGTCAGGGTGATCCTCAAGATCAAAAATGATGGGCGTGCTGGACCTGCTGAGGGCAGCCACACAACCAGCAAGTCTCCTTACGTCCTTGACGCGCTTCGGGACTTCGATCTGCTCGATGGCTTTTATCTTGTCGGGATTAGCTTCAATCCCCCTTTGGGACACGAAGAACCCGAGAAGCTTGCCGGAGGGGACTCCGAAGACGCACTTCTCGGGGTTTAACTTAAGCTGGATCTTGCGCAGGTTTACAAATGTTTCCTCCAAGTCTTGGATCAGGGTATCTTTGCTCTTGCTCTTGACCACTATGTCATCCATGTAAGCTTCTACATTTCTGTGGATCTGTGGCTCAAAAGCAGTGTGCACCACCCTTGCAAACGTTGAGCCTGCATTCTTCAATCCGAAAGGCATGCGAATGAAGCAATATGTGCCACATGGAGTAATGAATGCAGTCTTCTCTTCATCTTCCTTGGCCATAAAAATCTGGTGGTATCCTGAGTATGCATCAAGGAAGGAGAGCAGCTCACATCCAGCAGTGGAGTCAACAATCTAGTCAATGCGCGGCAAGGGAAATGGATCCTTGGGACATGCTTTATTCACATCAGTGAAGTCTATACACAACCTCCACTTCCCGTTAGCCTTACGCACGACAACTGGATTTGCTAACCACGTCGGATGGATCACGCCTCTAACCAGGCCCGCTGCTTCTAGCTTCTTGATCTCTTCGGCAATGAATTCTTGGCGCTCCATGGCTTGCTTCCTGACCTTCTGCTTGACGGGCCGCGCATGAGGACAAACAGCAAGCTTGTGCTCAATTACCTTCCTGGGAACGCCGGGGATGTCAGATGGTTGCCACGCGAACACATCGACATTCGCCCGCAGGAAGGCAACGAGCGCGCTTTCCTATTTGTTATCAAGTGTAGCACTGATGGTGAAGGTACCACCAATGCCGTCCTCCTTGGCGGACACCTTCTTGGTTGCCGGTGGAGCGGCCATTCCTTTCTTGCACTTGCCGGTGGAGCTCGATGGAACGTCCTCGACGGTAGCGCAGCACTCCGAAGAGGTGCGTTTGCCGGAGTGGGCCCCAGAGCTCTTGCCGGACTTGGTCTTGGTCTTCTTCCCCCCGGGAGCTTCAGCGGCAAGTGTGTTGCTTTCCACCGCAGCTGCTGCATCCCGGTATATCTTGTCGGCGCAGATAAGCGCGTCCTTCTTGTCGCCAGGGACAGAGATGATGCTTATCGGCCCCGGCATCTTGAGTACGTTGTAGGCGTAGTGGGAAGCTGCCATGAACTTGGCGAGGGCAGGACGTCCAAGTATCCCATTGTATGGCAACAGGATATCGGCCACGTCAAAGGTTATCCTCTCCGTCCTGAAGTTGAGTTCCCCGCCAAATGTCACCGGCAGAGTGATCTTCCCCTTGGGCTTGCTCCTTCCCGGGTTTATTCCTTGGAACGAACCGGTCTCTTCGAGCTCGCCATCTGGGATCTGGAGTTTCTTGATCACAGCCGAGGAGATCAAGTTCAGGCCGGCCCCGCCGTCAACCAACATTTTGGTGACCTTGAGGTTGCGGATGGTTGGTGAGACCAACATCGGCAAGCACCCGACCGCAGTGGTGCGGTCAGGGTGATCCTCAAGATCAAAAATGATGGGCGTGCTGGACCTGCTGAGGGCAGCCACACAACCAGCAAGTCTCCTTACGTCCTTGACGCGCTTCGGGACTTCGATCTGCTCGATGGCTTTTAACTTGTCGGGATTAGCTTCAATCCCCCTTTGGGACACGAAGAACCCGAGAAGCTTGCCGGAGGGGACTCCGAAGACGCACTTCTCGGGGTTTAACTTAAGCTGGATCTTGCGCAGGTTTACAAATGTTTCCTCCAAGTCTTGGATCAGGGTATCTTTTCTCTTGCTCTTGACCACTATGTCATCCATGTAAGCTTCTACATTTCTGTGGATCTGTGGCTCAAAAGCAGTGTGCACCACCCTTGCAAACGTTGAGCCTGCATTCTTCAATCCGAAAGGCATGCGAATGAAGCAATATGTGCCACATGGAGTAATGAATGCAGTCTTCTCTTCATCTTCCTTGGCCATAAAAATCTGGTGGTATCCTGAGTATGCATCAAGGAAGGAGAGCAGCTCACATCCAGCAGTGGAGTCAACAATCTGGTCAATGCGCGGCAAGGGAAATGGATCCTTGGGACATGCTTTATTCACATCAGTGAAGTCTATACACAACCTCCACTTCCCGTTAGCCTTACGCACGACAACTGGATTTGCTAACCACGTCGGATGGATCACGCCTCTAACCAGGCCCGCTGCTTCTAGCTTCTTGATCTCTTCGGCAATGAATTCTTGGCGCTCCATGGCTTGCTTCCTGACCTTCTGCTTGACGGGCCGCGCATGAGGACAAACAGCAAGCTTGTGCTCAATTACCTTCCTGGGAACGCCGGGGATGTCAGATGGTTGCCACGCGAACACATCGACATTCGCCCGCAGGAAGGCAACGAGCGCGCTTTCCTATTTGTTATCAAGTGTAGCACTGATGGTGAAGGTACCACCAGTGCCGTCCTCCTTGGCGGACACCTTCTTGGTTGCCGGTGGAGCGGCCATCCCTTTCTTGCACTTGCCGGTGGAGCTCGATGGAACGTCCTCGACGGCAGCGCAGCACTCCGAAGAGGTGCGTTTGCCGGAGTGGGCCCCAGAGCTCTTGCCGGACTTGGTCTTGGTCTTCTTCCCCCCGGGAGCTTCAGCGGCAAGTGTGTTGCTTTCCACCGCAGCTGCTGCATCCCGGTATATCTTGTCGGCGCAGATAAGCGCGTCCTTCTTGTCGCCAGGGACAGAGATGACGCGTATCGGCCCCGGCATCTTGAGTACGTTGTAGGCGTAGTGGGAAGCTGCCATGAACTTGGCGAGGGCAGGACGTCCAAGTATCCCATTGTATGGCAACGGGATATCGGCCACGTCAAAGGTTATCCTCTCCGTCCTGAAGTTGAGTTCCCCGCCAAATGTCACCGACAGAGTGATCTTCCCCTTGGGCTTGCTCCTTCCCGGGTTTATTCCTTGGAACGAACCGGTCTCTTCGAGCTCGCCATCTGGGATCTGGAGTTTCTTGATCACAGCCGAGGAGATCAAGTTCAGGCCGGCCCCGCCGTCAACCAACATTTTGGTGACCTTGAGGTTGCGGATGGTTGGTGAGACCAACATCGGCAAGCACCCGACCGCAGTGGTGCGGTCAGGGTGATCCTCAAGATCAAAAATGATGGGCGTGCTGGACCACTTCAGGAGCCTGCGCGACTCAGCGGGCGGCTCTGCTGCGTTTACTTCCCGCACCCACTGCTTGAGTTGGCGGTGGGAAGTATGCAGAGAGGCGCCCCCGTCGACGCACAGCACTTCTGTGGCCTTCTGGAACTCTTGCTCGCTGTTATCACCTTCCTCCATGTCGTCGTCGTCGTCTTCTTCCTCATCCTTGTCGCGGCCCCGGGGAGGTCGATCACCTTGCCGCTGCTTGGCCTTGCCGCGGCGTCCTCCCCGGCCATTGAATGGCTTCTTCTTGCTTGGCTCTCCTCCACCACCTTGAGCCTTCTCCTTGTCGCGACGCTCGTATTCAACTTTCTGCTGCTCTACGAGGTACTCGACGCGCTTGCAGTTCGAGAGGTCGTGGCCCTTGGTGCGGTGGATCTTGCAATATTGCTTGTCGGAGCCGTCCGGCTTGTCGGCTGCCGCTACAGGGGCAGGCTCCTTGCCGGAGCCGCCAGCCTGCGCTGTCTTGGCGGGAACCTCCTTGCCGGACTTCTCGACGACAAGCACCTCCTTGCTCTTCTTCTTTCTATTGTTCCGCCGCCGGCTCTTCTTGCCGGGGCGGCATCCTCGCTGTCGCTTCCCCCTGCGCCAGCATCCTCCCCGGGGAGTCTCCTCCCCTCTTCGGCGCGCGCGCACTTGTCAGCCAGAGCGTAGAGCTCGCTGACATCCCGGATCTTTGTCATGGCCATCTCTTCCCGCATGCGGCGGTTACGCATGTTCTGGTGGAACGCGCTGATAACCGCAGCAGGGTGGACGTCCGGGATGTTCTGCTGTACGCGGCTGAAACGTTGGATGTACTTGCGCAGAGGTTCTCCTTCCTTCTGGGCCAAGATGTGGAGATCACTCTCCTGGCCGTGGGGTTTGTGGCCGCCCGTGAAGGCGCCAACAAACTGGTGGCACAAATCTGCCCACGAAGAAATAGAGCCTTCCGGCAAGTGCATAAGCCAAGAACGAACGTTTGGCTTAAGCACTAGCGGGAAGTAATTCGCCAGTATCTTCTCGTCGCACCCCCCGGCAGCCTGCACCGCGATGGTGTAGATGCTGAGGAACTCCGAGGGGTGTGTCTTGCCGTCGTACTTCTCGGGTACGTCGGGCTTGAAGTTTTTCATGCTGGGCCACTGGACGCGCCGCAGCTCACGGGTAAACGCAGGGCAACCTGCCGCGTACGACAAGTCGCCTGGTTCACCGGGCGCGTGCGTGTCGACAGCGGTCCCAGCACGCTGATCCGATTGTCGCCGGGCTTCTCGCCGGCGCTCGATCGTCGTTCGAGCATCTTCTTGCCGCCGATCATCAAGGACTTGGTGCTGGTCCCGACGAGCCCGCGGATCCGACGACGCCGTG
This sequence comes from Secale cereale, assembly GCA_902687465.1. Classification (NCBI taxonomy): domain Eukaryota; kingdom Viridiplantae; phylum Streptophyta; class Magnoliopsida; order Poales; family Poaceae; genus Secale; species Secale cereale. The sequence continues at coordinate 263,729,228 of LR738712.1, read as the reverse complement.
GAGTCGTCGTCGACGTTAATCCGGCAGGGAGGCGTCTTCTGCTTCCGTGGCGGGGAGTGCACGGTGGTTGCACCCCCGGCGGTCTTGTCGCCGTCGGCCTTCATCTTCTCGACTTGCCGTGGCCGCGATGTCGCCGGCTGCTGCGGCGTATCGTTGTTGGCGAAGGCGATCAGGCTTTGGATTGTTGCCCTCCAGTCTTCGGCCTTGTCCGCCGCTGGAGGGAAATCGAGGAGCAGTTGCGCTCTTGCGAGAGCTTCTGCTGGAGAGGAGGGGAGCGGTGGCGAGCGGTGCGAGGAGCGAGATATGCTCGGACTTCTAACAGGGTTAGAAGGAGCAGTCTCTCGCCCCGGCGAACGCGCCTTGCTCGTGCTAGGACGATGGCCTTGAGCATCCCGTGAGCCTCCGGTTTGTCCTTGGCCCAGCAAGCGGATGGTACCTCCTGCACCATGGCGCTGCTGGCCTGTCGTCTGCTGAGATGGACGTGGCGCGTCTACGGAGACCGAGGCCTTGGAGTTGGCCCTGTCGTCCGTCTTGTCCTTTGACTTGGCGGTGCCGTGAGTTTCCTCACCGACGACCACCCTTCCGCCGGCGCCTCCTCCGCCCACCGTTGGTTCTGGTGGCGGCGGAATCGACGCGGACGGGCCTGCGACCTCCGAAACCTTCTTCTTCGGGGCCATGTTGCTGCTGCTGATGAAGTTGATGAAGCTGGAGAGGTTGATGAAGAGTGCGCCCGCGTGAGCACCGGATCAGGTTCACACAACCTCGACGCCCCCTACCTGGCGCGCCAAAGATGTCGGGGGAAACTATCCACCACGAGCACCTATGGGACCGGAGCCCCTTGTCGTTGCGGTGAGGGAGCGGAGGGAGCACAAAGAGCGGATCGAGGAGCGCACGCGGGCAGTTTACCCAGGTTCGGGCCGCGCGGACGCGTAAAACCCTACTCCTGCTTGATTTGTATTGAGTTTGTGAGCTCGGGAGCTTGAAGAACTAGCTACACCGAGCAAAAGAGCTGTCTAGGTTCCGAACCCCTTCTACGTTGTGCATGGGCCTCCTTTTATAGCTCAAGGGGTCACCGACAGGTGCCAACGTAGAAGAAGGGCAAAAATGTAACTTTGGTGGTAGTTGTAACAATGCGGGAACAGTGCATGAACAGTGCGTGAACAGTGGTCTTCACCTAACTTGACAGTGGGGGACAAGGGCATTAAATGCCCGTCACCGTCGACCCCAAAAGCACCCGTCCATGCGTCTCCGTTCGCCATGGCGATAGCCTCGTCACCGTGGAGTGCCACCGTGCCCCCCAGGCTGCACAGCCATCCGCCACGCGTCCCTGGAAGGGCCCCAGGGTGACGCGTGGGCCGATGAGCTGGAGCGCGGGCACACAGCGCAGGTTCCCCCGGCAAGCACCTTGCCGGGGTCTTGATCTTGCCGGGCTGGGAAGCTTGTCGCTCCCTGGGCCCTTGCCGGGGCGCATGCTGCGCCAAGGCATGTCTTCTGGGATGCAGTCTTCTGGTTTTCCTGGCAAGCTCCTCTTGCCAGGGTCTTGTGCTAAATGTGATAGTCTTGAGCCTGGGACGGCCTTCCGGGCAAGCTCCACTTGCCGGGGCCTTGATCTTCTGTCTTGTATACTTTGTTTTTGAATGGTTTTATAGGGACCAGAAAGGTCTCCGGCGAGCATGTGGTGAGCCCTGCCGCGGGAAGCTGCTACTGCCCGTGCACAAGTTGGGGTACTAAGGTACCCCTATCTTAGTACACCGACATTGGTGGCCATCTCTCTCTTGCTCAATTTCTTCCCTATCGTTAGTGTGAAACTGCAAAGGAGCCGTGGGACATTCGCGACAAGATAAATGAAGGTGTCTCAACACAGTAAGAAGATCGTATTGATACTCTTCGGGCGAAGTTCAATCGGTTCAAGCGAATTGGAAATGAAAGTTATCTGCAAACTTTCGACCATATGAGTGACATCACAAACGAGCTGCAAGGTCTTGGGGTGAAATACATCATAGATCATGAAGTTGTGAAGAAACTGCTCCGATCTCGATCTCAACTCTGCCGACATCATGGAAAGGCTAAACACACACGAGGAACAAGAAGGAGAAAGAGATCTATATAGCTCAAGTCATCATAAAAGTCAAGCTCTCAAGGTTGTGGCTGATTCTTCTTCGGAAGGAAATGCCGAAGAAGATTCAGATGACCCAGAAAGGATCAGCAAAGATCTTGGATTAAACACGAAAAGATTACAGTGCCTTCACAGGAAGAACCAATTTCAGAAGAAGGGATCCAGCAATTCTGGCGGGTCAAAATCTTCATCAGAACCAACTGGAGATTACAACTACTTCAAGTGCAAAGGGCCAGGACATTTCATTTCGGACTACCCACTCTAGGAAGCTGAAATTCATGCAAGTGGAAGATATGATTCTAGAAACAACCATGGAAAAGGCAAGAGAAAAACTACGACTTCGATGATGATAAGAAAACAAATAAGTTCTTTAAGAAGAAGGACAACCCCATATCAAAATCTTCGTCAAGATCTTCCTCAAGGAATCCCGCCAAGTCCTCCTCTAGCCGCAAGAATACGTCTCATAATACAAAGGCATACATCAGCAAGGATATGGACTCCGATGAAGAAGAGTCATCTGAATCCGAAGAAGCTGATGAATCCGACGAGCATTCTGATTCCGGCATGGCTAGAATAGCATGTGCCTCTACTCCTACATCAAGCTTCTTTGAAATCATTCAAGCGACGATGAATCTCCTACTTACTACTTCATGGCCAAAGCTTCGAAAGAAAAGGTATCCTCCAAACATGACAAGGTTCACTCGAGTGATCAATATTGTTCGGATAAGGATGACCATGCTAAACTGATCAAAATTGCTCATATACAACAAAACTCTCTTCAGAAAATTGATAAAACCCTCACGAAATCTGAAGGGTTGTTGGTTGAGGAGATGGTGAAAAATTAGTCATTGGAAGAAGAATATTCCGCTCCCAAGTCACGAATGGAAGAACTATGAAATCGTCATGATTTTCTCTCGGTCCACCACGAGAGATTGACTTGTGATTGCTTGAAAAGAAACAGCAACTTGAGTCGCTGAGAGAGGCTCATGATGATTTGATAAGACAAAATTCTCTTATCACCCAAGAACTCAATGATAATCCTGAAGTGTTTGTACCACCTTGCTTAAAATGCCTCGAATGCAGCAATGCTAAATCAAATGCCGAATCTTCTGCGAAATTTAATCCCTCGGTCGAGGAAAATGGTTCTGTGTCTGATGAAAATGCTAGGTTGAAGGATCTCATTCAGACATGAATGTTCAAATCTCTCAAAGGGCATCAAACCATGTGTGATGTTCTGAAGAACTCCATTCTTCACAAAAAATCCCAGGAAGGAAGGTATCAATTTCAAAAGGAAACTGAATGAAAATGGCACCTATTGGGAACCTGGTCAATATCCTCGCACTGTGTGGGTGCTGCGAAGAGCAAAACTCTTGATCCAGCTTTACTGTCGGGATATGACTCTCCCATCCCTGAGTATTCCTATATTGATTCTCTAGACAACTATAAGTTGTTCAAAAACCAATGTGGTGAGGTTGTTGCTCACTATGTTGGACCAAGAAACAGGAATGGCCCCCCAAAGTAAGCTATCTGGGTGTCCAGGAAAACAATTGATGCATTGCCCATCACTACAACTCTAACCATGCAGGCAGAAAATGCTCAATACTTTGTTGAGAAAGGTCGACAGAATGAGTACATGCATACCTCATTCAACCACTATACTTTCGATTATGGTCGTACTTCTTTAGGTAACAATTATGGTTATCGAAACAAATCATATCCTGCTCACTCTATTGTTTTGAAGCCACCTACAAAGATGTGGGTGGTTAAGAAAGCGTAATTCCTCTGCATGACTATGTATCCGAGTGTCTTGAATGGATAATTGATATTAGATGCACTAGTCACATGACCGGAGATAAGTCGTTGTTTGTCGACCCCAACTTAACTGCTTCAACTCAGAAGTATATTACTTTTGGCGATAACAACAAAGTAAAGGTAATTGTGTTAGGTAAAATTTCTATATACAAAGACAAGAGAATTGACGATGTTTTACTTGTTTAGTCTCTTGGATTCAATCTCATGTCGGCTGGCAAGCTTTGTGATCTAGGCATGATATTTATATTCTCTGTATCAAAACGAATCATCTTTATGACCATGACGGAAATAGAAAATGGTGATTTACATATTGTGGATTTCTCTAAGGGTCCCTTACTCCAAACTTGTTTGCTTGCAAAAGCACCCAAAAGATGGTTGTGGCACCGAGGACTCTCGTGAAGAAAATTTATCTCCATGGCATTCCTGATGTGAAACTCGAAAAGAATTGTCTCTATGTTGTGTCTGAGGCCGGAAAATTGGCCAAGAAGCATCACTCATCAAAAACTGTCATGACCACAACAAGACCTCTGGAAATTCTTCATATGGGTTTATTCGGTCCTCAAAACTATGCAAGTTTCGGAGGAAGTCATTATGGTCTGGTTATTGTTGACGATTTTTGTCGTTACACTTGGATATTCTTTCTCGAAGACAAGACCTGCACCCAAGACATCTTCAAAATATTCGCCAAGAAGGCCCAAAATGAATATGATGTGCGAATTAAGCATGTCATAAGCAACAATGGAACTGAGTTAAAAAATACTCATATCAAAGATTTCCTCGACGAAAACGGTATAACACACGAGTTCTCTACCACATATACTCCCCAATAAAACGGAGTTGTTGATGAAAAGAATAGAACTCCCATCGAAATGGCGAGAACAATACTCAGTGAGTATCAACACTGCTTTTCATGTTGTGAATCGTGTTTATCTTCATAAATTCCTTAAGAAAATTTCATATGAGCTCATCAACGGCAAGAAACCAAATGTTTCTTATTTGCGTGTTTTTGGTGCACCTTGTAATATTCGTGACATGAATCATAATTCCAAGTTTGCACTTAAGGCACATGAAGGTTTTCTTCTTGGTTATGGCTCAAACTCGCATACTTATCGTGTCTATAACTCTCACCAAAGGAAAGTTATGGAAACGGTAAATGTGTGGTTTGATGAATATAACGGCTCCCAAAAGGAGCACCTGCCTAATCTGACAGATGGACCACCGATTTCGGATGCTATTCGGCAAATGGCCATTGGGAGGGTCAAGCCACTTGAAGGAAATGTACCTGACTCTTCCGATGATGATTCCCACATGACTAGAAGAAGAACTGATCAAGCCACTACCAAAGCCAATGCCATTCCAAACACAAATGGAAACCAGAATGCTAATGCTAATCAAAATGGCAATCCCGATGAGAATGGCGACACAAATGCTCCTCCCGATGCTAATACCGAGGAAAGTGAAAATAATCATCAAGATGAAAATCCTCACCAACGAGTGGCTAATCGAGTTGACCCTGCATTAATTCTCGAAGATCTCAAGAATCCAGGTTATCGAACCACAACTCGCTCACGCACTCGTTTGGCTAACTATTGTGGCAGTTTCTCCTTTGTCTCATTGATAGAACTTACGAAGTATGAGGAAGCCTTAAAATGGCCCCGATTGGATGAATGCTATGCAGGAAGAGTTGGTGCAATTCAAATTGAATGATCTATGGGAATTGGTTGACAAACCAAATCCTAAGAAGCACAATATCATCGACATAAAATGGATATTCAGGAATAAGCAAGATGAAAATGGCATTGTTGTGGGAAACAAAGCACGTCTTGTCGCTCAAGGGTATAGAGGGGTAGAAGGTATTGATTTTGATGAAACTGATGCTCCTATTGCCCGCCTTGAGGCAATTCGTATTCTTATCACTTATGCAAACTGCAACGATATCCTGCTTTATCAAATGGATGTGAAAAGTGCTTTCCTCAGTGATGAAATTGATGAGTAATTATATGTTAGGAAGCCACCTGGCTTTGAAAACCCTCAGTTTCCTAACAAAGTTTACAGGTTGAAAAAGGCTCTATATGAGCTGAAGCAAACCCCTTGAGCTTGGTATAACACCTTCAATAGGTTTCTGCTCGACAAAGGGTTCAAGCCAGGATCCATTGATTCCACTCTTTTCACTCGTGCTATTGATGGTGACCTATTCATGTGTCCACTTTATGTGGATGATATTATCTTCGCCTGTACTAACAATGCTTGCAGTTTGGAGTTTGGGCGAATGATGTCTGAGAAATATGAAATCTCTATGATGGGTCAACTTAAGTTCTTTCTCGGACTACAAATATTTCAATAGGAGAACATAATTTTCATAATTGAGGAGGAATATCTAAGAGACTATATGAAGAATTTAAAAATGCAAGGTTTCAAATTCAATGGCAACAAAACTCCAATGCACATGAATGGTCAGCTGGACGCAGATGTGTACGGTAAAGATTACGATCAGAAATCTTATCGTTCGATGATTGATTCTTTGCTCTACCTATGTGCATCCAGACCTGATATTACGTTGAGTGTTTTTATGTATGCTCGTTTTCAAGCTGCACCGTAAGAATCGCATCACCAAGCGGTCAAGCATATTAAGAGAGATTTGGCTCACACCCCCACCTTAGGTTTATGGTATCCTAAGGGGGCACAGGTTGATCTCATTGGATATTCGGACTCACATTATGCAGGTGACCGGGTTGACAGGAAATCTACTTCGAGGAGATGCCATTTCCTTGGTAGAACTTTGTTATGTTGGTCATCAAAGAAGCAGAATTGTGTATCTCTTTCTACAGCTAAAGCCAAATAAATTGATGCTAGCGCATGCTGGACTCAGTTATTGTGGATGAAGCAGACTCTAAAGGATTATGACATCAAGGTCAAGAAGATCCCTCTATTGTGCGATAATGAGAGTGCGAACAAAACTGCACACAATCCTATGCAGCATTCTCGCACCAAGCATATTTGTAATGCCCAGGATGGGACTATACCTCCTACGTGTCGAGGCACGACTTAAAGGTATAAGCCCATCCTAGAAAGATCTCAAGTTTGGTATCTTTGCACGACTCATGTAAAAGAGGGATTAAATTGCAAAAGGAGATAGTTGGCTTACACTCGCCACTTCACACAATACATTACATAAGAAAGACATCAATCAAAACATCACAACCCGACTACGGGTGAAGATCCAAAAGAAAGATACCAAAACAACATAAAGTCACAGGTCAGGATCGAATCCTAGTAGAAACCACTACTGATCGTCGAAACATCACAAGCAAACGGCCACAAACTTCATCGAGCTCCAAGTGAAGTACTTGAACCAGCTCCTGCATCAAACTCGGCTGAACCTGCATCTGGTGTTGTAGTATCTGTGAGCCACGAGGACTCAGCAATCACATAACCATGGGTAACAAGACTAGCAAAGCTTTATGGGTAGGAAGAGGTAAAGTGGTGAGGCTGCAGCAGCGACTAAGCATAATATGGTGACTAACTTACGAGTACCAGAAGAAGAAGAGCATCTACGCAAACGGTCGCAAAAGAGGTGATCGCTAAAGATCCTAACTACATACGAGTCAAACATAACCCCACCGTGTTCTCTTCTCAAAGTGAAAAGAGACAGTCACGGTTACTCACACAATTGTGTGTTTTACTTCGGATCATCTGTCAAGTTTTCTACAACCGGACATTAACAAATTCCAATCTGCCACATAACCGCGGGCATGGCTTTCGAAAGATCATAACCCTGCAGGGGTGTTCCAACTTAGCCCATCACAAGCTCTCACGATTAGCTGAAGTGATAAATATAATATCATCACCCCTTATCTTAGGGAAATCCGATCAGGCTCGGAATCCCGGTAGCACAAGTCATTTCGACAATGGTAAAACAAGTCCAGCAAGACCTCCCGGCGTGCCGACACCCTGATAGTAGCCGCGCGTATCTCGTCTCAGGCCACGTCCGGATGAGCGCTACGTACAGTACCGAAGACCCCAGATAACTGGGTGGTACCGCAAGTGACTCTAGTTTGGGACCAACACCATCAGCACTGGCCCCCCTGCTATGTAGAATTAAGAATCCTTGAGGGAGCGACCCCCTATGCAAATTTAATTAATTAATTAAGTTGTTATTATGAGGCAAATTAAAACCAATGTTGGGCCTTGCTGGAGGAGTTTTATTCAAAGTCGAACTGTCAAGGGGTCCCCATCCACCCATCGTGTAAGGAACGCAAAATCAAGGAACATAATGCCGGTTTATCGGCGCCTAAGGTGGCATGAGTGGAACAAAACACCGAGCAAAAGGCCAAGCCTTCCACCCATGCCCAGTATATAGGTGTGTTAATAATAGTTATAAATATTGTGATATAACCAACAACAAGTTCCCTCCTGGAACGAATTTCATCTTCACCTGCAACTAACAACGCTATAAGAGGGACTGAGCAAGCGAGGCTGAGCAAGCGGGTAACATAGCCAAACAGTGGTTTTGCTAGGAAGGTGTCAAGGTTAGAGGTTTCATGGCAACAAGGAGAGGCTGACATAAAAATGGGTAGCGCGACATGTAACGATAGCATCGAGACAACTAAGCATGGCAATGGTAGTAAAGGTATCCAAGGGTATGATCATCTTGCCTGGGATTCCACAAGGAAGAAGAACAGATCCACGAAGTAGACGGAGCAGCAGTCGAGCAAAACCTCACAACTCCGGAACGAAACCGAAGCTAACAAGAGAAGCAACCGGAAAGAGAGAAACAACACGGTAAACACACAATCATAAACATGGCACGATGCACAAACAAGTATGATGCATGTCCGGTTTAAATATGCAAGGCATGGCAAAGTGCACAAACAACACTACAAGTTAAGTGGAGATCAATATGCAACGAGTTGCATATTGACGAAACACCACAATTAATTATTTAATTGTCTCTTGTTATTTACAAGACAAGGTTAAATGTTTTTAACATGGCAAGAGGTGAAGCAAAACAAACTACACTATTTAGGCATTTTAAATGAGGCCGGAAATAACAACAACATATCCGGAAAATCCCCATGAGCATGTTTAGTAATTATAAGCAAACAACAATTTAACACATTTAATGTTGTTAACATGATGCGGATGACATGATCAAGTTTATGCAATTTTAGTTAAACATTAACATGAAGAGATGTGAAGCACTTGTCACCGTGGTGGAATGAAAAAGGGTGCCACGGCAACGATCCGAAAATGATGCAACGACAACATATCGGTGCCGGTAACTCGTTGAGAGTCCGGTGCAAAAGGAAAGATGGCGTGAGCGAGTCGAACAAGATGGAAGTGGGGCGATCCCGTCACCGGGTTCCCACGAGTCGGCGACGAGGCAACCGAGGAACATGACAACGGACGAAACGGGCACGGAGCACAGACGGGAAACAATTCATACAACACAAGCAAGCATCCACGGGTCATCGTCTCGGGTTATACCTTCGAAACACTCGTTTCGGGACGGTTCGAGATCGTAGAGGAAGGATTCGTTCTTGCGGGTCGTAGAGGAAGTAGTTGTTCACGTTTTCGAAGAGGAAGTAGTCGTTCCCGTAGAGGTACACGTGTAGTCGTTCACATCCCGTTCGGAGAGGTACTTGTCACGTCGTGGAACTTGCCGGTCTCGGTCTTGTCGACGGTAGTGGTACTTGACGCATCGTCGTCACGTGTAGTCGTTCTCGTTTCGGAGTCGTACACGTTCGTAGCGGTTCGGGTCGTCGTGGTACTTGGGGTTCCCGTTTGCGACGGTAGTGGAAGTAGTGGTACTTGTCGCATCGGTAGGGGTACACGGCGACGATAGACGAACTCGGGTCGTAGAGGTACTTGAATCTTCGGTCTCGAGTCGTAGTTGTACACGTTCTCTGTCAAGGAACACAAGCAACCAAAACAAAACAAAAACTACAGCACGGTCTTGGCGTGAAGGAACCAAGGCAGCGACACGGCGAGGTGGCTCTGGAGGGCGCGCTCGGGCGCTGCTGCTGGCGTCTTGGCCGCTTCGAGGAGAACGGAGGGAGTGGGTCGCGAGGGAGAGGCCTGGTCGAGAGATGGGGCGAGAGGGGTTTGAGAGGGAGATCGGGCTCGAGGCGATGGGATCGAGGGAGGAGTGAGCGGACGAGGGGGAGGGAATCGGGATCGGGGGGAGAGAGGGGAGATCGATGGGTTCGATCTGGCGGCGCGAGGAAGGGAAACAGATGGGCGAGGAGCGATGCGGGGAGGGAAGCTGGTAGTCGGGCTAGGGTTCGGTCGATGGCCAGTTTGGGCCGACTTGCTGGGAAGAGGAGGGCCCAAGAGGGATGGTGGAGCTGGGCCTTGAGGCCTGGGAAGGAGGAGAGGGAGCTGCCTCTCTTTATTTCTTAGCAGAAAAAAAATAAATAAGGAGAGAGCCAAAAAAAATAAAATAAAAAGAAAGAGGCAAAGAATAAGAATAAAATGAAGGACATTTTTGTAAGGCTTTACGGAATAATTCCAACCTCACAAAAATAGTTCCAACAAAAAGGGAAGTGCAAACTAAAATAAATAGCTTACCTCAAGGAGTTTGAAAAGAGTCTAGATAATTAGAGGAGCCTCGAAAATAACGGAAAAGAATTATTGGCAAGGTTTTAAGGAGTAACTCGAAGTAGGAAAAGCATGGGGAAATATTGCAAGTGTGTTACGGTGATCCCAAACAATGGAATATTTTAATATAGCTCCCTAAATATTGAGAGGCTTTTATATGTTATATAGAGAAGACATCTTCCCTCGATTTAAATGGACCGAAGGCCCACATGATTTATTTAGTTGCAAAAATTAATGAGATGATGGCATGATGATATGATGTAATGCAAAATAAATAACACAAGCACAAAGAAACACACGGGCAACCCGGAACATCTGGAATCTTCTGGAATCTTCTGGGACGTCGGTCTCGGGCGTCACAACTCTCCCACACTAACAGAGGATCTCGACCCGAGATCCTAGAGATATCACCGGGTAAAAACGGAAGAGGAAGAGGTAAAACAAAGTTGCTTCTTTGACAGACGAGTGAAACCAAAGAACCTTGAGAGGTTGAACAAATTGAAAGGAAGAATGCAACGGAGATGAACGAAGATGAAAACAGTCCGTTAGAAAGAGTAACAAGGAATATTACAAGAGCTTGTAGGTTGAAAAACATGAAACAAGAGCTCATGAACCAAAAGAATAAGAAACTGCAATGGTATAGCCAAGGAATAAGAATGACAAGATTCGGACAGCACTCCGTCTGAAAATGGAAGGAATTAACATGAACTTGAGGAGATGAGATGATACTTGATGAAATCAACGAAACACTGCCTCCGAAACAATTGAAAGAATGGCACAAGAGGTAAGAAAGACTCAGACAACACTCCGGTTGAAAAGAGAGGTAAAACTTGGTAAGATGAGGGAACTAGAATGAAGAATACAACACTCCGGTTAAATGATAAGCAAAGGAAAGAACATGATCTCGATAAAAACGAGATGATGGTTTGGAGAGAGCAACATCACAATGCCTCCGGAATGAAAGAATAACATACAAATCGATGAAAGACTTGAACGGAGAAGAAAAGACAACTCTCAAAATTGAATTTGAAAGAGCATCCTTACAAAGAAGGGTTGAACAGAGTTGTTGGAAAAATCAACAACGAAAAGAATAAGCTCGTTGTGGGCTTATGGAAAACATCACAAAATTAAGAGGTGACAACCAGCCACTAACAGAAATATTTGCTTGGATTGAGATCAACAAGGAGATGAAAAACTTAATTCACCGGAATGAAAAATGAAGAACTTGGGTCATTTATGAGCACCATAATAGCATCAATCCTTAGGAAAAGCTTTTATGTGAAATACAACCCAAGATTACTCCAAGAGATAAAATGAGGGGTTGAAAGGATCTCCTAAAGAGAAAGAATTGATGGTTTTAAATATCTCATTCTTGATAACTCGTGAATCATAATCCATGAAGGAATTGTCAAGAATGACATAACACCACCTCAAAAGATAAGGGAGCAAGAATTGCACTTGGAAAGCAAGATGAAGAATGCTTGAGCTCCAACAAGAATCTTGATGAAGACTTCGAGTATGAATTAAAACATGATGAACCACCATGGGAACTCCGGTAATGAAAGCATGAGAAGTGAATGATGAAAAGAATAAGATTCAAGGCCTACGATGAATTAGATGGAGGTTCGAAAATGATATAATTGAAACAAACATGGAGCTCCGGAAAACAAGATGAACAACTTAGAAGCGAGAATATGATATGATTAACAAGCTCCGGAAAACAGAGATTAAACACTCGAGGAAATAAGAATAAGATTTACTATATGCTTATCCTTCACCAATTTAAATTGATGACAACCAAAGGATTTGGCATACTACTTATTCTCGTTGGAAAGGATTAAGAGAGAACTCGCACAAGCTTGGATAAATCTTCAACAAACCACCGGTAGGATTATGACAGAACCAATGAATTAAAACGATAACAACGGAAGGGTAATCTTGAATGAACCACCGTAAGAATATGGAGACGAACGAAGAGACATCAATGAAGAATATTTGGAGGACGAAGTTGAAAACTGAGAACGAAGAAATATTCTGAAATGATGGCCTTCGGAGGATCACAAAGAAAAGAATTCATGAAAAATCTTGAGAGAACGGGCCAAGATTTAAGAGAAACTCTTCTCCAGTCTTCTAAATCTGAGAAGACGATGAGATACACCACCATGAATTGTATAGGCACTCCGTAATGAAGAATTAAAAGGTTGAACCAATGATGAAAAAGATTTGAAAGCGAACTTGGAGAAGGTATGTGACTGATGGGAATCATTCTTACGTCACATTTGAAAGAATTTTAGAACAACTCCGGAAAATTAGAAGAGTCAGGTAAGATCCTGGGAAAAGACCTGTGGGTTAGGGCCCACTCAAAGAAATCACCGTTGAAAAAGATTGTTTAAGAGATATTGCACCGGTTGACTTAAATAGCTTGAATGAGATAACAATCTCAAAATAGCTTGACAGGATTAAGAATGGAATTATGAATCTTGAGCACTCCGGATATGAATAACAAGAGGAGAATGATTAATTGGTGCACCGGAATAAGAAAGCATTATGAAATGAGGAAAAGGATAAGATCAACACCGAAATCTTGAATTACATCCACCGGCAGAATATGAAAACAAAAGAATGATGAACTTGAAGCTCTTGAGCAACATCACGATAAATCACCGGATAAGAACATTGAAGGAAGAATGAAGAAATATCACATGAATAAAATGGATACTTCATTTGAGAATTACTGACTCCAAGAAGAAAAAGGGAGGGAGGGTGGGGAAAACAAAGATAGCTTGGGATGAATGAAACAGACAAATCGTCAGATTTCTCAACGCGTCCGTATGGAATAACTTGAAGAGAAGGCACACCGGTTGAAAAGGATTAACATTAACATCTTGATGATTAAGAAGGAATAGCACTCCCATAGAAATATGAGAATACCGATTAAGAAAGGTATGGAATCAACATTTGACATCGAAGCAACTCGAATACCGGAATCAAAACAACAACAAAGGATAGATATGCAACATGATCTTCACAATATCATTCGAACAGAGGATTGAACGAATGAATTCCGCAGGTACATCAGCTTGACGAGAAGCCACTTGGAGAACAAAATATAAATAAAAAGGAACAAGGATCAGATAGAACAAATACAAGATAGAAGTTTCGTCCGACATATTCGTGCTGAAAGCTCATGGAACGTGTTACAAAAGGGTTTTGCAATCCCCGGATCAGCATAGCCAAGGACCCTTTAAGATGCAACTCCCGATCAGAACAAGTCCATAAAACCACTTCACTCAATGTAGAACCCCGAACTTCATATCGTGCATCCACTGGAAGAATGCCTAGAACTACTAGATGAACCCACCTATAGATTTCCGAAAGTTTCCAGTTATGCAATCAGGTGTTGGGGATACACGGGAAGCACCGCGCAATCAACTCTAAACCTACATCCAGGTGTATCCATCCTTCAACACATAACCAGTCTTTCTCGGAAACTATTTACCTCAGACCTTCGAAAAGCATCCACTATACAAGCTATGGCAATACTCCCGAACTACCTCCCCAGTACTGGGTGATGTCGGGGTTATCTTGCCACTGGCCGTATAGGAGAGATTTTCGATGTCGGCCGTCTTAAGTATTTAGTACTGCCGCGATATGCTTGTGACAACAATACCCCGAAGCTCAACTCCTCGGTAACAGGAGGCATCGAGAACAATATCCTTGTCACAAGAACATCGAAACAATCCCAGAATACTCGCGGGATCCTAAAAAAAAATTTGTGCAAAATTTTGAAGATAGGAGAGACAAGAGTAGTCGTCAGGAGTCCTCACCAGAGAGAAAGGGGATGAGAAGCAAAAGAAATCCTACTCTCCGATATATATATAGGACTCAAAACATTTTCAGTGTGTGCCTAGACTCAACCGTCAACGATTCGATCAATCAGTGGGGGCTTCTAGGTCGGAGAAGGCTCTGATACCAACTTGTAATGCCCAGGATGGGACTATACCTCCTACGTGTCGAGGCACGACTTAAAGGTATAAGCCCATCCTAGAATGATCTCAAGTTTGGTATCTTTGCACGACTCATGTAAAAGAGGGATTAAATTGCAAAAGGAGATAGTTGGCTTACACTCGCCACTTCACACAATACATTACATAAGCAAGACATCAATCAAAACATCACAACCCGACTACGGGTGAAGATCCAAAAGAAAGATACCAAAACAACATAAAGTCACAGGTCAGGATCGAATCCTAGTAGAAACCACTACTGATCGTCGAAACATCACAAGCAAACGGCCACAAACTTCATCGAGCTCCAAGTGAAGTACTTGAACCAGCTCCTGCATCAAACTCGGCTGAACCTGCATCTGGTGTTGTAGTATCTGTGAGCCACGAGGACTCAGCAATCCCATAACCATGGGTAACAAGACTAGCAAAGATTTATGGGTAGGAAGAGGTAAAGTGGTGAGGCTGCAGCAGCGACTAAGCATAATATGGTGACTAACTTACGAGTACCAGAAGAAGAAGAGCATCTACGCAAACAGTCGCAAAAGAGGTGATCGCTAAAGATCCTAACTACATACGAGTCAAACATAACCCCACCGTGTTCTCTTCTCAAAGTGAAAAGAGACAGTCACGGTTACTCACACAGTTGTGTGTTTTACTTCGGATCATCTGTCAAGTTTTCTACAACCGGACATTAACAAATTCCAATCTGCCACATAACCGCGGGCACGGCTTTCGAAAGATCATAACCCTGCAGGGGTGTTCCAACTTAGCCCATCACAAGCTCTCACGATTAGCTGAAGTGATAAATATAATATCATCACCCCTTATCTTAGGGAAATCCGATCAGGCTCGGAATCCCGGTAGCACAAGTCATTTCGACAATGGTAAAACAAGTCCAGCAAGACCTCCCGGCGTGCCGACACCCTGATAGTAGCCGCGCGTATCTCGTCTCAGGCCACGTCCGGATGAGCGCTACGTACAATACCGAAGACCCCAGATAACTGGGTGGTACCGCAAGTGACTCTAGTTTGGGACCAACACCATCAGCACTGGCCCCCCTGCTATGTAGAATTAAGAATCCTTGAGGGAGCGACCCCCTATGCAAATTTAATTAATTAATTAAGTTGTTATTATGAGGCAAATTAAAACCAATGTTGGGCCTTGCTGGAGGAGTTTTATTCAAAGTCGAACTGTCAAGGGGTCCCCATCCACCCATCGTGTAAGGAACGCAAAATCAAGGAACATAATGCCGGTTTATCGGCGCCTAAGGTGGCATGAGTGGAACAAAACACCGAGCAAAAGGCCAAGCCTTCCACCCATGCCCAGTATATAGGTGTGTTAATAATAGTTATAAATATTGTGATATAACCAACAACAAGTTCCCTCCTGGAACGAATTTCATCTTCACCTGCAACTAACAACGCTATAAGAGGGACTGAGCAAGCGAGGCTGAGCAAGCGGTTAACATAGCCAAATAGTGGTTTTGCTAGGAAGGTGTCAAGGTTAGAGGTTTCATGGCAACAAGGAGAGGCTGACATAAAAATGGGTAGCGCGACATGTAACGATAGCATCGAGACAACTAAGCATGGTAATGGTAGTAAAGGTATCCAAGGGTATGATCATCTTGCCTGGGATTCCATAAGGAAGAAGAACGGATCCACGAAGTAGACGGAGCAACAGTCGAGCAAAACCTCACAACTCCGGAACGAAACCGAAGCTAACAAGAGAAGCAACCGGAAAGAAAGAAACAACACGGTAAACACACAATCATAAACATGGCACGATGCACAAACAAGTATGATGCATGTCCGGTTTAAATATGCAAGGCATGGCAAAGTGCACAAACAACACTACAAGTTAAGTGGAGCTCAATATGCAACGAGTTGCATATTGACGAAACACCACAATTAATTATTTAATTATCTCTTGTTATTTACAAGACAAGGTTAAATGTTTTTAACATGGCAAGAGGTGAAGCAAAACAAACTACACTATTTAGGCATTTTAAATGAGGCCGGAAATAACAACAACATATCCGGAAAATCCCCATGAGCATGTTTAGTAATTATAAGCAAACAACAATTTAACACATTTAATGTTGTTAACATGATGCGGATGACATGATCAAGTTTACGCAATTTTAGTTAAACATTAACATGAAGAGATGTGAAGCACTTGTCACCGTGGTGGAATGAAAAAGGGTGCCACGACAACGATCCGAAAATGATGCAACGACAACATATCGATGCCGGTAACTCGTTGAGAGTCCGGTGCAAAAGGAAAGATGGCGTGAGCGAGTCGAACAAGATGGAAGTGGGGCGATCCCGTCACCGGGTTCCCACGAGTCGGCGACGAGGCAACCGAGGAACATGACAACGGACGAAACGGGCACGGAGCACACACGGGAAACAATTCATACAACACAAGCAAGCATCCACGGGTCATCGTCTCGGGTTATACCTTCGAAACACTCGTTTCGGGACGGTTCGAGATCGTAGAGGAAGGATTCGTTCTTGCGGGTCGTAGAGGAAGTAGTTGTTCACATTTCCGAAGAGGAAGTAGTCGTTCCCGTAGAGGTACACGTGTAGTCGTTCACATCCCGTTCGGAGAGGTACTTATCACGTCGTGGAACTTGCCGGTCTCGGTCTTGTCGACGATAGTGGTACTTGACGCATCGTCGTCACGTGTAGTCGTTCTCGTTTCGGAGTCGTACACGTTCGTAGCGGTTCGGGTCGTCGTGGTACTTGGGGTTCCCGTTTGCGACGGTAGTGGAAGTAGTGGTACTTGTCGCATCGGTAGGGGTACACGGCGACGGTAGACGAACTCGGGTCGTAGAGGTACTTGAATCTTCGGTCTCGAGTCGTAGTTGTACACGTTCTCTGTCAAGGAACACAAGCAACCAAAACAAAACAAAAACTACATCACGGTCTTGGCGTGAAGGAACCAAGGCAGCGACACGGCGAGGTGGCTCTGGAGGGCGCGCTCGGGCGCTGCTGCTGGCGTCTTGGCCGCTTCGAGGAGAACGGAGGGAGTGGGTCGCGAGGGAGAGATGGGGCGAGAGGGGTTTGAGAGGGAGATCGGGCTCGAGGCGATGGGATCGAGGGAGGAGTGAGCGGACGAGGGGGAGGGAATCAGGATCGGGGGGAGAGAGGGGAGATCGATGGGTTCGATCTGGCGGCGCGAGGAAGGGAAACGGAGGGGCGAGGAGCGATGCGGGGAGGGAAGCTGGTAGTCGGGCTAGGGTTCGGTCGATGGCCAGTTTGGGCCGACTTGCTGGGAAGAGGAGGGCCCAAGAGGGATGGTGGAGCTGGGCCTTGAGGCCTGGGAAGGAGGAGAGGGAGCTGCCTCTCTTTATTTCTTAGCAGAAAAAAAACAAATAAGGAGAGAGCCAAAAAAAATAAAAAATAAAAAGAAAGAGGCAAAGAATAAGAATAAAATGATGGACATTTTTGTAAGGCTTTACGGAATAATTCCAACCTCACAAAAATAGTTCCAACAAAAAGGGAAGTGCAAACTAAAATAAATAGCTTACCTCAAGGAGTTTGAAAAGAGTCTAGATAATTAGAGGAGCCTCGAAAATAACAGAAAAGAATTATTGGCAAGGTTTTAAGGAGTAACTCGAAGTAGGAAAAGCATGGGGAAATATTGCAAGTGTGTTACGGTGATCCCAAACAATGGAATATTTTAATATAGCTCCCTAAATATTGAGAGGCTTTTATATGTTATAAAGAGAAGACATCTTCCCTCGATTTAAATGGACCGAAGGCCCACACGATTTATTTAGTTGCAAAAATTAATGAGATGATGGCATGATGATATGATGTAATGCAAAATAAATAACACAAGCACAAAGAAACACACGGGCAACCCGGAACATCTGGAATCTTCTAGAATCTTCTGGAATCTTCTGGGACGTCGGTCTCGGGCGTCACAATATTGCTGTCAGACATCATTTTATTCGTGATCATGTTGCTCAAGAAGATATTGTTATCAGCCACGTTAGTTCTGAAGAAAATCTCACTGACCTCTTCACCAAGCCTCTCGATTAGAAAAAGTTCTAAGCAGTATGGTGTGAGCTAAATATCCTAGATTATGCAAACGTGCAGTAAGATGGACTCGCCACCCGTACCATCACTTAAACATCTTAGAACGAATGGGTGCACAACACTCGAAGAGTTTGAAATTTTTGACAAAGTGAAATATTTTTTCTGAGAGTGAATATATTAATGAAGAACTAGACTAACCAGGTGCCACAATAATTGTGCGACGCTCGGGGTCATACAGTTCTTATATGGTGGTAACACCACCACAATTTTTCTTCATTGAGTTGCCCTTCGATTGAAGGATTCTGTGGTAGTCCAAATGTATTCCACTCATGGCTTTTCTCTTGGGTGTTTGTGTTTCTTTGTCTGAGTGAAATGCGACCTTGTTTTCCCTCCATTCTATCTCATCCAGTCTATGCTGCTCCGTTATGAATGCTCAATTTTCATCTGGTATTGAAACTTTATCTGGTTTCCTTGACCATGTTAAGGGTTTGTTCTGAATGTAATATGTTTTGGTGAAAGCCTTCCAAAATTTGGGGTTTCCCCCACAAGTCAGGACCACGATCTTTGACGATGGTTGCCATGTACACTTCCCAACTGCCGTCATTCCTCGTCCATTGAATCACAAAAGTCCTATGACTATGGTCATTTGACCAGATTCATGGAGGACGTGCCCCACACCTCACAGCTCGTCGAACTGCCCGTGTACTTCGCCAGCACCGTGTTACGGGACGCACGTGCATGCTACCCGATGCAGCAGAAGCTCCTGCTCGCGCTCCTCGTCGCATCAATAAAGTTGTGCCACTACTTCCAAGGTCACCCCATCAAGGTCGTCTCTATATTCCCTCAAGAGAAGATACTACACAGCCCCAATGCGGCTGGGAGAGTCACGGAGTGCAACATCGAGTTGCAAGCATTCCAACTGGAGTTCAGCACCACCAGAGTCATCAAGGGTGCAGCCCTTGACGATTTCGTGGCCGAATGGACGGATGCTCTTGACAGGGGGCTGGGCGAGGACCAGTCCCTCGCGCCTGGCGACGAAGCTCCTGAGGGGTGAATCATGCACTTTGACAGCGCCTTCGTGTGGCAGGGCACGGGGGCTGGGGTCGTGCTCATCTCGCCTACCAAGGACAAGATCTACTAAACCGTGCAACTATGATTTCAGCATGGTGAGAAGGTCTCCAACAACATCACGGAATACGAGGGCCTGATCATAGGCCTAAAGGCCGCGACTACCTTGGCGATCAAAAGCCTCACCATCAAGGGTGACTCACAGCTCCTCATCAACTTATCCAACAAATAGTACACCCCGAAAGATGAGCACATGGAGGCGTACCTAGAGGAGGTACATAAAATTTAGAAGTGTTTTTCAGGACTGGAACTACTGCATGTGCCACGCAGCGTGAACAAGGAGGCCGGCGACATCGCCAAGAGAGATTCGCACCGCAATTCCCAGAAGCCCGACGTCTTCTAGGAGAGGCACTTCAAGCCATCGGCCGCGCACCATTCCGCGGGCACGACACTACTTCAGGAGGAGCTGCCTCTAGAGCCCACCTCAACAGCCTCGGCCTGTGGCCCGTCCTTAGTAGCTCGTCTGCTTCTTACACTAGAGCCTCAGGAGGGTGAGTTGACCGAGGAGTTCAAGGCGTATTTTCTCCGCGGCACCTTACCAGAGGAGGAGGCGGACGCGGAGCGTGTGGCTCGGCAGGCTACTGCTTACTGCTTGCAGGACAGGGAGTGGTACCATAGGCGTTCCAACGACATTTCGCTGCGGTGCATATCCAAAGAGCAGGGGAGAGAGATACTCGCCGATATCCACGATGCGGACTGCGGGCACCACTCTTCATCACGCACCCTCATGGGCAAGGCGTTCCGCAACGATTTCTACTAGCCCACAGCGCTCCAAGACTCCATCGAACTGGTTCGGGCCTACGAGGCTTGCCAGTTCCACACCAAGCATATTCATAAGCCGGTGCAGGGCCTCCAGACTATCCCGCTCTCATGGCCCTTTGCGGTATGTGGGGCTGGACATACTGGGCCCTTTTCCCCGAGCACCCGGAGGCTACCGCTACCTCTACGTCGCCATCGACAAGTTCACCAACTGGGCGGAGGTGGAGCTCGTGCGCACCATCCCCGCCGGCTCGGCGGTCAGGTTCATTAAGGGCCTCTTGAGCTGTTTTGGCGTCCCAAATCGGATCATTACTGACAATGGCTCTCAGTTCATGAGCAACCTTTTCAGGACATATTAGGCTAAGCTTCGAACACATATACGCTACGCTTCGGTGGCGCACCTAAGGAGCAACGGCCAGCCCGAATGCGCCAACGCGGAGGTCCTGAGGGGCCTAAAAGAGAGGAGCCTCAAGAAGAAGCTTGAGGCTTGTGGTCGGGGTTGGCTCGATGATCTTCAGTCTATGTTGTGGTCCATCCCCACCACCGCGACTAAGCCCACAGGCGAGACCCCATTATTCCTCGTCTATGGGGCCGACGCGGTCCTCCCACATGAGGCCAGGCATCGCTCCTCACGAGTCCTTGCATTGGACGAGGTGCGTCAAGATGCCTCGCAAGGTGGTGTCCTCGTGCTCTGGGAGGAAGCTCGCTGCTAGTTTTCCCTTTGTGTCGCAAGGTACCAGCAGGCGTTGTGGCGATACCATTGTCGTGACGTCCGCCCTCAGACTCTAGAGGTCGGGGATCTCGCCCTGAGGCAGGTCCTTGTCAGCGTACTGGGAACCGGAGTACTCAAACTTGCCTGCCTGCGGCCCACGGCGTGGCTCTGTCACCAGACTGGTATGACCCATTTTTAGCATCAACAAACAAGACCCTCGCAGGGGGCCAAACCTCGCGAGGCGGACTACGCCAAGGCCTCCGGAGGGAGCAGCCTCTCTAGGATGGCTCCTCGGGAGGGAGATTTCTATGCAAGTCCCTACCTCGTGAGGTTCAGATGACGTAAGACATGAAGACCAAGGCCAGGCAAGCACCAGCGAGCGCGGTGCAGCAAGTTTCCTCTTTGTTGCTAAAGAGGCAAGCGCAGGCGCTGAGTCCCGAGGAGCCAGCCAAAGGTTTCCATTTCCATGCAACAAGACCAAGATCACCAGGACAACAGGATGAAGATCGTCACCAAGCCCACCATGGCGTCACGGACAAAATCTTTGCAGGCGAAGACCACCTTTTGTCAGGATAAGATGTACTAGTTGTATCCCTTCAAATTTGGCCCTTGTGGGATCCCTTCCCACCTTCATTTTGGGGGAAGAGGACCAAGGCCACTATAAATTTAGCCTAGCCACCACCATAGGGAAGAACGGATAATTCAGACCACCTCCATCCCCAGACAAGCAAGAACACACCTCCTGAGGTTGTTCCGCCACTGTACTAGTTCATCCTTAGCCCTCCTTGAGGCTAATCCACCACAAAGCAGGAGTAGGGTATTTCACCGCCAGGTGGCCCGAACATGGGTAAACTGCCTTGTCCCATTTCCTTCATGTTCATCGAGCTAGGCTGTCAGATCGACATGTAGGCAGACAGGGGAAGTTGAGTTCTTTGCACGCACCCCAATATTCGAATCTATCAAGGGTCTCCGGAGCTCTGTATCCGACATTTGGCGCGCCAGGTAAGGGTGTGTCCAAGTCTCCCTTCTTCTGGTCGATTCGCTGTTGTTTCACCACTCCCATGGCTGACACTCGTCGAGTTCGTGCTGAGCGCCGGCTGCCCTCGCCGCTCGCGTCGCCTAGATGGTGCCTACAGGAGACGACATTCCCCGCTGTTCCCCATCACCGGCGGCAAATGCCGCCACCGGCCCCGCGTCCCACGAGCAGCGAGATTCGTTGCTATCGCCTTTCGCACGACGCAACGGTCGCACCGCCACCCCATCGCTGACTCGCGCGGCTGCTTCGTCCTCGCATGCCCGTCGCGGGCCGGCGAACTCGCAGGTCGCGCTACTCATGGCATGTGAGCTCCTGTGCTACCGCATAGCCGATGACCTCTCAGAGGATTGATTGGACCGCATCGCCGAACTCGTCAGCGCCGCAGGAGAAGCTCCAGCATCATCCCGCTCGCTGCCTCCCCCACCGCCTCAAGCAGGCGACCTGGCCCATGGCGCACCTCCTCCTCCTCTTCGGCGTGATGTCGTCCCCGAGCCAAGGCGCGAGGCCCCCCAGCACGCCCCGCCCCACAGGCAGCCCGCGCGTGATGAAGAAAGCTATCAAGTGGTGCAGCGGCCCCAAGGCGAAGCACGTGCGCTCCAAGCACCGCCCCGTGAAGGTCGCGCGCCACCCCAGACGGCGGCACGCGAGCACCCAGACTAGACTCCACCTCCACTGCGGGCACCCGTGGGCGCGGTTGGCTACCATGTGTTCACCATGAAGCTGTGTTGCGTTGTTTGGCCTAGCAAGTTCATGCCGGATCTGCCTCTACGCTATGATGGAATACCCGACCCCGCCGAGTTCCTGCAGCTCTATGAGTTGAGCATCGAGGCAGCCAACAGCGATGAGAAGGTTATGGCAAACTGGTTTCCCATGGCCCTCAAGGACTGCGCACGTTCGTGGATCCTGAACCTCCCAACGAGGTTGATCTCCTCCTGGGATGAGCTGCGCGAACATTTAATCTCCAACTTCCAAGGAACTCCCAACCACGCCCCCGCGGTAGGTGACCTACGGTGTATCAAGCAGCAGCCAGGGGAGACCCTGCGCAAATACATCCGGTGTTTCACCAATGTTCGCCTCAAGATTCCCAAGGTGTCATACGAAGCAATCATCTCAACATTCACTCATGGTGTCTGGAATGTCAGGATGAAGGAAGAGCTCGCTATCCATGAGGACATATGCTCGGCTCTGGAGATGTTCAACATGTCAACAAAGTACGCAAGGGCAGAAGAGGGTCGCCTCTCACTCGTAGAGCTCCCAGAGGTCGATCCAGAAGACAAGAAGGCAAAGTTCAAGGATGTGAACCGCAAGGGACCAGCTGTGCTCACGGCTGAGCCTGTGATGAAGCGTGGTTGCAACCCCCGCCCCCCCCGCCCTGAGTCCTCGAAGGGCAGCCGCCCGTTCTGTGTCTTCCACAAAGTGCACAGCCACAACACCAATGACTGCTAGGAGCTCAGGGCCATCCACGAAGGGCGCTTTGCTTGTCACCCCGAGCGCGGCGACCGAAGCTACGAACGTGGAGGTGGCCGAGGTGGAGGACGCTGGGAGAACTACGACCCCCAACAAGGCTAGCGCGATGAGCCTCGTGAGAACCACTGGCAGGGCCCGCCACACGAGGGCCCCTAGAGGGATCAGCCTCATGAGGACCGCCCTCAGGGCAACGCTGGCCTTCCTCTCGTGGCACCACCACCAAGAAGGAATGACCACCACCACCAAGGTGATGGGGCTGGGGGCTTTCAAGAGCCTCGTGACATCGCTTGCATCCTAGGCAGCGCTCATGCCCCCGCATCCCATCGCATCTTCAAGCAATTCGCATGTGAAGTGAACCCAGCCCTCCCCAAGCTCGAGGTGACGTGTCTGCTCAGATGGTCCAAGTATGTTATCACCTTTGACTCAACTGATCAGCTCAAGTGCGCGGCCGTAGCCGGCGCCCTCGTGATGCTCTGCTCGCCTACCATTAACAATATACTCATCACCAAGACACTCATCGATGGCGGTACGGGACTCAGTGTCCTCTCTGTCGAGACCTTCGATAGGCTCCAGGTGCCATATGACCATCTTCAGCCCACCAGGTCCTTCTCGGGAGTGACTGACGGCTCCACCACCCCAGTAGGGAAGATCCGCCTTCCTATCACCTTCGGTAAGCGCGCCAACTACCGCACAGAGCTCATTGACTTCGACGTCGCCCACATTTGCCTCCCGTACAACGCCATCCTTGGGTACCTAGCCCTAGCCAAGTTCATGGTTGCAACACACCATGGCTACAATGTCATCAAGATGCCAGGAAGCTGCGGCACCATCACAGTCGCCTGCGACGAAAAAGATGCAGTGTGCTCCCTCGAGCATGCCTACCAAGCTGTGGCAATCAAGAATTCAGACGATTAGGGCATTGCTTACCCTCCTGAGGCCGTCCCTAATAAGAAGAAGCAGTTGCTTAGCCTGGGGCCTCAGGAGGATGGGGTGCCCTATGGTCATACCTCAGGACCTACGCCGATGAATGGGGAGCCTTATCTTCTTGCATCGGAAGGTGCGCCTGGCGCCCCTCTCAGGCTGGACTTGGGGGCTTTCCTCTGGAGGGCCTCTGACCTGGCCAATGTCATGAGGGAGGCACTCGGGCACCATGTGGAGGCGTGCTTCAGCGCGCGCTTCCATGAGAAGAGCGCAGGGCGCGAGGTGCCAGGCGCTCAGGAGTTCATCACCAAGGCGATCAAGGATCTTCAGGAGGCGAGGGCCATGCAAGGCGAGCGTCGCCCCGCGCCACCAAGTGCCGCTCCCTCTATCGACGAGGGCAGGGGGCTGCGCATCTGCGTCAACATCATAGGGCTCAACAGAGTCGTGTCCCAGGAGCTCTACTAGCTGTCCCACGTGGGCTGGTGCGAGGGTCCCCCTCACAGCTACGTTCGCATGCCTTTCGGCCTGCTGAACAGCGCTGCCTCGCACCAGCGCCACACGCGGGGCGTCTTGGCGGCGCACGAGACTAGGCACCAGGCGACCCTATCGGAGGCGGCGTTGGATCCTTGCGAGCCCCCCGGGCCTCCAGAGCCTCACGAGGTTCAATGAGGAGCGACTTCTGCATCATGCGTCTTCAGCTACCCTAACGCTTCTTCAGCAATGGTCATAGGAACCTCCGGAGCCGGACTAGTAGAAGCCCCGCCAGCCACTCCCCTTGGCGTGATCCGCTTGCACGTTAAAGGGGGGCTCCTGAGCATCGCGCCTCAGGGGCTCTTACTGGCCCTCGAGCCCTCACCCCTGGCCTTGACCATGGTACCGCGACCTGGCATACCAGCGGCGGGTGAGCCTCGCTCGAGGGCCGGGACCCGAGGACGTAGAGCACCTATTTGAGCTGAGGGGGAGAGAGCGGCGCAAGCCCTGCCTAGGATCACTATCATCGGGACACAGTCAGGCGTCGTGCAAGAAAAATATAGCAAGATAAGTCACCTGTTCCGCATCAGTTTGAATCTCGTGACCCAGTATTCCTACTTTTGCGATCTCACGCGAGCAATGTCATTTTCCTTTTTGGCCTTCTGGGAGCTGCTTGCACGCTAAAGGGGACCTCCTGAGCATTGCATCTCAGGGTCTCTTACCGGACCTCGGGCCGCTCACCTCATGGCCTTGACCACGGCATCGCGACCTAGCATACTAGCGACGGGTGAAGCCTGCCTGGGGACA
Organism: Secale cereale; assembly: GCA_902687465.1. Classification (NCBI taxonomy): domain Eukaryota; kingdom Viridiplantae; phylum Streptophyta; class Magnoliopsida; order Poales; family Poaceae; genus Secale; species Secale cereale. Next base: position 263,703,346 of record LR738712.1, on the reverse strand, counting down.
GGGTACTGTCGACATAGAGCACCAAGCTACCGCGAGAACGAAAAGGAGCGTCGTGCCCAAGCGAGATATGCAATTGACATACTAAACCAGAAGCGATGACATTAAAGCAAAAGTATTACAACTTCTTACATAACCCCCATGGCGTTCGTCATGACTCTACACAGGGAAAACAAAAGAAGGGAGCTTGGGAGAACCCTGACCAGGGGGCGTCATCGACGACGCCGGGCGGACGCCGCTGCCTTGCTCCGGGCACGGCGGGAGCTTGGTGTCTCGTAGTTTTCATCGTCGCTGGACTCCGGAGAATCGCTGGATTCCGGGGAGTCATTGCTGTTGCTAGGGGAGCTGCTGGCAAGGCCAAGGGAAAGTTCAGCGCCCGTGGACATGCCGCCCAGGTCGCCCCTCATTGGGCAGCATGCCAGACACTAGTTGTCCTCGCAGAAAACCTTGAAGAAAAGTGTGGAGGCTCCATCGTATTCGAAGTGGATGGCGGAGGCCCCTTCTGAACGGTAGGAACGGGCGATCTCGCACCATCCTCGAGTCATGAAGACGTCCCCGAGAGGATGACCCCGACCTCCGCGTCAGTAGCTTGGTTGCAGCACTTGGCATGCTGCAGCCACAGCTTGGCGGGCCCCCTCGGCGGTATCAGCTCGGCGAAGAACCTCAGGAGCCTGATCCACATGAGCGGCGGCATTGCCGCCCACACCACGAATTCGAGGGGCGTGCCTTTGACATGGGTCCGCTAGACGACAGGACGTCCGGCTGCAGCCCGTCCTCCATGATCCTGACCTGTGCGGGGTTGGGCATCGCACTCCTACCCAGAGCCCTACGGGTGGGCATACAGGGGGATCGGGAAGCCAGGTGGAGGCCACTCATACCAAGGCCGCATCACCTCTAGACCCTTGCCGGCATCGCGGGACCGGCCAAGCCTTTTCTTCGGCGGGAGCGGCTCAGGCTACTCCTGAGGAGCCTTGCCCTACTCCACTACAGAGAACCTCTTTATCGGTGCCATGGACGTTTCGGCGAGACGGCGGGACAAGGAGGAAGGAGCCAGTAGCAAGAAGATGGAGATGGGCAGGGGGCTCCACCGCTCCTCATTTATAGCAAGAGGGAGGCAAACCGCCGGCCTCCACGATCTCCTGTAATAATGATCTTTTTTACATGTAGCAGGCTCTCGTCAAGTCAAACGGTTGCCGAGGTAGCATGGGGAAGCGGAGACGCCCACGTCCCATCAAGTGCCATGCGCCAACAAGGCCCGCAGGCAGTTGGGCCCCGCGGCGCTTCGCCCTTGCCCTTTGGCTTCGCGTCGAAGACATGCCCGAGCGCACCTTGGGCACGGGGGCTATTTTCGGCATTCTGGGAACCGGGGTACCCAGACTTGCCTGCCTGCGGCCCACGACGTGGCTCCGTCACCAGCCTGGTATGGCCCATTTTCAGCATCAACACACAAGACCCTCACGGGGGTCCAAGCCTTGTGAGGCGGACGACGCCAAGCCCTCCGGAGGGAGCGGCCTCTCTAGGCTGGCTCCTGAGGAGCGGAGATTTCTATGCAAGTCCGCACCTTGTGAGGTTCAGATAACGCAAGGCATGACGACCAAGGCCAGGCACGCACCCGCGGGCATAGTGCAACAGGTTTCCTCTTTGGTGCTAAAGAGGCAAGCGCGGGTGCGGAGTCCCGAGGAGCCAGCCAAAGGTTTACATTTCCATGCAACAAGACCAAGATCACCAGGACGAAAGGATGTAGATCATCACTGAGCCCACCATGGTGTCACGGCCCGAAGCTTTGCAGGCGAAGACCACCTTTTGTCAGGATAAGATGTACTAGTTGTCTCCGTTCGAATTTGGCCGTTGTGGGATCCCTTCACGCCGTCATTTTGGGGGAAGAGGACCAAGTCCACCATAAATATAGCCTAGCCACCACCATAGAGAAGGACAGATCATTCAGACCACCTTCATCCCCACACAAGCAAGAACACACCTCCTGATGTTGTTCCGCCACTGTACTAGTTCATCCTCAGCCCTCCTTGAGGCTAATCCACCACAAATCAGGAGTAGGGTATTACACTGTGAGGTGGCCCAAACCTGGGTAAACTTCCTTGTCCCATTTCCTTCCTGTTCATCGAGCTAGGTTGTGAGATCGACGTGTAGGCAGACATGGGAAGTTGAGTTGTTCCCACGCACCCTGGTGTTCGAATCTATCAAGGGGTTTGTGGAGCCCTGAATCCGACACTCCTCTCCAGGGAGAGCCTTCACAAGCTCTCGCCCATGTTGGAGGGCCCGTTCAAAGTCGTCCATGTCTCTAGGCCTGGTGATGTGCGCCTAGAGACAAAGGACGGGACCCCCGTCCAGAACGCCTAGAACATCCGAGATCTGCACAAGTTTTACCCATGACACTCTCACGTAATAATGAGTAGGGTTGTACACGCCCCGGGGTCCCCGATGCACCACCCCTCGGTGCTGCGGGGGCCCCCACCCACACCCAAGAGGAAGCACCATGCTCCGTGCTAGCAGTCGACACTGTCCACCAATGACTATGCACACGCCAAGTGGTAGCACCATGATCCATGCTGGTGAGAAGACTAGCATAGGCGCCAGACGCTACTGTTTTTTGACTCTCTCTTGTATTCGAATTTGTTATTTCTTGAATGAAGTTTGAAATTTTGTGTCTTTATTTGGAAAAGGGGGGAATTTTTTCGTTGCGGTCTTTCGTTTCTCACTCTCCTTGAGCTTATATCTTTGGAGGCTTGCTGCCTGCTGCCTCCTCCCGAGCACCTCGTCAGCGGGGGCTGGGCACGGTATGCACCCGCAGGGACAAGGAAATGGTTGCCAAGGGCTCGCTCATGTGCACACCTCACCGAAACATTGGTGTCCGGCTCCTCGCGAGGCACTCTCAGACAAGTTAGCAGACAAACGCGACACCAGACCGCGGGAGTTACCTTAGGAACATCTTGCGTTCTGGCCTATGGTGCAGGACCAACTCCGTAGGGGGTCTCTGGAGAAATGGGTGCCCGCAAGTCTCCATGGGGGCTTCGGGGCCAACCGACCCGGGAGTGCGTGCTAGATCAAAATCTCCAAAAGGGCATACTTATGCAACACGGCTGGCCACCGTCGACCGCCGAGCGCAATAAGCTATGTATCCTAATCACGCCGGGCAGGAGCCCTTCAAGTAACACTAGCGCAAAGGGCAAAATATGAGTAGGAAATACTAATAAAAAAGGTGCAACCACCCCAGTTCATTACATGCCCCCGCGGGGCCCTTCTTGTTTCTTGATGCAGAGGAAATGAAGAGCGGAGGAGCAGCCTCCCGAACACCGAAGCTCCTGAAGCTATGCCTCGGCGCCACCCGCGCTCAGTCGGAGTCCTCCTCCTCCTTGAAGGGGCGCGGTGGTGCGGCGGTTCAGCCTCCTCCTGGGTCCGGGCACGGCGGCGAGGTGGCTCGCTATAGTCGTCGTTACTGGAGCTCTGACCGGAGGAGGTACTACTGCTGCTGAATAACTCACGACCGTCACCAAGGGCAAGTTCACTACCGAGGATCTCCTGGCCGCGGTGGGCGGCGCCATCGGAGGGGTGCTCGTCGTCGTTGCCGTCGTCCTCAGGGCAGCACCCCAGGAGTTTGCCATCCCCCCAAGACCTTGATGTAAAGCGTCGTCGCTCCGTCGTACTTGAAGTGCAGAGTGCGCCTCCCCACCAAGCCATGGGCGCGAGCGAACTGATACGTCCAAAATGCATCACTATTTTGTATCATAATTTATCCTTATTCATTGATATATTTCACGTTACGGTGATGTTCTTATGTTGTTTTGGTCTATTTTACACAGTTTGCAAACTTTCCGATGCCGAAGCAGCAGACGCAGAATTCAGCAGTAAAAAGTGGACGCTGAGTTGCTGAAGAAGAATACCTCCAAATTACCTGAAAATTGACGGGAGATATTTTTCAGACGGATCACGAAGTGATGGGCCTCTAACCCCTCGTTGGTTACCCCAAGTGGAAGGTGTAAGATGCAGTGTTGTGGAAGTTTTTTCCCTTAGCAAAGATGCCAAGGATCGAATCCCCAGAGACTCCTAGGTTCAACAAGTAGGTGTCAACTACTAACGGCGCGGATTAGCAATCAACGTGGACCTGCACACAGATACAAATAACTTTGCTCCGAACGAGTACAGAGAGGTTGTCAATCCCTCCGGCCTTGTAGTTCACAAAGGATTAAACGCAAATGATAGTAGTGATAGATAATGTTTGCAATAGTAAATAATAGCGAAAAGTAAATAGCGGATGTGATCAATTATGGTAACATGGACCGGAGTCTCATGATGTTCACTAGTGATGTCTCTCTCCCAAAAGACGATAAAATAGCTATGTGAGGTAAACGAATTACAGCTGGGCAATTGACAGGACCACGAACGCAAACCAATGTTGACTACATTGCAAGAAAGGTTGAGGTTCAAAGCATGGGCGGTACGCCAAAGTAAGTAGACCGAAATCCATCAATATCTACTACTAATCATCCACCTTGAGATATCTATCCAGAACATCTCGCTGGTATTAAGTTGCGAGCCCCACCCATAGTGTAAACTCAAAGCAACAGACAACTGCATTAAAAGAACTTTGCGTAAAGTAAACAATCCTTGCACCCGCGGGCACAAGCACTGTTGTTTTCCCCCTTGTGGCAACAGCACATCCCCTAGACTCATGTTTCTGTCACTCAAGCTAGTCATCGAGGGGCATGAACCCACAATCGAGCATAACGTTCCCTCTTGGAGTCACTATGTATTACTTGGCCAAAGCAATAAATAACAACGGAGAACATGCAAGAATTACTTATGAACATAAATATAAAAGAGGTAGATCAAATATATTACTCAAGATCAATCTGAACATAATCTCATAATCCATCGGATCCCAGCAAACTCATCATAGCAACAGCATAAGGATTACATATGTGCCTCGATCATGTAGGGCAGCTCACGAGGACTAATTAGTGAAGCACAAGAACGGGAGGAGAACATCACATAGCTACTAATCATGGACTCATGGTCCAAGGGAGACTACTCACAACTCATCCGGGAGGCGTCCATGGTGGTGGAGAGGCTCCCGATGGTGATCCTCCCCTCCGGCAGGGTGCCGGGAAGAGTTCTCCTGGTGCTCCCGATCTTGGAAGCGGCGGCGGCGGCGGAACAGAGATGAGATCGTGAAAAAGAGTTCCCGTCCCGAGGGTTTCAAAGGACGCTCTAAATATATGCCGAAGGGGGGCACCAGACGGGGCTCGGGGGGCCCAGGCGCCCCCCCGGCGCGGCCCAGGGGGGGGGGGCGCCGCCAGGGCGCCTGGAGCCCTGGTGGCCCCCCCGGCTGTCCTTCGGGCGCAAGGTAGGTTCTGGAACGCTGATTTTTTATATAATTTTTCTGGATTTTTCCTGGCAGTTCTCGTAACGTGAAAACCTGAAATACAAAAACAACCGAAAACAGAAACTGGCACCGGGGTGCACTGGATTAGTAGGTTAGTCCAAATATGATCAAAAGTGTATGGAAGTGTATGAATATCATAGCAATATCACCCAAAAGTGGCATGGAGCAAGCAGAAATTATAGATACGTTTTGGATGTATCAACATCCCCAAGCTTAATTCCTGCTCGTCCTCGAGTAGGTAAATGATAACAAGAATAATTTCTGTGGTGACATGCTATTAACCATATAGGACTTATTCATAGTCATATGACAAAAGCTTACCGAGACAATGATTCTATAGTAATTAAGTTGCCTCATGAGAAAATCACAAAGGACTGAAAGTTTTACAACATGACATTGAAGCATCAAATAGATTTGCAATGAACATGATGTGCAAATATGATAAAGTGATATCTAGCTTGCCCCCTTTAGTGAAGCAAAACATAAATGCAGGGACACCTTCAAGGTTTAAGTGATGACTAGATACAATGATTTCAAAGTAAACGATATCACAATCATGCAAAAGACAATGCTACTTTGGGACAATGCACATTACACTTAGAATGACAATCATGCTCTCAGTACTTGGTGCTTTAAGAAAGAAGGTGGAGACTCAACATAAAAGTAAAAGAATGGTTATGTGCTAGAGCTTTTTATTTTGAAAACGTAGAAGCAATTTTGTAAACGGTAGTAGTACTTCATATGTGTCATGCATAAGACATCCTATAAGTTGCAAGCCTCATGCATCGAATACCAATAGTGCTCGCATCTTGTCCTAATTAGCTCGGATTTCCATGGGTTATCATTGCATTACATATGTTTCAACCAAGTGTCACAAAGGGGTACCTCTATGCCACCTGCACAAAGGTCCAAGGAGATAAATCGCATTTGATTTCTCGTTTTTGATAGATCTCAACTTGAGGACATCCATACTGGGACAACATAGAAAATAGATGATGGACTCCTCTTTAATGCATAAGCATATTCTCATAAGAGATTGAGGATTAATGTCCAAGCTAAAACTTCCACCATGATACATGGCTTTGGTTGGCGGCCCAATGTTCTTCTCTAACAATATGCATACTCGTTCAACCCATGGAAAATCACCCTTACTTCAGACAAGACGAACATGCATAGCAACTCACATGATATTCAACAAAAGTGTGACAGTTGATGGCGTCCCCAAAAACATGGTTACCGCTCAGCAAGCAACTTATAAGAAATAAGATACATAGGCAACATATTCTTTACCACAATAGTTTTTAAGCTACTTTCCCATGAGCTATGTATTGCAAGGTTAGTCTGCTTAGTACAGGTGGAGGTTAGCAAAAGACTGGGAGCGACCAACTAAGAGAGCAATGACGGTCATAATCATGCAGAGCGACAAATCAATATTGAATCAGGCATGGTAGTTATATCGCTACTCAGAAATAAAAGATCATTAAGGCTTGACAGACTTTCTTTACAGTCTTAAATATGCGTGAGCATACGCCAAGTCAATCAAAATAAATTCTCGAAGGAAGATATTACTAAACCATACCACATCATCGGCAAACAAATCATGTTGGTATTCCAATAACACATTGGGAATCCCCCAGCTATTTGAGACTAACCATAAGAAAACCTGAACTACTAAGCGCCATTATGCACATAGCATCTTTATCATAGACATATTAACCAATGCAACGGAAGCAAACTCTCTTAATTAGATAAGCATGATAATTAAAGAGAGTTCAAGCAACCAACTAAACAAAAGCTCTTTGAAAAGATAAGCATGAATACTAAGAGCAGAGCATGATAGTAGCTATTAAAAGACAAAGAACACACACAGCAAAGATAGACATGAAAATTCTATGTTATGTTCTAGGTAGAAGTGGAGCGTGTTTCTCTCCCACATAAAGAACGCTGAGTTCCGACTCGTTATGAAAAACTAAAAAAGAAAACTAAAAGCAAGACGCTCCAAGCATAGCACTTAACACATGAAGTGATAAAAATATAGCGAAACGAAAGACGAACTGATAATGTTGATGGAGAAGGGGATGCACGGGGGCATCCCCAAGCTTAGACGCTTGAGTCTCCTTGAATATTTCTTGGGGGTGCATGGGGGCATTCCCAAGCTTGAGCGCTTGACACTCCTGAATCTTTTTATCATCTTCCCTCGCACACTTGAAAACTCCCTTCATACATAACTCATTATAATCTGATTAGCGAGGTTAGTACCCTTAATAAAATAATTGCACCTTGCTGGAAATAAATATATTCTTGAAGTTCTACTGTTTCTCAAGATTGCCAAAAGGTTTTTGCAAAGAAAAAGCAAGCTCTTGGTTTGCAAAATGAAGAAAAGGCAAAACAGGACAGAATCTGTGAAAAACAGAACAACAGGTAGTATTTGATTTGTTCGGGGCACTTCTGCAACTCAAATCAAAAAACTCAGAACAGATGCACGAAAGACAATTATATAGAGAACGCTGTCGAAAACATTCAGACCAAAAAGATGATCTGGTGATTTTATACGAATTTTTCTATCCAAGGACAAAATCTGTTTCCTGGACAGCACCTCACAACTTTTGAACTTTCTAGCAATCAGAGGCTATACTTGGCACAAATATGAAAAGCAAAGATACAATGATGATGCTACTGTATTAAACAACATCAAGACACAACAAAAGCAAAATATAAAAAATTATTCATGTGGGCTGCCTCCCAAAAGCGCTTTATTTTATGCCTTTAAGCTAGGCATAATGCATAGAGATCAAGTTTTATCAAGAGTAAAAGAATAGCTAGCCCGTACAACAGGACTCAAAAGGTAACTTGATCTTCTTTCGAGGAAAGTGTTCCATCCCTTTCTTGAGAGGAAACTGAAATTTTATATTACCCTCTTTCATGTCAATGATAGCACCAACGGTGCGTAAAAAGGGACGTCCCAAAATAATTGGACATGAAGGATCACATTCAATATCCATAATAGTAAAATCAACGGGAACATAGTTGTCATTGACAATGATAAGAATATCGTCGATCCTCCCCAAAGGTTTCTTTTATGGAAGAATCAACGAGACGAACACCAAAAGAACAAGAATCATAAGGTTTCAATTTAAGCATATCATATAGTCTTTTGGGCATAATAGAAGTACTGGCTACAATATCACATAAAGCATAGAATGAGAAGTTGTTTATCTTAATTTTAATCATAGGATCCCAACCATCTTCTAGCTTTCTAGGTATGGAGGCTTCTACTCTAAGTTTCTCCTCCCTAGCTTTGATAAGAGCATTAGTGACGTGCTCTGTGAAGGCAAGATTAAGCGTGCTAGTGTGGGGGTCTTTGGCCATTCCTTGTAGAAAGGTGACAACTTCTGAAATACTACAATTATCAAAATCAATTTTATCATTAGTGGGCAGAATTGTAGTGTCATCCTCTTTGTTTGAATCGCTCTCTATTATAAGAGTTCGAACATCTTCCCAAGTTTGGGGAAGCTTAGGAGCAATTTTAAACTGAGGCTCATACTCTTTTCCTGGAAGACCATGCCATGGGCATAACCCTCCGTCAAGACTAATATAATCACAAGGTTTATCACTTTTGTAGATCCCGACAGTGGTAATTGGGGTAATGGAAGAAGGGGTGTACTCCTCCCATTTAGTGTTTTTTGGTAGAACCCATAATAGCAAGCAAGAAAGATAACTATTTTTGTGATTTTCGATAAAAAGGTACTAAAGCAAAAACTGAAAGGTAAACTAACAAGACTAAAAAGCAAAGGTAAAAGATAGCATGCAACTCCCCTATCCCGAAGAGTGGAGTCCCCGGCAACGGCGCCAAAAAATACTCCTTGATGGGCCTCTAACCCCTCGTTGGTTACCCCAAGTGGAAGGTGTAAGATGCAGTGTTGTGGAAGTTTTTTCCCTTAGCAAAGATGCCAAGGATCGAATCCCTAGAGACTCCTAGGTTCAACAAGTAGGTGTCAACTGCTAACGGCGCGGATTAGCAATCAACGTGGACCTGCACACAGATACAAATAACTTTGCTCCCAACGAGTACAGAGAGGTTGTCAATCCCTCCGGCCTTGTAGTTCACAAAGGATTAAACGCAAATGATAGTAGTGATAGATAATGTTTGCAATAGTAAATAATAGCGAAAAGTAAATAGCGGATGTGATCAATGATGGTAATATGGACCGGAGTCTCATGATGTTCACTAGTGATGTCTCTCTCCCAAAAGACGATAAAACAGCTATGTGAGGTAAACGAATTACAGCCGGGCAATTGACAGGACCACGAACGCAAACCAATGCTGACTACATTGCAAGAAAGGTTGAGGTTCAAAGCATGGGCGGTACGCCAAAGTAAGTAGACCGAAATCCATCAATATCTACTACTAATCATCCACCTTGAGATATCTATCCAGAACATCTCGCTGGTATTAAGTTGCGAGCCCCACCCATAGTGTAAACTCAAAGCAACATACAACTGCATTAAAAGAACTTTGCGTAAAGTAAACAATCCTTGCACCCGCGGGCACAAGCACCGTTGTTTTCCCCCTTGTGGCAACAACATATCCCCTAGACTCATGTTTCTGTCACTCAAGCTAGTCATCGAGGGGCATGAACCCACAATCGAGCATAACGTTCCCTCTTGGAGTCACTACATATTACTTGGCCAAAGCAATAAATAACAACGGAGAACATGCAAGAATTACTTATGAACATAAATATAAAAGAGGTAGATCAAATATATTACTCAAGATCAATCTGAACATAATCTCATAATCCATCGGATCCTAGCAAACTCATCATAGCAACAGCATAAGGATTACATATGTGCCTCGATCATGTAGGGCAGCTCACGAGGACTAATTAGTGAAGCACAAGAACGGGAGGAGAACATCACATAGCTACTGGTCATGGACTCATGGTCCAAGGGAGACTACTCACAACTCATCCGGGAGGCGTCCATGGTGGTGGAGAGGCTCCCGATGGTGATCCCCCCCCCCGGCAGGGTGCCGGGAAGAGTTCTCCTGGTGCTCCCGATCTTGGAAGCGGCGGCGGCGGCGGAACAGAGATGAGATCGTGAAAAAGAGTTCCCGTCCCGAGGGTTTCGAAGGATGCTCTAAATATATGCCAAGGGGGGCACCAGACGGGGCTCGGGGGGCCCAGGCGCCCCCCCGGCGCGGCCCAGGGGGGGGGCGCCGCCAGGGCGCCTGGAGCCCTGGTGGTCCCCCCGGCTGTCCTTCGGGCACAAGGTAGGTTCTGGAACGCTGATTTTTTATATAATTTTTCTGGATTTTTCCTGGCAGTTCTCGTAACGTGAAAACCTGATCAAAAGTGCACTGGATTTGTAGGTTAGTCCAAATATGATCAAAAGTGTATGGAAGTGTATGAATATCATAGCAATATCACCCAAAAGTGGCATGGAGCAAGCAGAAATTATAGATATGTTTTGGACGTATCACGAAGGCACGCGAAAGGGCAACCAGAGGGGCGCCACAGGGTGCCCAGGCGCCCTGGGGGCGCGCCCCCTGGCCGCGCCAGGGGGGGGGGGGGCTGGAGCCCCTGGCCCACCTCTGGCCGCCCCCTTTTGCATATATGCTCTCCGTTATCCAAAAACCCTAAGGACGGGAATTTTTACGGAGTTCCGCCGCCGCTCCGTGTCGGAAACCTACAGAGAAGAAAAAGCCATCTCCGGCGGGCAGATTCCGCCGGGGAGATCACTTCCCGGAAGGGGAGATCGTCGCCATCGTCATCACCATCGTCACGGGCATCATCGAGATCATCATCAACATCATCCCCAACACCAGCACCATCTCCATCTTCATCCAAATCTCATCTTACAATCGCAACTTGTGTTGTAACTCGTACTACCTATCCTCTCTACTCCATCGGTGTTGATTACTACTTTGTGGTGAATGCTATTGAGTTTTGTTGGAGAAATATTATTATGTCCAGATTGTTTATCACCTATTTATCCCCACTGATCATGGTCTCCTTTATGTCTCGTGAGTAGTTACCTTAGTTCTTGAGGACATGGGGAAGGTCTTGTTGTTAGTAGTCATATGCTGTTGAAGTAATATGTGTTGTTTGATACTTAAGTTGCGTTGTCATTCTACTAGTGGTGTTGTGTGAGTCGAACACCCAACACTTCGCCTTATTAAGGACATAGGAGAATACATTGTGTATAAAGAATGCTTATGGTTGGTTGCCGGAGTGACAGAAACCTGAACCCCAGTTCGCACGCTTTTGCATAAGGGAATAATGGATCCTCGATCGTATTGCTATGGTTAGGATTTTGCCTTAAATTCTATCTTGTATTTGCGGATGCTTTCAAGGTGTTTAATCATAAGAGTGCACTCATCTTAGTCTAGAGAGTGTACTAGCATAGATCCACCCACTCAACACTTATCAACACATAACATAGTATCGATACGGAATATGGTGAAAGCACATGACTACCTCTCCCGTGTGTCCTCAGGAACGCTTTAGTCTTTATAAGTTCAGCTGCTAGGGGTCTCCTTTGCTAAGAAAGGATTGGGCCACTTGCTACTCTCAGTGCCTTTTACATTGCTTGCTTTTACTTCCCTGTTACTTATATCGAGAAACCCCAAAAAGTTATCTTTCAGTGCTTGCAGTGATTTCTTGCTCAGAATCGCTTATCAATACCTTCTGCTCCTCGTTGGGTTCGACACTCTTACTTATCGAAAACGCCGCAATAGATCTCTTACGGTTGAGGGTCATCAAGTACCGTTTTCTGGCGCCGTTGCCGGGGAGCGTAGCGCTATTGGTAAAGTGAAACTGGTAAGGAAGTTTTTATAATTCTGTTTTTGTTTTTGCTATAGCTGCTCTTTGTCCTTATGGATAACCATGTTATTGGAGCGTTGCTTGCGGTGAGACGCCCCACACCTGTGGTGGTTGATCCTGCCCCTACTGAAATTGTGCCTTATAAAATACCAGCTGGCATTATCGATTATGTTTTGGCTAATCGTTATGCAGGAGACAGACATCCCGGTGAACACTTGCTATATCTGTCACAACTAAGTTCATTATTTAAGCTTGCAGGTGTATCGAGGGAGTTTGTCATGAGAAAATTGTTTGCCGTATCACTTATAGATAAAGCTTCGGATTGGTATAGGCTTCTCGATAACTCACACTTGCTTGACTGGCAGGAGCTTATGTCTCTCTTTTATACTAAGTTTTATCCTCTTCATGAAATTCATCGAGACAGGAACTATATCTATAACTTTAGGTCTCATGACGAAGAAAGCATTGCTCAAGCTTGGGGGAGATTGAAGTCCCTAATGCTCAAATGCCCTATTCATAAGCTTCCCAAGGAAATTATACTTACAAAAATTTTTATGCCAGGCTTTCTCGTCAGGATAAGGAGATGCTAGATGCCTCCTCTAGTGGGGTATTTCAGAAGAAGAGTGTTGAAGAAAGGTGGGATCTCATTGAAAGGATCCAGAGGAATACCGAAGATTGGGAAATTGATAAAGGTATTGAACCCGCTATAAATTATGAACATGATTATATTTAGAGCTATGTGAAAACTGATTACTTCAATACTTTTTGCTCTAAGATTGGTCTTGATTCCCATCTAGTGATTGATTTCTGTAAGAATTTTGCCTCTCACGTTGATTCTTTTAAAAAGAAGAGAGACCAGCACCATGAACCTTTTAAAGAGCCACCTATTGATATTTATGTTGCTGACCCTATTTTGCCTGCAGTTATATATGAACAGCCTCCTTTTCCCACGAGGATAAGGGGGCACTCTCTTGTGACATGCATAATAAATAAAAGTGAGAGAAGAGTTGATGAGCCTGAGGACCAGATCAGGGTCGATCCTCAAGTTGCATTGATTAAAGACCTTGCTACTAATGATGTTTTGGATTCCAATATAAATTTTTGTGCTGTTTCCACTAACCTTGTCACAACCAAGAATAAAGGCCCAATTTCAGGTACTCCAGTGGTATCTGTTAAAATAGGAGATCACAATTATTATGGGCTATGTGATTTGGGATCGAGTGCAAGCGCTATCACCTATTCACTTTATGAAGAAATCATCGGTGAGATTTCCCCTTGTGAACTTGAAGAAGTTGATGTTACCATTCATCTTGCAAACAGAACAACTATCTCTCCTATCGGGATTGTGAGGGACGTTGAAGTCCTATGTGGAAAGGTAAAATACCCTACCGACTTTCTAGTACTTGGTTCAGAGAGGGACAATTTTTGTCCAATTATTTTTGGTAGACCTTTTCTTAGAACTTGTGGAGCTATAATAGATTGCAAGAAAGGTAAAGTTTTTGTTGAATTCGATGGTGAGCCATATGAATTTAATTTTTCTAAGTTCTCTAAGCAGCCTCGTGGTACTGATTTGCCTAGTGATGATAAAATTATTGAAAGTATTGCCTCTATTGTTATTCCCCCTAATGATCCTTTGCAGCAATACATGGAGGACCACAAGAATGATTTGCATATGCAGGAAAGAAATGAACTAGATGAAATATTTTTGAGGCAACCTGCTATCCTGAAGCACAACCTTCCGGTTGAACCTTTGGGAATTTTATCAAAACCGAAGGAAGACCCGATGTTCGATCTTAAACCTCTTCCCGATACGCTCAAGTATGCTTATTTAGATGAAAAGAAAGTATATCCTGTTATTACCAATTCTAACCTTTCAGGATATGAAGAAGAGCGATTATTGGAAGTACTTCGTAAACACCGAGGCGCAATTGGCTATACCCTTGATGACCTTAAGGGGATTAGTCCATCTATCTGTCAACATACTATCAACCTTGAGCCTGATGCTAAACCAGTTGTTGATCATCAACGACGGTTGAACCCGAAGATGATGGATGTTGTGAGAACTGAGATTCTCAAGCTTCTGGCCGCAGGTATTATCTACCGTATAGCTGATAGTAAGTGGGTAAGTCCGGTACATTGTGTTCCTAAGAAAGGAGGTACAATTGTGGTTCCTAATGATAAAAATGAATTAATACCTCAAAGAATTATTACTGGATATAGAATGTGTATTGATTACAGGAAGTTGAACAAAGCAACCAGGAAGGATCACTACCCGTTGCCGTTCATCGACCAAATGCTTGAAAGGTTATCCAAAAATACCCACTTTTGTTATCTCGATGGTTATTCTGGCTTCTCTCAAATTCATGTTAACACTGCCGATCAAGAGAAGACCACTTTTACTTGTCCCTTTGGTACTTATGCTTACAGGCGTATGCCTTTTGGTTTATGTAATGCCCCTGCTACTTTTCAAAGGTGTATGTCTGCTATCTTTCATGGTTTCTGCGGGGATATTATGGAAGTCTCCATGGACGATTTCTCCGTCTATGGAACTTCTTTTGACCATTGTCTTCACAACCTTAATAAAGTTTTGCAGAGATGCGAGGAGACAAATTTGGTACTCAACTGGGAAAAGTGCCACTTCATGGTTAATGAAGGAATTGTTCTTGGTCACAAGATTTCCGAAAGGGGAATTGAAGTGGACAAAGCCAAGATCGAAGCTATTGAGAGGATGCCCTATCCAAGGGACATCAAAGGTATTCGCAGTTTCCTCGGTCATGCAGGTTTTTATAGAAGATTTATTAAAGACTTTTCTAAAACCTCAAGACCCCTCACTAATCTTCTCCAGAAGGACGTTCCTTTTGTATTTGATGAAAATTGTAAGGAAGCTTTTGAAGTCCTTAAGAAAGCTTTAATAACCTCTATAGTACAACCACCTGACTGGAATTTACCTTTTGAGATTATGTGTGATGCAAGTGATTTTGCTGTTGGAGCTGTTTTAGGACAAAGAGTTGATAAGAAATTGAATGTTATACATTATGCTAGCAAAACTCTTGATAGTGCTCAAAGGAATTATGCTACTACTGAGAAGGAATTCTTAGCTGTAGTTTTTGCTTGTGATAAATTTAGACAGTATATTGTTGATTCCAAAGTTATTATTCATACTGATCATGCTGCCATTAAGTACCTTATGACAAAGAAGGATGCCAAGCCAAGGCTTATCAGATGGGTACTCCTTCTTCAAGAATCTGATTTGCAGATTGTTGATAGGAAAGGAGAAGACAATCCGGTAGCGGACAATCTTTCAAGGATGGAAGATATACCGCATGATCCCATCCCAGTCAACGATAGTTTTCCAGACGAGCAACTTGCCGTTGTAAAAGTACAATCTCTTTCCGACCCTTGGTATGCAGATTATGCTAATTTTATTGTTGCAAAGTATTTGCCTCCAGGTTTAACACTTAAACAAAGGAAGAAGTTCTTTCATGATTTGAGGCACTACTTCTGGGATGACCCACATCTTTTCAAAGAAGGTCCCGACGGGATCGTGAGGAGATGCATTCCGGAACATGAGCAGAAGGACATTCTCAGACGGTGTCATGATAGTCCCTATGGAGGACATCATGCCGGTGAGAGGACTGCACATAAGGTTCTTCAATCAGGTTTTTATTGGCCTACTCTCTTTAAAGATGCTAGAAATTATGTTTTAGCCTGTGATAAATGTCAGAGAGTTGGTAACATTAGTAGAAGGAATGAGATGCCTATGAATTACTCACTAGTGATTGAACCTTTCGATTGTTGGGGTTTTGATTTTATGGGTCCTTTTCCTTCTTCGCACAAGTACACTCACATTGTAGTAGCTGTTGATTTTGTGACCAAGTGGGTTGAAGCAATCCCCACTGAAAGTGCTGATCACAAGACATCTTTGAAAATGCTTAAAGATGTAATTTTTCCTAGGTTTGGTGTACCAAGGTATCTCATGACCGATGGAGGATCACACTTCACGCACGGAGCTTTTAGAAAAGCTTTGGCCAAATACGATGTTAATCATAGAATTGCTTCACCATATCATCCTCAAACTAGTGGGCAAGTTGAGCTCACCAATAGAGAGATTAAGTTGATCTTGCAGAAGACAGTAAACAGAAATAGAAAGGACTGGTCAAATAAGTTAGGAGATGCTTTGTGGGCATATAGAACTGCTTACAGAAACCCCATGGGCATGTCCCCCTATAAGATGTGTATGGCAAGGCTTGCCATTTGCCATTAGAGTTGGAGCACAAAGCTTTCTGGGCTGTTAGAGAGCTTAATGCTGACCCAAAATTAGCTGGTGAGAAGCGTCTCATGAACTTGACTTCTCTAGATGAATGGAGAAGTGAAGCTTACGAGAGCGCTAAAATGTTCAAGGAAAAGGTAAAAAAGTGGCATGATAGGAAGATTCTGAAACGTGAATTTAATGTTGGTGATAAAGTTTTGTTGTTTAGATCCCGTTTCAGGTTTTCTCCAGGTAAACTACTTTCCAGGTGGGAAGGACCATTTCATATTGAAGAAGTTTATCGGTCTGGTGCAATTAAGATTAATAATTTTGAAGGCACCAAACCTCAAGTTGGGAATGGGCAAAGACTTAAACATTACATAGCAGGAGACCCTGTCAATGTTGATGTGAATATAATATACACAACAACTCACGAAGAACATGTTGCAGCCCTGTTTCAGACGCCAGCAGAAGCAGAATAAAGAAAAGGTATGTAGTACGGTAAGGAAACATCGCGAACCGCCATAAAAGTTCCGTATTACGAGTTTTTGCAAAATTAGTAAAATTCTGAGCCTAAGTGGAGCTGGAGACGACCTCCAGGGGGTCCAGGCGCCCCCCTGGCGCGCCCCACCTCCTGGCCGCGCCGTGAGGCCGCCTGGACACCCGGGAGTCCGTCTCCGACCCCGCTTTGGTCCGTTACCTTCCTTTCTGTGCATAAATTTTTCCTATATATTTTCCCGGATTGTTCCGGCAACGTATCTTGCGATTTCACGTGTTTTCTCTTCGATCTGTTTCTGCCAGGGAATCTTTCAGCTAAATTTAGGTGCCATGGCTTCTCCAAGCTCCCCCAAGGACGAGTTCGTCGTCAACGTCATCAACCCTTACCTCGCTGAGGTGAAGAAGCACCCTCAGGTTGTTCGGATGGAGGACGGTGTCCTTCATCAAGAAGATCTGAAGGGACCTATCAAGGAGGGGAGCGTCCAGGCCAGGCTGGAAGAAGTGGAGCAAGAAGTCTTCGAGTACAAGAAGATGATCGAGCGTGGTGTTGAAGCTAACTTTGACATCATCAACGAGCTGAAGAACTACTTCCTGAAGGAGATGAAGGAGATGTGGAAAAGCATCACCGCGTCTGAAGAAAGAACTATAGAGCTCCAAGGGCAAATTAATGATCTACATAACCAGAACTGTGAGTATGAACTAAGGTTTATGCGCATGAGTTTGGGTGCTGAATGCAGGATTCAGGAGACGAGCTTCTCATATGAGACTGGAGAACCCCTTCCATGGAAGCGTTTCGCCAAGGACTACGTGATCAACACCAACAAGGATGATGAGTGAAATCTCCTGGGGTAATGGCATTCCCTTGGCTTGTTCCAAGCTTGGGGGAGTGCCCGGTATCATTATCTTTACCTTTTGTCTTTTAGAGTCAAGTAGAGTCGTATCATGTCTAGGGAGGTTGTTATATGAGATAGGTGTGTGCATTGAGGTCTATCACTCCTTCGGTGAAGAATTGTATCCGTGAGTGTGGAGTCGTCTATGATGGAATATTAATGAGAAGTTTATTGGTTCCTTTTGCTGCACTCGGTATTCTCTTCACGCAATCGACCTTATATGATGACTCTTATGTGGAGTATTGACCTTATGTCAGGTATGGCTGTGAAAACTTTATTTTATCTTGGCAAACATAGCTTTGGTCATAACAACAAGCATGATTTTCTTAAAGTATCAACATAGCCAAAACCTTTATGTTATTATGTTTGAAGTGTTATGCTGACAAGGAAGACAACTTGATGTGTTATGCTTATTCCAATGTTCATGCTTTATATTGCTTTGCATCTTAGTCATCATCAATTGTCTGTTCTTTCAAAACCTTTGCTAGCCTAACTCTGTACTAAGCGGAATTCTGCTTGTGCATCCATATCCTTAAGCCAATACCTTCCATATGAGTCCACCATACCTTCCTACTCGTGGTATTCCACTACCACCTCCTAAAGTACAAAATTTATGTGTTATCCTCAAATGTTCAAAATCTTTTATTTTGTGCCTCTGTTTTAGCTCATGAGGAAGTAATAGCTAATCCATGATCTTTTTGAGTTGGACAAGCTTCACCCCGGAATTGCATGTCTAATGTGCAAACCCATAATACGAGAAGGAACTGGCAAAGAGTGCGCCCAGCTCGAAAATAATATAACAAACAAACCCTCCTTCACACTTTGTTCATGAGAAATCAGAAAACTTTGGCAATGATTAACAAAGGAGAATAAGAGGATGTGATCGTCCTCGTGCGGGAGCCGTTCCTCGAAACTTGTCCAGCTCAAGAAGTAGTTGAGTTATCTATTAGCATTCGTTGACAAATCATGCACCTCTCAAAACTTGTTTTCATTTTGTTTGATTTAAGGATAGCACATGAGTTTTCCCTACTACCCTAGAGCAGGGCCCATCTTTTAATTTTAAGTTGGGTCAGTTATTCCTACTCCCTTCTATTCTTAAAGAGAGCAGACATTTGATGTTGATAAGGATTCATTCATATAAAGTTGCATTAAGATTTGTCATATCATATCCTTGTTGACATTATCATTTGATAAGTAAGTTGTTTGTCAAGCCCAGCTAAGGCAAATATCTTCCTTTGTGTTAACACTTTCACTTCTTGCCTGATGACATGTTCTTTCAAAAGCTTCAATTAGTCTCATCAAAACATAAAGAAAGAGCAAAAGTAAAAGCTATTAGTTGTTCTTTGACCAAAGGACATGTTTGCCATGATTCAATAAGTTTCCTTAGCCTACTTTCGAATATAAGTGTTACCACTCTTTTATAAAGGCCTTATGAGTTGAAGATTGCTGTTGAGGATATTTGAGTTGGTGAGGAAACTGTGATGCTTCTTGTTCGTATTCTGTTTATCGACACTTCACTCACTAAACTTGTGGACAGGTTTACCGAGCTCAGTATTCGCTTGGGGACAAGCGAGGTCTAAGCTTGGGGGTGTTGATACGTCCAAAATGCATCACTATTTTGTATCATAATTTATCCTTATTCATTGATATATTTCACGTTACGGTGATGTTCTTATGTTGTTTTATTCTATTTTACACAGTTTGCAAACTTTCCGATGCCGAAGCAGCAGACGCAGAATTCAGCAGTAAAAAGTGGACGCTGAGTTGCTGAAGAAGAATACCTCCAAATTACCTGAAAAATGACGGGAGATATTTTTCAGACGGATCACGAAGGCACGCGAAAGGGCAACCAGAGGGGGGCCACAGGGTGCCCAGGCGCCTGGAGCCCCTGGCCCACCTCTGGCCGCCCCCTTTTGCATATATGCTCTCCGTTATCCAAAAACCCTAAGGACGGGAATTTTTACGGAGTTCCGCCGCCGCTCCGTGGCGGAAACCTACAGAGAAGAAAAAGCCATCTCCGGCGAGCAGATTCCTCCGGGGAGATCACCTCCCGGAAGGGGAGATCATCGCCATCGTCATCACCATCGTCACGGGCATCATCGAGATCATCATCAACATCATCCCCAACACCAGCACCATCTCCATCTTCATCCAAATCTCATCTTACAATCACAACTTGTGTTGTAACTCGTACTACCTATCCTCTCTACTCCATCGGTGTTGATTACTACTTTGTGGTGAATGCTATTGAGTTTTGTTGGAGAAATATTATTATGTCCAGATTGTTTATCACCTATTTATCCCCACTGATCATGATCTCCTTTATGTCTCGTGAGTAGTTACCTTAGTTCTTGAGGACATGGGGAAGGTCTTGTTGTTAGTAGTCATATGCTGTTGAAGTAATATGTGTTGTTCGGTACTTAAGTTGCGTTGTCATTCTACTAGTGGTGTTGTGTGAGTCGAACACCCAACACTTCGCCTTATTAAGGACCTAGGAGAATACATTGTGTATAAAGAATGCTTATGGTGGGTTGCCGGAGTGACAGAAACCTGAACCCCAGTTCGCACGCTTTTGCATAAGGGAATAATGGATCCTCGATCGTATTGCTATGGTTAGGCTTTTGCCTTAAATTCTATCTTGTATTTGTGTATGCTTGCAAGGTGTTTAATCATAAGAGTGCACTCATCTTAGTCTAGAGAGTGTACTAGCATAGATCCACCCACTCAACACTTATCAACACATAACATAGTATCGATACGGAATATGGTGAAAGCACATGACTACCTCTCCTGTGTGTCCTCAGGAACGCTTTAGTTTTTATAAGTTCAGCTGCTAGGCATCTCCTTTGCTAAGAAAGGATTGGGCCACTTGCTACTCTCAGTGCCTTTTACATTGCTTGCTTTTACTTTCCTGTTACTTATATCGAGAAACCCCTAAAAAGTTATCTTTCAGTGCTTGCAGTGATTTCTTGCTCATAATCGCTTATCAATACCTTCTGCTCCTCGTTGGGTTCGACACTCTTACTTATCGAAAACACTGCAATAGATCCCTTACGGTTGAGGGTCATCACAAACGCATGATAGCCACGATTTTAGAACACATACCCAACGGGGGTGACCTCGACCTCCGCCCATGAGGCCCTGCTGCAGCAGCCATCGTCCTGCAACCACAGGCTGCCGGCCCCCCGGCTGGCAGCTCCTGCGCGAAGAAGTTCGGGAGGCAGATCCATGGGTCACTCCACCCACACCAGGAACTCCCGGGCCGCGTCGGCCGAGTGAAGTCATGGGCGCGGCGGCAAAGCGACCGCCGATGGCCCCTTTCCCCGACCATGATCTCCGCAATCTCCGGGGCGCCCACTGCGGCGGCGACCATTCCCACGGCTGGCAGCGGCAATGTGGACGCCGGCATAGGCACGCTCGCGCCCCAGAATGGTGATCGTCGGCGTGGCAGAGTTCTTGCGAGGACGGCCACACCCCCTTTTCGACGGGGGTCACTTCGGCCTGTCCAGCGGAGCCTTCCACTTCCCCGCGGCTGAAAAGCTCCTCACCGGCGCCATGAGTGCTGCTCCAGGCAAGTTTGGTGGAGAAGCGAGCGAACGAAAGTGAACTGTGGCTTCAACCCCCCCTCGCCCATTTATAGGCGACCGAAGGCCAATCGACGCCCCTTCACATTCTGGCACCACGATGTGGAAGGGCAGTTCCCGAGGCGACGTGGGGAAGTGGAGACGCCAGCGACCCGCGTGCCACGCATCAAGCCTGGGCCACAGGCGTTTGGGGCCCGCGACATTTCACTCTTCCCTCTTTAGCTCCGTCCAATTCCTCGATCACGCGCGCCTTGGGCCCGAGGGCTACTGTCTGCGTTTTGGGAACCAGGGTACCCAGACTTGCCTGCCTGCGGCCCACAACATGGCTCACTCGACGCCCTGGTGTGACCCATCTACAAGACCGACAAGACAAGACCCTCATGAGGGGCCAAGCCTCGCGAGGCGGACGACGTGAAGACCTCCTGAGGGAGCGGCCTCCCCAGGTGGCCTCCCGAGTAGCGGAGATTTCTATGCAGGTACTGAGCCTCATGAGGTTACCATGAGACAAGCTGTGACAATTGTGGTAGGCGGGCGCCAGCGGGCGTAGAGGAGGCAGTTTCCTCTTTGCGCTAAGGAGGCAAGGACAGATGTGGGTTCTCGAGGAATCTGGCAAAGGTTTCCATTCAGGTGCAACGAGACCAAGGCCGCCTGCCCGGCAGGACGGGTGTCATCGCCGAGCCCACCGCAGCGTCACACCCAAAAGCTTTGCAGGCGAAGACCACCTTTCGTCATGATAAGATGTACCTTTTGTCCCCCTTCGAAATTGGCCGTTGTGGGATCCCTTCCCGCCCAGATGATGCGGGAAGAGGACCAAGGCAACTATAAATAGGGACTAGCAGCTGTTGTAGAGGGGGTTCGATCCTTTGTGTCCACCTTCCTCTCACGAGCCATCCTGAGGCCATTATCCCACTGTAGCAAGTTCATATTTTGCCCCTCGTGAGGCCAATCCACCACAAAGCATGAGTAGGGTTTTCCGCCGAAACGTGGCCCGCACCTGGGTAAACTTCCGTGTTCATCTTCTTCCCTCCTCACGTGAATCTAGCTAGGTTAGGTCACGGGACAATGAGTTAGGGCCGAAGAGGTCAAGGATCTTTGCACACGCCCCAGTGTTCGAACCTTCTTGGGTCTGTGGAGCCCTAAATCCGGCAGTCACCCGATTGCTTCGAGGCTCCATCTCTGAAAGACAAGTCTCCTAAACCAGCTACTCCTTCGCAACCTCCAGTCCTTAACTTGAATGCTCCTCCTCGCCAGGCCAACTGAATCAGCGCATGTGGCCTCCCCTGCTCAACCTGGTGTTCCATCCCAGTGAAGTGTTTATGAGGAAGGTGAAATCCCTCACTCCGAGCCCCAAGCTACTCTGGCTCATGAAGCACCAAAAGTCTCGTCCTCTCCAACCATATAGCAATAGGAGGTTCCATGGAACAACCTCAACCAAACCCATAACTTGATTCAGTCCTCGTGCCTACTGTGAAGAAATCTACTTAGCTGCCTGATGCCTCTGCATCTCCCGGCACTATGCCATTAGCTAAGTCTCCAATGAATTTGTCTGTTGACACAATGATAAGAATTCAAGATGTTGGTCCTTCCGAATAAAAATCTGACTCTGCTCGTCATACTGACTCCGTTGTATATGGTGATGAACTTATTTCACCTGAAGAATAACTCAAAACCCATACCCTCGTGAAGAATGACCTCTATTCTTGTTAGGCAAACGCACCAAAGGTCCTCACTTCAATCAGAATGCACCTTAGAATCGCCTCATTTTTGGACAAAGGAACATGCTATATATTACTCTCGGGTCCTCAATGACAGCAGAAAGATCCTTCCGCACGAATACCGGAATATTCCTGCTATGTGCAATATTGGCTGCTTCGCTCAGCTGCTACAAGATCTGGATGAATTCTGCCTCACCAAAGTATTCGAATTCGAGCATCTTTGCAACATAGAGATTATCCTTCAGTTATGTCCTACATTGTATATAACTGGTGATGAAGCCAATAGCTCATGATGGATTAATGGAATGGATGACTAGAGGAAAACACATCAAATGCTCTTCAACAGATTTTGTCTCGCACTTCCATTTCCCTCATTTTGTGCATGGTGACACTGAAATTCGGGTGCACAACATTGATGTCATATCAGATGAAGATTTTTGGTGCACTATTTATGCAGAGAAGATTCGTGACTACAATGTTCCTCCACTTCCTGAGCATTTAACGTTCGAGAATCAGACACTCTTCCATCTGCTCACTTACACTATTTTCCCTCTGGCCAACATGAATACAGACAAGTCCATCTCAGATATTCTTCGAAATGTTATCTATGCAATATCTGAGCGGCATATCTTCGATGTCGAGGACATATTTCTGCGTATTTTGAAGGATTTTGCTTAATATTCCTTTTGTCTCAAAGCTCTCGCGCAATGGATTCAGAAAGTTGTTGATCGTGATATGCGCACAGTGTATCTTGCGAAGGACGGTCACAAAAGATTCTCACCTCCTATTCACGATATCTTGCAAGTTATGGAAGATATTTCTTCAGGCAAATCGCTTGGCTCAAGCCCTCGCGACTATCACAAGAAATTAGACGGGCCACGTCTCCCTCAGAGCGATTGAAAGATGACGCCTCAACCTCCATCACATCTCTAAGTTAGTTGATGAACCACAAGTATAGGGGAATAATCATAGTCCTCTTGATAAGTAAGAGTGTCGAACCCAATGAGGATCAGAAGGAAATGGCAAGTGGTTTTCAGCAAGGTAATGTCCGCAAGTGCTGAAAATTGTAAGTAGCAGATAGTTTGATAGCAAGATAATTTGTAACGAGCAAGTAACGGTAATGGAAAATAGTATGCAGAAAGGTAGCCCTATCCTTTTGTGGCAAAGGATAGGCAAAAACAGTTTCTTATAATAAGCAAGGAGTTCTTGAGGGCACACGGGAATTTCACCTAATCACTTTCACCATGTTGGCTTGATTCGTTTTCACTACTTTGATAATTTGATATGTGGGTGGATCGGTGCTTAGGTGTTGTTCTTACTTGAATAAACCTCCTACTTATGATTAAACCCCTCACAAGCATCCGCAACTACGAGAAAAGTATTAAGACAAAATCTAACCATAGCATTAAACATTTGGATCTAAATTGGTCCCTTACGAAGCAGCGCATAAACTAGGGTTTAAGCTTCTGTCACTCTAGCAACCCATCATCTAATAACTACTCCACAATGCATCCTCTTAGGCCCAAATATGGTGAAGTGTCATGTAGTCGACGTTCACATGACACCACTAAGGGAATCACAACATACATATAATTAAAATATCGAACACATATCAAGTTCACATGATTACTTGCAACATGATTTCTCTCGTGATCTCAAGAACAAAAGTAACTACTCACAAGTGAAAAACATGTTCATAATCAGAGGGGTATTAAATAGGACAATGGATCTGAACATATAATCTTCCACCAAATAAACCATATAGTAATGAACAACAAGATGTAGTCAACACTACTAGTTACCCGCAAGCACCAATCTAAGGTTCCAGTACAAAGATTGAACACAATAGATGAACTAGGGTTTGAGAGGAGATGTTGATGGATATTGCCCTCCCCAAGATGAGAGAGTTGTCGGTGATGATGATGACGATGATTTCCCCCTCCGGGAGGGAAGTTCCCCCGGCGGAATCGCTTCGCTAGAGGGCAAAAGTGCTCCTGCCCAAGTTCCGCCTCGAGACGGCGGCGCTCAGTCCCGAAAGTCCTCTCCTTATTTTTTTTCTAGGTCAAAATGACTTATATACGAGAAGAGGGGCATCGGAGGTGGACCGAGGAGGGCACTACCCACCAGAGCACGCCTGGGGGCCCTGGCGTGCCCAGGTGGGTTGTGCCCACCTGGTGAGCCCCCTCTGGTGGTTATTTCTCTAATATTTCTTATTTATTCCATAAAAATCCTCGTGAAGTTTCAGGTCATTTGGAGTTGTGCAGAATAGGTAGCCTAACGTTGCCTTTTCAGGTCCAGATTTCCAGGTGCGGGTATTCTCCCTATTGATACAAACCATGCATATTATGAGAGAAAATGCATTATAATTACTCCAATAGGCATTATTATACAAGAATTTTTTTTACAAATAACAGTAGGAAAACATGATGCAAAATGGATGTATCATTAGTTTGTGTACACAACAACTCTTGCTGAAGCACTCGCTCAGGATCGACATAAAAAAGACCATCTTGCCTCCGAGCTGAATGCTCTTAACAATCAAACAAGAATCACACATCTGATTGCTGATGAAAACAAGAAGATGCTCTGGAAATTGCTACCTAAGTTCTTTTAAAAATCCTGAATGTCAATCTCAAAGAGCTCTATGATTACATGGACAAAGGCTTCACTATAGAAGATTTCAAAGATTGGCTTACCCCTCCCCTTCCTGATCATGAGCCAACTATTGATCTTTTGCATCTGAAGCTTCGCAAACTGCTTGAAGAGTCTGAAACCACCTCATCACCAGATAAACCTATCGAAGGCAATGTGTTATCCTGCGTTCCTCATGTGGTTGATTGATCGGTCTCCAACGTATCTATAATTTTTTTATTGTTCCATGCTATTATATTATCTGTTTTGGATGTTTATATGCATTAATATGCTATTTTATATTATTTTTGGGACTAACCTATTAACATAGAGCCCAGTGCCAGTTTCTGTTTTTTCCTTATTTTTGAGTTTCGCATAAAAGGAATATCAAACAGAACAAAACTTTACGTGGATTTTTCTTGGACTAGGAGACACCCAGGGGACTTGGAGTATACGTCAGGGGAGCTGCGAGGCATCCATAAGGACGGAGAGAGCGCCCTGGGGGTAGGGCACGCCCCATCGACCTATTTCTTCCGCCTATATATTCACATATATTCCAGAAACATCAGAAACATCGTAAAATCCATCAAAACCACTTTTTCGCCGACGTAACCTTCTGTTTCCGCGAGATCACATCTGGAGGCCTTTTTCGGTACTCTACCGGAGAGGGATTTGACCATGGAGGGCATCTACATCGACCATATTGCCCTGCCGATGAAGTGTGAGTAGTTTACCACAGACCTACGGGTCCATAGCTAGTAGCTAGATGGCTTCTTCTCTCTCTTTGATTCAACAATACCATGTTCTCCTTGATGTTCTTGGAGATCTATCCGATATAATATTCTTTTGCAATGTGTTTGCCAAGATCCGATGAATTGTGGATTTATGATCAGATTATCTATGAATATTATTTGTGTTTCTTCCGAATTCTTATATGCATGATTTGATATCTTAGTAATTCTCTTCAAACTATCGGTTTGGTTTGGCCAACTTGATTGGTTTTTCCTGCAATGGGAGAAGTGCTTTGGTTTGGGTTCAATCTTGCGGTGCTCAATCCCAGTGACAGTAGGGGACACAACACGTATTGTATTGTTGCCATCGAGGATAACAAGATGGGTTTTTTATCATATTGCTTGAGTTAATTCCGCTACATCATGTCATCTTACTTAATGCATTACTCTGTTCTTATGAACTTAATACTCTAGATGTAGAATCGTTTCGGTCGATGTGTGAAGTAATAGTAGTAGATGCAGGCAAGAGTCGGTCTACTTGACACGGACTTGACGCCTATATTCATGATAATTGCCTTAGATATCGTCATAATTATGCGCTCTTCTATCAATTGCTTGGCAGTAATTTGTTCACCCACCATAATATTTGCTATCATGAGAGAAGCCTCTAGTGAAACCTATGGCACCCGGGTCTATTTTCCATCTTATAAGTTTCAGATCTACTATTTTGCAATCTTTTACCTTTCA
The DNA here is from genome assembly GCA_902687465.1 of Secale cereale. Lineage (NCBI taxonomy): Eukaryota > Viridiplantae > Streptophyta > Magnoliopsida > Poales > Poaceae > Secale > Secale cereale. Next base: position 263,676,079 of record LR738712.1, on the reverse strand, counting down.
ATCTATAAACCAAAAATAATAAAAATATTTACTTTACAAGTTATCTATCTATATCGGATCTCACTTTTGCAAATAACCGTGAAGGGATTGGCAACCCCTTTTTGCCTTGGGTGCAAGTTGTTTGATTGTTTGTGCAGGTATTTGGCGATTTGTGCGTAATATCCTACTGGACTGATACCTTGGTTCTCAAATTGAGGTAAATTCTTACTCTAATTTGCTCCATCACCCTTTCCTATTCATGGGAAAAACCAACACAAGCTCAAGAGGTAGCAGGAAGAATTTTCGGCGCCATTGTCGAGGAGATCTACACCAACTCAATACATACCAAGTACCCTTCATAAAACTCTCATCTCTCGCACTTACATTATTTTCCATTCGCCTCTCATTTTCCTCTCCCTCACTTCTAAAAGGATTTTAGAAAATATTTGCCTTTTCTTCGCCCTTCTTTCGTTCATCTTGTTCACTTGCTTTTTGTGTGCATGTGTGTTGGATTGTTTGCTTTGTCACAATGACTCAAGAAAATACTAAATTATGTGAATATTCCAACACCAATAATAATGATTTTATTAGTACTTCGATTTCTCCTGCTACTAATGTGGAATCTTGAGAAATCAATGCTGCTTTATTGAATCTAGTCATGAAAGATCAATTTTCTGGCATTCCTAGTGAAGATACTGCTTCCCATCTGAATAATTTTGTTGATTTGTGTGATATAAAAAAGAAAAGGGATATAGATAATGATCTTGTTAACTTAAAGCTATTTCCATTCTCACTACGAGATCGGGCTAAAACTTGGTTTTCATCTTTGCCTAAAAATAGTATCGATTCATGGAATAAGTGCAAAGATTCTTTTATTGATAGGTATTTTCCTCCCGCTAAGGTCATCTCCCTTAGGAACGATATTACGATTTTTAAAGAACTTGATCATGAGCATGTCACACAATCTTGGGAGAGGATGAAACTTATGATAAGAAATTGTCCTACGCATGGCTTGAAATTATGGATGATTATACAAAAAGTATATGTCAGATTGAACTTTGCTTCTAGAAATCTTTTAGATTCGGCCGCGGGAGGTACTTTTATGGAAATCACTTTAGGATAACCTACTCAACTCCTAGATAATATAATGGTTAACTATTCTCAATGGCATACCGAAAGATCGTCCACTAGTAAAAAAGTGCATGCAATTGAAGAGATTAATGTTTTGAGTGGAAAGACGGATGAACTTATGAAATTATTTGCTATCAAGGGTACTAATATTGATCCTAATGATATGCCTTGTCCACTTTGATTGAAAATAATAATGAAACTATAGATGTGAATTTTGTTGGTAGGAACAATTTTGGTAATAACGCGTATAGAGGAAATTTTAATCCTAGGCCTTTCCCTAGTAATTCCTCTAAAAATTATGGTAATTCCTACAACGATCCTTGTGGAAATTATAATAAGATACCCTCTGATTTTGAGAATAGTGTTAAAAAAATTATGAGTGCTCAAAATAATTTTAATGCTACGATTGAAAAAAATTTGCTTAAGGTTGATGATTTGGCTAGGAACGTGGATATAATTTCTCTTGATGTTGATTCTTTGAAACTTAGATCTATTCCACCTAAGCATGATATCAATGAGTCTCTCAAAGCCATGAGAATTTCCATTGATGAATACAAAGAAAGAACCGCCAAGATGCGTGGAAAAAGGGATTGGTTCATTAAAACATGTTCTTCCAGTTTCCGTGAAAATAATGATGAAGATCTTAAAGTGATTGATGTGATCCTATTGAATCTTTGTTTTCCAATATAAATCTTTATGGGGCTGTAAATGAGTGAACTTTAGCTAAAAGGCGCCAAAAAATCAGAGTTTTTGGATCTTGATGCAAAAATTGATAAAAGTGAGATTGATGAGGTTAAAACTTTAAGTAGCAATGAACCCACTAGATAGGATCTCAAGGAATTTAATTATGATAATTGTTCTTTAATAGATTGTATTTCCCTGTCGCAATCCATGTTAAATTCTCCTCATGCTTATAATCAAAATAAAGCTTTTACTAAACATATTGTTGATGCTATGATGCAATTTTTTGAAGAAAAGCTTGAATTAGAAGTTTCTATTCCTAGAAAACTTTATGATGAGTGGGAACCTACTATTCATATCAAGATTAAATATTATGAGTGCCATGCTTTGTGTGATTTGGGTGCTAGCATTTCTGTGATTCCAAAAACTTTATGTGATGTGTTAGGTTTTCGTGAAACTGATGAGTGTTTTTTAAATTTGCATCTTGCGGATTCCACTATTAAGAAACCTATGGGAAGGATTAATGATGTTCTTATTGTTGCAAATAGGAATTATGTGCCCGTAGATTTCATTGTTCTTGATATAGATTGCAATCCTACATGTCCTATTATTCTTGGTAGACCTTTCCTAAGAACGATTGGTGCAATTATTGATATGAAAGAAGGAAACATTAGATTTCAACTTTCATTAAGGAAGGACATGGAACAATTTCCAAAAAGAAAACTAAATTGCCTTATGTATCTATTATGAGAGCTACCTATGTATTGCTTGTTGGGAGGCAGCCCAATTTTTGTTTTTGCTTTTTACTTTTTGCTTCTGTTTGTCAATAATAAGACATTATTACTTCTATAGTAATTGTGTTTTGGTGTTTTAATTAGTGTTTGAGCCAAGTAAGACCTTTGGGATGGCTTACGGTGATCGTTGATTTGATTTTGCTGAAAACAGAAACTTTTGCGCCCAGTGCAGAAAATTTAATAATTCTCTGGAACGTGAAAACCTTCTGATTTTTTTTAAAATGATGTAAAAATTCCCCACGTCTTCCTAATTGTTAAGAATTTCTAGAGATATAGAAGTATGCAAAGTTTTCAGACTTCTATAGACTGTTCTGTTTTTGACAGATTCTGTTTTCTATGTGTTGTTTGCTTATTTTGATGCATCTATGGCTAGTATCGGGGGTATGAACCATGTAAAAGTTGGAATACAGTAGATATTACACCAATATAAAATAATAATAAGATCATAACAGTACCTTGAGTGGTTATTTGCTTTGTTTTACTAACGGAGCTCACGAGATTTCTGTTGAGTTTATTGTTGTGAAGTTTTCAAGTTTTCGGTAAGGAATCGATGGACTATGGAAAAAAGAGTGGCAAGAGCCTAAGCTTGGGGATGCCCAAGGCACCCCAAGGTAATATCCAAGGAAGTCCAAGAGCCTAAGCTTGGGAATGCCCCGGGAAGGCATCCCCTCTTTCGTCTTCATCTATCGGTAAATTTACTTGAGGCTATATTTTTATTCACCACATGATATGCATTTTGCTTGGAGCGTCGTGTATGATATGAGTCTTTTCTTTTCAGTTTGCCACAATCATCCGTGTTGTACACGCATTTTGAGAGGGACACGCTTCAATCATGATTTATTAGAATACTCTATGTGCTTCACTTATATCTTTTGAGCTAGGCAATTTTTCTCTAGTGCTTCACTTATATCTTTTTAGAGCACGACGGTGGTTTTATTTTATAGAAATCGTTGAACTCTCTTGCTTCACTTATATTATTTTGAGATTCCTTAAGAACAGCATGGTAATTCTCTTAGGTTATGAATTTAGTCCTAATATGATAGGATTCCAAAGGAGATATAATAAAAACTTTCATATATACAGCATTGAATACTATGTGAAGTTTGACTATTTGTAATTGTTTTAAGATATTAAGATGATAATATTAGAGTCATGATAGTGGTAGTTTGTGAGGTTGAAGAAACAATTGTGTTAAGGTTTGTGATTCCCATAGCATGCATGTATGGTCTCCTAACTATGTAACCGAATTGGAGCACTTTGTATTTTGAGTGTTTGTCTTTGCATGAAGGTCGGGGGTGTGCGATGGTTAACTCCTACCAACCTCCCAAATAGGAGCATGCGTCGTAGTACTTTTCTTCGAGAGATAAAAAAAATTCGCAATAAGTATGTGAGTTCTTTATGACTAATGTTGAGTCCATGGATTATACGCACTCTCACCCTTCCACCTTGCTAGCCACTCTAGTGCTGCGCAACTTTCGCCGGAGCATAAAACCCTACTTATACCTTCCTCAAAACAGCCACCATACCTACCTATTATGGCATTTCCATAGCCATTCCGAGATATATTGCCATGTAACTCCACCATTCCGTTTATTATGACACGCATCATCATTGTCATATTGCTTTGCATGATCATGTAGTTGACATAGTATTTGTGGCCAAGCCAACATTCATATTTTTATACATGTCACTCTTGGTCATTGCACATCCCGGTACACCGCCGAAGGCATTCATATAGATTCGTATCTTTGTTCTAGTATCGAGTTGTAATATCGAGTTGTAAGTAAATAAAAGTGTGATGATCATCATTATTAGAACATTGTCCCATGTGAGGTTATAAATAAAGAGGCCAAAATAGTCTCCAAAAAAAGAGGAGCCTAAAAAAAGAGAGAGAAAGAGAGAATGGACAATGTTACGATCCTTTTCCACACTTGTGCTTCAAAGTAGCACCATGTTCTTAATGATAGAGAGTCTCCTATGTTGTCACTTCCATATATTACTAGTCGGAATTTTTCGTTATAGAACTTGGCTTGTATATTCCAACGATGGGCTTCCTCAAATGCCCTAGGTCTTCATGAGCAAGCAAGTTGATGCACACCCACTAGTTGTCTTTTCAGCTTTCATACACTTATAGATCTAGTGCATCCGTTACATGGCAATCCCTACTCACTCACATTGATATCGATTGATGGACATCTCCATAGTCCATTGATTTGCCTAGTTGATGTGAGACTTTCTCCCTCATTTTGTCTATTACCACCTTCTATTCCACCCATAGTGATATATCCATGGCTCACGCTCATGTATTGCGTGAAGAGTTGAAAAGGTTGAAGAGTGTTAAAGTATGAAAACAATTGCTTGATTGACACTGGGATATGCATGATTTATACTTTGCGTTAAGAAGAGGGGGCATAAAAGACTATGATTTTGTAGGGATAACTTTCTTTAGCCATGTTATTTCTGAAGCTTTGTAGATTACTTTTTAGTATGCTTTAAGTATTTTTTGTTTTGATATTGATAAACTCTTATTTTGAGTCTTATGGATCTAAACATTCATGCCACAATAAAGAATATTGCATTGATAGATAGGTTGGTCAGCATTCCACATCAAAAATTCTGTTTTTATCAATAACCTACTCAAGGACGAGCAGGAATTAAGCTTGGGGATGCTTCATACGTCTCCAACGTATCTATAATTTTTTATTGTTTCATGCTATTATATTATCTTTTTGGATGTTTTATATGCATTAATATGCTATTTTATATTATTTTTGGGACTAACCGATTAATCTAGAGCCCAGTGCCAGTTTCTGTTTTTCCTTGTTTTGGATTTCGCAGAAAAGGAATATCAAACAGAGTCCAAACGGAACGAAACTTTACGAGGATTTCTCTTGGACCAAATGACACCCACGGGACTTGGAGTACACGTCAGGGGAGCTGTTACGCAACCACGAGGACGGAGGGTCCGCCCTAGGGGGTAGGGCACGCCCCCCACCCTTGTGGGCCCCTCAAGCGTCTACCGACCTATTTCTTTCACATATATATTCACATATATTCTAGAAACATCAGAACATCCACCCGAACCACTTTTCCACTACCGTAACCTTCTATTTCTGCGACATCCCATCTCGAGGCCTTTTCCGATACTCTGTCGAAGGGGATTCGAGCATGGAGGGCATCTAAATCATTTTGGTCGATGTGTGGAGTAATAGTAGTAGATGCAGGCAGGAGTCGGTCTACTTGACACGGATGTGATGCCTATATTCATGATCATTGCCTTAGATATCGTCATAATTATGCGCTCTTCTATCAATTGCTTGGCAGTAATTTGTTCACCCACCATAATATTTGCTACAATGTGAGAAGCCTCTAGTGAAACCTATGGCCCCCGGATCTATTTTCCATCTTATAAGTTTCAGATCTACTATTTTGCATTCTTTTACTTCTTAATATACAAACCAAAATACCAAAAATGTTTACCTTACAAGTTATCTATCTCTATCAGATCTCACTTCTGCAAATAACCGTGAAGGTTGACAAGCCCTTTTTGTGTTGGGTGCAAGTTGTTTGATTGTTTGTGCAGGTATTTGGCTATTTGGACATAGTCTCCTAATGGATTGATACTTTGGTTCTCAAACTGATGGAAATACTTACTCTACTTTGTTGCATCACCCTTTCCTCTTCAATGGAAAAACCAAGGCAAGCTCAAGAGGTAGCACTGATCCAGACATGCCATCTTCCTCTCAGCCCCAAGATGTCATCCTTGAAGGAAAATTCACTGCTACTGAAGACGAAGTCATTCCAGTCACTTACGAAGATGAAATCACCTCGAACAGTTCTTCTGGAGATGCCATCGAGTGAACCAAGTTGTTCGCTTTTGCACTCATGTTATTCGTCACCTTTTTGACACTAATTGACAAAAGGGGGGAATTACATCGAGTTTTGATAGTGGTGCTTTCAATGTTTCTTTGGTATGGTTCTGTGAAAATCTGAAACTTCTGGTTTAAATCTTATATGCTCTAAGTTGTAACACTTTTGTGTTGTAATGTCAATAACACCTGATGCTTCACTATTTGTCTCGAAGCATTTGTTTTGAAGGTGGATTTTTTATCAGAAAGTTATGAATGATTTCACTTCAATCTCGATGGATTATATGTCATCAGTGTGAATCATTGTCTCAAATGATTGAAATTTCCTCAGAATAATCCAATACTTGCAGGAGAATTTATCTCATATCTTTTTCCCTGCATACATCAAGGGGGGTTTATATCATCATCGAGCAAAGTAACACTTAGTCATTCTGGTTGGAAGTACTTATCAGTTATCTATCTTCACTTTGATGATTATCTGTTTTGACAACAATCATCCAAAAGGGGGGAGATTGTTGGTGCAGTAATTTGCCTCCCATGTTTTGGAGTGTGTTGACATAAATAGACAGGGACTTATGTGTTTGCTAGTGCACACAGAGTAACAGGTCCCTGGAGTCAAGTGGAGTTTGGTTCAAATGCCAAAGATAATCCCCTGCATGGCAGTGAAGGTTATCACCGAAGATTATGATAACAATAGTGACCCCTCGAAAATTGCTGACGTGGAGCAGTTGGTTTGGTGCTCATCCGAAGAATATGACTACGACTGAGAAGACTGAAGACAAAGTGAAGATGTAGCACTTATTTCATTGCTTCTCTTCTCTTTATTGAGTCATAAGACCACCATACTATTAAGAGGGATGTAGCGTTCAAAGCATTGATTCTCTGATGCTAAACCCAAATCCTATGAAAGTTGCAATAGAAATCTCTTTGTGTTCCGAGCAAATACATACCAGCAAGAGACTGTGATATTCTTCACTACGAGAGATTTTTCTCTGATCGAGGAGTTAGCATTACTTGGGCCTCAAGTAATGTTACCATTACTCTTGAAATATGACCATTGTGAACGTATCAGTTGGCCATTGGCTGGGCCGCAAGACCAAAATGGTCATTTCCCACCAGGGAAGGTTGTGTCTATAAATAGCTATCCTGCACCGGCTTTGTTCAGTGGCTACTCCGTTTGATTGTGAGAAGATTGTTGAGCAACCCCCTATCCTAAATAATTTGAGTTTAAAATCCACCGAGAGAAAACCCTAGAGCCGAAAAAATAGATAGTGGTTCAGCATCTTGCATCTAAGTCCAGTACGCTCCGCCTATCACTCTTGAGAGCTACAAACACACAAGACGGTTAGGTGTCAATTTCTTCAGAGACCAAGAGTAATTGTGGTTCTTGAAGAAGAAGTCTGTAAAGGTATGGAGATCGCCTTAAGTATAAACCATGAGTGATCAACATTGCTTGACGAACCAATTGTCGAGGAGAATAGGGAGATGAGAGTTTATCTTCTGTGTTAAATCACAACCCCTCCAACCAGACGTAGTTCTTGTGTAGAAGGGCGAACTGGTCTACCAAATTCCTTGTCGCCATCGAGAAATCACTGGTTACTTTTGCTCCCCTTATTTACATTCGACCTATTTCACTCATGTGATTTGTCTTGATGAATGCTTTTAGTTTCCATTCGTTAATTTATATTCGCTTGTTGTACTCTGTTGTCATTCGATTTGCTACTGGCTTCTGAGAGTTTGATTTTTCCGAAGAAAAATTAAAACTCCCATTCTTCCCCCTGGTAGACATACTTCGTTCCTATAATCACCAGTTTCAAGGGCTATACTAGGTTGTCTGTAGTTAAACGTGCCTTGTCTATTTCAGTATTGCATACTGTGTGATGTTCAAGTATGAAATGTCCAGCTCAATTTCACCGATACCAACTACCAACTTACAATACTTGACTTAGGTTGCTATTAAGCCTATTGTATTAAGCAGTTTTATCCATTTTTTATCCATCCCTTTGTTGCCATGCTACTCTTTGCAATAAAGATATCACTACAAATGTCATCGTTTTATTACCATTTGCTATTTTTGGTGGATGTTAACCATGTTGTAGTTAACACGCCCTTCTATGTACTTACGCGAGGCCATAATGGGCGATGCTGTTGTTTGTCATCGAGGTTAACTGCATCCCATGTCTTATAATCCCTCCATTCCTAAATATAAGTCTTTTAGAGATTCCAATATAGACTACATACGAAGCAAAATGAGTGAATATACATTCTAATCTAAACTATGTATGTATACATTTGTAAGCAGTTCATATTGAAATCTCTTAAAATGTTTATATTTAGGAACAGAGAGAGTACTATTTTACATAATTTGTGCAAATGCAGTTTATCTTCTATCATTTAATGGTTTCCTATAGGTACATATATCAGTGGTACTGATCCACTCTTCGACGCCTCTTGCGTATGGGGCAATGAGATATTCATGAACAAACGTCAAGCGAGGAAACTAAGAAATATTGTTAGGCGAAAGAGATGGGTAATGGGAATTAAACTCTTTATTTACACTTTTTCCGAGACAACGGTGAACTTTAGGATGGTAAGTAGTATTTTGCATTTCCCGCCTGCCCGCAATGAGTTACTCTATTTGACATGAATATATTAATGTTTTCTCTTTTTACTGGTTCTCGAATCAATTTATTGATGATTACCTTGCAAACTACATGACCGGAGAGGAGGCTACTAAGGTTAAAGTACACAATTCATACTCCCATGATAATGGTCTAGAAGTCTTCGCAAAGGCGGTGAAGGATGCACGGGCCATCGTCACAAGGGGTTGGACAAAAGTTGTGCGCGCCTTTAGCATGTAGGAGGCCGCATTATTGGTATTTCACTTCTTCAACACCATCGGCAGTCAAAATTTACACTTCTCTCTTCACCTTTACCACCTCAAAAAATTGTGGTTCTTCATAGTTAATTGCTTCCTAATACTATAATTATTGAACATGTTGTACTGATTATTCTGTTTATGGATTAGTTGTTGAACCATTGTGGTGATAATTTGAATTCCACATTTCATAATTCAAGATTTTAAATTTCCAATTTGAATAATATATTACAGGGAAAATAAAGTTAAACATGAGGTAATAAAATAATGTACATGCGGTTAGAAATAAAACAACATGTGCGGTGGAAAAAAATAGAACAGTCAGTTCTTTGACACGTAACGTTTGCGATGCTCAATGGACGAACACACAGTTTTGTCTCATATGCGTGCGGGATTTCCAGCAGTACAATAGACGGTATGCGATTCATGTTAATAGGGCGAACCTTTCAAACCTGTATGCGTGTGTAATATTAGACAAAAATAAGATGGTGCATATATGGAGCCCGTGTGCAATAGCAATGCCTATCGCACATAGTTATGAAATGGACACATTGGTGATAGTAGAGGCACCGCACACATTTTACAAATTTTTAACTGTGTGCGATAACGTACCTATAGAAAACACATTGGTAGATTAAATGTTTGTGATATCCACCTTTATCCACATGAGTATAGTTGCATAACCATTCGAATATCTCTCAGATAAGAAACATAACGTCGAGGACTAGCGTGTGGGATAGGCCTCGACTATCATACGTTTATTCTATGTAAATCTTCAGTGGCCGCTTGCCTATCCCCGATGGTTTCTGGGTCGTGCGGGAAGGACCCCCCCTATCGGACACACAGGCAAGGCTGCGGTTTAAAACTCCATTGCAGAAAAGGGTCACAAACCTTTTGTATAGCATGTATCGGTCCAAGTGGTGGTGAATCCTAGATTGGTTAACTGTGACTTGGGAGCCTCCAAATCTTTTGGAGTTGAATCAAGGAGTTTGTAAGGGAAAGGAGATCGCCCAATTTGTGAAGATCTACCCTAAGTGAGGCTAGTCCTTCATGGACGAAAGACATGATGGCATAGACAAGGTTGCGTCTTCAGGACCCATTGTGGGTGGAGCCCTCCATGGACTCGCGCAACCATTATGCTCCGTAGGTTGAAGTTTTCATCAACATTGGCGTATGATAGCACCACCTATTGGGACCACGCCAAACATTATCATGTCTTCATTTCATTTGATTTCTCTGATCCATCCTTTATGTTCATAGGCAAAGTCTTCACTTTCCGCTGCTTCCTATCTAGACTTACATGTGTAGGTTTGTCGGCATGAAAACCGGCAGACCTTGGGGTAGCGGGTCCCAGGCTGTGGATCTCGGATAGATGGTAACATGAAGAAAGGGACAATGTTTTACACGGGTTTGGCCCCTCTAGATGGAGGTAAAACCCTATGTCCTACTCTTGTTTATATTAATGAAGTTGTATGAAGTGCAGAGTTGATCTATCTCGAGATTGTGAGATGTCTTCTAACTCTAGGGCTAGGTGAATGAAATTGTGTTGATGTCCCCTCTACGCTCTAAACACTTCGGCTTATATACACGCCAGGTAGGGTATCTAGGGTTACTAGGTCGGTATCTTGGCACGGAGGTGGCAGGAGAAGTCTTGGAGTGTATGGCAAGCCTTGGGCAGATGCAATCCTGATCACGCCCCATCATGCAGCTTCTAGAGTCCGTCTTGAGAAGAATAAAGGCTACAAGCCCATCTGAGGAGACTGAGCTGACTAGGTAAGCACCCCCTTGTCCATGACACCGTCAGTACCCCCCGAACTATTCTTCTATGTCGAGGACGATTTCCTATGAAGATAACCTCGGATCCAAAGTCCTTGGTCTGATAGGAGAGTTCCCTTTTGTGACTTCGAGGCCTTTGAAATGTTCCTTAAAGAAGCAACGTCTTTCAAACCAGACGCAGCCAAATTCAAACCTTACCTGAGGAAGCAGGGTAACTTAGCCTCGAATAGTACCACCTATAGTCTGAATAGTGCCACCTAGTCTGACAACTTTATCGAAGCGGCGCACTCCATGACATGTCGGGAAGTTACTACTCACCCAAATCGTGGCCCAAGGAGGTTTTCTACTGGCGCATCCCATAAAGGTGAAGATCGTCACTACTAGGGAAAACCTTATACACAGAATCTTACTAGTAGCATGGTTTAAAAACAGGCGCTGCTGCTACTTAGCAGTAGCGCATGTCAAAAAGCGGCGCTACTGACAGAAAAGTAGCAGTAGCGCGTTTGAAAAAAAAAGCGCTACTACTACAATTGCCACAACCTTGCCGCCAGACTAGGTATAGAAGTAGTGGCCCTTCCTCAGACGCGCTACTAGTATTGAATTAGCAGTAGCGCTTTTTTCTAACCCACGCTACTACTAAGTTTAGTCCACCCTTTGCACCTAAGTTTAATCCCACCTCGCTCCGCGAACAGGGTGTTTACCACCTTAAATATGTTACTTCTCTAACTATCACAACCGCTTGGTCTTCGTTGAACTCTATGTGTAGGATTTGTGGCCGCAATAGGAGTCATCGTCGGTACCTAAACCGGACATGACCCCTATTGACAATTCAGATTCTACACAAAAAGATCATTGATGGCCAATGTATTTTTTATGTTCATTTTTACATGCTAAGCCTTAGCAGTAGCGCGTTTTGGTAGAAGGCGCTAGTGCTATAGGAGTAACAGTAGCGCGTTTCTTGTAATGGGTGCAACTGCTATGGCTTTTAGCAGTAGCGCTTTATCCTAAAACGCGCTACTGCTAACGCTTTATCATCTTCCCCAACCAGCCGCCCCTCACTCTCCTCTCTCCACTCCACTCACTCTCTCCCTCGCACCCCGTCGTCTGCCGCCGCATTGCCACCAACTGATGTCGTCGCCGCCCCCTTCCTCCCTAGCTCCCTCCTACATCCCCTCCCTCCTCCATCCCGTCGTCGTCGCCCCCTCCA
>LR738712.1:263607613-263663695 GCA_902687465.1 Secale cereale | reverse complement strand
CCTCCCCCTTCTCCCTCCCTCCTTCCTACCCCTCCTCCCTCCCTCCCTCCCTTCTCTCTGTTCTTGTAGAATGTAGATAATTTAAATGTAGATTTTAGATTGTAGACATTGTAGAATGTAGGTTTTGTAATAGAATAATTTTTTAGACTATTTTAGGTGTTTTGAATAGAATAGGAAATTTTAGGTCTTTTGATTAGAAATGTTAGTAATGGAAATTTGATATATAGAACATTTTGAATAGATGATGATGTGGATGTTTGATATATTTCATAGATAGACAAATGGAAGGATAGATGGATGGATGGTTATATTGATGGATATATAGATATATGGATGGATGGATACATGTTAGGGATATAACTATAGTGACAAATTTGTAGGGTTAGAACTAGGTTTTACAAGTTTTTAGTAAATGTGTGTCTTTTGAATCAACATAATAAGGTTTAGCTGATAGCTTGTAGGGTTTCACTAAGTCCTAAGATGAGGATAATTAATAATTTTTTGTTTATAATTTGTTGTAGCAGAAATCAAGGAGCCCCTGCATCATCCACGCCGTCGTCGAGGTGAGACCAGCCAAATATCCAGCCAAATCAAGGAGCCCCTGAAATATCCTTCGACCTCGAGGTGAGACTAGCCAAATCTCCATGTCGATGATGATGTAGATGTTTTGATAGTTGTAGTAGAGTAGTAGCTACATGAGTAGTTGTGATAATGTTCCGAGTGGCCTATGTTTTGCCAGAGTGTGGATTAATTTCTGCTCCGGCAAATTTCAGGTGCTCGATATGTCCTATCTTTAGCAAAGGTCATGCCGAATTTTTTCATCAATTTTAGCATGACTTGTGCTACAATGTAGGACATATCGAGTGCTTGTGATTTGCCAAAATGGGAATTCAATGATATTTCAACAAAACATAGGGCATTTTTTCTATGTCATTGCTCGATATATGGAACGGGTTGACTTTAGGCCTGTTTTGGCTCCTTGTGTGTCTTTCAGTGAGGGAGAGTGTCCACCATATATATATGAGAGATGAAGAATCCCGACTGTTGTCGTGCGGGTCGCTTCTCCTTCTTTTCCTTCCGCTAGATATTTGTAATGCATTAGGGAAAGGTGGAGTAGCGACCATCACCGACGGTCAAAATGTGAGAGTGCAAGAATCCCTACTTTATACGTGAGATAAGAGTTTAGGAAGGAAGACTCGACAGACCTATACAACCCGTTGCATATTGTTTAATAGTGATATGTGTGTTGAGTTTCCTGGTAGTTGCCTTTGATCGATTTTCAATTAATGTTTCAACTATGAAGATAGGAAATGTTTGATGATGATAGAGAAAAGGATTTCGGTATGTGCGAATATTGCAAAGACGAGCGCGGTCTGTGCGTCAGGCCTCACCTAGAAGATAGTATGCGATTCCGCATCATGCTGGATGAGACCTTCGAAGTGGATACAGTAAGTCACAATGACAAGTCTTTTTTCGTAATTAAGCATGACTTCTGCTTCGTTTGCTTCAACTTATGATTTTAATTTTTTACAATTCTACTAGCATATCCCCTTCCATGCAAGAATGTATGTCTTCGATAAGATTGGTTTCAGTACTATGGAAAGTATGAAGGTAAAGAGAGTTCACTTGAGGACAGAGCATGGTTGTAGTTTTGCCGTAAAATTATACAATGCAGACACCTACTCCTATTTTGAATGCAAAAATTGGAGAGCACTATCCAAGGCTTATGCATTTGAACCTAATATGCTTATCACCTTTGATATTCGTCCGGAAGATGAAATTGAAGGTAATATCGACATCTGGGTCGATGTTCAGACGCCTCCAGTTCTACCATTATGTGAGTTTCTCAACCATATTTATTAAGTAATTTATACTGTTTAATAAAAATAGTTGACAACTAATTTCTATTGACAGCTTATTTCCATTCAAGCAAACATGTCCGGTGCTTGGTAGACAGCACCTACTACTGTCCCGAGGCTGGACTAAACTCCGAGGAGATAAGTCATTCTGTGTCATGGCTTGAGGATCTTGATACTGTCAAGACAGGTTATTTTCTTGGATTTCAAAATATTAGTACTCAACACGTGCGACCACTAGTGTGTGTATTGAACTACGGTCACATCTATTTAGGAAACATGGTAAGATTTTTACTATTTGTCCTCGGTGCATATTTTGCATACATTATTTGTTAAGCTAAATTTCATTGTTAAGTATGTTACTACGATGTTCTTCAACAAGGACTATTGATGAATGTTGCGCCTCGTTGGATCAAGACTAAGGGTCACATGACAATGGTTAGCTTATGGCCAAGATTTCCTGTATTGCACATGGGTGCATTCATGGTTTCTTGAAAGGAGTAACTCTTAATAGTCAAAGACTGGAGCAAAATTGTGAAGGATCGCAGCAGAGAAGTACTATGGGGTAGCAATGAGAAGCACAACCCACAATTAGGAGACAAGTTCATCTGCATTCCCCAATATGATGAAGAAGGAGTGATACACTTGTTATATGCTATTTTACATGAGAGAGAGCAGCAGCAGGACTGATTAGCTAGCTAGAATGAGTTTGAAGATGATGAGAATGTAGGAGCGATTAGCTAGCTAGAATGTGCTACACTATGACTATGATGATTAAATAGCTAGTGTTGGTGGTAATGACTATGATGATTATTATTAGCTAGTGTTGGTGGTGATTAGATATCTACACTATAAATGTGATGATTAAATAGAGTTGGGGGTAATGACTATGATGATTATAAGCTAGTGTTTTTGGTGATGATATGATGCAAGATTTTTTATATTAATATGATGATGATGTTGATCATGCATGATTATCATGATGATTTGTTATTGGCTAGTGTTGGTGGAAGGAACGCGAATTAGATTCATGTGGATGGATCAAAAGTGGCAAAAGTTGATTAGTAGGATCGTCGTCCTAATTCAACTTTTGATTCATCCAAATGAAACCAATCCATGTTTCTTCCTCACAATGATATATTAATTCATCATGGACATAATGACATAACAACCTCTTAATTGGTACTTTATTAAAATTTGTATAACGACGTATAAATACGCTAAAAATGAAAAACACTATACTAGTTGCGCTGGACAGATAGCACGGTACTACTAATTAGATTAGTAGCATCGTGGCTTTACTAAAAGTGTTGTAGCTATTATCAGCAATGCATTTCTGCAAAGGTCGCTACTGCTACCCATGTATAGCAGTAGTGTGGGCCAACCCGCGCTACTGATACAGGTTAGCTGTAGCGTCGTATCAGTAGCGTGGGTGCCCGCGCTACTGATACACCTAAAACCCGCGCTACTGGTAGGATTTTCCCTAGTAGCATGTGCCTGCTTTCTTAGGGATATCATCAAGATTATGTTTCTCCCTATGCGCATAAAAACATCTTTTGCGGGAGTTCACTAGTACAGCGAGCTGCTATACAAATGGTTTTTACCCCCTTTCCACGACAACATTCTAAACCGTCGCTTAGTACATGTGTGCGATAGGGGGTCCTTCCCACACGACCTAGAAACCATCAGGGATAGCCCCCCCTCCCCCCGGTCACACACACAGGGGGCAAAAAGAGCTTGTGCATGATCAGGCGAGCCATATCAGCCATTTATACAGGCCCAATCATTTCTATTCTTAAGTACATCCCACACAGCCAATCCAAGCCATACATTTCCGTTCGTATGCACATCCCACACAGTCAATCCAAAGAATACATTTCTTGATTGTATGTACATCCCACACAGTCAGGCCAAGAAATGCATTTTCGTTTGTACGTACATCCCACACGGTGAATCCCAGACAAAGGTATCCATTCTCACGCACATCACACACAATTTTCCCCATCAAATCGTCTGTGATAGTGTTGCCATTGTAGATGATATTAACAATTTTATCATTTTCATTATTGAATGCATCACGTATGGTGCCTAGAAGAAACTGTGTGGCATAGGCTTTCCATCACACACACTTTTTATGTGGAAAACGTTTTGCAAGGTGGCCCAACGCAAACAGATTTCCATAGGAAGTGGTGTGTGATTGTTCATTGATCCAATATGTTTACTTCCTAGAAACTGTGTGGGTTGTCCGAGGTCATCGCCCATGGTGTTGTCCCAATAACTGTTTGGAATAGAAAAAAAATGAAAAAGCAGGATAATTGGCCTATTATTATTTGTCGGTGAAACAAACATTCGCATTTGCTGCCCGGACTTATACACAGGCGTGCTAGCATCGCATGTCTGGCACCAGCGTATGGATGATATTCAAGCCAAAGAAACCACTCCTTGAGATCATGGAGCGGATCAAGAAGACCAAGCCAACATATGAGACAACATATCACATCTTCGGAAAGCCTCCCTTTTCGGGCAGGAGAGCCCGGCTAGGTCGAGGCCGCCCCAAGGAGAAGTCCAACACCGCCACCACAGGCTTGTTGGGGCTAACAAGATCAAAGGTTCCCGCCAAGGCACCACCACTCTGCTGCATCGCAATGCAAATCACTTGTCAGTGCGGTGTCGAGCCTTCAAATGATTAATTGGCTTCCACTAAGAATTTGGTGGCCCGTTGGAAGACAGACTGCACCGACTTGACACCTATCTAGAGGCGTGTCAAGAAGATAAGCAGGAGATGATTAAGCGACACGGCAGGATCGTCGGGCTTCATCCTGAGCATGACACCTAGCAGTGGATTCGATGCATTTTATCCTCGCTGCCAGAGTTAGGTATGATAGCATTGTTTTCTATCTAATTACTGGATAAAAACCATTTTGCCACTATGGTTACCCCTTAGCTATAAAAGGAGTTCTAAGGCAACCTAGCAAGGGATTCAGACCCTCGCACACTTGTACGCGCGTAGATGCTCTCCCCGAGGCCACCCTGACGGGCTTGAGTGATGCGTGCTCCTCGTGTTCATCCAAGCAATCCACCAAAAAGTAGGAGTAGGGTGTTATGCCTCACGGCGGCCCAAACCTGGGTAAAAGCCACCCGTTTTATCATCCTCGCGCTGCCTCATGGACTCCGCTCTTCTTGCAATGTGACCTCCCCCACGCTGAACCACAAAGGGGATCATGGCCCCATAGGTGATTGTGTCTTCCCATGACATCTTTGGCATGCCGGGTAGGGGGGGTCGCTTGCACGAACCCGATGTTGTGAATAGCGTGTCAACCATCATAATCATCTTCTTCATCGCCGTTTTCACCATTGATGGCGCCCAAGAAGAAATCCGGTGCGACTCCGCATCCCTCCACTTCAAAGGCCCCATCACTCACAGATAAGGAAGCCGTAGGCGCCACGGCCACATTGAGTAAGGCGGGTGTCGCAGGTGACATGACCGACGCAGGCGGCAGCGTCGTTGTGTCCCCTATGGTCGAAGCAGGAGCAAAAAGCGTCAAGGGAAAGTGACATCAACAACTGTGCGATGGACATAACCTGCAAGCAGTGGGTGGGGGAACACTCAATCCCAACCTCCCCAGTGTGCTAGCGGGCGCAACCATAACGACGATGCCCACTCTAGCGCGAGTCGTGACCCTCCAGCGACGCCTGCCACGGGCACGGCCGTTGGCCACACACCTCCCCCGGAGCAATGCGAACAAGACGGGGCGTTGAACGGGACTGCCAATCCCCTAGCGTGACCCACTCATCATCAAGCTACCTTGGCGACCGGTTCGCGATGGCAAGAACGTGGCAACGCCCCTACTAGTGTTAACAGGAGTCGGGCAACGTCGTGATTTGCCTCGTCAGATATGCCGAGCACAGCTACGAAAGCCATGGCACAGGCCCAGCTCCTACTCAGATTTCCACCGGCGGCCGATCACATGGATGAGTGGAGGGCTACCATCCAGAGTTTGATGGGATTCACTAAAGCTGGAAGATGTCAGTAGGTGGAGCCATTGCAACACCTACGAACGACAATAGTAGCTCGGGCTGCTGGCCATGCCGGGGGGGGGGGGCACATTGATAGTGAAGTTCTCTCCACGACTGCAAGCCAGAGGCAATAGCAGCAAGAGCAACATGCTCGCGAGCCCGAGGATGCCTCGATGGCCTCTTCTGACCAGCGAACTTGCTGAGATCAGCGGCAAGTCTTGGAAGATCGACGAAGGGAAGACGCGCGCATTATAACGGAGCCGGGAGACCTGTCATCAGTCTGACAGGTGCAATGGCCGAGACGTCAACGAACCCGTGCCATGTGCTTGTGGGTACCTGCCTTATGAGGTTGGGTGCCCTGCCTTCACTCGCGAGCTGCGGCAGGTCCGCTTGCCATCTGCCCGAGTTTTCAAGCTAGAGTTACTAGAAAAATACGATGGAAAGATTAACCTGGCAAAGTTCTTGAGCATTTACGCGAGTATCGTTCAAGCCGACGAAGGCAAGGATGAGAAGGTATTTGCCAACTACTTCCCTTTGGCACTCAAGCCAAATGTGAGGTCGTGGCTGATGCACCTGCCAGAGAACTCCATTTCTTCATGGGCCGACATGTGCAATGAATTTTTTGGCACCTTCATGGGTGGCCATCAAGAGCCTCGACGACCCAGCGACTTGCAAGTTCTTCTACATAAGGAAGGGAAGAGCTTGCGGAAGTATATGCAGAGATTCAATCGAGTACACCGTGACATTCCAGAGATCCATCCAATAGATTTCATTGCCGCATTCCCTTCGAACGTGCACGACAGAAGGATGCGGTTCAAGATGAACGTCCGACTGCCCAAGACCGTGAATGAGTTACAAACCTTGGCGAATAAGTGTGCTCAAGCTAAAGAAGGGAGGCGTCTTTGCAGAGAGGAGGCTGGTGTCGAGGTCGACTCCGAGGACAACGACGGCATCACTAACTCAAAGGGGAGGAGCCGGAAGCGCGGTAAGAAGCGCAAGGAGAAAGCGGTATTGGTCATTTAGAGCTCTGGTGATCCTAGTGCTAGCAAGAAAAACAAGGCCGAGGACCCCGGCAAGGGAGCTACCGGGTGCGCTGACTGCCGGGACACCGCCGCAGTAGGGAAAGCCGGACAATCCGACGGGCCATACTGCAAGATCCACCGCACCAAAGGCCATGATCTCCAAGTGTGTCATCAAGTTGAGCAGCTCATCAAGAAGCAGAAGGCTAAGTATGAGAAGCGCGACAGATAGAGAGGCGAAGAGTTTGCTGGCAAGAAGGGCCATGGCGGTAGAGGAGGTCGCTGCGGCAAGGCCCCACAGTAGAAGGAGAAACCTGAGGGGGCGCGAGAAGAAAGAGGATGATGACGTGAATGATGAAGAGGATGGAGAAGAAACCAGCGACCAAGAATTATAGAAAGCAACGGAAGCCATGTGTGTTTATGGGGGCGCATCTTTGCACTCCTCCCACCGCCAACTCAAGTAGTGGGCAAGTGAAGTCAATTCCATGGAACCAGTCGCAGACTCCCTCAAATGGTCCTACATGCCTATCATCTTTGACGAAGAGGACCACCCTGGCAGCACTGCCGTGGTAGGGTGTTTGTTGTTGGTGGTGTCTCCCATAGTCCGCAACCTCAACGTCAGAAAGATGTCAAATGATGGTGGGGCTGGGCTGAATTTGATCTCCCCTAAAGTGGTCAGCAAGCTATAGATCTCCGATGAAGAACTCAAGGCCACGGGTACATTCCAAGGAATTAACCCTGACAGGAGCCGACCCAAGGGGAATATCACATTGCCCATGATGTTTGGCTGGGAACTAAACTACCAGACTGAGAAGGTTGTATTTGATGTTATCGAGCTTCCTTTGCCGTACAATGGGATTTTTGGTCGACCAGCTCTGGCAAAGTTCATGGCGGTATCTCACTATTCGTACAACACGTTGAAGATGCGAGGGCTGATGGGAATCATATCCATTCCTTCAGACAAGAAATATGCCATCATTTCTGTGGACAAGATGTATCGAGACGCGGTAACAGCTGAAGCCGCGGAGGCCCAAGCTCTCGCCAATGAAACAAAGAAGGAAAAGAAAGCTAGCAGCAACGCCGGCAAAGACTCCGGGAAGCGCGCCTCTCCGGAGTGCGCTGCACCTATTGAGGCCCTGTCGAAGAGTTCCATTAGCAAAAGGCCCAAGGTTGCTTCCTTGTTGTGAAGAAGGTCCTAGCGAGGCAGGATGGCACTGACGGTATGTTCACCATTAGCGCCACCCTCGATGACAAATAGGAAAGCACGCTCATTGCCTTCCCGCGGGCGAATGTCGATGTGTTTGCTTGGCAACCATCTGACATCCCCGGTGTTCCCAGGGACGAGCAACACCTTGTTGTCTGTCCTCGTGGTCGACCCGTCAAGCAGAAGGTCAAAAAGCAAGCTTTGGAATGGCAAGAGTTTATTGCCGAGGAAATCAAGAAACTTGAAGCGGCTGGTTTGGTCAGGGGAGTGCTGCATCCGACGTGGCCAGCAAATCATGTGGTAGTGCGCAAGGCGAATGGGAAATGAAGGCTCTACATTGACTTCACATATTTGAACAAGGCATGCCCGAAGGACCCTTTCCCCCTTCCACACATTGATCAGATTGTAGACTCCACTTTTGGGTGTGAACTTCTTTCCTTTTTGGATGCATACTCTGGGTACCACCAAATATTCATGTCTAAAGAAGATGAAGAAAAACCGCGTTCATAACTCCATGTGGCATGTACTGCTTTGTACGTATGCCTTTTGGGTTAAAGAGCATTGGATCCACTTTTGCAAGGGCAGTACAGATTGGTTTTGAACCACAGGTGCACAGAAATATTGAAGCTTATATGGATGATATAGTGGTCAAGACAAATAATAGATCAACGCTCATTCAAGACCTGGAAGAGACCTTTGCAAACCTGCGCAAGATAAATTTCAAGATAAACCATGAGAAGTGTGTGTTATGTGTACCGTTCAACAAATTACTTGGTTTATTTTTGTCTCACCAGGGGATAGAAGCCAACCCCGAAAAGATCAGAGCAATCAAGCAGATACAAGCACCCAAGACTGTTAAGGACGTCATACATTTAACTGGATGCATTGTTGCACTAAGTAGGTTCATTTCCAAGTCTGCCGAATGCGCCTTGCCTTTTTTCACCATCTTGAAAAAGGCTGGCCCGGTAAAGTGGACTCCGGAGGCAGAAGCAGCTGAGAGGATTGAAGAAGAGGTGTCTAGAGGGGGGGGTGATTCGACACTCAACAAGAAAGGTAGCCGTTTTTAAGTTCTTTAAGTTGAGGTGGAGTTTTTAGCACAATTTCAAACATTCACAATACATTCGAAGTAAGCATGGAAAGAGTACATGAGCAGCGGAAAGTAAAGCACGCAAGTTGCAAGAAAGTAAAGGGATGGGATTGGAGTGTGCAAATGCAATTGGAGACACTGATGTTTTTGGCGTGGTTCCGATAGGTGGTGCTATTGTACATCCACATTGATGTAGACTTCAACCCATGAAGGGTAATGACTACGCAAGTCCACGGAGGGCTCCACCCATGAAGGTTCCATGAAGAATCAACCTTGTCTATCCTACCATGGTCGTCGCCCACGAAGGACTTGCCTCACTAGGGTAGATCTTCACGTAGTAGGCGATCTCCTTGCCCTTACAAACTCCATGGTTCAACTCCACAATCTTGTCGGAGACTCCCAAGTGACACCTAACCCATCTAGGAGACACCACTCTCCAAAAGGTAATAAATGGTGTGCTGATGATGAACTCCTTGCTCTTGTGCTTCAAGTGATAGTCTCCCCAACACTCAACTCTCTCTCACAGATTTGGATATGGTGGAAAGAAGATTTGAGTGGAAAGCAACTTGGAGAAGGCTAGAGATCAAGATTCTTGTAGTTGTATTGGAATATCTTGGTCTCAACACATGAGCAGGTGTTTCTCTCTCGGAAAATGAATAGTGGAAGTGTAGGCACGTTCTGATGGCTCTCTCTCTGATGGATAAGGGGTGGAGGGGTATATATAGCCTGCACACAAAATCTAGCTGTTACACACATTTGACCCAACTTGGTCAGACCGAATTGACAAACTCGGTCAGACCGAAGCAGTTCAAAATGTGAATGTTAGACATTTCGGTGGGACCGACAGTATCAACTCGGTGAGACCGATGCATTAGGGTTAGGACAAAACCGCAACTCGGTATATTACTAAGAACTTGAGCAAGTAGACCATTAAGCAACACCTCATCCCCTTTTAATACTATTGACTTTTCCTATGGACTCGATGTGATCTTGAATCACTAAAATGAAAATGTAGAGTCTTGAGCTTTTGCCAATCTTTGTCCTTAGCTTGTTAAAAAGGGTTCCACATCCTCTTGTCCTGCCATTCCACTGTTGAACTCATCTGAAATACACTAGATGAAAATATTAGTCCAACAAGAGATATGTTGTTATTAATTACCCAAATCACCCAGGGAGCACTCGTGCTTTCAGTCTCCCCTTTTGGTTAATTTATGACAATCATACATCAAAGCTTCAGATAAGAATATGAAGGATAACAAGTAAAGCTTTGGGAAAACATAACAAGCATATGCTCCCCCTACATCTATGCAATCATGTAAATACATAATATAAGAGCATGTGAATGCATAAGCATGTCTGAGCAAGTAATGAGTTACATGTATCTTGGCATGCATCAGAGCAATTGTTGAATGTATAAAATGTACCTCCATGTTTATGAGTCCTCCTTGCAAACGATATGTACAGCAGCAAGAGATCATCATGCACACGGATGTGATGCATATACTTACTTGTGGTCTTAAGCTGGCTTTGGAGAGGATGAACTTGAGAAAACATGGTTAGATAACACAAGATCACCTACTAAGCAAAGAACAATGAGTAACCACAAAAGTACCCATATTGGGATGACATGTAGAGAGTGAGTACTTAGTACTCTATATGGATATAGACATGTCCCCAAAGATTTTCTTCCCTTAAGTGTCTTTCTCCCCCTGAATCTTATATTGGATAATGGGACAAGATAGGGTCGAAGAACATCAGAGCAAACTAGCAAAATATAAATATAGAGTAAAACAATCATAATACATACTAACATGTATTTCCCCTCTTGGAGACATGTGACTTCTCTCCTCTTTGGTTCATAAGCATCTGGGGATAAGCGGTGATGTGCTCTCTCTCTCTCCTTTGTGTGATAAGCTTTGATGTGCTCACTCTCCCCCTTTGACATTAATTCTTCTGGAGCATGAGTCAAGTAGGTTTGGTCCTTGAGTCACATTACAAAGCAACGTGTGATTTTAAGATGCTAGGAGAGGATAAGAATCATTGAGTGGATCTAGAACAAATATGCTAGATGCAAATGGCAAAATCTTTTCTCAGTATTGAAATCAGTGCAGCCGATTTGTTGTCATCGGTGACACCGAGTTGGCAGTGTCAAAGATGATGCATATCGGTCAGACCGGGTTTATCCTTATCGGTTGGACCGATGAACAATCTGCAATATAGCATTGCAGTTCGGTCTAGCCAAGAGGCAGAAATCGGTGAGATCGAGTTCAATACAAAGGAAAGATTTTTTCATCTCATCTCACTTAGGCAAATAAGATCTCATAAAGATTTGGAGGGAATTAACTGAAGGATTTGCAATGAATTTGATGCAGAGAATAACAGAGAAAATAAAAGAAATCTAGATGAAGTTTTTCTTTGAAAGGGGAACAAGCATGCAAAAAATGAATGCAAGAACTTAGAGAAATACTAGAGAACTTCATCTAGATATGGTAGGCGATGGAGTCACCTATGTTAGAGTATATTGACTGGAGTCAAGTGAGAACACTTGATAATAGCTCATACTCTTCCTTTAAGCTCAAAGTGGGGTTGCCATTTTTCGTTTAAGCATTTTGATGTATTCACATCTTGTTGAGCTGCTTTGACCCATGTCTTGGGGTACAGCTTCTCTAAGATGGAATAACATACCTTGAGTGGTGGTGGTGGTATTGATCATCTAGTTGAACTTGTGTTGGATGCTCAAGGTTGATGTAGTTCTTAAAGAGTTGGGAGCACCACTTGCAATTTGAGTTCATCTGCCTACATGGGTTAGATTTGCAAGGAAGATCACTCACTGGTGCGTGTTGGTTCTAAACAAACGTTTTTTTACCCCTTTCCGTGATGGCATTTGGAATCATCGCCAAGTGACAATTTGCGATAGGGTGTCCTTCCCACACGACCCAGAAATCATCGGGGATAGGCCCTCCTGGGACCCAGGCTGGGGCCATGTGCGATCGGGCGAGGCATGGAAACCCAATCATTTCCGTAGGTATGTACATCCCACACGGTAATCCGAGAAAATCATTTCCGTAGGTATGTACATCCCACACAGTAATCCGAGAAAATCATTTTCGTAGGTATGTACATCCCACACGGTGAATCCTAGAAAAACATTTCCGTTTGTATGTATATCACACACAGTCAATCCAAGGACTACATTTTCGTTCTTATATACATCCCACACAGTCAATCCAGGGAAAATGTTTCCGTTCAGACGTACATCCCACACAGTTTAATGTGTAGGCTCGTGTGTGAAAGGTGTAACTATCACACACGGACTGCCTTGGTTAACTGTTTGCTTTTATCAACTATATCACACATGATTAGATGAAGAAAAATTGTGTGGCATTGGGCTATCCATCGCAAACGCTTTTACTTCTAGAACCGTTTGCAAAGGTCCATGACTCATTTAGCAGGTTTATTAGTTTACAATTAATAATTCCAGTGTTATGCAAATTTACATTTCATATCGAACAACTGTTGGCCAATTTCATATCACGCACATAAATAAATTATAACATCATAGTACGGTAGCTACATGAAAACAGCACAGTACAACATATAGCTAGTTCAACTTCATAAGAACAATATATTCATTTCCCTAATTGAGATCATCCAGGCTCGTCTTATCCACCTCTGCTTTCAGTTCAGTAAGAACCTGTTTTGCACGGGCCAATTGGGAAAGTGCCTCCTCCTTCGCCAACACCATCTTAGCAAAGTCTGATTTAAAAAAATTGAGCTCATTCTCCACCTTCAACTTTTTATCCCGCATCTTGACATATGCTTCAACGTTGACAAGATTATATCTAAGCCTATGTGTGTTCACTTCCTCATACATGCTCCAAAGCTTTGTTAGGCACATCTTCAAAGAATCTGGCCACTCTTGATCAACCCACTCCAAGTAAGAACACTTCTGTTCATCCTATAATATGTAAAACTAGATCAGTAACAATTGTAGGGGAAATGGGTTTATAGCAACATAGAAAATCAGCAATACTTATTTTGAAAAACTGAAGAAACATGTTCACTATGACATATCTTCTCAAAAAGATCAATGTGCAAATTAAATAATTGTAACTGAGACAACAACCAAATTCTGGAACATTAGAAGCTATAATTAACTACAACGATGCTACAAGTTCTTACTCATGTACAATAAATAACAAATTGAACATTTTATGAGGAAGGTAAATATAACTGCAACAGCATAGCGACAGTGTTTGGATAACAGCAAATTAATACTAACAGGTGTGTACATGCACAAATTTAGTGACATAGAACTAATAGCACTAAGGCCATCCACTATGTATGCCAAAACTGGTGTAAAGACAAGTGTTGCCACATCTCGCACCACTTCCCTGAACTTGCGAGCCGATGCAGCAGAAAAAAATCAGGGACCCGGACTCCCGAGCATGTAGTTGCTCTGATGCCCAGTTCCTTCGTGCCATAAAGATTTAGTATATTACTGCTTGGCTGCTCGGATGTGTGGACCAAAGTTGGCTGCACAAACTGCTGAAGCGGTGCCAAATAATTTTCTAATGGCACCGCTGATGAGATGGCAACAATTTAAGATACTAGGTACAAAATGCGACATTGTCTTAGGATGCGTTTGGTTGAAGGTGTGGTATCAATGGGTTGGGACCGTGACAGTGTCTGAATCACATCTAACAAATGATTTGTAACAACGGAAGAGGGTCTAACCTTCTCTGCACATGCCAGAAACTTCCTCCCAGTGTCCACAGAATCGAACGCAAGTAGCTTCATGCATGGAGATTGATGGTGACAATGAGCAGATAGATCTTCAGCCACCCCGCTCTATTCGTTGCCATTGATGGTATTAGGGAGCTACAAGAGGAAGAAACGGCTCAAATTGACCTCCAGGTAAAAATCTTTCATTCCAAGTCATAGCCCGAGTGAGAGAGAAGAGAGGCATACCCGGGTGGTGAAGGAGTAGTCGCCGAAGGAGGAACCACTGGAGATGTCTTTGAAGAAGACAATGGCGACCCTGGCGGTAGGATGCGAGACGGCGAGAGCGAGGAAGCGGCTATAGCTTAGCAAGCAAGGAAGGAAGGAGGAAACAGGGGAAATGTGACTTGTGGTCAAGGAGAAAAGAGGGTGGGGAAGGGAGGATGGGCGGGGGTAGATATTTTGGCGATAGGCCAAAATTTTGGAAATGTGGAGGGAAACTTTGCGCGCGGTGCCGCCGGACCATTCACTTTGAACGATTGTGTGCATCGCAAACGATTCTTCTGCTTTACGCGCATTGGATGAGTTTGATAATTCATTTTTTGGTCTCAAGGCATGGCCACATTCACTTTGAACGCGCGCGGTGCTGCCAGACCATTCACTTTGAACGATTGTGTGCATCGCAAATGATTCTTCTGCTTTACCTGCATGGGATGAGTTTGATAATTCTGATTTTGATGGAAATTTCCCCTGGTACGTCATTGCATAATTTAACATCGCTTGCTAATTTGGGAACACAAAAGAGCGTACAGCTGACAGACCACACTTACTGAATCGAACAATTTTAGTAATTACACAGAGCCAGTTGACCTAAACATTGCTCTAACAAAAGACCAGCATTAAAAAGAAAGCCTAAGTACGCATAATTAAAAATCCACCGTCGTGCTGGCCTATGCATCGCCGGTGTGAGATGAGACGTCGATGACTTGTCCTGGTGACATGCCGCCATTGGTGCATCCATGTCCCCGCACCTACTGAAGTAGACTGCATCCTCATCCTCGTCCTCGGCACCGCCCTCAAGGTTGTAGTACTCGTAGTAGTGGCTGCGCCAGAGCTCGCGTTGGTACTCCACCACCGATTCCTCGACGGAAAGACTCTTCTCTACCTTGACCTCGACCACGCGCAACTCCTCCTCCCATCGTTCCTCGATCTCCGCCGCCTCCTGCATCTCTAGCTCCCGCTCGACGACCTCATGAGGAAGCAGGTGCTCCATGGCCACCGCCACCTTTTCAGACGTAGGTTGCATGCTGGAGTCCGAGGTGGCCTGGAATATCTTGGCGTGTGCATCCTCAATCTTGGCATGGATGGCCTTGACCCGGGCCAGGGTGACATCAGCAGCACGGACGGCAGCTCGAGCGCTCTCGGCGTTTGCAGCCTCCATCGCAGCAACAACTGCAGCCGTCTCGGCTGCTGCAGCTGCCCTGTCGGATGCCGCAGACGCCCTCTCGGCAGAAGCGGCCGCGCTCAATGCGGATGGGGCAACACTCTCGGCGTAGGCGGCCGCGCTCTCGGTGCAGGCGGTGGCGCTCGGGGGGACGCGACCATCGTACGGGCCTTCACGAAGCGTTTCCATGGCGTCATCTTTGCAAGAAGGGGATGCGGGAATGGGGATCTGGATTCGTGGATTCGGGGGTTGCCGGCTCTAGAGCAGACGAGCCGGCGAAGCTTATGGAGGGAGACTTAAATAGACCCATATATTTTCATCGCAAACGGTTCCTAGAAAACAATTGTGTGTGATGTTGTAGATATTTTTTATTAGCTGTGAAGGACGAATTTGGAATAAAGTGCCAACATATGGTGTTTTAATGAACGAGAAATTTTGTAGTACTAATACAACTGTCATGTCAAATTCTGGAAAATTTGAGGGGTCAATTGACCTTCTAAGACATTTAAGTGATCTTATAGCCATTTAATGACCGTAACTGAAATTTGAACTACACGTACATGCAACAGCTAACCATAACGGTTTCAAAACTCATATTTCGTGTACTTGTGCGCGATTTAATTCCATTTGCAGTAAATTGGAAGAAATTTTCAAACGTATTGGTCTAACGGCTATGACACAATTAAGCATGGAGTGACATGGCATTTTATTTCCAAAAAATTAAAAAAAATCAGAAACACATGAAACCTTGGTTGATGTAATGTCATGCCACCAAGTTGATGTAGTAAAAAAATTGGCATGTTTGACCAAACTTTGGACTCACAAACCAGAGCAACTCACTAGAAGGCTTGTGGTTCCGAGAGGAAATAGTGCATGTTTGATGACGAACGGGATATAGCTTCCTCTTACGGCCTTCAAATTTTTTCTACGTCTAACGTGCACTACTACAACTATAATGTGAAATTTCTGAAAATTCTAGGGGTCATTTGACCTTTTAAAGACATTTAAGTGATTTTCTAGCCATTTAATGACCGTAATTCAAATTTGAACTACATCTACATGCAACACCTAACCAAAACAGTTTGAAAAATCATATCTGTGTACTTGTGTGCGAGTTAATTCCATGTGCAGTAAATTAGAAGGAATTTTCAAACATATTGGTCTCACGGCATCGACATATGCATACGTATGCATGGAGTGACATGGTATTTTAATTCAAAAAATTAGAAAAATAATCAGAAACACATGAAACATTGGTTGATGTAATGTCATGCCACCAAGATGATGTGGTAAAGAAATTGGCATGTTTGACGAACGTTTGGACACACACCCCTCACAAACCGGAGCAACTCGCTAGAAGGTTCGTGGTTTCGAGAGGGAACAATGCATGTTTGATGACGAACGGGAGATAGCTTCCTCTTACGGCCTTCAATTTTTTCCTACATTTAATGTGCATTAATACAACTGTCATGTGAAAATTTGGTAAATTTCAGGGGTCATTTAACCTTTTAAAGACATTTAAGTGATTTTCTAACTGTTTAATGAGCATAATTCAAATTTGAACTACATCTACATGCAACGCCTAACCATAACGGTTTGAAAAATAATATTTTTGTGTACTTGTGTTCGAGTTAATTCCATGTGTAGTAAATTAGAAGGAATTTTCAAAAATATTGGTGTCAATGCATGGGCACATGCATTGAGTGCATGCCATGGCATTTTAATTCCAAAAAATTTAAAAATGATCAGAAAAACATGAAACCTTGGTTGATGTAATGTCATGCCACCAAGATGATGTGGTAAAGAAATTGGCATTTTTGACGAAATTTTGGACACACATCCTCACAAACCAGAGCAACTCACTAGAAGGTTCGTGGTTCCGAGAGGGAACAATGCATGTTTGATGACGAACGGGAGATAGCTTCCTCTTACGGCCTTCAATTTTTTTTCTACGTCTAACGTGCACTACTACAACTGTAATGTGAAATTTTTGGAAATTCTAGGGGTCATTTGACCTTTTAAAGACATTTAAGTGATTTTCTAGCCATTTAATGTCTGTAATTCAAATTTGAACTACATCTACATGCAACCCCTAACCAAAACGGTTTGAAAAATCATATTTTTGTGTACTTGTGTGCGAGTTAAAAAATCATCAGACGATGTAAATATCTTGTGTTCAAAAAAGAAAATGTAAAGATCTGGCAAGACAACCGACCCCCACACGATAGGCACTCTATCTCGCGGCTCGAGGTTTGGTAGGTGATTGGCGGGGATCACTAATCAGACACGGTTCTGTATTGGAAACCGTCAGCTATTATGTTCACACACGGATTTACTGCGGGAATTGTGTGTAATTCAAACTACAGTACTCGTAAATTCCGGCGATCGGCGTGTGTACTGTCCCCGTCGATCTAGATTCCGGCCGCCAATAAATACTACCCTTCTCACGTCGTCCCGCCTGCATTCACATCTGCATCCTCCCCTCGCTCGCCTCTCTCCCCCTCTCCCTCCCTCTCTCTCTCTCTCTCTCTCTCTCTCTCTCAAATCTCTGCCATGGCCCCGCCGATCTGCCCACACGCCGACGAGCAGTCGCCGCCCCCCGAGGACGCTCACTCGATAAGCAGCGACGAGGACCCCTACGCGCCGCCTGACGAGGTTGCGTCGGACCCCCCAACTTTGGATTGGTTTTGGGGCCAGTACAGTCTTTGTCTGTGGAAGTCACTGCCGCCGGCTGAGAAAGCCAGGCAAGTGGCATTTAAGAAGGAGATGGCGGAGGAGGAAGCCAGGTACCAGTCGGTCTGTGAAGCCCATGATGCCGCCTGGAAAAAGGAGGCGGTGGAGCTTTGGGGGTGGGCGCGTCGTCGTGCCGAGGAGGTATACGAAGACGGGTACTTCGCGAGGAAGGTCATAGGCGATGGGCGCCTCGTCGCTGCGTGGAGGTGGGCCGATAAGCTCCAGCGTGCCACCGACGAGTAGCTCCGGTGGGCGCCCAACGAAATGGCAAGATCGGTCGCGCGCGTCTGCCAGCAAGAGGCTGATCGGTACGTCAAGCGTTGCGAGGCGGAGGAGTCGGAGTACTGCCTCCGCACTGGGAAGACGCCACGCACCAAGGAGCTGCTGGCGAGGGGTTGCCGGAATACTGGCCCCGGGAGGGATTATTAGTTTTAGTATTGTTCGTTTTCAATTTTATGCATTGTACCTACTAGTTAAGTATCATCACGTATATATATATATATATATATATATATATATATATATATATATATATATATATATATATATATATATATATATATATATATATATATATATATATATATTATGAATTCCATTTTCTATCTGTTTTTGTATACTAATTTGAATCTAGCTGTTATCATCCACATATACAGAATGGAAAGCGTATATACACACATTGAAATAGAACATAGAGTACACACATTGAAACAGAGCGATACTATGATTGCTGTGAATACATAGTTATCCACGTTGAAACGACTTTCCAAAATAAAATGCGTCCATGAGACCATGACCAGCAACCCTTGCCTAGGGTAGCTCTTGGCTCTGCCTGAACTCATGCAGTCGTTCGTCCAAGCGGTCGACACGCTCGCGGTACATCTGGAGCGCGATCTCGAATTCCAAGTTGGCTATTTCATCGGAGATCACCAGCTCGAGGATTCGACGGCCATGTTCCTCTACTACGCCAGGTGGACACCTGGGCCAAGGAGGCGGTCGAGCTTACGGATCAGCGCGTTGCCATCTAGCGGGCCGCGGACAAGGCGAACGGCGGCACCCACGCGAACGGCGGGGCGGGCGTCCAGTGCAAGCGTTGCGGCCGGCCTCTGGTGCAAGTACGGCGCTGAGGGCCTCTGCCCACTACTGGCGAGGAATGGGGGTACTGACGGGACGTGTACCCAGTTGCGACGCTGTATCAATAGCAGGCAAGTGCCGATGGATCCGATGTTGCTGTGCGGCGCGCTGCGCCTCTCGCTCTGCGGTGCTCCAATGGTCTCGCCGTGCGGCGAGCCGCAGCCTATCGGCGCGAACGCGCCTAGCTTGCTATGCAGCGCGCCATCGATCATCTTGTGCGTCGAGCTGTAGCCTGTCGGCGCTGACATGCCTATCTTGATCCGTGGCGCTCAAGCGCCATGCGCCAAAGGTCTGCTCAACCCTGGCGATGATGCGCATCATGGCATAGTCCATCGCGTTGTCGGGGAGCGCCTCGGCCTCGACGAGCCGTGGCGCCTGCTCGCTTTCCTCGTCGACAAGGTTGATGGCAGAGGCGGCGCTTTGGTGGGTTTGCATGCTTGGAAAAGGTGGATGTGCTACAGGCTGCGCTTATCGCCTCCGTGCGTTGCGCGCCCCCTATGCGCAATATAGCAGGTTAGCGGGAAACAGGTGAGGAAATAGCGGGAAATGGTAGCGTGTTCATAAAACGCCATCAATTAATGGAAACTTAGCATAGAGCTAGCACAAGTCGTAGATGATGATCAGATAAACAAGGACCACACTAGGGAACCCGTCGGTGATGAATTCATCAATCCCAAACGGTTGAATACTAGCAAGCGTTTGCCCACAACACACACGGGATCAACTGTATGCCACATGTCGCACATTGGCAAAAAAGTAATGTGGTAGACCTTCTTTAATTAACATGTGTTAAAAAATAGAAAACAAGGACCTCGAGGTTAAATTAGCTGAGGGAATGGGGCATTTCGGTCATTTGACCGAAATGACCCATCCCATCGGCTAATTTAACATCGACACAACTTCCCATCCAGTCACCCATCCGATGGCTGCTCCAGTCTAAACACATTTAACTTGATAGTTTTCGTACTTGAGCTACTGGTGGAACAATTAGTCCTTGCTGATAGATGTTGTGTAGACAAAGCATATCACATACGTCTTATTAGAAGCAATCGTCTGCATTATTATCGGTCTTCACACACATTTCTGATTACAGACATGTTTGCCGCGTATCACACACATCTTGTTATATTGAACCGTTTCTGTTCTCTTGCCTAATCACAAACAGTTCATCCGAGTGAACTGTATGATGTGTATCGCACATGCCTTCATCTGGCTGCCCGTTTCTTTTGTTTCTCCTCATCGCAAAAAGTTAATTGAACTGAACTGTATGCCCTTCATCGCACACGCAACTAAAAGCTGAATCGTGTTTGATGCATCCATCATCGCAAACATTTTATACATTTTTGACGGTTTTCATACACCACCGTTTGCGACTATGGCATTGCACACAATTTCTCGAAGGGTCTCTGATTATAGTGTCACGTTAGCAGCATCCTGCAGTAGTGACTTGTGTATCCAAAATGTCAATCATGAGAATTTGATACCAAATGAAATTTGATATATAGAAATTGTCAAAGGATATATTGAAAGGATTCATGATTCCTTGACTTCAACCACCATATTGTAGAGACTTGGTGATGTAAAGATTGCTTAGGATGTGAGTGAGTTGCAATCTCATAGATTTGGGTTCATCCAAGTACCTACAAGGGTTATATAGCATGCAAGGGTACAAGTATAGATCCAAGACATATGATTATCATCATAAGATAAATATCAAGGATTAGTCAAAGTATAATGTGTTGCATACATTCAAAAGGAGTTAGTACTCCAAGTTTGAGGCATCAATAATGTTCAATTCGCCTCTCAAGTGGCAAAATACTTTCTCATCAAGTGGTTTGGCAAATATATCTGCCAATTGCTTATCCGTACGAACATGTTTAAGATCAATGTCTCCCTTAGCAACATGATCTCGAATGAAATGATGATGAACTTCAATATGCTTTGTTCAAGAATGTTGCACGGGATTGTGAGCAATCTTAATAGCACTTTCATTGTCATAAAGCAATGGAACATGTTTAACATAGATCCCATAGTCCTTAAGAGTTTGGGTCATCCAAAGTAATTGAGCACAACATGAACCGGCGGCAATGTATTCCGCGTCAACGGTGGATAAGGATACTGAGTTCTGTTTCTTGGAGGACCAAGATACATAAGATCTACCAAGAAATTGACAAGTACCCGAAGTGGACTTTCTATCAACCTTGTCTCTGGCATAGTCCAAATCGGAGTAGCCAACAAGATCAAAGAAGACCTCTTAGGATACCAAATGCCAAAGTTTGGTGTGTGAATTAAGTATCTCACTATCTTTTTCATAGCCTTAATATGACGTTCTTTGGGGGGCGCTTGATATCGTGCACACATGCACACACTTAGCAAAATGTCGGGATGGGAGACACATAGATATAACAATAAACCAATCATAGAGCGGTAAACCTTTTGGTCAACCGATTCGCCATCCTTAGTCAAGTCAAGATGTCCACTAGTAGGCATGGGTGTATTCATACCTTTGCATTCTTTCATGTTGAACTTCTTGAATAAGTCCTTGGTATACTTTGTTTGAGAAACAAAGGTACCCTCCTTAGTTTGCTTGATTTACAAACCAAGAAAGAACTTCAGTTCCCTCATCATAGACATCTCGAACTTCTTCGACATTGGTCTTCCAAAATTTTCACTAAAATGAGGGTTAGTTGAGCCAAATAGGATATCATCAACATAAATTTGGCACACAAACAATTCGCCATTAACTCTTTTAGTAATAAGTGTTCAATCAAGTTTCCCAATTTCAAAGCCTTTTCCAATAAGGAACTTGGTCAAGCATTTATACCACGATCTAGGAGCTTGTTTAAGACCATAAAGAGCTTTGTGAAGTTTGTATACATGATTAGGTTTCTTGGGATTAACAAAGCCAGGAGGTTGTTTAATATAAACTTCCTGCTCAATTTCACCGTTGAGAAAAGCACTTTTAATATCCATTTGATATAAAGTGATTTCATGATGATTGGCATAAGCAAGTAAGATGCGTATGGACTCAAGTCTAGCAACTTGGGCATATGTCTCACCGTAATCCGTACCATCGACTTGAGTGTAGCCTTGGGCATTGAGACGGTCCTTGTTGCATACAACTTGTGCATCTTCATCTTGCTTATTGCAAAACACCCATTTGGTACCAATGATGTTGTGGTTGTTGTCGGGCTTCTTAACCAATGTCCAAACTTGGTTTCTCTTGAAGTTATGTAGTTCCTCGTGCACAGCGTTCACCCAATCAGGATCATCAAGAGCGTCTTCAAACTTCATAGCTTCAAGGTTAGATGTGAAAGAGTAATGTTCACAAAAGTTAGCTAAACAAGATTTAGAGCGAGTGATTCTCCTGATTTGGATATCATCATAGATTTGCTCTACAGGGTGATCTCTAGCAATTCTTGCTCTAACTCATGAGAGCCTTTGCTTGGGTCGGGGTGGAACATCCTCTTGATTTTCTTCTTCTTCTTGTCCTTCTTCATTGTTGTTGGCGTTGTTATCCTCTTGTGAAGGTGGAGAAGGAGGTCGATGAGGTTCATCTTGATGCACTTCCTCATTTCCTTCATCTTGGCATGTCCCACTTGTGGATTCCTCCAAGTCAACTTGTGGTTCACCTTGATGTGAAGTTGAGGCTTCCACTTGAATGGATGAAGTATTCTCCTTCACCTCCGTTGGGCGAATATTGTCAATAGACAAGTCTTGTATTGCCTTTGAAGGGTCTTTGTCTCCTACATCAATTGCCAATTGCTCTACTTGTGAGCCGTCAGATTCATCAAACTTCACATCTACCGTCTCTTCAACCTTTCGGGTGAAATTGTTGTCGACACGGTAAGTGTGAGAGTTTGAGCCGTAACCGAGTAGAAAACCTTCATGATATTTAGGAGCAAATTTCAAACGATGATGCTTGTCAAGAATGTAACACTTTGAGCCAAATACTTGAAAGTATCCAACTTGGGGTTTGTTACCGGTGAGAAGCTCGTATGCCGTCTTACCGAGAAATTTGTGAAGATATAGTCGATATGTAGTATGACAAGTTGTCTCAACCGCTTATGCCTAAAAGTGTCTTGGCGTCTTGTACTCATCAAGCATCGTTCTCGCCATTTTGATGAGTGTCCGGTTATTCCTCTCAACAACTCCATTTTGTTGAGGTGTGTACGTAGCCGAGAACTCATGTGAAATCCCTTCCTCGTCAAGAAAGGTATCCACATTGGCGTTCTTGAACTTCGTTCCGTTGTCGCTCCGAACCTTCTTGATCTTCTCTTCAAATTGGTTTTGGGCATTCCTAGCGAAGTTCTAGAAGATCTTTTGGACCTGTGATTTATCATCAAGAAATAACACCCACGTAAATCTTGAAAAATCATCAACAATGACCAATCCAAAAGATTTACCACCGAGACTCTTGTAAGCATTGGGACCAAAAAGATCCATGTGAAGTAGCTCAAGCCGTCTTCTCGTGGTCATGATGTTCTTCACGGGATGACTTCCTCCAACTTGTTTTCCTGTGTGACAAGCACTACAAAGTCTACCCTTGTCAAATATAACATCTTTAACACCAAGGATATGATCACCTTTAATAAGTGTATCAAGATTTCTCATGCCGACATGACCTAACCTTCTATGCCACAACCAACCTTTAGAAGATTTAGCAATAAAACAAGTGCGAGGTTGGGCTTTCTTAGTGAAGTCAACAATGTATAGGTCACCTCAATGAATGCCGGTAAAGACCATATTATG
Organism: Secale cereale; assembly: GCA_902687465.1. Lineage (NCBI taxonomy): Eukaryota > Viridiplantae > Streptophyta > Magnoliopsida > Poales > Poaceae > Secale > Secale cereale. Next base: position 263,639,727 of record LR738712.1, on the reverse strand, counting down.
ATTATCTCTATGAAAGACTTGGCAATCAACATGAGTGAATAGCACATTTAAACCAAAATCAGCTAATCTAGACACATAAAGAAGGTTATAGCCGAGAGATTCAACAAGCATAACATTCTTGATAGAGCTATCGTTGGATATGGCCACCTTACCAAGGCCAACAACTTTATACTTAGAGTTGTCACCGAAGGTAACATACTTTCATGGACCATTGTTTCTAGCAAGCTCATCAAACATGTCCTTATCTCCGGTCATATGATCCATGCATCCACTATCAAGAACCCATTCCTTTCCTCCGGCTGCGTAACCACGAAGATTAGCCATAGGACCAAAGTGTCTCATTTGTTCATCAAGGTCAAAGTCACTATCATCATCCTCATCATAGTATCGATGTTCAATATCGTCTTGTGTTTGATCAACACCTAGAGAGAGTGACTCATTAGTTATGTGATCATGACAATGTTCATCTTTATGAATTCTAATGACTTCCAAGATGATATTACTAATGATTCCTACATCTCCTTTGGCACGCATAAGGTTACAAAGCTCAAATAAACATTCATCAAATTTGGGATCACTAGTGTTCATCTTATTTAAAGCAATGGACTTTTGAAGGATCACATCTAGATTTTTCAAAGAGTAGTCCGGAAATCATTCCTCAAGAAATTTCCATTTAGTGTAAGCACATTTGAAAGTTGGTAAGCAAACAAGCAAATTTCTAGGCAATCCTCTAGTGATCAACAGTTCTAAGATTGCGAACCATGTCAACATGTTCATCGGAAGTTGGATTCAAAGGGTCAATGGGGGCACATAAGGGCTACCAATATACTTGTTCAAATGATATTCATTGAAGATCTCAAGCATGTTATTTTTCCATTCCTTATAAAACTCTCCATCAATCATAGGCACTCTACATCTAATACTCCCAATCGTAGAATTATCCATCTTCCTCCAATGGTGATTAAACCAAAGCAATGGAGACCAAAGCTCTGATACCAATTGAGAGGATCGAAGAAGAGGTGTCTAGAGGGGGTGGGTGATTAGACACTCAACAAGAAATGTAACAGTTTTTAAGTTCTTTAAGTTGAGGTGGAGTTTTTAGCACAATTTCAAACATTCACAATACATTTCAAGAAAGCATGGCAAGAGTAAATGAGCAGCGAAAAGTAAACCATGCAAGTTGCAAGAAAGTAAAGGGATGGGATTGGAGTGTACAAACACAATTGGAGATACAGATGTTTTTGGCATGGTTTCGATAGGTGGTGCTATCGTACATCCACGTTGATGGAGACTTCAAAACACGAAGGGTAACGGCTGCGCGAGTCCACAGAGGGCTCCACCCACGAAGGGTCCACGAAGAAGCAACCTTGTCTATCCCACCATGGTGGCCGCCCACGAAGGACTTGCCTCACCAGGGTAGATCTTCACGAAGTAGGCGATCTCCTTGCCCTTACAAACTCCTTGGTTCAACTCCACAGTCTTGTCAGAGGCTCCAAAGTGACACCTAACCAATCTAGGAGACATCACACTCCAAAAGGTAATAAATGGTGTGTTGATGATGAACTCCTTGCTCTTGTGCTTCAATTGATAGTCTCCCCAACACTCAACTCTCTCTCACAAATTTGGATGTGGTGGAAATAAGATTTGAGTGGAAAGCAACTTGGGGAAGGCTAGAGCTCAAGATTCTTGTAGTTGGATTGGAATATCTTGGTCTCAACACATGAGCAGGTGGTTCTCTCTCAGAAAATGAATAGTGGAACTGTAGGCACGTTCTGATGGCTCTCTCTCTAATGGAGAAGGGGTGGAGGGGTATATATAGCCTCCACACAAAACCTGGCCTTACACACTTTGATCCAACTCAGTCAGACCGAATAGATAAACTCGGTCAGACCGAAGCAGTTCAAAATGTGAACGTTGGACATTTTGGTGGGACCGACAGTATCAACACAGTGAGACCGATGCGTTAGGGTTAGGAAAAAACCTCAACTCGGTTTGACCGATTACACAAACTCAGTGTGACCGATTCTGGTGATAGGCTAACAAAGTGTTGGTCAGGCAAACTCGATGGGACCTATTCGCTCATCTCGGTTAGACCGAAACGTTACGAAGAGGAAACATATAGTTTGCATTGACAACTCGGTGAGACCGATTCGTAGACCTCGATTAAACCAAAACAATGCGAAGAGGAAACCTAGAGTTTGCAATCCCATCTCGGTGAGACCGAGATCCCTGTCAGTGAGATTGAATTGATTATAGTTTGTGGCAGTGGCTATGTCAAGTGAACTCGCTGGCGCCGATAGATCAAATCGGTGGGGCCGAGTTTGACTTTTAGGTTTGGGACATATGTGGAAATGAGAAAGTGGTTGAGGGATTTGGAGCATATTACTAACCACTTGAGCAAGTATACCATTAAGCAACACCTCATCCTGTTTTAATGGTATTGGCTTTTCCTATGGACTCAATGTGATCTTGGATCACTAAACGAAAATGTAGAGTCTTGAGATTTTGCCAATCTTTGTCCTTAGCTTCTTGAAAAGGGTTCCACGTCCTCTTGTTCTGCCACTCCACTGTTCAACTCATCTGAAATATACTAGATGGAAATATTAGTCCAACAAGAGATATGTTTTCATTAATTACCAAAATCACCCAGGGAGCACTTGTGATTTCAGCAACGCTGCAAGATCTAAAAACTTACCTTTCCTCGACTTCCACCTTGTTGCGCCTAAACCACAAGAGCCATTGCTGCTATACTTAGCTGCAACGAATCAAGTGGTTTGTTTTGCACTGGTGGCACAGCGGGAAGTGGATGAGGAAGCGGCCGCAACAACTGATCTAACCGGGGGAAGAACTGAAGCGTCTATGGCAATACATGGCACACACCAAGGAGAGGCAAATCAAGCTATTGGGGGCAATTCCAAGACTACGTAAAGAAGAAGGTAGTGTAGCTACCGGTGTACTTTGTCAGCTCTCTATTACAAGGAGCCAGATCAAGGTACTCTGGGGTGCAAAAGCTGATCCTCGGCCTCATGATGGCCTCGAGGAAGCTGCGCCACTACTTCCAAGCCCGCGAGATCACGGTTGTCACACGTTTCCCACTTTAGCGCATATTGAGGAACCCTGAAGCGGATAGTTGAATGGGCGCTGGAGTTGTCAAGTTTTGGCTTGAGATATGAAAGTACTTCAACCATTCAAAGCAGAGAGTTGGCGGAGTTCACTGTAGAATGGACGCCCACTCCGGATGAAGAAGTGCCAGAGACAGTTATCCCCGGCATAGAGGCACCTCAGGAGTGGATCATGTAATTCGATGGTGCTTTCTCGCTACAAGGTGCCAGAGCTGGCGTGATTTTTGTTGCGCCCACCGGAGAGCACCTCAAGTATGTGGTCCAAATGCACTTTCCTCGAGGGAAGGTCACCAAGAACACTTCTGAGTATGAGGGGCTCCTTGCCGGATTCAGGATCACGGTGGAGTTGGGAATCAAGAGATTGATCATCCGCGGAGACTCGCATCTCGTGGTGAGACAAGTCAATAAGGATTACCAGAGCCCATTGATGGAGGCATACATCAAGGAGGTGAGAAATCTACAAGAACACTTTGATGGGTTGCAAGCAGAGCACATGCCGCATGCGGAGAACAACATCGTTGATCACCTATCAAAGTGCGCTGCGCAAAAGCTCCCTGTGGAACCAGGAACTTTAGTCCTCCACCTAACTCAACCATCAGTGTCTCCTTCAATGATGGCCAGAAAAAGGAGAAAGTTGGAGTCCGACTGTCGGCCTCTTGGGAACGGGGGTACCCAGACTTGCCTGCCTGTGGTCCGTGGCGTGGCTCCATCAGCGGGCTGGTACGGCCCAACTTCAGCAACCACAACTCAAGACCCTCGCGAGGGGCCAAGCCTCGCGAGGTGGGTGACAACAAGCCCTCCCTCGGGCTAGTCTCTCTAGGCTGGCTCCCGAGGAGTGGAGATATCTATGCAAGGTGCACCTCGCGAGGTTCACATGACGTGAGCCGTGATGACCAAGGCCAGGCGGGCGCGAGCGGGCGAAGTGTACCAGTTTCCTCTTTGGTGCTAAGAGGGCAAGCGTAGGCATAGAGTCTCGAGGGATCAAGCAAAGGTTTCCATATCGGTGCAACAAGACCAAGGACCATCAGGGCTGCAGAAAGGAGGTCATCGTGGAGCCCGGCGCGACATCACCACCAGAGCCTTTGGCAGGCGGATACTACTTTTGCCAGGATAACTTGTACTAGCTGCCCCCCTTCAAATTTGGTCGTTGTGGGATCCCTTCCCGCCAATATTTGGGAAGAGGACCAAGGCCACTATAAATAGGACCTAGCCACCACCATAGAGGGGATCGGATTGCTTCCACCCTGACCATACCACAAGCTCATCAGAGCCCAAGAACACCACTCCTCCGGAGGGTGTTCACCCCTTGTTCTAGTTCGTCCTTAGCCATACAAGGCAATCCACCACACACACTAGAGTAGGGTATTACACCTCAAGGTGGCCCTAACTAGTATAATCCTATGTGTCCCTTGTTCTTCGAGTTCGTCGAGCTAGGCTGTGGAATCGTAGGGCGAGCGCGCTGGGGAGAGAGTGTTCTTCATGCGCACCCCAGAGTTCAAACCTCTCAAGGGTTTGCAGAACCCGAAATCCGAAATTTGGCGCGCTAGGTAGGGGTGCGCTCAAGCCTCTCTCCCATCTCAGCTCACCGCAGCCCAGCGACCCCGATGGCCGACGATGCGAGGGATCAAGTCGACCGATGGGTGGCCCCGACCACCCAGGAGCATCTCAACTCCGCGCTTCAGGCAGCCCGCACGCCACCAAGCATCGCAGGACGCGGGCGGCGTGGACCGATGCCTCCCGCTCTCACGCCACGGCGCGTGCGTGCCGTCGCGCACTCGTCGAACTACACTGCAGCAACGGCGTCGTACACGAGGCGTGAGCAGGCGAACACGCCGACCGCGCTCATTGTGGCCCGGGAGCTGCTACGGTGCAGGCTGGCTGAGGGGGGCTGCGATGTGCTGCTAGAGCGCGTCACCGAACTACTGGACGCGGCTTGTAGAGGTACGCCGCCCTTCTGCACTATGCCCAAGCCTCCAGTTGTGGCGGAAGCGCGCGCATGGACCCGGCGAGCACGCGCGTCCCGTGGAGCGCTAGGGGGGTCAGATGGCACCAACATGGACCCTGGCGCAGCCGGCCCAGCCTCGGCAGCACCGTCACCAGGAGCGGCAGCAGCAGGCAGTCTGCCGCGAGGACACACCGGGATGTCACCCAGCTGCTTCCAGGGCCAGGGGCCACGATTACTAGCTCAAGGCGCGAGGCACCCTGGCGATGGTTCTAGTGGGGCCACCACGGAGGCCTACGTGCCTCGCATGGTGAACCTGGAGAATGCGCCGGGGGAAGGCCTTGAGTCGTTTCCCAGGCCAGGATGGGACGACCGTACGCACGAGGCGGAGGCCTCCCGCGAGTGGCCTGAAGGCTTCACCAACCCCTTCAGCGACGACGACGTCAGGGTACGGCCAGTAACTCGGGAGCAGGTGTATGCTAACCATGGGCTGCAGGAGAACCAGCCCGCGACGACAGCTAGAGTCCCCAGAGCGGCAGTTCCGCTCCCGGCGGGAGCGACGCAATCGGGGTTGCGCGGGGGGAGCCAGGAGCCAGAGCCTTCCCCGCGACGCATGGAGCAAGGCGCATCACGGAGGTAGGTCCTCTGCCGGGGGAGGCGTCGGAGGTCCCTTCCCCCCGGCAGAGGGCCCGTGGTCGCTGAGGGCGCCGCTAGTGTCCTCCTTGCCCCTTGGTCTCGTCCTGGTTTCTGGATGCCCTAACGGTGGTCGGAAGCGGCGCAGGGCGGGGCCCTCGCCTGGCGATATGAAGCAAGGCTCGCGCCTATGAAGGTCTCCGCGCGTGACCCTCTCACGTAATAATGAGTGGGGTTGTACATGCCCCAGAGTCTCCGGAGAGACACCCTCGGGCCTCGGGGGCTCCCGCCCACGTCCTAGTGGAAGCACCATGCTCCGTGCTGGGCGTCGACACTGTCCCCCAATGACTATGCTCACAGCCAGTGAATGCACTTAGCTCCGCGCTGGTGGAAGACAAGAAGACTAGGTAGGTGCCGGACGCAGACATTTGCTTTCGCCCCCTTTTCTGAAACTCGATTCGCTGTGCTTTTTGAATTGGACTTGGAGTCTATTTTTTGGCAAGCTTTGGGGGAATCTTCTCATGTTCATGTTGATTTCTAGCATTTTGGTTGCGTTTTTTGTTTCATAACATTCATTAACATTTTGTTATTTAAATTTGAGGTCAAATTTTGGCACGGAATATAAAGGGGACTAATAACTAAGGATGGAGGTAGTAGCACACGTCCGCTCTATATGCATCATCGTGAAAGATTGTTCGATCATCGTGTGATGTGGAACGTGACGTAGATTCATATCATACCGCTGGTTCGCAACTGTGTGTCGGCTTGTAGATGACCATTTCATGTGTGCTCAACTGCTCTATGTTTGTGGTTGCTCTTGGTTGACGTGGCCGCGCGCGCTCTGCTCTCGCGCCCCTTCGCGCGAGCTGCCATCTTTTGGGGCTGGCGCACTATCTCGTACGTTCGTGCTGCCATCATGCACGCGGTTGCTCCAGGGGCGGCACCACGATGCAGTTACCCACTCCAGAAACTGCCATGCAGACATGCTGAGAATCCAGGCTGCCCGTCCCCCATTTATTCTTTCGACCATTTACCTTAATCTCTCACGCCCCACGACACAATAAGCACACCCATGATGACACATACAGATAGGATATCCAGCAACTCCAATGGCGCTCCCCGTGCCTTTAATGTCGCTCCTAGTGGCTGGCAACGATAATGGGTGGCAGTTCACCACGCCTCGCGTTATGGACATCAATGTGAGGGGGGAGGACCTCTCGGTGATGTACACGAACGAGCCGGTCTCAGTGGAGAGCTCATCCAAACTATGGAGTAGTTGCTTGTTGAGGAAAAGTACCAAGTGGTCGGCTTTGACCTCTAGTTCACCAGCGGTCATGCCAGGCATGATCAGAAGGTTTTTGTTGCCCAGTTCCGTGTGTGACATGACGTCCCCGTGTACCACTACCACCTGGCCACAAGTCCTTGTGAGCGTTTTTCCAGGTTTATCAGCAGCCCGACCACAGTTTTGCTATGATGGACACCACCGACGATCTAAAAGCACTCGAGGTTTCGGGCTTGACCTGACAGAATCTTGTCAACATCCGTGACCACTACAAGGTCTGGGGTAGCACGAAGAACTATCAGGACTCCCTGGTTGACCTCACCTCAGCCATCATCAACCCCTGCAACATGAATAAGAAGGATGAGAGCAAAAAGCACAAGCACGCCAGGCACAGTGCCTCGGATCAGAGATTGGATGAATAACACATCAAGTGTGCGGCGAAGGACGCATAAACAAGCTCCGAGATGTACATGTGTGTCGTTGACATGAGGAAGTGCCTTCGTCCTTCCCCAGACGAGGGATCGAGCCCCAGAGCAGTAGCGGCAGTGTCACAAGAAGTAGATGATTAGATGGTCATTTCTCCTAGTTTAGAATGCTGTAATTGTTTATTGATGTGTGTGCGAATGATTTGTATAGTCACTTATGTAATTGGATGTTTATTGGTTATATATGTTGTTCTTTTGTAGACAGAGCAAATCACATCTCAGACGGAGCAGACTAGGGAAGACGTCAGTGATAATTTAGTCAATTGATGACAATTGTATACCAACAAGCGTTTTCCCACAAAACACATGGCTTATTAGCAGCAATCATCTCTGTTATTCCCGGTCTTTGCACACATTCCTGATTACAGTCATATTTGCCGCGTATCACACACATCTTATTCAATTGAACCATTTATATTATCTTTGCTCGTCGCAAAAGTTTATCCGAGTGAATTGTATGTTGTATATTGAACACACCTTTGATCTAGTTGACCATTTCTGTTGTGTTGCATAATCACAAACAGTTCATCTGAGTGAACTATATGTCGTATATCGCACACACCCTCATCTAGCTGACCGTTTCTGTTGTTATGGTCATCACAAATAGTTCATATGGATCAACTGTATGCCAGATGTCACACACGCAACTCGAATCTGAACCGTGTTTGATGTCTCCACCATCGGAAACACCTTGTACCTTTTAATGATGGTTTTGTTACATTGTCATTTGCGATTAATGTATTCCACATAGTTTCGTCGAAGGGTATCTGATTGGACTGCCGCATTAGGACCATCCTGCAGTAGTGGTTGCATTTTTATCGGCGCTAAAACAGGGGACTCTTGGCCTTACAGCAGCCTATAAGAGTAAGAAAAAAATAGTGCAAGCAATCACACTCTCATTTCCCCCGCCTGCTACTACATTGAGCTCCAGTGCCCAGGTCCAATCTCGCATTCTTCTTCCTTAGCGAATCCAAGTCCCCCCTCCCATCCAGGCTCGATACCCTCAAAGGGCATTGTGGTGGTTCCATCATGACAGACGTAAACATCTTGGAGCTGTGCAGTGCGGGATACATCTCTGCTAACATCATCACCCGCGCTCCTGGCGCCAACGAAAAAGTGCCCCTCCCAACCAAGGGGAGCGGGAAGTCTTTGTCACCCACGTCATCCAAGATTAGGGTTCCAACTGCACATGTTCGTGTGCGGGATGATATTCTACTACTAGCTCGACTTCCACCATATGGCCCCAACCCCATTCTTCACCTCGCCTCCATCATCACAGTTTGTGAGGCCTTTCTCTGCGTCGAGCCACACTTCGGCCTATGGCTGAAGATCTTCGGCATCAAGCCGAAGTCCAGCGACTACGATCTGGTGGAGTGCGGAGGGGCTATGGTTAGCAAGAACCAGAGCGCCGTCTGGTTCAAAAGAACCTTTCTCGAGATGGACAAGGAGTGGCACCGAGAGTGGTTTTACATCACTAAGACACTCTCTCATGGCCAGGCTGAGGTCTTTGTTTTTTTGGCCAGGCCCCTAAAGAATCTCAAGTCCTGGACGGACAAGGGCGTGTTCTTGGGAACCCAGACGAGGTGGATGCACTAATCAAGAAGATCAAGTGGTGGTCCACTGAGAAGGACCTCCAGCTTGCCGATGTAGTCAACCTCATGCTCCACTGTCACATTCTCCCGCTCCAACTATGGGCCAGCCTTATGTGGGAGCACAACTCTGGGGATGCGGGACCCGTTCTTCACTTATTCCACTCCACCTTGGTCGGCATGTGGACGCGACTCCTCAAGCTCGCCAAGGACAAGATCCCCAAGGAGGGGGAGGATCTCGCCTTCGAGGTCGGCTATGGAGCCCCGCCGGTAAGTGCTTTAACACATATGTTTATATTCTCCTTTTCCTGAGAGGTGACCAAATCTTAATAAATTGTCATATTTTATAATTGCATAAGTGGTCGGCCAGGATGGAGAAAATGCAGTGTCCAGCCCCACTGCCAGAGGATGCAAGATCCCCCCTACTCATAGCAATCCTAGTCGTGGAGCCACACGTGGTGGTGCCCAAGGGGCCGATGACCCAGAAGGGAGGCCTGGTCTTTGGACTCGAGAGACCTCGGTTACCCGGTCTTAGGAGACCCACACCTCTACCACCCACGAAGACGACATGGGGGGGTAGGAAGAGAAGGAGGATCCTTCCCTTAAAGGGAAGAGGGCGGGGTCAAAGGACACCGAAGCCGGAATGAGGCCCAAGGGCCCAAAGAGGTTAAGGAGGACCTCAATCGAGGCCGCCACCAAGTTGTTGGAGAAGATCGTGCTCTCTGACGACTCAGAGGATGACCCCCTTGCTATGGGCAGGAATAAACCAGCACCCCGAGGGTATGTTACACATTCTTGTTTTTATATTTTGGCAAGGCTAAGATCATAAAAGTGTCCTTACAAAGCGTGCCAAAGGTGCGCCCAAGAGACTCCTCGAGCGGGTTGCCTTTTGCCAGTGGGTCACTGGACCCCGCAACCCTCCCCCGGCTCAAGACATACTAGGGGAAGCAACATCTACTCCGGTCCCCTAGGTTGACACGACAGGGGTCGGCGAGTCGGCGGTTAAGGCCGAGGTAGAGACCTCGGCGTCACAAGGCCAAGGGTATGAGATCCCCGAGGTCGTCAAGGAAGCACTAAGCCAATCGTTAGCCCTCCATCTCCACCACCGCAGCTAGAGACCCCCGTGCTCAGTACCCAGGTTCTAGGGTTTGCAGTCTTACCACCCCCGCCTCCCTCTCAAGGGCGGATTAATGCGGGGTGGACCGAAGAAATGGAGGAAGCCATATTGGTCTCCTCCATCAAGGAAGAGCATCGTGCTTTGCTCAGCGCTGCACAGAATCCGGTCTAGAAAGGTTGGAATGCGTGAGCTCTTCAAGGGCCTCATCACGAGCTTTGATGTACTCTTTTGTCTTTCTGAGAAAATAATTTCCTTATTTTACTTTGCAAATCCATGTACTCCCTCTATCCAGAAAAACATGTCCTCGTGGTATTTTTTGGAACCCGCGACAAACCCCGTACTCCCCTGCTCCCCTCGTGCGCCATGTTCGCACATGAACACGTCACCGTGTACCATTGACGTCGGGGGTGATGCGCATCAGCTCACGTCGAAGGAGACCCGCTTCCCCCGGAGGGACCCCGTCAGGGCGCGCGGCGGCTATGGGCTGCCCTAGGTCGACCGGGTCGCCCCCAGGGCCTCGAGGTTCGTCGCCCTGCAATGAAGAAGAACGAACGATGAACGAAAAGAAGAATAACAAGGGAGAGGATAAAAGTAAAGGTAAAAGTGGTAGATGTGTTTGTTCGATTGTCTGTTGTTCAATCGGCCGTCACCTTGTGTCTATATGAGAGGCGGATTGACTTCCCGTACAATAAAGGGACTTTCCTTGCCGTCCAAATCATCAAAATCTAACCAAATTCGGACTTCTCACGACCTCCGGCCCGGATGTCCGGCTCTAGGCCCGGATGATCCGGCCAAGCCCAGATTTCTGACAGCGGTACACTAATCGGGATGTAACATTTTCATACGAACTCGGATTAAGATGATTTTTATATCAAAATCAACTGCCTCGACGAGACGCACAACTTTCATGCTGAACACTTTTTGATCTGAGGCCATCTTAAGGGTGTTTCGCACCGTTTTCTAAAGTCTGCAGTAGAAAAAACTGTCCGGACGTACGAACGATTATCCGGATTGTTCGGCCTCACCCGGATCATCCGAGAGTAGACCCAGATCATCCGGCTGCAGCGTAAACCGTCTGTTGTTGTTGGTGCTTCAATTTCCCGGATGATCCGGACCCCGGCCCGGATGATCCGGCCAAACATGACTACAGCGCACGGTTTTGCATGTAACTTCTGCATACGAACTCGGATGGGGACGATTTTTATATCAAAATCGTCCGTTTCGACGAGACGAGGAACTTTGCAGTTGAAGACTTTTTTCATTTGAGGCCATCTTAATGAGGTTCCATGCCATTTTCTAATCTGATGTCAACACGGGTATCTTCAAAATTGGCCTATCTTTTGCACTTGAGCTCCGTTTTGGTCCATCTTCATATTTATTTCGATCATCTTGACGAGGGTCATCAAATGATGACATGAACTCATAATTTTAACCTCATCCCATTATAGGCTCAAGTCACTCTTTGCGATCATGCCATTTTTGAGTGTCAACACATGCCCCCCTGTTTTTCGGCAAAGCTAGTGTGCCGAAAAATAACTTGCACATAACATATTCTAAGGACGATGTCAACACTCCATCGGCCGCTTTGCATGCTTAGGGAGATAAATATATATCGGCCGTTACTTGTTTGAATCCTTGATGCAAACTTGGGTGAAACCTTCTCAACTTTATTAACAATCTGATCATAAAGTTCCATGGATATGTATCTCAAGGTCATCCTCTAAACCATATTGTTCACCCTTTTACTAGGATTTTGCACACAATCAACAATAAACTTTCTCCAATTCTTATTTTCACCTGCATAAAAAATTCATTAGTGGCCGAAGCTGTGGACTTCGGTTCGGCCCTACTTATGTTGACGAGACTAAGCATCGGCTATTGAGAGAAATTCAATACACCATGATTAACATAGTAGCCGGATGCTTGTCATACCAACTCTTTTGAATTGTCATGTCTAGATATATGAACAATTGTAAAGCAACCCAAGGTAAATTTTGCATCTAGACATACCCCAAGATAAACTATAAGCGATTCGTCAAAACATTGATAACCCTTGGATATTTGTTGCACTACTCATAACGAATCACCGAAAGCCTCAATATGTATAGCACCTATAGAAAGTAAAAGAGTCAATCCAAATAACAATGCATATTCGGCTCTCATTAACCGTTCATAAAAATATTCTAAGCGGCATGAGGCTTCAAAAAATAGTACCACAAGGAGATATATAAAAAACACCAACACTTTGGCCATTGCTACGAACTGAACCATCAAAACATAATCTCCATAGTACTTAGAGAGACAAGGCTAACATCTATACTATGCATGTCATTAATCCGACGTTCAGTAATAAAACCAGCTATGCTTTGGCCTCTTATAGATCTCAAAGATGCATAAGCCAAATCATATCCAAACAAAGTATAAACCCACTAGCCAATTCTGCAACTATGAATTGGTCTATGCAACGTATATTCAATGATGTCTCAACTCCATTCAAATCATAATATAGGCATACATATGAATTTTCATGAGCACATACCTTGTCTCGCTCTCCATTCGAACTAAGGACGATGCTAGAATACTACACCGACCATGCATTGACATATTCTTAGGACGATAGATAAATATTGACCATTACCATTTAAACTTCATTCAAAGCACATATAGCTGAAACAAACAAATGAAATGACAAACTAAGTATTTCGGCCCTTTGGATCATCACCAAACTTGTAGCTAATCAAATGTATAGTGACTTGGTAATACCCTTTCATGATGTAAGAAATTATATGGCATCCATGGATTAAAATAAGTCCATTGAGGGTTACCAATCATACCTGATGACGAATTCCATGACATGGGCGTTAATGGCATAGTTGAAGAATATGGATAATGTGTAGACCGAAGATGCTGAAACCTTCGGCTTCGTCCTTCATAGTTTTCACTATTTTCCTTCTTCATCTTTGCCGCACTTCTTGTAATGGAAGCTTGCACATAATTCTTATTTTGAGCACTTCCTTTGGAAACCCATGCCATGTTTCTTTCTTCAAGTTCTTGTGCACTAAGTTTTTGTAATTTCTTCTTTTGCCAATATGATAAGCCGAGTGGGCACCCCGGCTGTGATTTTGTCTTGGCCAATGGCAATTCCTTTTTGGACTTGTGCACTCTCAACTTCTTTTCTTCAGATTTGGCACTTTGACTCTCAATAATTGGTTGCTTCATCTCATTGCCTTTAGTAGCCAATGTCAACACTTTAATTGGCTCTTTTTCATTTGAGATCAAATCCGAAGTTGCACTCTTATGACCATCTCTTTTAACACGGTAGACTTGCTTCACCACCTCTTTCTTCTCCTTTGAGCTCCGAACCGATTCCTTATGATTGAAACGGTCTTTAACATGTGATTGTTCAAATGTTGATCTTCTCGGAGCTGCATAATATTGGTGAGATGGTTTACAAAATAAGGATATGAATATGTTGCATGAAGATTCTCTCTTTGCCAATACTGATCCTCATATTTGCGCCTTGGGGGTGATTTTGGTTTCTTTGCATGATTTGGCCGATAAGAATTCTTCTCTTCACTCTTCTTTTGATATTTATCCAATAGTTCAGCGAAGGTAATTTTTGATCTCTTACACTTGCGCTTATTTCGGCCTTTGCTTTTATCGATCATTGGATTTGCTTGGTGCCCCCAGTCCTTGGCGTCTCCATTGTAGCTTCGATGGAATTCTCGCCCTCAAGATTATGTTCATTATGCTCTTCAACAACTTCTTTACTCGAAAGCTTGATCCCATCACCTGCAGTTTTTACCTTCTCTTTAAATGGATCGGCTTGAAGCAGCCGATGCAAAAACTTTCTGCCATCGGTACCAATCGGAATAGACTGGTCATCTCTTGGTGTTTCAACAAATTTCAATCGTCCTTTTTCAATGTCCGATTTAACTATTTGACGAAACATATTGCAATCCTCAAAATTATGTTTGAACGAATGATGCAACCTACAATACATTCATCCTTGAATTGATGGATTGACATGGTGATCCAGAATTCTTATGTAATTATTTTTCAGCAACAGATCAAATATTTGATCACACATACTTGAATTGAAGGTAAACTTTTTATTCTCTAGCCAATCTTGATGTGAGAACGGCTTTGAAGTTAAGCAAATGAATTGTTCAGATTTTGCATTACCCCATTCGGCTATGCATTGTGTTTTGCACTCCATCTCTGATGTCTTTGAAAAGGAAATTCTACCATCATCGCTTTTCTCAACATAGTATAACCTTGGCTTTAAATTTCTGAAATCAAAGTAGTTAGAACATACATGTCTCAATAGAGGCCATGCGTAAGCCAAGTATGAAGCAAGCAAAGCAACCCAATTAGATATGAATTTTAAATAAAGCAATGGGAAAAACTTTGGCTGCAATAATAAATCACTATCGGTCTTTGTAAATGGCACAATAGGTTGACCGATATGTTCTATAACAATTTTATTGCTAACAAGTAAATTACCCTTCTTCATTGGTCTTTCAAAATTACTTATGACGATTTTTCTGATAGATGCATCAACGAATAAAGTTGTGACCAAATCTGAAAACAGGTAAATTACTTGCTAGACATACCTCTTCAAATATGTTGGGAGAGCATGATGACGGTGTAACTTGAACAATATCTTGCTCTATCTTTGGATGGCTCCCCAACACCTTATCATCATCTTTTTCTTGATTCCGCGCATCATTACTTTGAAGATCCTTGTCAGCCGAACTTTGTTCGACTACTTGCTCTTGTCTTTGAGGCTTGTCAATTTCTACGGCACGGAACTCATAGGGCAGGAAGTAGGTTCCATTAACTTCAGAAAAATCAAGCACGATTGTTTTCCTATGCTTGCCATGCCCTTTCTCAATGATGCTTGCATCTTTGAAGTTGATCGATTCGGAATATATACCACTTGATTCGGCATTTTCAACTGAACTACTTTTAGTTTCCGAATCATCATTCTTTTCATCGGTTATATCAATTGGCAAAGCTTTTTTCTTTGAGCAAATTCCCTATCAATTCTCTCTTCGCGAAGTACTTGCACACTATCGCGCAAAGCTTTAACTCCCCTCACAATTTCATCGCGCTCTAGATCAGTTTCCCTCCCCCCAATGCTTTTAGGATCTTTCGGCAATGAACTGTTAATGTTGCCAAAATTTTGCAGCTGTGTAGAGGGTGTATAATATGTTGCAGCACTAGGTGGAGGTGTATGCACTGGTGTATAACAATATGCTCTCTCGCCAATTCTATCAGTTGATGAAGTTTCATATTCTTGCAAAACTCTAGCATTTATGGCAGCATAATCAGGATACAACCCCTTTTCATATTGTTCAAGGCAAAGAGCATTAATCCTCTTATTTTGTGTCAAACTCTTTTTTAATGCAGCCACAATAGTTTCTGGAAGGGGTTGCTCCAAAATACTTTTAGATTCTTTTGGCAATGATTCGTGAGTGTTGCCGAAATTTTCGAATTGCGTAGAGCATGCATTATATGCTACAACATTAGATGACGGCATGTGCACCGCTGGAAATTTTTCACTTATTCGGCTATGACCATGAAGGTGCGGAGCCGAATAATGAGCATCTACAGTTGTATAGAGTGCCGAAAAATTGCTAGCATGAGGTGTAGCATAGGATGGTTGAGAGTAACAGGCCGAATAGCTAGTAGTAGCGTGGCCAATTCTCCCATCCACCGGTACAGTTGGATTCACATATTGCAAATTAGTTGCCGATGAATAAAAGGGTGAAACACTTTCTTGTATGCTATTGGAAATTTTAATATGAAGTGTTTCAAATTGATTAACCAAACCCATCATGTTGTTCATCGGCATATGGATTTGTGGGGTTGCCGATGCATGAGAGTTTGGATACATATGTTGTACGTTACTAAAATCATAAGAATTTGAAGCATGAAGATTGTTTT
Organism: Secale cereale; assembly: GCA_902687465.1. Lineage (NCBI taxonomy): Eukaryota > Viridiplantae > Streptophyta > Magnoliopsida > Poales > Poaceae > Secale > Secale cereale. The sequence goes on along the minus strand of LR738712.1, from coordinate 263,623,605 downwards.
GCATCGGCCCTTGCACATAATTAGATGCATGATTGATAAAACTAGGGCTAGCCGATACATTATGCTCATTAGGTGATCTAGCAACAACATATGAATTATTTGCATCTACAAAGGAGAATTGGGTATTCATATTACCTTTGTAGATTGCAGCAACTTGATGACGATCTCTTCATAGCAAGAACAGACCGGAGACCGTTCAAAGCTTCATCCCCAGCGGAGTCACCAAAAAGTTTGTTCGCACACGAACACGTCCGCCGACGATGGGGGAAGATGGTGGCCGGGGCGCCCGGTGCCCGCGGGCAACGGGGGGTGGAAGACTGGTTGATTAGCAAGAGATTTAAAAGGATAAGGTTTTTTTTTGCAAAATTAGAAATGGACTAAGTTGAGGACATGTTTTCCGGTATGTGGCCTTCTAAATGGCATAGCCAGTGAGTAGCCTTCGAGCCCAAAGCTTGTTTCAAGAAACTAGCGCTGGGGTCAAATAAAAATAGGAGCGTAACGTTTAGCCCCCAGGACTCTGCCCAATATTGTAGGGAACCTGTCTGCAATTTCAATAGAGTGATTATGGGGCTAACCGAGGTGTTCTTATGTGCAGGCTTCGTCCTCGGTTCCGAGCTTCATCTCCGAGGAGATTGCGGAGATGAATTGGAAGCTCGAGATGTCCGAAAAGGACTTTGATCTAGCGCACAAGCGCTTCGACCAATCTCAAGGTAAACCACTAAGGCAATACACCCTCGAATGTTATTTTTAATAATAAATGTCTTGTTAGAGTATAGGTTGATGTAAAACTTTTTTATGACAGCAGGTTTAGCCGAGCTTGAGAAGCTCAAGGCCGAGCTTCTGAAGGCTGGGCAGTAGGCCAAGCAGCAGAAGGCTACTGTGGCCAAGGCGGAGAAATACTTGGCCACCGAGAAGGTGGCCAGGAAGAAAGAGCACGTGCGGGTCCTAGAGGTCGTGGATACCCTGAAGGGCGTGTTCGAAGCACGTGACAAACTTCAGGCTGAGGAGAAGAAGGCGAAAGAATAGCTCAAGAAGCTCTGTCTTGCGCACTCCGAGCTCGAGACCACGACCCTGGTGGGCTGCTAGGTGCTCCATCAAGTTGACTAGATAGCCACGGGTAAGCTATATTTATTGCATTGTGTGTTTGGCAGCAGGGGGTGCGTCGAGCTCACCCACTTGTGGCATTCCGCAGAGGTCTTCACGGATCTCCCGAAGAGCGTGGCACACGCTGTCGAACACTTCGGCCAATTGGAGGGCCCTGACCCGGAGAAGGTATTTTGGGGGTAGTTCCAGGACCCATCGCCATCACAGCTAGGACTCATCGTCATCACAGCTGCTGAACCATCGAATGAAGCAGCTGGCGGAGCTATTCCGCATGGCGAAGTCGGCGCTTCAAAATACCTGCATCATGTTGTGACCTGCCAAAACCGTGTTGATCAGCTTCTTGGGCCTCCTGGCTCAGTGATACGTCTTCAACGTATCTATAATTTAGGAAGTATTCATACCATGTTTACGATAATGCTATATGGTTTCGGGATGATTTGGATGGAAGTAACCCGGACTGACGTTGTTTTCAACAGAACTACCGTGGTGTTATTTTTGGTGCAGAAATAGAAGTTCTCAGATTTGGACATAATTTTTTGATGATATTTTTTTGGAACAAAAGAATAATATTGGAGCAAAGAACCACTAGAGGGGGCATGTTGCCCACTAGGCACAAGGGCGCGCCACCCCCCTCTAGCGTGCCCTAGTGGGTAGTGGGCCCCTTGAGGCCCATCTTAGCATGAGACCGACGCCAAAAAATCCTATAAATACAGAAACCCCCAGAAATAACCCTAGATGAGAAGTTCCGCTGCCGCAAGCCTCTTTGGCCATGAAAAAACCAATCTGGACCCTATTCTGGCACCCTGCTCGAGGGGGAAATCATCACCGGAGGCTATCTTCATCATCCTAGCGGTCTCCATGATGAGGAGGGAGTAGTCCACCCCTAGGGCTGAGGGTTTGTACCAGTAGCTATGTGTTTAATCTCTCTCTCTCTCTCTCTCTCTCTCTCTCTCTCTCTCTCTCGTGTTCTTTATTTTGCACAATCTTGATGTATCGCGAGCTTTGTTAATATAGTTGGGTCATATGATGTTTCTCCCTCTCTATCTAGTTGTGATGGATTGTGTTTTACCTTTGAGATTTCATTTTTATCGGATTGAAATCTTTTATGGATTTTAGGACACTTGATGTATGTTTTGGTACTCAACTCACGGATTCCCGAAGTGACATTGGGGTAATCTATGCGTAGGGGTTGATGCATGTTTTCGTCCTTATTTCTCCGGTAGAAATCTTGGGGCACTATTTGAGGTTCTTTGTGTTGGATTGAGTATTATGAATCTGAAGTTGTTTGATGCATATCATATAATCAACTCACAGATACTTGTTGTGACATTGGAGTATTTAGGTGACATTAGAGTTGGTTGATATGTACCGCTTGGTGTTATTTTAGTACGTACTCTAGGGCTATTTGAGGGAATTATAGGACTAGTGCAAAAGATTGGTCGGAAAGAATAAGTTTTAGTTGTTTTCGTACCCTACAAACAATTTCTTCTTATATTGCCCTCTAGATAAGAACTTTGGAGTGATTCTTTATCGCTCGTTGAGGGATTTCCATATGATCTAATTATGTTAGCACTGTTCAGAGATTGCACTAGCGAAAGTACGAACCCTAGGCCTTGTTTTCAAGTATTGCAATACCGTCTGTGCTCACTGTTATTACTTGCTACATTGCTGTTTTTTATTGTTCCTATTACAAAAGTCAATATCTACTATCATTGCTACATTTTTACCACCATCTCTTCGCCGAACTAGCGCACCTATACAATTTACCATTGTATTTGGTGTGTTGAGGGAGACAAGAGACTCTTTGTTATTTGGTTGTGGTGTGTTTGAGAGAGACCATCTTCATCCTACGCCTCCCACAGATTGATAAACCTTAGGTCATCCATTTGAGGGAAAATTGCTATTGTCCTATAAAACTGTGCGCTTGGAAGCCTAACACGAGTCTACAAGAATAAATTTGCATAGTAGATATCACTCGGCTGCGAGTTGTTGCCCCATAGGTTTATTGCTGGAAGCAATATGCATGCCTTGAACGGGTGTGGAGGGCATATGCATGCGTGAAGACGCACTTTCGAAAGGTTGATGTTGGATTTCGAGCTTCGCGGACCATAGAGAGGTTCAAACTCTGGGGTGCGTACGAAGAACACTCTCTACCCAGCGCGCTCGCCCTATGATCCCACGGCCTAGCTCGACGAACTCCAGGAACAAGAAACTCAGGGGTTTATACTGGTTCGGGTCACCTTGCGGTGTAATACCCTACTCCAGTGTGTGTGGTGGATTGCCTCGTGGGGCTGAGGATGAACTAGTACAGTGGATGAACAACCTGAGTAGATGAGGTGTTCTTGGGCTCGATGAGCTGGTGAGGACGAGGATGATTTGGGTGATCCGCTCCTCATTATGGTGGAATGCCCCTCTCTCTATGGTGGTGGCTAGGTCCTATTTATAGTGGCATTGGTCCTCTTTCCAAATGTAGGTGGGAAGGGATCCCACAACGGCCAAATTTGAAGGGGAACAACTAGTACAAGCTATCCTGATAAAATCGGTCTTCGCCTGCCAAAGGATCTGGTGGTGACGCCGCGCCGGGCTCCACGGTAACCTCCGTCCTGGTGGTCCTTGGTCTTGTTGCACCGATATGGAAACCTTTGCTTGATTCCTCGGGACTCTACGCATGTGCTTGCCCCCTTGGAACCAAAGGGAAAACGGGTACACTGCGTCCGCTGGCGCCCGCTTGGCCTTGGTCGTCATGGCTCACGTCACGTGAACCTCGCGAGGTGCACCTCACATAGATATCTCCGCTCCTCGAGAGCCAGCCTAGAGAGGCTGCCCCCAGGGAGGTCTTGCCGTCGTCCATCTCGCGAGGCTTGGCCCCTAGTGAGGGTCTTGAGCTATGGTTGTTGAAGCTGGGCCGTACCAGGCCATCGATGGAGCCACGTCATGGGCCGCAGGTAAGCAAGTCTGAGTACCCATGTTCCCAGGACGCCGACAGTAGCCCCCGGGCCCAAGGCGCGCTCGAGCTTGGTTTCGAGGCGAAGCCAAGGGACAAGTGCGGAGCGCCACGGGCCCAATCACCTGCGGCCTTGTTCAACATGTGGCAACTGATTGGACGTGGGTGTATCCACTTCCCCACACGGCCTCGGCTACTGCCCGACTTGACGAGACCCTGCTGCATGCATAGAAAAAACCATCATTACGTGCGATCGTGGAGGCCTGCGGTTGGCCTCCTCCTGGCTACAAATGAGGAGAGGGCAAAGCCCCCGTTGCTCATCTCCTTTTTCTCGCCGCCTGCCCTTTCTTCTTCCTCCCCACTTCGCCTTTTCACTGCAGCTTCCATGGCGCCAACGAAGAGGTTCTCCGCCGCGGAGAAGGGGAAAGCTCGCCGAGAGGGGCCAGACTTGCCGCCGCTCAAGAGAGGGTGGGGCTGCCCTCATAAGCATGCAGTTAACCCTGCAATGGTGCTTCGGGGCCATGGGCGCACTCCTTCTGGGAACGACGCCGTCCTTGGCGGCCGCGACGGCACCTCTTCTCACGGCGGAGGCCGTTCCCGGTGAGGCAGCCCCCCTGCCGCGGAAAGGCGCGCCGCGGTTGCCCGGCCTCCCCGGTCGCGCTTCCATTCGGCACAGGTGCTCCTGGAGTTCATCGTGTGGTCGGAGAGTATGGCCGGCGCCTGGCTCCAGCTTCCGCGCTCCTTCGCCCGTGAGCTGCCGGCCGGGGGGCTTGACGGCCTCTGGCTGCAGGCCCATGGTTGCTGCAGCAAGGCCTCGTGGGTCGCGGTGGAGGTCGCTACCGCGGGCAACGTGGCCCTGGCCCGCGGCTGGCAGGCATTCGCCCACGCGTGCGGCTTGGGCAGGCGATGCACCCTCCACTTCAAGTACGACGGTGTGATACGTTTCCAACGTATCTATAATTTTTTATTGTTCCATGCTATTATATTATCCATTTTGGCTGTTTAATGGGCTTTACTATACACTTTTATATTATTTTTGGGACTAACCTACTAACCCAAGGCCGAGTGCAAATTGTTGTTTTTTGCCTATTCCAGTGTTTCGCAGAAAAGTAATATCAAACGGAGTCCAAGCGGAATGAAACCTTCACGAGGATCGTTTTTGGAACAAACGCAACCCAGAAGACTTGGAGTACACGCTTGGGAAGCCACGAGGCGGCCACGAGGTAGGAGGGCGCGCCTAGGGGGGTAGGCGTGCCCCCACCCTCGTGGGCCCCTCGTAGCTCCACCTACGTACCTCTTCCTCCTATATATACTCATATACCCTGAAAACATCCGAGAGCACCACGAAACCCTAATTCCACCGCCGCAACCTTCTGTACCTGCGAGATCCCATCTCGGGGCCTTTTCCGGAGCTCCACCGGAGGGGGAATTGACCAGGGAGGGCTTCTACATCAACATCATAGCCTCTCCGATGAGTTGTGAGTAGTTTACCACAGACCTTCGGGTCCATAGTTATTAGCTAGATGGCTTCTTCTCTCTAAAGTATCTCAATACATAGTTCTCCTCAATCTTCTTGGCGATCTATTCGATGTAATACTTTTTGCGGTGTGTTTGTCGAGATCCAATGAATTGTGGGTTTATGATCAAGATTATCTATGAACAATATTTGGTTCTTCTCTGAATTCTTATATGCATGCTTTTAATATCTGTGCAAGTCTCTTCGAATTATCAGTTTGGTTTGGCCTACTAGATTTATCTTTCTTGCAATGGGAGAAGTGCTTAGCTCTGGGTTCAATCTTGCGGTGTCCTTTCCCAGTGACAACAGGGGCATCAAGACATGTATTGTATTGTTGCCATCGAGGATAAAAAGATGGGGTTTATATCATATTGCATGAGTTTATCCCTCTACATCATGTCATCTTGCTTAAGGCGTTACTTTATTATTATGAATTTAATACTCTATATGCATGCTGGATAGCGGTCGATGTGTGGAGTACTAGTAGTAGACGCAGAATCGTTTCGGTCTACTTGTCATGGACGTGATGCCTATATACATGATCATGCCTAGATATTCTCATAACTATGCGCTCTTCTATCAATTGCTCGACAGTAATTTGTTCACCCACCGTAGAATCTGCTATCTTGAGAGAAGCCACTAGTGAAACCTATGGCCGCCGGGTCTATCTTCCATCATATTAATCTTCCATCTATTAGTTATCTTTACTGTTCTTTTACTTTGCAATCTTTACTTTTCAATCTATACAACAAAAATACCAAAAATATTTATCTTATTATCTCCATCAGATCTCACTTTTGCAAGTGGTCGAGAAGGGATTGACAACCACTACAAAAAATACACTTCCGTGATGATACGTGTTTGTCATAGTAGGTCACATTTTCTGTCATGCATGTACATCCATGACAAATTTATGAAAGAATCAAGATAGTCATACCTGTGCTGTCGTAGAAGTGTTCCATGACATTACCAAAATTATCATCACGGAAGTGTCCACTTCCATGACGATAAATCGCGCGTCACATAAGTGCTTTCGTCAAGGGTGACCGACACGTGGCATCCACCGTAACGGAACACCATTAAGCTATCGGGTCTGGTTTTGGATCCGATAACCCGTTAACAACCCCGACCAATGGGGATTTTCCACGTGTAAAATCATCATTGGCTGGAGGAAACACGTGTCGGCTCATCTTTGGGACAGATGTCATCCACTCATTGGACCCAAAGCACCTATGATACGTCAACATGTGGCACAGCCCAATAGAGGCCCATTCCTATGAAAAGGCCGGCCCGTTTGACTTGGTCAAAAGGTGGCGGGCCGACCCACGGAAAGCGTGTTAATGGCGTGTTTGCATATAGCCCATTTACAACCCGCTAACCCAGGGCCCGTTACGACCTATCCGAATTAGGCCCAGTAGCGTCATCTGGGCCGTCCAATATGATTGCAGCCAATTTTAAGTTCCGGCCCATGTATGGCCCATGACTTCTTCCGGCCCATATGAGGCCCTTTGTAACTCTTGGCCCATTAACGGCCCGTGGTGAAACTGGCCCATAATGAACAGTGTATCACTTTATACCCATTAACGGCCCATTAATCCATTGAGCCGTTTGCAGCCCATGTTATCTTTCGGCCTTCTCAGGGCCCATTTATTCTTGGCCCATTAACATCCCATGGTGAAACTGGCCCGTAATGAACAGTGTATCACTTTATACCCATTAACGGCCCATTAATCCATTGGGCCGTTTGCAGCCCATGTTATCTTTCGACCTTCTCAGGGCCCATTTATTCTTGGGTTCATTTCCAGCATTCGATTACTTACGACCCGTTACTGCCATTTTCTGCTTGTGGGCCAAATTCAGCCCGTGGTTACAGTCGGCCAGTTTGTGGCCCGTTAATACGTTGGGCGTTTTCATAGCGTCATCAAATACGGCCTATTAACGGCGGCCCGTTATGGTCGGCCCATGAACGGACGACTCCAACTCTAGCCCGTTTACGACCATAATGCGGCCTGTTTTTGGCCTATGTTTGTCCAATCGATCATACGGCCCGTCTAAGGCCCATTGATGATACGGCCCGTAGAAGGCCCATTGTTTCTACGGACCGTAGAAGGCCCATTGTTTCTATGGCCCGTATGAAGCCGAGTGTCACTACAGTAAATATTTAGCCCATGGCCTGTTAAAGGCGGGAAACTACTATAGGTTTAGACCGGCTAATGGCCCAAGATGATTATAGGCCCACGGTTTGGCCCATATGAGTAACGGGCCGGCCTGAAGACCGACAACACTGAGATCCACTGAACCTTCCGGCCTAAATTACAGCATACTGACCAAAGAATAAACCTAGACTACACAACAAAGAAATTACAACATATTACATCCACCGGGAATCAAAGTTCGCTACCGATGATAATAAAGCGCAACATGACCACAGATTACATACACTGGGGATCAAAGGTCGCCACCAGTGCATATAAATGCGCCGACAAAATAATATACAAAACTGAGAGCACTTTAGAAGGCACTAGACCTGGCAAGCTCGGGGCCCGCAAGCAGCCGAACAAGCTGATGAGACCTTAGTTGTGTCAATGATATATGATTCATCCCTAGCCATATGGCACCATAGTGCGCAAGGCAGTCCCCTCACATCTTCATTACATCTTTGACTTCAAGTCGGAGCTGAGCTGAAGCAAGCCTTACCGCTTTAAGTTGAGACTGAAGAAGTCGAACTGATTGAGGTAGTGACTGCACAGAGGTTGTCTCACACCTACTGGTGAGTAGCTTCAACTCACTATCTTCATCAAGACAGGACCTTGGGGTCATCTCGGTGTCCTCAAGATGGTTTGGCTCACTATCTTTCCTAAAGTTCTGCCTGGCATAAGAGATACAACTCTGAAAGGGAAACAAGGTGACACGTAACAGCTTTCACAATTATATAAGCAAATAAATGGATATGTTCTACATAAGGAACATGTATTTACAACTACAATTTAAAACTGGTAGTTGTTGTAAACATCCAATCAGATGTAAACAACAGTGGAGGAAATGATGTCTATCCAAATCTATAATAGAACAAAGTTTGAAGGCTTGAGAAGGACGAACTTACATTACATGTTAACACGTGCTGGACAAAGCCCTTCTCCATGTTGATGGAAAGACAATTCAAATAATTCCCCAAAGAAAATTCTTTATAAGCGTTGCCATTATTCTACATTTTGCAAAGAGTAAATATAGATCAAATAATATTGGATGAAACAGAGGATAATGAAGCTCAGGTGCAGACTGATGATACATAATCAAATAGCAATTAATTAAGTACAGCGTTACAAGGCAAAAGGTACTGACAAGAGGAATGCAGACATCAACGTGTGCAGTGGCATTGGCTTTATTCAATATTTTGGTAAGAGTAAATGTAGATATGATAATTTGGAGAAAGTGGAGGGCAGGGCAGATAAGATGCAGAGTAATGCTAAACAATCAACTATCTTGCGATGCATGTACAGTAATACCACCACCGTCCGTTATTAGTTATCGCTCAAATGGATGTATCTAGCACTATTAAGTTCTAAATACATCCAATTGATCAACAACTAATTCGATACATAGGGAGTACATGACAACAGGTACTTACATGAGCAATCCAAAACTTCATAACCATTGTGTTAATTCTACATTTATCTAAGAGTAAATATAGATCTTATAATTTCAAGCAAAGGGAGGATAAAGAAGCGAACATTTACAGTGATGCTACATAATCAAACATCAATGAGTGTAAGTATGCTGACAAAGGGCAAGAGGTACTGACAAGAGCAATGCAGAGCCCAGTATTGTCGTGAGATCCTATGATCCTTTGAGCAAGGAGATTCATCTGAAATTATTTTTCATACAAGAGAGAAGGTAAGGCACATGCAGAAATTTAGGAGTTCAAATTTTGAATTGATATCATAGACAGTACCTGACGCTGGGCTGTCAACAGTTCTAATAGGGGTTTGGCCACTGGAGTACGAGTAAAGTCTGTTACAGTTGGGCCTGTGTTTTCTGTGGCTGCTGATCTATCTGATTTAACATGTATCACTACCTTTTCCAAATACCTAGTTTGTACTCCTTGAGGATCTGCAATCACCCTCTTCCTTTTGGACATCTATTACAAAAGAACAACATTTGACTGGAAAAACATAGTATGACGACACATAGAATAGGTACAGAAAATGGATAGGTATGGCATATACTCATATATGATGCTTAAACTAAGGAGATGGTGTAACAAAGTAGAAGTAATGCAAGAGGTCAGATGCAAAATATGTGCGACCAATACAACCTTGCCAAGTTAGAGCATGCACCTTGATGGGTGAATAAGATAGGCCATCCTCCACCATGCCAAGTTTGTTAGCCAGTGGATTGTTCCGCAATATTCCTCTCGTGCACCCATTCTCATATTCATTTTGATAATGTTCAATACCTGACATGCATGAAAACATAAAAAAAGTGAGATTATCTTTGTAATGCAGAAGTGATTCTAATCCAATACTTCCTCCATGTAAACCCCTTTGTGCTATCTCTGCAATTCTTCTAAGAGGTGCCATGCATGTTATAATTTGGTGTGTGCATTAATATAATGTAGCCTACTACTCAAAATATGAGAGCTCCAGAAGTGATGATACTTCGCAGATGACAGCTTCAACATATAGTAAAGAAGAACAAGTCGACCTAACCTATCAGATTCAAAATATACTAAGGGAGAATAACTCGACCTGACCAGTCGACCACAAGAGAAGAGGATCATCTTAAAGAAGAGTAGAAGAGCAAGAAGATTGAAGATATTACAAGTCTTTCTATACAATGTCGGTTGGCCACCCATGATGAACCAGAGCGCACAGATAAATACTATTCCTTCCGGTCTCTCCATATGTGGCTCACATGCATTTCGAAACTAAAGTAGGAACATTTAGCTGACCAATTAAACATCTCCCAGTTTTACTAATATCAGCATAATATCATATTTGAATTTGTACAAGTAAGCTTGGTTAGCTCGATGGATGGAGGAGTGCTATTACGACACAAACCACGTAGGCTGATCGTGGTCATCATAAAATGGGGAAACTGCAAGCATGATGAGTATAGTGTTTACCGTGGCAGTGGGATAGCAGATCTGAAGCTGCAAACCGCGCAAAGGGTAGTTAGCAACCGATATTTGCTTTGAAATAACAACTAAGATTTGGTATGGACAAGAAAGTACAGTCAACAAGTGACAAAGAAATGCAATTCTGTTGTCTCTCTATATGTCGCGACATGCATTTGGAAACTCAAGTGGGACCTTTAGCTAACCAATTAAATGTGTCTGTTAACTAATATCAGTATCATATCACAATCATATTTGAACAACTAAGCTTTGGAATTTTGAGTGTTGTGTTGTTTAGCTTGAAGGGTGAAGTAATGCTAGTATTACAGAAAGCACATACACAGATCATAGTAGAGTAGATAAAAGGGGAAAACCCTAAGCATCAAGAGTAAAATCAGGAAAGTGGAACTAGCTGGACCAGTGGGTGGCGCACATGCTTTTCGAAACGACTATAGGAACATTAGGTGACCAATTAAATGTTCTCTGTTTTAGTAATATGAGCATCATATTATATTCGTATTTCAACATGTAAGCTTTGGAATTATGAGTGGCATGTTGTTTCGCTTGATGGGTTGAGGTCTTGAGGAGCAGTGCTAGCACGACACGAAGCAGTGAAGCACCTACGATGATGGTAGTGAATATAAAGGGGGGAAACCATAAGCTTTACGAGTATAGTGACCGTGACATGGTGGATTTGAAGGTGCAAACTGGACAAAGCTACTTCGCAACCAACGTTTGCATTCAACTAGCCACTACGATTTGGTACGGACAAGAAAAGTACAGTAAGCAATTTAAGATCTATTTTCCGGGTGAGATCAATAACTTAAGAACATATGGAAGAGTACCACCTCTCTTGTAACGCCGTGTAGGCCCCTGCTGATACGTTGAGGGTGCTACGGGTGCGATGGCTGTCGGCAGCGGGGAAGAAGACTAGATGGCAAACGGTCGGGTTGGGGGATAAATCATGTTGCCGTGGACGAGACGGTCGTAGGAGCGGTAACGACAAAGTGGACGACGGTGCCGATGAAGCGAGATGAAGCGATGAAAGGATCCTGGTCCGGCGCCGTGGATGAGAGACGTCCATCTCTTGCAGTGGACGACAGGGTAGGGGTAGCGGCTCCGGCAAGGTGGAGGATGGGGTGGCAGACGGAGGAGGCTGGCCGCAGTGGGGAGGTTGTCGTGGCGCCGACGGTGTATGAATGGGGAAATGGAGGAGGAGGGGGATCTCAAACTTTGGGACGCGCTTGTCTGAAATGTGGCAAAGTTACGAACTTATCCCCCGTTTAAAATTTCGTACATCACGTCAGTTGGGGATAGGACGGTAATCTCGCATCTCCCAAATATTTCCCGGTAACGATTTTGTGCGAGGAGAAGGTGTTTTGCCGCCCACGGTTGGCGCCCACGGTGTATGAACGAGGCTGACAGGTAGGGCGGTTGTGTCACGTCTGAGGGAAGTTACACATCTGCCCCTATTTAAGATATTAGCCTACATCGATTTCGGACGAGGAGAGTTTGTTTTGCCGCCCATCGTGGATGAATGGGGAAATGGAGGGAGAGACACATGTCTTTCGGACGAGCTTGAATCAAATGTGTTTTGCCGCCCACGTTTGGCGCCCGCCGTGTCTGAATGGGCTCAGAGGCCGTCGTGTCACGTCTGATTGAAGTTACTAGTCTACCCCTATCGACAACAGTGTAAATTCGGTCGATAAGGATGTCAAGTGTCAGGGGTAGACAGTAATTTCCATCTCGCAAACACTTGCTTCGGGCAGCCCACAAATGATAGTGGGTGTTTAGCCGCTTCATTCAAAACTTGGGAGAATTAGCATTCACGTTTGCCCTGGGCCCTGGCAACTAAGTCCAAACCCAATTTTTATTCGATTACGAATATCCACAGATAATTCTACGTTTTGTTATTTATTTCTTCAAAACCACAACAAAGATTTATTCCAACTTTATATATGATTATAATTTAGAAATGCCGTGATCTTCGAATTCAGTAGGTTGGATACACATTGAGTCAAACAGTTATTTCATCCAATACAATATGCTCGCACGAAAAACAGTTCACCTTATGTCAATCATGCAAGTACTGAGGATTACCTCGCCTAAAAAATTCGGATCATTACAACACATGGCAACATCGGGGGTCTTACAACATAATCCATTCAGAGACATGACACAACATGGAAGTACAATAATCTAATGACAATTTCAACTGCTATCTAAAGAAGAACTGGGATTACCCCGGGCTTCAGATAGCAGAAGCAGCAGGACCTCCTCCGTCTTCAAATGCAACATTCTTACTTCCTCCAATTCTTGGGTTGCTTGCATAATGCGTGCAGCTAATTGCATAATTTCCAGCTTCAAGATCGAGATTACCTAATTCATGGAAGCCACACCATCTCTTTCTGCCTCTAGTAGAGCCTCAAGAACTATAATATCTGTGCTCAGACTGCTCTCCGGCGGTGTTGCCTCTGAACTGCTACCATATGGTAACATGGATGGCGCACTGCTTCCACAAATAGATTTTGGGGTTGTGCATTGTGTCCTAGTGTGAATGGCATACTGAAAGGTTTCTGCTGGACATAAGTAAGAGATAGTTATCGCATGATCCAGGCAGTAAGCTTACATGGTAAATGACATACGAATTATTGCCGAGCATGGCAAGGTATATTTAAATGGTTCGAAGCAGCATGAGCCAAAAATAAATTAAAATGGTAAGATGAAAACTTGAAAGGGAGTGTACCACCGCTATATTTAAGTTGCCAAGGCATCTAAGCGGTTGAAATAATCTGAGAAAGCACTTAACAGTGTGGCCTCATATAGACTACGAAGACAGTCTTGTGATGAAGTTCAGAGGAAAAGTTAAGAACTCAAATGAACTAGGCATGCATTTCTTTATGATAGTACAGCAGGCACTGCTGACATATTGGCCAACTCAGGTATAGCGTAACAAGTAACAAACAAGCATTCGAAGCAAGAAATACAGCAAAGCAGACAACTGAACTAGTTATTCTGTAGGATTACAGGTTGAGGGCACAAGCCAAGAAAGCATCCCACACGCATTATATTTCATGTGTACTAAAACACACTGGCTTACCATATGTTGCTGTGAAGCCTCGCTGCTGTTGCAATGTTCTTTGAAGATATCGTCAGCACCCCGTGGTTGCAAATCTACTTGTTGTAGTTTATTCTGCACCCTCTATTTAGGTAAAATTTATTTTAATCGCATGCACTGGTTCGAATTGATCATCAATGGTTCATCTAAACTAATGAAAGAAGGGTGTGTGCATACACGACAACACATCTGCTTCCCTCTATTTTTATGCTTGTTCGAGGTGCCAGCCCCAAAAGAACAAATATTTTGCTTGATGGGGTTGGCAGCTCCATAATTAATAGAAGCATCAAATTAGTCATGCAACTTAGGAAGATCAAGAACACACAAAAAAGTAATGAACAGAGGCTCATAGCAGTGATGTAATAGCTAGCATTAGAAAATGTTGGGTAAAATGAACAAAAACCAGCGAAACCACATGCTAGTTTGTTGATGTGTAATTAAGCATAGAGAACATGAAGTAGTCTGATGGAACCAACATGTGGCATCAGAACAACACCATTATCATAAATATAGCATGCAAGAAGTAAAATAGTAGGCAGTGATATCTAGGAAGTACAGTAATACTTAGGACAAAACTAAAGCATATTAACTATATGTGCACTCGTATGTAATTTAGCACATGTAACATGTTCACTGCCAGAAGTATGGCCCTACATGTGCAAGCAGAATAACGCGTCTCATGAAAAACTGAATGACGCCCTGAAGAAATTCAAAGGTGTGGTGCTTATGCTAAGAAAGTGAACATAGGCGCTGGCCGTTGGATAATAGTACCTGATTCTCGGCGGGGTCTGGGTATCGTTGGCATACTTGATAGCTAAGGATCGTCGATGGTGCTCATGTTGTGGTTGAGTTTGGGCCGGCTGTCGCCGTCGCTGAAGCGGCTCCGATGCTACGGTTGCGGCGCCTGTCGACATACAAGAAAGCTCATCTGTGGTAAGTGAACAGTTGCACGATAAAGAGAAAAACCGAAGGAGTACAGATCAAAATAACCTGATGAGGCTGCGGCATCGGTAAAGCAGGGCCGGTGGAGTTGAATATGGCGTCTGTGGAGCGGGTCCGTTGGAGTGGACAAAGGCTTCGGCGGGCGCGTTGTATAGTGCTTTCGGTGAGGCGGATCTGTTGCGGCGGACGAGGGCTTGTATGAAGGGCTAGCGAAGGGACCGACGAGGGAGTCAGTGAAGGGCCTACACTATGGTGGACGAGGGCACCGGTTAAGCAGATCCGGTGTGGTGGACCATGATGGCGGTCAAGGAGATCCGGAGCGGTGTACAAGCCAATCGCTAAAGCGGCTCTGGTGAAGTGGTGAGTTGGCAGTTGGGGGTTCCAAGGTGCGGAAGGTAGATCCGTCGGGGTGTGAGGTCTACCGCTGCGGTGGAAGACTAGATTCGGCGGCTTCCCGTGGTTGAGGGGGGCGAAGGGGTCGGGGAGGGGAAGGGGAGGGGCTCTGGGGAAGAATGTTATGGGTAAAGAGGGGAAAACAATGGAGTTACCAAAGCAGCCCTTTTCCGTTCATGTGGCAGGGGTAAAACAGGAATATCACATGGCTAAACTTTCGGGCGCGAGATATTTCGATGTGAGTGGGAAGTTTGAAAGCTTTTGGCATATGAAATTATATTATGCTCTTATACGGCCGACTATGATATCATGGCCGAGAATTTGTTTGTTTTGCACGCAAAAAAAGTGCAAGTTTTGAAAATCAATGTCTCCAACTCGAAACTTAGATTGTCCATTCAATTCAAATATGGATCATTGAGCTACTACAAGAAAATACCATCATATGGTCCAATTCAAATGAATTCCCAAATGTGTTTATCCTAAATATGATGACAAAAGAAAAAATGTGTATGTGTATGAATAAAGTGGAGGATTATAAAGTTTGAACATGCCCATATGTGTATATCTCTAGATTTGATATATGAATTTGAAATCACAAAATCCCGACTTAAAAATGTACCTCCGTTTAAATGAATTACAAAAGCTAATGATGGAGTCGAATTCCAAAATTCCAATCTTAGGTTTGTAATTTTCGTACATCAAAGTATATCACGCATATTCAAAAGTATCGTTATCTCATAGTCCAAACTGTGAAACAAATTGATCAACCTTGAGTGCACACACTATTGACCATGTATATCTCAATTACGCCAAAGTCCCTCAAATGTAGACACCTCACTCTTTATCTGAAGCCACCCCC
>LR738712.1:263592398-263606548 GCA_902687465.1 Secale cereale | reverse complement strand
TCTCTCTCTGTCTCTCTCTCGCTCGCTCTCACACCCCTCTCCCACACACAATCGATGTATCTTCCAAATAGTTTGCTACCCCCGCCCACACCCATGCTATCCCGCTACTACACATGTCACACCATTCCCCCTTCCCTTATACTAGGTTTACATCATTAGTGGTCTCTCTACTCCACATACACACACTCCCTCTCACACACAAAAACGCGCACAAACACACACAGACACGCACAAACACCCATTAATCTGGATCCTCATATCTCCCCATGTCCGCATGTGTATCTCGCACACTCACTCTCTAATTATGTATATGTGTCTCCACGTTACACAACACAAAGCCCCATGTACACGTCTCTCTCTATCCTCCACACACATAGACACAAAGAATCGGTTATCATTGCCTCAGTCTCTAGACATATCACACACGCACTCTCTCCCTCTCTCTCTCTCTCTCTCTCTCTCGCAAACACGCTCAACAAGGGTTTCCCCGTGAATAACTTACCATCTATTCATCAATAGTCGTGGCAGTACGGCGAACACGAGACGTGGAAAAGAATAAATCTACACGTGATTAGACCACCTAGTATGACTACTAGGACTAGAGGAAGCCAAAAAGCGCGCCGCCGTCACCCCCTCCTTATCGGCGATGGGAAAACCTTTGTTTTACACAGTCGAGAAGTCATTGTGCTAAGGCCTCACATGCCGAGGCGTTGAATAGAATGTAGATGCTAGTTTACGGAAACACGTATCGATAATACGTTTGTATCTCCATACTTATATTTCTTCTCTTATAAAAAACCGAGTTGGTGATGATGGTACGCGTGCCATCTTGCAATATAGACCGTCCTATCTATATCTGACTGATGGAAATTAAACTAAAAGATACCCGCACCCCTCTCCACATTTGCAGACAAGGCCTTCCCTCGTTCATCCTTATCTCCAACAACCTCATTGTTGAGCAATTAAGAACAGAAGCCTCTGGAACAAACTGGCCTGGTGGCCGCTGCCGGCATCGTCAATCCCCATGCCTGCGCTCAGTCCGACCACCAATCACCACCAAGCCCCACTCCTCTTCACCTTATCTCCTATTTCTCGAGATATCATTAGTTTTTACACATGGGATTACTCCCGCATGGGTCAATCACAACGAGTGTTTTTATATAAAAAATGCATCTTGATGTTCCGTGCAATGCACGGATCTTGCTAGTACTCCTACAGAAGACTAAGTTGGTGATGATGGTGTGTCTGCCATCCGTCGTTTGTGACCATTAGATCTACATCTAACGACTGTGAGGTAAGTTGTTGCCTTTTTCTCACAAACATCCCACTTGTCTACCAATTTGCAGAAAAACCCATAATTAGTATCTTAAAACCAACCACATCCCTCCCCGACCTCACCAAAACAGCCCAAGGAATATATTCTAATTGAAACATAATATATCTCTAGTGATATATGTATATCAAAATTAGAGTGTTTTGTATCAAGTTTGTGAATATGTATTATTCTAATTATGATTTGTTGCAACGCACATGAACATTGCTAGTATTTCCAACCATGCAATTTTTTCCCTAGTATTCCATAGTTTCGAGTTTTCCATCAAGATATTAGTCACTCATGGTTGATATTTACTTTCAATCATGTACACATATGCACTATGTAACTAGCCTTGCTTACTGGGTTCCAAAGCTTAACTTTCACTCCTACTTACAATATGTAGAGTATTTAACAAAAAACTACCACATTCAACCAGCCCTAGGAAGAATCTATTGTACAAAAAATAGCAAAAACATACCCAAAATTTCTTAATCCACGCCGAAAACTACTACCTACCGATTAGGTTAGTTTAAACCCATTTATGACAGGGTTGGCCCACATGTCCGTGCTGACGAGGCAGCTTAAACCAACACATTTTGTTTGACCGTTGACACGAGGGACCCACATCTGACCTTCTATCCTGTTATTCCCCCTAAAATCATTATGTTTCCTGAGCATTACTTCAAACAGTACTGATGTGTGTTCGTCGGTGGCGCCGGTGATGAGCGAGTTGGCCGCCGCTCTGCGGACGGGCCGGACGCCGCGCTGGCCTCCGCACGGGTTGGTAGGCTAGCCCGAGCGTGACTCAAGAGCGAGCAAGCCGCCGCGCTGGCCTTCGCTCGAGCCAGATGGCTGGCCTTAGCGCAGCGCGCATGACCAAGCCGCCGCGCCGCTATGCCAATCTAGCTAGCAAACCTTGTAGACAAGCAGCTGGACAGAGCTATCTTGGCTAGCTAGCGGCCGCGAGCGCCGGACGGAGCTGGCATCCGGGCTGCCGCAAGATGGGCTCCGCACTGCCGGCGGTTTTGACCTCGCCTTCTGTCGGCGGCGGTAGCTGCGTCCCATGACCGAGGATGACTAGGTGGACGGGCCAGAGGTAGGAGGTCACTCAGGGATTTTTGTGCAGACTGACATGTAGGTCCCATAAGTCAAAACGCCCGATCGAAAAGAAGGCGTTGACTTAATGGGCGACATGGGCCCTGTTTGGATACTCTAAGTCAGTGGTTAGATTCTAACCCTGAACTAACTCTAACCAAAGTGGTGTTTGGATGACAGGGTTAGATTGACAACAAATGTATCCAAACAGGGCCATGGGTTGAAATGTGCCTATAACGACACTTTGTAGAGTAGTCATTTCTTGGTAGGGCTGGTTGGTAAGAGCATGTACAATGGTTGATAAGGTAGTCTTATCTTAAGTCTGCCACGTATGCAAGTGGTAGTAGTTTCTTGGCATTATTAGTGGTTTCTTGCATTATTAGGGGTTTCTTGTAAGGAACTATGTACTACTAGCGACAAAAGGCGATTCTAGGTTGCGTTGTACTCCAACGAGTACTACTAGTGGTTGCGGGAGTGTATACCTTGATTTGTGGGTTCGATCCCGGCCGAACGCATGATGGCCTTTTTTTAAAATAGTAACTTTGCTGCGAGCCAATATTTTACACGGGTAGTTTGAGTTTTGAAGTCAAACGGACGTGCGGCACCACAATCTGGGTGCACTGGATAGCCTAGCCACGTGAACGGGTTTTCCTTCCCAGCATCTCATGGCTCGCGTGCTCGCCCTAGCCGCACCTCGCTTGCAGCTTCCTCATCAGCTAGTAGCATATTTAAACTAGCGCCTCCCAATTAAGCCCGAGGAGCCGGAAAAGCCTGGCGGGGCATTGGGAACTATGCAATATGGCTCTATACATAAAGTGCTCTACTACTACTCTGTAGCTTGTGGCGTTGCACGCATGGACTTCACTCCATTATCGGCTCTACTATAAAAGAAATTCCTCTTGACGTGTTTTTTTGAAACGGAGGCAAAAGCTTTGCTTCATCTCATTCATAAAGAAGGAACTACTAACAAAGTTCGACGAGATCCATTACACCTCCACAAATGAAAGCGAAAATCCTAGTCTCGCTGTATCAAATAACTCAAATGTTCTGCCCCCGTAGTAACCATCGCTGATAAACAGGCTGCTAGTGTGTGTGCGAGAGGAGCGGCTGAGGCCCTCCACTATGTGTTCGGTGCCCGAAATCTAAAAAGTTTGCCACATACACTTCGATGTCAAATGAAAAATATTTAGCACCGGCACCACAACGTGAAGGATTTGGCATCCATCCACCTCTGGCCCACATAGCTATAAACCAGTAATATATCGACTCACATCAGTGTCTCGCTAGTGGTGCTGGTGGTGCTTCACATGCAAAAGTATAGTGGCTGCTTTGTTTATCGCCTCAACGAAATATGGCGTCGGAGCAAGTAGAAGCATCGATGCCCTGAAAGTTTTATATGGCATCGGCTGGGCAATGTAGGACACCGGTGCCAAATGTTCAAGAAGTGAATTTGGCACCGGTTTTGGCCTACATAGTGGAGGGCCTAAGTAGGCCAGCTACGTGAGAGGAGCGGCTGAGTAGAGCACCGAGAGTACCCTAGGCCACTACGCAGGTGTACTTTCCCTGCATTGATAGTGTAGCGATGGTTCTAGAGAACAGTAGTACCCTCCACTTCCAACTGTAGCTCCTTGGCCCTGAGATTCAAGAGTTCAAAACTGGTGCACTATACTGTACAGTACATAGCACTAGTAGTACCCTCGCACTACTAGTTGAGAAAGTAGTACTAGTACTGCTACAATACGAGTACGTACTCCTCCGTCACATAATGTAAGACGTTTTTTGACACTAGTTGGTGTGTACAAAAAATAGCAAAAACATACCCAAATTTCTTAATCCACGCCAAAAACTACTAGCTAGTGCCAAAAATTTCTTACTAGTGCTATTATTTATAGTATAATGCAATCCCATAACGTCCCGTAATGCTAGTACTAGTAGTAAATAATAGCCTCACCCCTTCTCTACAGTTGGAAGGAATGATCTACAGTTGGAAGGGACAAGGCCCTGCGGTTACTACGCTCTTATCTCCTCCTCGCCAGTTCCCCTCCCCCCAAAAAGAAGGCAGTTCATCGTTGCTCCCATTGATTCGCCAGGCGGTTCTCCTCCTCATCGGGGCTGGGAGACCTTGGACAACGATCCTCTGGGAGAAATCGCACGCTGCTCCGACGTCCTCACCGTCGCAAGACTCGGTGCTTCCTGCCCAACTTTTTCAAGACGGTGCTTAAAATGGATTGGGAAAAGGCCATGCTTGTTAGTCTTCCATGCGTCCTCAAGGAGAAGGTTCTTCTATGGGACAATCCTTTGAACAGTCCACCGCTCCCTTGCCATGGTTGCACGTTGACTCCGCTAGAGTTGCCGACGTTGAGAGGTAGTCGGATTTTGTCCGATGAGCAGGTCAGTAATGGAGTTCGATCATGTAGTACTTAGTTATTCCATTTCCATCCCGTTATTTCTCCGCTGCCCACCGTCTTATATATAGGTCTGGGTCGGTGCCAATGAAGATTGGCTTGCATACCTCCGGTCGGGTACCACCATCATTTTGCACAACATCCACAGCAGTGCGGCCGTTCTGATAGACCCCTTCTCCACTATTGGGATCGGCCTTCCGGACTGGCTGGGCTTGAATACGTATGGTGATGCCTACATGAGATTGAAGAAGATAGCAATTGTGAACCCGCCGACAAAGTGACGCGACTATGACGATTACTATCTCATCGCGGTGTTCGACATAAGGATTGCCATCAATGCAAGAGGCACTAACGGCAAAGGCTGGCGCATGTTGGCGGCGGCAGATTTGTACCCCTACATGTTCGAAGCCGCCGTGCGCCATCTAGGCTGCATCTTCACGATGACAAGCCAGGGGACTTGTTTCATCTGGTTGCCATCCTACGGTACGGGAGATTACAAACTGAATGCACAAACCATCATTTGCATACCTAACGGTACTCCATTATTTTGTAGGGACCAGTCATCCCGCGATCAAAATAAGATCGCCGATCCTGGACGTGCATTTGCATCCGCGATTCGGTCTAACCTGGAACCTTGTAGCTGACTATGGCATATTGGGATAAACTATCTTAGCAGTTGTTACCCATGGTACGACTGATGTGCGACATGGTCACACAATCTATCACAATCGAACCGTCACCATCTACCCAGGTATTCCATTTTTAACCCTCTCACCTTATCTTTCATTGTTGTACTAGTACTCTACTTACGTATTAGTAGGAGTACTTTTTACCTTGGAGGACGCGTATAGCTAGCTAGGCCCTTGAAGACTTGAACCCACTAGCTGCCACCATTTTTGTTTTTCCATGTCTTACTATCTCATCCATGTAGCCAAGAGTGGCTATATATAATAAGCCGATTATTTTACTTCCTCTATACTGGAGTAGTACTATTTGCTACACAGTATTACTGACCGCCATATTTGAGCACAACATTATTATGCATGGACCTTGACTATGTACGTCACCATGTGTCCAGATCTGAGATGCCACGTGTACCAGATGAACGGCGCCGAGTTCGACCCCCGTGATGCTACGTCGGTGCCGAGGAACACTCTTGGAGAGTGCTCGCTTTTCATTGGGGACAGCTACCCCATTGTGAAGCGGATGCCACCTTCCGTGCACAACACGGAAGGCTTGCCGTTCATGAAGCATGGTTGTGTCTTCAGTGCGCACCGCCGGATGAACGACATGCTGGGACACGCTATCCCTGATTTATGTCGCTTCAGCTTGGATGAGTCTCCATCGTGTGGAACCGGACTAGAAAGCTGCGACAATGATTCCCGTTGCCCACCGCTATGGATCATGCCATTCATGAAGAACACCTGGGACTGGAACCTGGAGGAGGACATGTAGCCCATCTATAACGTGTAAGTGGAGTACGGTAAATTGTGAACGGTAGCGCTGTGAATATATGTAAACTAGTCATGCACAAATTTATCACATGAATTGGAGATGAACTTGTGTGGCATACTGGCATTTGTCCTTTAGAATTTATTACTAGTAAATATGTTATGTGTACGTGCAACTTGTGTGGTTGTTGCACAGGCTCCAACACGCTCTTTGAGAAAAAAAAGGTGGCATAGCTTTGGATATACGTGACGTGGAGGCATCTGTCGGATTACGGGCTCCGCAAACCCAAAGAAGTTTGAACACAGGGGCGTGAACAAAGATCTCTCCCTCCCACGTCTACCTAGCGCCATGCCCTCGCCTGGTGGTGAGATTCAAGCAAGCAACAAGTAAAAGCACACACGAGTTTACCCAGGTTCAGGACACCTTGCGGTGTAAAACCCTACGTCCTGCTTGAGTGGATTAGCCACAGGAGGGCTTGAGTATAAACAAGTATAGTGGTTCTTGAGCTCGGGGGGAGAGCTCAAGATGGCCGGGAGGCAAGTTTTCTTGCTCCTTGAAGCCAAGGTGGGGTGTTCGAGATGAGGTCAATCACATGCCTCCACAGTGGAAACACTAGCTACTTATATAGGCGGCCAGGGTCCTCTTCCCCCGAAATGTTTAGGCAGGAAGGGATCCCACAACGGCCATTTTGAGCAGGAACACAAGGACGTTCCTATCCTGACAAAAGTGGTCTTCGCCTGCAAAGATATCAGACGATGACGTGGTGGTCGGCTCGATGGTGACATCTTCCCCGTCGTCCTTGCGGTCTTCGGTCTTGTTGCACCAAAGGGTAAACCTTTGTCTCGCCCCTCGGGAACCTATGCCCGTGTTATCTCCTTTGCACCGAAACGGCAACTACGCCACTGGCACGCGCTAGCACCCACTGGTGCGGTGCGTCACTGCTCGCGTCATTGCCTCCTCCTGAGGCAGGCTTGGCCTTGAGTTCTCCGCCCCTCCGGAGCAGCCTAGCCGAGGCCTCTCCTGAGAGGGTCCTGTTGTCGTTCTCCTCGCGAGGCTTAGCCCCCCCGCGAGGGTCTTGAGTAGCTGGTCGATCAGCTGGGCCATACCAGGCCGTAGTAGGAGCGCATCGCGGGCCGCAGGCAGGCAAGTCTGGGTACCCTGGTTCCCAGGACGCCGACAGTAGCCCCCGGGACCAAGGCGCGCGCGGAGTTGGCTTCGGGGCGAAGCCTTAGTCAAGGACGAAGCGTCGCGGGCCCCAAAAGACTGCGGGCAAGGCTGGCGCGTGACGGTTGGATGGGACGTGGGTGACTCCGCTCCCCACGCAGTCTTGGTGACCGTGCAACTTGACAAAAAGGGACTGTCTTCACAGCAGAGGGGTTATCGTTTCCTTTCCTTCCTTCTCAGATCCTCTTTTCCTTCGCCCCAGCCTTCCCAAATCACCTGCATCCTCCAGCGCCTCCAGCAATGGTGAAGAAAGGCAAGGGTGCCGTGCAGGCGTTCGGATCTGCTTCCACCCCCGAGGCAACGCTCAAGGAGTCCACCATCACCGAGGAGGGGGACTACGCGGAGGTCTAGTCTTTCTTGTCGAGCAACCATAACGAGCATGGCCCGACGAAGATTTGGGTTGGGTCCACCGTGGTGCGAACCTTGCCGAAGTCTTGCTACCCCTTATTCATCCACAACATCTCCGTCGGGCTTGTGCCGCCCTTCTCGGAGTTCTTCTACACCATCCTGAATCACTACCAGGTGCACGCCCTCCACATCCAGCCTCGCTCCATCTTCGTCCTGTCGCTTTTCGCCTTTTACTGTGAGGCGTGTGTGGGGGTGAAACCGACTGGCGCCCTCTTCCGCCACTTCTTCTCCATGCGGCGATATGACGACGGTACGTGCTCGGGCTGCGTCTCCTTCGTCTTCCAGCGCCAGGGCTGCAGGCTGATCACAGCCGGGAAGAAGATAGACACTCACCGGAAGAGGTGGGTCTTTCTGGATGCCCATCGTATTCACCCGCTGCTGACGCTGCCTACCGCCCGTCCGGAGAAACGCGCCTGCTGGAGCTACGCGAAGCTCAAAGACGCCCTTACCAAGCCTGTCTTGGCAAGGATCGAGGCTGACCTGGGCTCGAGGCTTGAAGGGGCCCAGATTGTGAAGGAGTTCCTGAGGCAGCGGCTGGCGCCACTCCAGGCACACTCGTGCCCCATGTGGGAGCTAATGGGAGACGATGATAGGCTTCGGCTGCGCTCGGGGACGTTGGCCGAGGTCGAGCTCGGCCTCGTCTCAAACACTCTCCTAGGGATGGTTCCTGAGGACCTCTCGGGGGCCCATCTGCCGCTGTACCACCGTCCTGACAAGGCCGAGCTGCTGAAGGCCGTATGAGGCTTTGGGGTGCCCGTGCCTGCTCCGCCCACGGTTGATTTGTCCTCCGGTGTCGAGGAGGGGAGCGACAAGGAGGAGGACTCGGAGGAGACCCTGGGCGACAGGGACCAAGTTGACGAGGAGGACACCTCCGAGGCGTCTGCTGGGGAAGTGGCACCGGGCGCAGACACTGCTGGGCGGCCCCAGGCAACCACTCCGCGTCGATCCGGGCGCGCTGCATCCGGAGGGAGCGATGCAGCGACCCTGCCGAGGAGCGCCGCGCCAACGAAGCCAGTGGCCGCAGCCATGCCCAAGTCCGTCGCCTCGCGCCTTGCCAATGTCCGGACTACTGGCGCGCCCTTGGCAACGGCGACCGCGGCTGGCCTCCTAATGAAGAGGAGGGCGCGCCTCGCCTCCAATGAGTAAGTGTGCAGTCTCCCGTCATTCCTTGATTGCTGTGTTCCTAAGTATTTCTCTTGGCGCAGCAACCTGGGTGGCGTGATGAAGAAGGCGAAGGCGAGGCCACGTCGCGGTGCCCCGCTCCACCTGCTGCTATTGTCGCCGCGGAGAAGGGTGCCGTAGTCTTGCGCACCTCGGCCAGCCAGGCTGCCGAGCACGCAGTGGCGGTGTCGCCTGAGGGCGTCGTCGCTGCTTGCGAGGCTACAGTGGCTCCTGCTCCCTCCGCTCCAGCGAGGGGAGCCGGAGCCCCCGAGCCCCTGGTCGAGCAGGCGATCGTGGTGGCACCCATCCGCCAGCCGGTGCAGCCTGGCCCTGAGGTCTTGGAGGCCGCTTCCGCTGTGCTGGGTCGGCTACGCGCCAATCTTCTAGGTGGTGATGGTCGCATGATGGAAGGACGCCTAGGCCTGATCTCTGTGCGGCTCCTGGCAGACGAGTCTGCGCGGGCCTCCTGTAGCCAGGCCTCAGCGGCCACTGCCAAGGGTCAGGAGGAGGCCGCGGCAGCCGTGCGGGCACGCGACGCCGCGTGAGCCAACGCAGAATCCTCCGAGAAGCGCTGCCACGAGGTGGAGAGCGAGCTTAAGGCCCTTCACGAGGAAGGCACCAGGCACGCCCTGGAGCTCGAAAGGTTGGAGAAGGAGCTCGAGGCCCAGAAGGCTGAGATGTCTCAGCTGCAGCAGGAGCAGCTCGTTGATCGTGCGAGCCTGGAGAAGCTGAAGGCTGAGGCCGAGCAAGCCAAGGCGACCCAAGCTGCGAGCGACTCCGAGCTGAGGGCCAAGCAAGACGCCCTCGCGGCCTCGGCAGCAATGGGTCGCGAGGCCCTCGCCACCTTCGAGCTCGAGGCCCGCACGGTGCTGCAAATTGCCTACGGGGAAGGGTTCGAGGAGCCGCTGGCCACCCCGGAGGATGGCTTCGCCGGGCTTCTTGCCGCGCTCGTGAAGGCCCTGCGTGAGGTTGCGGCAGCGATCGGCGAGTTATCAGACATCGAGATTCGCGCGCTCCTTACATTGGCACTGACGCGGGTGTGCGGCCACCTCTGTCTCCGCGACCCCACCCTTGACCTGGCCTCGCCGTCCGAGCCCGTGACCGCAATCATAGAGGGCGCAGATGCCAAGGCCCTAGATGAGAAGGTCAAGGGGCTGGTGGAGGCGTTCCTCCGGGTCGCTGCTACCGCAGCCGAGGAGGCGGAGGCTGGTGATGGCACGCTCGGCAATGCGTGACCTGTCCATGTCAAGATGAGAGAAATTCAAGTGCCTCAGGGAGGCGTAAGGACTCGCTTGAATTTGGAGAACTTGATGTTATTGTAATAACTAGGCTTGAACTTGGTGATTTCCGTGCTTGCTTCCTTTCATGTTTGCTTAGGTGCTCTGCGTCAGCAGGGCCCAACCCTGCGCAAACCTCGATCGCCATTGAGCCCTCCGGGTCACCGGGGCAGGCTCAAGGAATGAGGGGCTACGTGGCTAGTGAGGCCCATAGGTCGCGATGCCCAGGGCCCACCCTTAACGCTCAAGCGACCCGTTTGCATTCTGCGTCGGCAGGACCCAGCCCCTCGCATACCTCGACCGCCATTGAGCACTGGGTCAAGGAGTGAGGGGCTACATGACTAGTGAGGCCCCTGGGTCACGATGCCCAGGGGTCCCCCTTGACGTGTGAACGGCTCTAATGAGGGAGAACGAGCACCATACCTTGCTCACGAGCCTCCGCCTAGGATGGGGGCGCGAGAAAGCTAGGTGTCTGGGCACCTGGTAGGGTGGCGTCTGCCAGGCGTGACCTGAGCATAGCCCCCATGCCTAGCCCCCCTCACGACACCCTTCCAAGGAGAAGCTATGAGCGTCGTGAGCTGAAAAGCTCCCTGAGGTTGGTGCGACCGCTGGGGGCCGCCCTTAGTTGTTTATAACTAGCACGGAGCATAGAGCTACCACATTTGCGTGGAGTGTGGGCATAACCGTGCCTCGGTCGTAGCGGCCAGCGCGGAGCTTGGTGCTTCCACTGGTTTGTGGGCAAAACCGCTCCTCGGTTGGTTCTGCCAGTGCGGAGCATGGTATTTCCACTGGACCATGGGAGGGAGCCTCCCACCGGGAGAGACTCCGGGGCGTGTACATCCTCGTCCTGACACGTGGCCTGCACGGCAGGACAGCCAAGGTGTATATGGGCCCTCCTGAGGATGAGCTGAACCACTCTGAGGAAGTTCTCGTGAGCTTACGCATCACCCACGAGACCCTACCCTGAGGCGGGTTGCACTTGAGTCTTTTTCTGCAAAATGTGAAAAGAGATGCGTTGTGTCGACCTGCGCCGAGTGCATCTCTAGAGGGCATCGCATGAGAAGGCCACAGCACCAACGATCCCAGGAGGTGACGTTAGCGGGACCGGCCCGTAAGACAGAGCTCAGCCGCTGGATTTATCGACGCTGCAGGGATGGATCCGAGCACAGATGTCGTGCCTAGTATTCTCATGCAACAGTCCAAAAGAAAGACAACCGGCGCGCGGTTCCCGCGTGAGCGAGGCACCTGCCACGGGCCCCCACTTACCCATCCACGATGAGCCCATGCGAGAACAAGGCACAAAGGACCACGGGAGGTGACGTCACGGGAATGGCTCGCGAGACAGAGCTCAGCCCTTGGATTTAACGACGCTACAGGGACGGGCCCGAGCACAGATGCCGTGCCAGTCCTTAATAATGGGGCGGTCGCGGGCGGGCTCGCAAGGGCTCATGACCTTAGTTGCGGTGAGGACGCCAAGCATATAGATAATGCAAGTAGGGAGAAACAACTAGCCTTGATTTATGCGCAAAAGAGACAGTTGTGGGGGTGAGCCCCCAGCTGCTCGAGGACTGCTGTGGGGGTGAGCCCCCGACAGCTCGAGGATGATGCAGCCCGGGGGCCACCCTCGATTGAATACCTGAGACATTACCTGATACTTGTCGTCGAAGAAGAGTTGGGGTAGCTGAAGATGCGAGTCGTGCGGGTCGCTCTTGAGGATCGCCGGGCACCTGAGGCCAAGGGCTCCGGAGGCCCATAGTGGTCACGGGGGTCCGGCTCCTACTCCGTCAGGACCGCCTGCTACTGAGCCTCCTGAGCCCCCAAAGCTTGCCGCGTGAGGTACTGGAACGTGGCAGCTATGTTGCGGAAGCCGAAGAGCATGCGAATGTAACTGCAGGGTAGAGTCCTCCTCCAGCCGACAGCCGTCGGCCAGAAGGGCTCCAGAGAAGCGGCTCGGTTGAGGCCTGCGATGTCGACACATATGCGGAATTGGTTGCTTGGGTTGCGGGTAGGTGAGCTTGGTGCCGTGCGGTTGCGCCCACCGCGTATGAGCCTTGCATACTGAAGTTCCTCGGTAGCCTGGTCGATGAAGTCCTGAGACCCCAGCACTGTATGGCTCATGCTAGGCTCACAAAAATGCGCGTCGAGACACGCCTGCAGGTGGTGCCCGAACACCTCCCTCGTGACGCTGGTCAGACCAGAGGCACTCCAGAGGAGAGCCCCTGAGCCCGTCCTGAGAGGGGCATCGGGCGCGCCTCCCTATGTGAGGGTGGAGGGCGCCTCGTCAGTAGGCGCGGGATCCGAGGCGGTGCCGTCAGGAGCCCGTGCGTCCTGAGGTCCGTTTGCGGGCAGGTGCTTCTTTTTCTTGGGGCGGTCTGCAGGGCAAAGATGGCTCCATCTCCGTCGGACCTCTCGACCGCTGCAGTCTGGTAGGCGCGCTACAGGGAATGCACTGATTCCTTCTCGTCGCTGGCATCATGATGTCCCCGCCACTCCCGGGCATCTTGAGGATGTTGTAGCCATGATGGGTCGCCGCCATGAACTTGGCGAGGGCCGGATAACCTAGGATGGCGTTGTATGGGAGGTGAATGTTGGCGATGTCGAAGTCGATGAGCTCAGTGTGATAGTTGCCGCGATCGCCGAAGGTGACGGGGAGGCGGACCTGCCCATCGGGAGTGTGGAGCCATCTGTGACTACGTAGAATGGCTTGGGTGGGTGCAGCTGATTGTAGGGGCCTTGGAGCATCTCGAAGGTCTAGATGGAGAGGACGTTGAGCCCTGCTCCATCGTCGATGAGGGTCTTGGTCACGAGGACGTTGCTGATGGTCGGAGTGCAGAGCATCAGGAGAGTGCGTGGGGCTACGGTGCACTAGAGCTAGTCCTTGGGGTCAAAGGCGATGACCTGCTTGGTCCACCTGAGGTTGCGCGCGGCGTCAGGCCTGGGGAGCACCGCATTCACCTCACGAGCGAACTGCTTGAAGATGCGGTGGGAAGCCGGAGCGTGGGCTCCTCCCAGGATGCATGCAACCGCGTGTGGCTCCTGAAAGCCCCTGCTTCATCTCCCTGGCGGTCGTCGTCGTTCCTTCTTGGCGGTGGTGGCAGCGGAGGTAGGCCCGCATTGCCCTGAGGGCGACCCTCACAAGGCTGGTCGCGCCAAGGGGCGTCACGATGCTGCTCCTGCCAGCGGTCTTCACGAGGTTAGTCACGCCATCCTTGGCGCGAGTTCCTGCCGTCCCAACGTCCTCCACCACGACCCCCTCCGCGGCCATAGCCGCGGTTGTCGCGCTCAGGACGCTGCCCGACGCGCCCGTCACGCATCGCCCTGAGTTCTTGGCAGTCGTTGGTGTTGTGGCTGTAAACATCGTGGAAGACACAGTACGGACGGTTGTCTCTAGGGGGGTCATTGTAGCCGCAGCCACGCTTCACTTATGGCTCCGCAACCAGCACGGCGGGTCCCTTACGCTTTGCTTCCTTGGCCTTGGCCTTCTTGTCATCAACCTGCTCTTCAGGCAGTTCCAGGAGAGAGAGGCGGCCTTCCTCTGCCCTGGCGCACTTCGCCGCGAGGTTGAACATCTCGAGGGCCGTGCACAGGTCCTCGTGGATGGAGAGCTCCTCCTTCATCCTGACGTCACGGACACCGTCGGAGAACGCTGAGATGATGGCCTCGTCCGAGATCCTGGGGATCTTGAGGCGCATGGTGTTGAAATGCTGGATGTACTTCTGCAGGGTCTCCCCAGGTTGCTGCTTCACGCGGCGCAGATCCACGGCCACCGGGGCTCGGTCGTGGGTACCTTGGAAGTTGGTGACGAAACGCTGA
>LR738712.1:263527846-263592344 GCA_902687465.1 Secale cereale | reverse complement strand
CCCAGGAGGAGATGGATCCTGCGGGAAGGTTCAGGAGCCAGGAGCGAGCGCCGTCCTTGAGGGCCATGGGGAACCAGTTCGCCATGACCTGCTCGGTGCCGTTGGACGCCTCGATGCTCAGCTCATAGAGCTGGAGGAACTCTATGGGGTCGGCGGTGCCATCGTAGCACGAAGGCAGATCCGGCTTTAACTTGCCGGGCCAGACGATGCGCCGCAGCTCTGGAGCTAGGGCGCGACATCAAGCCATGCTCATGATTGCACATGTCCCCTGCGCCTGCGGTGCTGGTTCCTGGGGTACAGGCGCCACCACCTCCTGTGGTGCGCGGTTCTGGTGCTGCGGAACGGGGAGCCCGCGAGCTTTTACCTGGGGACGCGGGACCACCTGACAACTCTCCTCGTCGTGCGCAGGGGCCCTGCGGGGCTGGTCGCGCCGTGGAGCCTCGCGTCTGAGCCCTTGGCCAGCGCCATGCAGTGGAGGTGGAGCCGGGACACCGTGGTGGACGTTCCCCACCATGAGCGACAAAGGACGGGAGGAGTGAGTCGGTGCAGGTACCTCCCCGACGGCGTTGACGAGCTCGGTGATGCGGTGGAGCCACTCGTCGTAGAGGTCGTCCACTGGACGATAGCTTAGGAGCTCCCGCGCCATTAGTAGCACAGGCTGCTGGTAGACCGGCCCACGGTGGATCAGGGAGGACGACGCCGTGGCCGGCGAGGGTGATGGTGTCGCCGTGCGGCCATCACGCCGCACGGACAGCGGCAGCGATGAGTCCTGCTGCTCATGGACGGCCGGGTCGGTGGCAGCGTTGGCGACCGGCGAGTTGGGGCGGAGCGGTGCACTGTTGCCCACGGGCGCCGTCTGAGCGACGTTGACGGTGAGGTGGGCGGCGCGTGCTTGGCGTGTGTTCACCATGGTGGTGAAGCGAGGTCGACGAGCGAGAGCGGGATGAGGTCGTTGGAGAGGCGAGATTTCGACACGCCCCCTACCTGGCGCGCCAAATGTCGGATTACGGGCTCCGCAAACCCAAAGAATTTCGAACACATGGGCGTGAACAAAGCTCTCTCCCACTCACGTCTACCTAGCGCCACACCCTCGCCCGATGGTGAGATTCAAGCAAGCAACAAGTAAAAGCGCACACGAGTTTACCCAGGTTCAGGCCACCTTGCAGTGTAAAATCCTACGTCCTGCTTGAGTGGATTAGCCTCAGGAGGGATTGAGTATGAACAAGTACAGTGGTTCTTGAGCTCAGGAGGAGAGCTCAAGAGGGTCGGGAGGCAAGTTTTCTTGCTCCTTGAAGCGAAGGTGGTGTGTTCGAGATGAGGTCAATCAGATGCCTCCACAGTGGAAACCCTAGCTACTTATATAGGCGGCGAGGGTCCTCTTCCCCCGAAATGTTTAGGCGGGAAGGGATCCCACAACGGCCATTTTGAGCGGGAACATAAGGATGTTCCTATCCTGACAAAAGCGGTCTTCGCCTACAAAGAGATCGATGATGTGGTGGTGGGCTCGGTGTGACATCCTCCCTGTCGTCCTTGCGGTCTTTGTTCTTATTGCACTGAAGGGGAAACCTTTGACTCGCCCCTCGGGAACCTGCGCCTGCGTTGTCTCCTTTGCACCAAAATGGCAACTGCGCCGCTGGCGCGGTTCGTCACTGCTCGCGTCATTGCCTCCTCCTGAGGCAGGCTTGGCCTTGAGTTCTCTGCCCCTCCAGAGCAGCCTAGCCGAGGCCGCTCCTAAGAGGGTCTTGGTGTCATTCTCCCCGCGAGGATTAGCCCCCTCGCGAGGGTCTTGAGCAGCTGGTTGATCAACTGGGACGTACGAGGCCGTAGTAGGAGCGCGTCGCGGGCCGCAGGCAGGCAAGTCTGGGTACCCTGGTTCCCAGGACGCCAACAGCATCATACAATAGCATCGTTCGCTATAGTTGCACTCCATGTAGTATGCTCCTACTAGGTCGACAACTCCTATAAAACCTTGCGCTTGGCTCTTTGCCTCTTCGGGAGGTTCAACAGTTCGTACTCGTGTGAACCTTGCACTTGGCTCTTCGCCTCTTCAGAAGGCCCAACAATGATGATACTACAGTACACATTTTGCTTCTGGCAACCTGACACTGATTGAACTGCTGCACATCCACCGCGAGGGCGAGGGCGAGGGCGAGGGAGTGGGAGAGGGAGAGGGAGAGGGCGTTGTAGTCAAAACCTTCTCCTCGTCCTGCGAACCACGGCGCACGTGGGCGAGGGAGAGGCGTAGTAAGCAAGCTTCTCCTCGTTCGATGAGTTGATGGGACACATCAAAGCAGTACTAGTACTAGTCCATAATGCGTCCTTTCCAGTTAATATGGCTTAATTTGAAACAAGAAAAATACACTGGCGGTCAACGTATGTAACAATACGCTCTTTACGGTCACTATATATAGTTTTGCGGTGATTATACGATCACTAGCTCATCGTAGAGCACCGTATTGCACCCTACTGAATAGCCACATAGTCGACGTGGCACTTTGTTGACAGGTTAAATTGTCACCTAGTTTCTGGGTCCCACCTGTCAGTTGGCAGAGCAAAGAAATCAGCTAAAAAACAAAGAGTGTAGTACATCAACACTTCCAATGCATTTAGCCTTTAATCTAAACCGATATTGATTGACTAATGCACCAACTTGTGCTCTAGGCATAGGCTACATGCCTATCCTTAATTACAACATGCAATGACCTTCATTTAATCTTCTTCTCTCAATGGTCGCATGCACACATAAGTCTGCTACTTTTGGGCGTTGATTATGCCCTGGTCAATGTGTAAATCTCTAAATGTACAGTCTTTCACGGACGTAGGGAGTAGGTTGAGCACTTGAGCGTGAGCGTGTGTGTTACATCGTGTGCTATGTGCCGCATGGGTGCGTGAGTATTGCGTGCGTCCATGTGTACGTGTGAGTGTTGCATGTTGCATGCATGCATGCATGCATGGGGCT
Source organism: Secale cereale (assembly GCA_902687465.1). Classification (NCBI taxonomy): domain Eukaryota; kingdom Viridiplantae; phylum Streptophyta; class Magnoliopsida; order Poales; family Poaceae; genus Secale; species Secale cereale. The sequence goes on along the minus strand of LR738712.1, from coordinate 263,589,385 downwards.
TACTCCCTCCCATTGACATGTTCATATTTCATGCTTCCTTTGTTCCCTCCATATGGTGATACTCCCTCTGTTCCCAAATACGGAGTAAAATCCTCCCCCTATTCCCAAATACGGAGTAAAATCCTCCATCTGTTCCCAAATATGGAGTATTTGTCTTTCTAGAGATTTCAACAAGTGACTACGTACGGAGCAAAATGAGTGAAGTGAGCGTAGAGGCATAGGGATAATGTAAAAAGGAAGCCTTCACGATCCATTATTCCCCATCTCAGTCAGAGAGAACTATTCAACTAGTCTTCGCGGTGAAGTGACAATACACGCTGCAGCAGATGGGACACTTAATTAATAAGTTGAACCAGCGTGTTGGTGTTACTAAATCAGCCTTACCCAGTACTGCCATCATGTTTGCCAGTAGAGCACGCTTCTATCCTCCATTAACTGACATATGGGCCCTCTTGTTGTAGACACATATGTCATTGGTGTAACTATTTACACTCCGAAGGACGGTATATCCTGGTAGTAGTAGTAGAATTGAGATTTAATGCACTTTCTTCCCCGTCTTCCACTCTTCTTCCTCCTCTCTTCCCCATCGTCGGCCGCACACCATTCCCCCCCGCTCTCTGCTCGCCCGCCCGCGCTATCTTCCTTGGTAGCTCGCGCGTACCATATCCCCCGCTCACTGCTCAGCCACGTGAGGAGAAGCTTCTTACTCGCCCGCCCGAACCCACTTCCCCTCTGGCTCGCAGGCACCGAAAACCCCAATGGCAGAACCGACTGACACGCAGAGCCGCGATTGGAATTCCCTCCCCGATGTTCTCTTGGAGCAGATCTATAATCGCATGGACCTACTCAGCACCGTCCGTCTGGCCACATGCTCGATGTCTTTGTACCGTCTACTCGTGTGCAACTGGCCGGCTCTTTTCAAGACACCCTGCTTGCTGATGCCCGATCCTCGCAGGTGGCCCAGACATCGACTTGACGATCCTACGAAGGTTGACGTGGTGCCCCTCGACATGCTACCACTACCCGTCCACCTGTCCTTCATGCGCGGCCACTACTGGGCGGGCATGAAGGCCAACTGGATCGTCCTCATCCACCAATCCGGTAGTCCGTGGCGTCTCGTGGATATCTACACCCAGCGAGAGATCACCCTTCCATCTTTGGATACCGCCGCCATCGAGCCTCGTGGCCCGCCGGACACTCCTGCCTACTACACACAAGATGCATCGAGGTTCTGGCTCGACCTCTGTTTGCTGAAGATTGTAATCTACGAAGTGCCCACACCATCAGAAGACTACATGGATTACAAGCTCATTGCCATGTTCAACATGGGATTAGTCTATCTGGAATCCGGTCGCCATACATGGTTATGGATCATGGTCGATCCTCTTTACCTAACACTTCTGTCTGATGCTATAGTGCATGATGGCATTGTTTATGCGGTCGACGCACAGATTGGCTGCCTATACTGGTGGAATCTATCGTCGTGTAATTGTTCCATCTCATCTCATCTTTACCGTAAGAATACGACTGCCTGTTCATTGTTACAAATTCAGAATATATAGTATGTCTATAACCACATCATTGATATATGTTCCTCTCATTTCTTAGATTTTTATGACCACACATGTTATTGTTAGAGTTGATATGAGAACAATTGGTTAATGATGGTTAGAATAGATATTATGAGTATAACCTCATGATTGCTATATGTTACTCTCATTTCTAGGATTTTTATGACAACACATGTTATTGCTTAGAGTTGATATGATAACTGTAGTAAGTGCTATGGTAGAATATGAGTAGGCCCTGTCATATCTGTTTTCCTCTCATTGTTACATGACGTTTGAACCATGATATATTGCTAGAATATGAAAGCCATTGGCTTATATTTTTAACTTGGGGTATGATTATGACCACGACATTGCAATTCTATGTCTATGATATGTGTCACTGTTATAATAATCTTAATTCCACACATACTCTGAACATGATTGTTTATTTTTGTCCTTTTGGTCTCCAATTTGAATTGTTGCAGCAGACGCAAATGTGCTGGCCTTCATGATTCCAGGACCTGGAATCATACCAGCCGATGGGTGGTGGTTTATCGCTCGTTCAGCTGACGGTGGTCATTTGATGCTCATTTGCACGTACCAAATTGACCAAACCATTTCATCAAACCACATGCAGTACAATGCCTGGGGATTTCGTGACATTTATGGGTTTACAACCTCGGCAACCACTCCATGTTCCTCGGGATCAATTATTCGATCATCCAACCAATCATCGATCATATCACCGGCGATGATTACCGTGCTATGCAACTTCCATTCGCTAGGGGGATTGTGTTTACACATCTTACCATGGGTTTCATGAATCACCATATCCAGAGATTCGTTGACACAGCTTGTTGCCAGATAATCTTCAGTGTGTGAAAGGCATCAAGCTTCCATGCGATGGATGGCTTTTGCAAACCCGACATGCGGCGATGTGGTTCATGCCAACATCAAATATGCACAATTTGATTCGTACTGATATGTAGACTCAGCCATGTATTCTGCTGCTGTAGCACGACCCTCTTTTGTGGGATATTATGTACTGTTGTTAGTTTGAAGAACTCCTCTGGATTGAAGGATAGATACCTTTCTGGGATCAAGTGCATCCTAAACTCAGTTGCGCATGATGTACTGATAATGATGATGGAGATGTTGTGCGGTATATATATATATCTCGGCTATTCTGTTTCGCATAACAGAAGATTATTCTGTTACCCTACTTGAACTGATGGTTTCAGACGGTTGTACTGATGATTTCAAACGGTTGAACTGATGCGTGCTCCTGTAGGTGCGGAGGACGCGGAGATGATCTGCACCAGATTCCACAGCTCCGGCAATCGGGAAGCGATGGAGGTCTGCCTTGTTGAGCAATCGAGCAAATCCACCACTACATCGGCATCCCACCCCCCTCCCCCCAACTCCTCGCAGCGAGGACACGGAGGAAGAGCGACGATGCACCGGCGACGAGGCGAGCTACGCCATCCTAGGGGCGTCGTGGCTTGGGGGCATGGGGAAGGAGGCGAAGGAGACTCCCGAGTTGTGCTCTAGCGAAAGCCCATAGCCCATGGATCCCGGCTGGAGGTCGAGCGCGAGCGTGGGGGAAGGTGATGGCATGAGAGCTGGCGCTCGCTGCGGCGGAGAGGGATGCCGTAGAGGAGATGCGCCTGTAGATGGTGGGGCTTTCTAGGTGCCGCAGTGGTACAGTTGCGGCTGAAAAAACTGCAAGCCGTAGTGGCGCATCTCCCGTGGTGGCGCGGAGCTCCACCTCATCGTGCATGAGTTCAGTCGGCTCAAGGATGGGGCGGCTCTCTTGACTCGACCGCGGTCGTCCACCAGGCCTCTTCTCCGGTGTATCCTCTTCCTTTTTCTATCCATCTGTAGCTGGCGACTAAGTTAATTAGAGGCGACATGAACACTCGCGAGATGCACATAGCTTGCCACCGGAGCTGATCTATGCTTTATCGTCTACTTTTCAGTTAAGCTGTACTATATTTTTTTGCTTCAGTTTTAGCAGCGATTTTGCATTACTGTCACTCTCTCTGCCCTTGTGACATTTGGACTTTAGGTCAGCGTATTATTTGGCTTAGACGTCACTCTGTTTAGATGTATGTATATGCGTCTTGGCGAAAGAAAACTTGCTAGAGGTGATCTCTAATTCATGGCAAATTTGTTGGCAACAAGAATGGTGATTCATGGAAATTAAAATGGTTATTTTCTCTTATCTAAACATGTGATAGAAAACATGGCAATTTCTGAAACTTTTATTTGTACTAAGCGTTTGTTTGTAGTTGAACGGTTTATCATACTGTGTTCGAAATTATATATAATTTCTTTGTTTGTAGTTGAACGGTTTATCATACTGTGTTCGAAATTATATATAATTTCTTCACGGAAGCGTTCGTGCCAGGTGCGGGGGCACACTCGACGTGGTTCTCTGGCGTGCTCGCTGTGATTTTCAACATTTATTTTTTGAACACAAGAACATATAATTTTTGTTACTGGTGTCGCCGGCTAACTATTATTATTTCTCGGTAGCAAAGTCCTTGAACTTGGCCTAGATCAGTAGTAGAACTCACTGGTTCTCCGTCACCTAAAATGCAAAACACACACAAAATTCTCAAGTAATGCAATCTGTAGCAAATTTCCACGTTGAACTTTCCTAGTTCAGATCATTGAACTCTCCAAGCCGGCGATGCTTCTCTCAGGATGGAACCCAATGGACCCTATACACGAAAATCCCAGCGCGGCAATGTTAGTACTTACCAAGGTGTTGCATCTGTACGCACTATGGCGATGTGTTTGTACTGCCCAAAAACATACGCAAGAGCACAAAGTAAACATTTTACAAAACTTGTGCTCACGGGAATAGTGACAACACCTAAATAGCATGTTCTTCTCACATCTTCCCAACTACTCGATTAGCAGAACACATCTATGCATTTGATGCATGCAGAGAACTACCATCAGCGCTCAACTTGGACGGTTGCCAGCAACCATTTAAGAGTAATTTTGAATACGGCAAGACGGATCCTGCTGTTTTCCTGTCTGAAAACGGAGTAGTCATACTGATGTATGTGTATATTTGTACTGAGCTATTTTTTAGAGTAATTTCGAATGGTTCTAAGAAAAGATTACTTGAACTTATGTATGCATAGTTTTGTATTGAGCGTGTTTTCACAGACTAGACATACTCTGTTTTTCTGTATGGTTTTCCTTGTAACTTTTCAATATTTTACTATATCATCGTCCCCGAACTTGCATCGTTTGTATCGTTGAACTGAATGACATTTTTTATAAAAGAAAAATGTTTTGTTTCTTTCTTAACTCACATTTCTTGCAATGATGTTCTGGACTTCTTTTGCTTTGTGACTTGAACTTTTATAAACTTGAATTACCGTGTATGGATTAGCACTTGAACTTATAAAAGGGAAAGTTTTTGGTTTTAAATTCATATTTGTTTCCTTGTCTGAACTTATGGTATCATCATTATCGAACCTACATATTTGTGTAGCTGAACTAAAATAAACTTTTTAGCCTAATAAATGTGTTGTGTTTTTTCTTTGAGTATAATTTCCTCGGGTCCATGTGGGGACCCCGACTCATAAGTCGTGATCACCGAATGCACGTGTACAGTGATCCCAGAGATCAATGCTCACTGAACACAAAGAAGCTGAATAACAAGAGTCTTACATCCATACATACCGTATTACACAAATTGTGACCATTATGGTCACGTCTTGAGTATATCATTGCAGCGGAAAGCTTCAATAACAACTTGGACCCATGTCATCTGCCTTAACCCTACATGCATTCTGACTACGAAGCGTCCTAGCTCGCATGTTCGTCACCAAGAAATCTTCATTATATACTGTTCTTTCATGCCTAGCTAATAAAATAACTAGTGGCAAGCCAATGAGTAGTTCAAATGTAATCGCAAGGAACCCAAGTGTGATGACAGAATAATTATGCAAGGCTCTACTGCTAAATTGGCAGTTTTGCGGAAAGCTAGTTTTTTATATGCAAGTATGATCAACATATAACCAGGGCATGCATGCGTCTGCAACAAGTATCAGGAGGTTACAGACATCACATCGGGAAATAGTTATGAACAACTGTTGCTCAGGCTCATCCTGACTTTCTCACAAATCAAGTCAGCAGATTTACCCAAACTGTGTTGTTTTCCAGAAACTGAAGGACATAGTCTAAGCAGCACTACCCAACTGTCCTTGACTATGGAAACGGCTATTCGACTAGTTTGACACTCTGCAGAGGTTGCACACTTTACCCACAAGATACGGGGAACTTCCGTGTCATCCACGACCCACGGTACCTCAAGTACCCGGGGTAAGCACCCGATCACTATCTTTCCCTAGACGACACTAACACAGAGTCCACTCGATTGGTAGTAACCCACGTGCCAAACATTTCACATCTTAAAAAATTGTGGAGCCTCGCTCCCATATTCATCTCATACCACAAGCACGGGGTACCAACGGTGTGTCCGGTGCCCTTTAAAGACAGTCATGGTCGCCTATCCAAGCATGACCCCGTCCCGAGAGTGACCTCATGTCACCCCCGTCACTAGTAATATGGGCATCATGCTAGTATCAACCTAGGTAATCAATAATGCCATTTCCCATGTAAGGGTGGAGTGGTTGCGCATGTTTGGTTGGGACGGTCGACAAATCTTAAATCTAATCCGTCTCTGTAAACAACACCTTCATCAGGCCTCGGTACACTACTTCTCCACCAAGTAGTTCCCTAGTTCCTCATCATCTCCCATGGGCATTAGTGGCACCCACTGGGTTATTTGCAAGTATGTCAAACCACACTTGTTTCTTTCCATGCATAACCCTGACCCATTTTGCGTAGCCAACTACTATAGCATATATCTATCTACTCCCACCCACATAACCCTCATAGGAAGGTAGGGTCATGCTTGATGCAAGTTTCAATAGTAAAGTAACAAAGGTACCAACCAAAGTGGTCACCACCTCTACATGATTCCGATACATTGATAATAAGGTCCTACGAGACATGCATAAAAAGGCTTCTCGAACATGGTCAAAGGGTTGCTTGCCTGTCTTAACCAGGTCCTTGGGGTCTTCAAATCCTCTGGTCCTTCTCCAAGTATTCCGTCTACTTCGTCAACTAACGCCGGAAACAAATCACAATAAGCAACACAACAAGGCAAAAATAAAAGTGCTCTAAAAATAGGAGTTGGACTTTTCTAGGATACCTCTGGTCATATGAAAAATAACCAGAGTTGTTTCATTGGGATTGTCTTAGTGGATATTTCTGATCATTTCAATATGTTGCAATCAAGGGGTTTATGGATTTGCAAGAAGTGTACAGAAATATATTTTTGAAAAAATGAGCAAAGGTACCCCTTTAACAAATCATGATTTTAGAAGCATCTAGGAGTTGGTTTCACTGGATTTGGAGTTCAAATGAATTTCCTATGATTTTGCAGAGTTGGCTATACATGGATAAATAGACCAATATTTGATGTGGTACAGAAAGTATTGGGATAAATGTTCAAAAACTAAGTTATGAGCATATAAGTACCTAGGAATTTGAATCATTGCATTTGGATTTATTTTGAGCTATCTGCGATTTTCTAAAGTTCATCACAGAAATGGAAAAACAGCATATTGATAATTATCTGTGAAGAAAATGTCTCTGAAAAAATGTGCAAATAGCACCATGTGATAGATCATGATTTATGGAGTCACTGGAAATTTGAATCATCAAATTTGGAGTCTATTTGATTTGTTTAAGGATTTTAGATGTTCACTGGAAAAAATAAAAATAAAAAGAATTTGCAGGCCAATTTTAGCGTGTAGCTGGGCCGGCCCGGAGCCACGCCAGCCCAGGCGAACCGTTGCACGCGCGCACACACGTTCAAACCTGACGGCTGGGGCCCGGAAGTCAGCGACAAAAAAGGGAGAGAGAGGGAGAGGTGAGGATGACAGGCGGGGCCTGCATGTCATCTTCAACATCACGGCCAGGGAAGCGACGAGCTCACCGGCGGCGATGTGGTGCACGACGAGGCGATCCGAGGGCACGGGCGTGCTCAGGGGAGAGTCGCGGTTCTGGTGGTGCGGGAGTTGGCCGCCGGAGGAGCCTGGTTAGTCGGCAGTGAGGTGGAACAGCGACGGAGCGTCGGGAGGGTCCTGGTTTGCTCGCTCCGGGCTGCAACAAGAGTGGGAGAAGGAGGGTAATGGGTCAGTGAGCCGCCGCGGTTCCAGATGGAGGAAGAGGAGCGGCGGAGAGGGCCTGTACCCTGAGATCGACGACGACCTGAGGCGGCGGAGCTCGAGCTCGATCTCGAGCTCGGGCTCGTCTGGAGAGGGGGATGTGGTGCAGGGGGTGATTAGGTGTGTGTGGAAGCGAGTGGAGTGGAGAGGAAGGCGCGGGGTGTCCCTTTTATAGGAGAACGGCGGGGTGCCATGAACACGTACGCCGACGAGCTCCTGCTCGTTGCCACAGGGCTCGGGAGGAGCTGGCGCCGTGTCTGGGGTGTTCCTGGATTCGGTCGAGAGCTAGGGGAGAGAAGAGAGAGAGCATGGGGGGCCAGGGGCACCGCGCGTGTGAGTTTGCTCATTGGAGCTCTCGGGTGGCCGGCGCGCATGCGGGCTGGGGTGAGAGGAGGGAGACGGAGGAAGGGGACAAGGCTGTAGCGTGTCACAGACGTCGAGGAGCATCGTCGGGCGCGCTGGGGAGGCCCAAGGTGGCCAGGCGCCACTGATTGGGGGTGGCTACAGTGCGGGTGTGCACTGTAGCGCGCTCTGGAGCATGCCAATTGCATGCCAGGGCATGTCTTTGGCTTGCTGGACGCGGCCACTTTGTCTGGGAGCTCTAGGGGGGGTAAAGAATGTGGGAGGGGCGTTGGATCCATGGAGGGCCACTGAAATGAGGAGGGAGGTGAGAAAGAAGAAGAATGTTGCTGTCCAGAAGGGTAAATGGGGATGTTTCACCCTTCAATCATTGAGCTGAGGCCAGGGAAGAGTTACTGGAAGTGTAAGGGGACTTGGGGGTGCTGGGGTAAGAACCTGAGGTAAGGGAGAATAGTGTAAGGGGTCAAAATGGTGATTTTTGAAAAGTGATAGAAGGTGTTTGATGCAAATTTGGGCAAGCAAATTAAATCGACTTGACATGAGAATTAACAGGATCAAGTGTCACACATAATTGAGGTTGACCACCAAGTTTGAGTCCATTTGAAGAAAGTTGACAATGTAACTTTGGCAAACCCTAGAAATCAACAGAAATGGATTTTCCAAGATTAAGTTAAGCAAATCAACTCTTCTTGATGCACCACTTGGTTTAGTGTCATCATTTGGGGTTGTGAGCATGTCCACAAAAGTTGAGGCCACAAGTAAAAAGTTGGCAATGTAGAGTTGTTCAAATTTGGATCTGATCAGAAAGGGTTTTGGGGCACTTAGATCAAGTTATGCTTCTCCAATACTTGTGCCATTTGGTCTACATGCATAATTAGACCATATTAGCATGTGCACTAAGTTTGAGAGAATTTGGACAAGTTTGGCAATGTAAAGTTGCTCAAACTTCAAAATGGACATAAATGGTTTTGAGGTGATTTGATGATGTTTTCTTGATATTCAAGGCATGAGGCTTTGCAAGATAATCAAATATGTCATATTTGACATGGTATAATTTTCCTGGATTTTTTAGAGAATATGTCCTTTGTAAATATTTCAAAAGCCTGAAATATCCAGAAAAGGTTTTTGAAGGATTTGTCCAATATTTTGAACATGACCATGTGCTGAAACTCTTATATATGGACAATATATGTCCTATGAGTTTCCCTGAATTTTGAAAAATATTTTTGAAATAGTTAAATAATTTTAACATATTAAAGACCATTTCTGGCCTAAAGAAAAAGCTTTTAAATAAAATAGGAAAATAACTTTTAAAATTATAATTTTGTGGTTTATGGGAGTCCTATACCTAATAGGATTCAAATATACTTTTTGAAAGATTTTTCACACCCTCAATTAAGTACTTGCAGTACAAACCTCAATTCAGGGGTTTTTGAAAAACTAAATTTAGAAAATACAATTTGGCCAAATTATTTTATAAGAAAATACTATACTGTTCTATACACATGGCATGATCATTGGGAAAAGGTTTTAGATCAAGGAGATGAAGTATAAGAGTTGGATGATTTATTTTATTTTTAGAGCACTTGCAAACAGCAAACAGAAAACCAATCAAGCAAGGTCAAAAACACTCAAAAATTTTGCCAAACCACATTTTAGCATGATTAATAGCTTAAGTGTTGTGGCATGAAAATCAGGGTGTGACAGACCAACCCCCCTTACAAGAATCTCGTCCCCGAGATTCCCAGACTAGGTGTGGAAAGGAATACGTAGACTTGGATACGGGGTAGTCTTCACTTCTTCGTGTTGGTTCTTCTTCCGAGTGGTGCTCCATGGAACCTTGAAGTACTTGGCGGTGTGGCTTCTCGCATGTTGCCCTTTTTTATGCAAGTTGCTGAGGGGTCTCTTGCATAGGTTAGGCTGGGCTAGATGTTAATGGCTCGGTGATCGATGTCCTCACAGGGACTGGGCTAGTTAAGAAGTTAAAAGTATTTCCAGAATTGTGACTCGTGGAAAATTTTCTACACGATGGGTAGCTCAGGTGGTAAATCTGGCTGGTAGCCGTCTACTATTTGTCTTGCAATGGTCTTGAAGAAGGTCGATGAATCTTGGTGTGAGCGGAAGTTTATTTCTTGATGATGATGGTCGGTGTAGTTCTTCCTTCTCGACATGTCGGTCTTCAAATGTCTTCTAACCAGCTGCACAGCTCTTCCCCCGTCTTCGGGTAGTCAAGTATGTTGCCAAATAAAGATGACAACTAACTTGTCCAAGTAGTCCTTGAAGTCTATGGGGTACGCATGGTAGGCTGGGGTATTGGTGGTGGTCTCAGTTGAGTATTGGCAACGGTCTTCTTGACTTGGAGTCAAGGCTGTGGCCAGGACCTAACCATGTTGTGGATTGGTGGGGCTTAAGGGTTTCAAGGATTCTAGTGTGTGAGTGAACGTTTATTATCTTATCCTTAAGCACGGTTTCTGAGATGCCAATAGTTCTTCCTAGTCCTACAATCCTTATACCATCGAAAGCATCATCTCGCATAGGTCAACTCCAATCACCACTCATGACATACATATCCTCATGACTCCCAAAAGGAGGTCTAACAAAATTATACATGTCTACGATCCTCGAAAATCATATGTATGGCTACCCCTAAGAATCCATGTGTAATGCCCAGGATGGGACTATATCTCCTACGTGTCGAGGCACGACTTAAAGATATAAGCCCATCCTAGAATGATCTCAAGTTTGGTATCTTTGCACAACTCATGTAAAAGAGGGATTAAATTGTAAAAGGAGATAGTTGGCTTACACTCGCCACTTCACACAATACAATAAATAAACAAATCATCATACAAAACATCACAACCCGACTACGGGTGAAGATCCAAAAGAAAGATACCAAAACAACATAAAACCACAGGTCAGGATCGAATCCTAGTAGAAGAACCACTACTGATCGTCGAAACGACACAAGCAAACGGCCACGCTCTTCATCGAACTCCCGGTGGAGCTCTGATCCAACTCCTGCATCAAACTCGGCTGAACCTGCATCTGGTGTGGTGAAGTAACTGTGAGCCACAGAGGACTCAGCAATCCCGTTCCCGGGTAACACGACTATTTAAGCCTTGGGTGAGGATAAGGCTGAAGAAAGAAATATGAGGTGAAGGAACAACAAGAGTCTGCAGCAGCAACTAGCACTAACTTACGTAAAAGAGAGCGAGAAGAGAAGGCGCAATGGTCGAGAGATGATCACGAAGTGATCCTAGCTAAAGCCGGTCAAACATAACCCCACCGTGTTCAACTCCCGAATCCCTATTCGGAAATTGACAGTCACGGTACACACGCTGGTAGTGTATTGAAACATTGTGTCAAGTTTTCTACAACCGGATATTAACAAGCTCCCATCTGCCACATAACCGCGGGCACGGCTTTCGAAAGTTCAAAACCCTGCAGGGGTGTTCCAACTTGACCCATTACAAGCCCACGATCCGCGGAGTCGCAACTCCATAGGTGGGAAGACCCGAGTATTCTCGGAATCCCGTGCTCAAGTTAAACCGAACTAAGGTAAGGCTAATCCAGCAAATCCTCCCGGCGTGTCGACACCCTGATAGGTAGCCGCGCGTATCTAGTCTCAGGACACGACCGGATGGGCGAAGCTACGGGTTTTTACCAGACCTTGAGTTTCCTCGAGGTGGCCCCGCAGGCTCCCCGTTTCGGACCAACACTCATGTGGAGCACTGGCCCGGGGTTGTGGAATTAAAATAAAAGAGGGTTTGCAAGGCCCTTATGCAAGTTTTATTAGTTTGTTATTAGGCAAATAGTACCAATGTTGGGACTTGCTGGAAAAGACTTAGCACTTAGCGGTTTATCAAGGGGGTCCCATACACCCCAACCGTGTTAGGAACGCATAATCAAGGAACATAATACCGGCTTATACGGATCCTAACGGCATGAGTGGAACAAATCACCAAGCAAAAGGCTTAGCCTTCCACCCTTGCCAATATATAGATGATTTCATTTTTAAGCATATATATAGTGTGATATAACCCAACCAAACTTCAACATGAAGCGAGCATCTTCGATCTTCACGTGCAACTAGCAATGCTATAAGAAGGGCTGAGCGAAGCGTACTTAGCCAAGCAACGGTTTGCGTAGGTAGGGTGGTTAAACATGGTGATGGTTACAAGTAGGAGGCTGACAAGAAAGACATGGGCATCGAGGCAAATACTATAGATCGAGACTACTAGCAATAGGCAAAGATAGTAATGGTATCTGGGTTCGGTCATCTTGCCTGGGATTCCACAAGGGAGAAGAACGGATCCACGAAGTAGACGGAGCAACACAGTCGAGAGAATCCTCACAACTCCGGAACGAAACCGAAGCTAACAAGAGAAGCAACTGGAAAGAAAGAAACAACACGGTAAACACACAAGCATCAACAAGGCATAAGATGCACATCCAAGTATGATGCATGTCCGGTTTAATATGCATGGCATGGCAAAGTGCACAAACAAAACTACAAGTTAAGTGGAGATCAATATGCAACGAGTTGCATATTGACGAAACACCACATAATAATTATTTAGTTGACTCTCGTTATTTACAAGACAAGATTAAGAGTTTGTTAACATGGCAAGAGGTGAAGCATAATAAAACTACACTATTAAGACATTTTAAATGAGGCCGGAAATAACAACAACAAATTCCGAAAAATCCCCATGAGCATGTTTAATAATTATTAAAGCAACAACAATTCACACATATATAATGTTGTTAACATGATGCGGATGACATGAACAAGTTTATGCAAGTTTTATTAAAAGGTTAACAAGAAGAGATATGAAGCATTTGTCACCGTGGTGGAAAGAAAGGGTGCCACGGCAACGATCCGAAATGATGCAACGCAACACCTCGGTTCCGGTACTCGCTGAGAGTCCGGTGCAAAAGAAGAATCGACGTGAGCAAGTCGAACAAGATGAAAGGTGGGGTGATCCCGTTACTGGGTTCCCACGAGTCGGTGACGAGGCAACCGAGGAACATGACAATGGACGAAACGGACACGAAGCACACAAGGGAGACATTTCATACAACACACAAGCATCACACGGGTCATCGTCTCGGGGTTATACCTTCGTGACAAACGTTCTCGGAGGGGTTCGCGTTCGTAGAGGGACGTAGTGGAGGTAGTCGTTCTCGCAACTCGTAGAGGAAGTAGTGGTACACGGCCGAAGAGGAAGTAGGCGTTCTCGCGGCGGTAGTGGTACATGGCGACGGTAGTCGTTCGGGTCGTCGTGGTACTCGGTGTCTCGGTCTTGTCGACGGTAGACGTTCTCGTTACGTAGTTGTTCAGGCCATCGGAGGGGTACTTGGTGTTTCCGGGCGTCGGTAGTGGTACTTGTCGTTTCGCCGTGTAGGGGTACTTGTCGTGGCGTCGGACGTAGTGGTACTCGGCGCATCGTCGTGGTACTTGGGATCTCGTCCTTGCGACGGTAGTGGAAGTAGTGGAACTTGACGCATCCAAAGAGGTACTTGTCGAGTCGGTCGCGGTACTTGTTCTCGGAGGCGTTTTCGTTCGTAGTTGTTCTTGTCTCCGAAGAGGTACTTGTCGAGCTTGCCGAAACTTGGGGTCCTCGTAGTTGTTCACGTAAACCTGGCACTTAGCGAATAGACAAACAGCAGCAACAAGACAACCAAAACGGAAGCAAGGATGCAAGGGCAGCAGCAGGGTTCTGGTGCTGGACGACGGAGCTGGAGCGGAGGTGACCGCTGGAGGCGCTCGGGCCTGGGGAGGCACGGAGGAGGGAGGCCGCGGCCTGGCCGGTGCAGAGGCGGGAGATGGGGCGCGTCGGAGCTGGACTCCTGCGGCGACCAGCGGTTGCTGGAGGAAGGGGCGGCCGGCTCGCGGGCGGAGCGGTGCAGCCCCGCGGTGCTGGAGAGGAGGACCAGAGGGGACGGAGGCGAGGGCCCCTGGCCGGTTCTAGGGCGCGGCTGAGGCGAGGCGACCTTGGGCGCCGGAGAGTGCGGTCGCGGCTGGAGCTGCGAGGCGGCTCCCATGGCGAGGCGAGGCGAGGCCTGGCGGGGCACGGAGAGGATGGAGGGGGCGCCGGACGGGGAAGCCGGGGAGGACGGAGCTCCTGGGGCGAGGGGAGCGGCAGCCCTTGCGCGGGTCCTGTCGAAGCGAGGCGAGGAGAAGCAGCGGCCTGCGCGCGCTGGGGAGATCGAGTGCGGGGCCGGCGCTCGTGGAGGAGAGAGCTCTGCGAGGGGCGCGAGAGGAAGGAGTGCAGAGGGGAAATCGGGGCGATCCAAAGGGGATCGAAGGGAACGAGGGGGATTCGGTCGCGAGCGGGACAGAAGGGAAATAGCGGCGGCGGCGCTGGTTCGATGGGAGGAGGAGCGAGCGAGGAGACTGCGGTCGCTAGGGTTGGAGGAAAGATGGGCCGCGGGCCTGAGAAGGGAGGAGATGGACCAGGAAAGGCTGGAGAGAGGCCCAAGAGGCCTAGAGGCTGCTCTGCTTATTTTTATTTCTTAGCAGAAAAATAAAAATAAAAATAAAAGGAGAGAGCCAAAAATAATAAGAAAAGAGGCAAAGAAAGAAAAAGATAGAGGGGGTTAGGAGCAGAAGTAGCACAAAAGACTATTTTTCTCGGGCATCATAAAATGAGCAAAGTCCGAGAAAAATAAGAAAGGCATGAACGGAAAAATAATTCAAACATATTTGAATTTAATTCAAATAGTTTTGAACTAAGACTTGAATATTGAAGTGTCCAAAAATGTTCGAATTTTTGGAGGAACCTCGAAACAACGGAAAGAATTATTGACAAGGTTTTTGGAAGAAACTTGAAGTGGAAAAGACATGGGGAAATTATTGTAAGTGTGTTACGGTGATCCCAACCAATTGGAATATTTTAAATATAGCTCCCTAAATATTGAGAGGCTTTTATATGTTTTAAAGAGAAGACATTCTTCCCTCGATTTAAATGGACCGAAGGTCCACACGATTTATTTAGGTTGAGATGCAAAAAAAATGACATGATGGCATGATGACATGATGCAATGCAAAAAAAAAATAACACAAGCAGAACTGAAACACACGGGCAATCCGGAACATCTGGAATCTTCTGGAATCTTCTGGGATCTTCTGGGACGTCGGTCTCAGGCGTCACAACTCTCCCACACTAACAGAGGATCTCGACCCGAGATCCTAGAGATAGCACCGGGTAGAAACGAAAAAGAAGAGGAAGGGGTAAAACAAAGTTGCTTCTTTGACAGACGAATGAAACCAAGAACCTTGAGAGGTTAAACAAGTTGAAAGAAAGAAAGCAACGGAGATGAACGAATATGAAATACTCCGTTGGCAAAGAGGAAAAAGGAGCATTATGAGAACCTTGAAGGTTGAAAGACATGAAACAAGGGCTTACGAACCAAAAGAATAAGGAACCGCAATGGTATAGCCAAGGAATAAGAATGACAGAATTTGGACAGCACTCCGACTGAAAATGGAAGGAACTAACAAGAACTTGAGAAGATGGATGATAGTTGATGAAATCAACAGCACATTGCCTCCGAAACAATTAAAAGAATGGCACAAGGGTAAGAAAGATTCAGACAGCACTCCGGTTAAGAAGAGAGGCAAAACTTGATAAGATGAGAGAACTAGAAGGAAGGACACAACACTCCGGTTAAATGATAAGCAAGGGAAAGAACATGATCTCGATAAAACGATATGATGGTTAAAGAGAGCAACATCACAAAGCCTCCGGAACGAAAGAATAGCATATAGATCGTTGGAAAGAAAAGAACGGAGAAGAACATGACAACTTCTCCCACGAATGAATTGAAAGAGCATCTTTACGAAGAAGGGTTGAACGGAGTTGTTGGAAATAATCAACAACAAAAGAATAAGCTTGATGTGGGCTTATGGAAAACATCTCAAAATTAAGAGGTGACAACCAGCCACTAACTTAAACAATTGATTGGATTGAGATCAACAAGGAGATGAAAAACTTTCACCGGAATGATAATTGAAGAACTTGGGTCATTTATAAGCACCATAATATCAACAATCCTTAGGGAAAGCTTTTAGGTGAATTATAACCCAAGATGACTCCAAGGAATAAATTGAAGGGTTGGAAAGATCTCCTGAACAAGGACAATGATGGGTTTAAATATCTCATTCCTGACAACTTGTGAATCATGAAACATGAAGAAAATTATTAAGAATGACATAACACCACCTGAAAAGACAAGGTAGAAAGAATTACACTTCAAAATGCAAGAAGAAGAAATATTTGAGCTCCTCCAACAAGAATCTTGATGAAGACTTCGAGGATGAATTAAAACATGATGAACCACCATGAAGAACTCCGGTAATGAAAGCATGAGAAGTGAAAGATGAAAAGAATAAGATTCAAGGCCTGCGATGAATTAGATGGAGCTTTGAAATGATATAATAGAAATAACTTGGAGCTCCGGAAAAACAAGATGAACAACTTAGAATCGAGAATATGATATGATGAACAAACTCCGGAAAACAGAGATTAAATCACCTGAAGGAACAAGAATAAGAATTATGTTATGCATCTCCTTCACCAATTTAAATTGATGACAACCAAAGGATTTGGCATACTACTTATTCTCGTTGGAAAGAATTAAAGAGAGATCTCGCACAAGCTCGGATAAATCTTCAAGGAACCACCGGTAGGATTATGAAAGAACAAATGAATTAACGATAACAACGGAAGGGTAAACTTGAAAGAACCACCGTAAGAATATGGAGACGAACGAAGAGGCATCAATGAAGAATATTTGGAGGACGAAGTTGAAAACTGAGAACGAATAAATATTCTGAAATGATGGCCTTCGGAGGAACACAAAGAAAGAATTCATGAAGAATCTTGAGAGAACGGGCCAAGATTAAGAGAAACACTTCTCCGGTCTTCAGATGTTGATAATGAAGACGAGAAATGCCATAAGAATTGTTGAGCACTCCGGAATGAACAATTAAAAAGGTTGAGCCAATGATGAACAAGAATTTGAAAGCGATCTTGGAGAAGGCATGTGACTGATGGAAATCATTCTTACGTCACACTTAAAAAGAATTTGAGAATAACTCCGGAATAATAGAAGAGTCGGGTAAGATCCTGGGAAAAGACCTGTGGGTTAGGGCCCACTCAAAGAAATCACCGTTGGAAAAGATTGCTTAAAAGATATAGCACCGGTTGAATTAAATGGCTTGGATAAGATGACAATCTCAAAATAGCTTGAACGGATTAAGAATGGAATTATGAATCTTCAGCACTCCGGATATGAATAGCAAGAGGAGAATGATTAATTGGTGCACCGGAATAAGAAAGCATTGTGAAAAGAGGAAAAGGATAAGATCAACACCGAATTCTTGAATTACATCCACCGGAGAAGAATATGAGAACAAAAGAATGATGAGCTTGAAGCTCTTGAGCATCTTCACGAAAAATCACCGGATAGGAACATTGATGGAAAAGAATGAAGAAATATCACATGAATAAAATGGATACTTCATCTGAGAATTTCTGGCTCCAAGAAGAAGAAGGGTGGGAGGGCGGGGAAAACAAAGGCAACTTGAGATGAATGAAACAGACAAATCGTCAGATTTCTCAACGGCGTCCGTATGGAATAACTTGAAGAGAAGGCACACCGGTTGAAAAGGATTAACATGAAGATCTCGATGGTCAAGAAGAATTAGCACTCCCATAGAAATATGAGAACATCGATTAAGAAAGGTATGGAATCAACATTTGACATCGAAGCAACTCGAATACCAGAATCAAAACAAAACAAAGATAGATATGGTGTAGCAGGTCTTCACAATATCATCTGAATAGAGAATTGAACGAATGAATTCCGCAGGTACATCAGCTTGACGAGAAGCCACTTGGAGAACAAAAAGTAAATAAAAAGGAACAAGGAACAGATGGAACAAATACAAGATAGAAGCTTCGTCCGACATATTCGTGCTGAAAGCTCATGGAACGTGTTACAAAAGGGTTTTGTCATCCCCGGATCAGCATAGCCAAGGACCCTTTAAGATGCAACTCCCGATCAGAACAAGTCCATAAAACCACTTCACTCAATGTAGAACCCCGAACTTCATATCGTGCATCCGTTGGAAGAATGCCTAGAACTACTAGATGAACCCACCTATAGATTTCCGAAAGTTCCCAGTTATGCAATCAGGTGTTGGGGATACACGGGAAGCACCGCGCAATCAACTCTAAACCTACATCCAGGTGTATCCATCCTTCAACACATAACCAGTCTTTCTCGGAAAATGTTTACCTCGGACCTTCGAAACGCATCCACTATACAAGCTATGGCAATACTCTCGAACTACCTCCCCAGTACTGGGTGATGTCGGGGTTATCTTGCCACTGGCCGTATAGGAGAGATTTTCGATGTCGGCCGTCTTAAGTATTTAGTACTGCCGCGATATGCTTATGACAACAATACCCCGAAGCTCAACTCCTCGGTAACAGGAGGCATCGAGAACAATATCCTTGTCACAAGAACATCGAAACAATCCCAGAATACTCGCGGGATCCTAAAAAAAAAAATTTGGTGCAATTTTTGAAAGTAGAAGAGGCAAGAGTAATCGTCAGGAGTCCTCACCAGAGTGAAAGAGATGAGAAGCAAAAGAAATCCTACTCTCCGATATATAATATAGGACTCAAAACATTTTTAGTGTGTGCCTAGACTCAACCGTCAACGATTCGATCAATCAGTGGGGGCTCCTAGGTCGGAGAAGGCTCTGATACCAACTTGTAATGCCCAGGATGGGACTATATCTCCTACGTGTCGAGGCACGACTTAAAGATATAAGCCCATCCTAGAATGATCTCAAGTTTGGTATCTTTGCACAACTCATGTAAAAGAGGGATTAAATTGTAAAAGGAGATAGTTGGCTTACACTCGCCACTTCACACAATACAATAAATAAACAAATCATCATACAAAACATCACAACCCGGCTACGGGTGAAGATCCAAAAGAAAGATACCAAAACAACATAAAACCACAGGTCAGGATCGAATCCTAGTAGAAGAACCACTACTGATCGTCGAAACGACACAAGCAAACGGCCACGCTCTTCATCGAACTCCCGGTGGAGCTCTGATCCAACTCCTGCATCAAACTCGGCTGAACCTGCATCTGGTGTGGTGAAGTAACTGTGAGCCACAGAGGACTCAGCAATCCCGTTCCCGGGTAACACGACTATTTAAGCCTTGGGTGAGGATAAGGCTGAAGAAAGAAATATGAGGTGAAGGAACAACAAGAGTCTGCAGCAGCAACTAGCACTAACTTACGTAAAAGAGAGCGAGAAGAGAAGGCGCAACGGTCGAGAGATGATCACGAAGTGATCCTAGCTAAAGCCGGTCAAACATAACCCCACCGTGTTCAACTCCCGAATCCCTATTCGGAAATTGACAGTCACGGTACACACGCTGGTAGTGTATTGAAACATTGTGTCAAGTTTTCTACAACCGGATATTAACAAGCTCCCATCTGCCACATAACCGCGGGCACGGCTTTCGAAAGTTCAAAACCCTGCAGGGGTGTTCCAACTTGACCCATTACAAGCCCACGATCCGCGGAGTCGCAACTCCATAGGTGGGAAGACCCGAGTATTCTCGGAATCCCGTGCTCAAGTTAAACCGAACTAAGGTAAGGCTAATCCAGCAAATCCTCCCGGCGTGTCGACACCCTGATAGGTAGCCGCGCGTATCTAGTCTCAGGACACGACCGGATGGGCGAAGCTACGGGTTTTTACCAGACCTTGAGTTTCCTCGAGGTGGCCCCGCAGGCTCCCCGTTTCGGACCAACACTCATGTGGAGCACTGGCCCGGGGTTGTGGAATTAAAATAAAAGAGGGTTTGCAAGGCCCTTATGCAAGTTTTATTAGTTTGTTATTAGGCAAATAGTACCAATGTTGGGACTTGCTGGAAAAGACTTAGCACTTAGCGGTTTATCAAGGGGGTCCCATACACCCCAACCGTGTTAGGAACGCATAATCAAGGAACATAATACCGGCTTATACGGATCCTAACGGCATGAGTGGAACAAATCACCAAGCAAAAGGCTTAGCCTTCCACCCTTGCCAATATATAGATGATTTCATTTTTAAGCATATATATAGTGTGATATAACCCAACCAAACTTCAACATGAAGCGAGCATCTTCGATCTTCACGTGCAACTAGCAATGCTATAAGAAGGGCTGAGCGAAGCGTACTTAGCCAAGCAACGGTTTGCGTAGGTAGGGTGGTTAAACATGGTGATGGTTACAAGTAGGAGGCTGACAAGAAAGACATGGGCATCGAGGCAAATACTATAGATCGAGACTACTAGCAATAGGCAAAGATAGTAATGGTATCCGGGTTCGGTCATCTTGCCTGGGATTCCACAAGGGAGAAGAACGGATCCACGAAGTAGACGGAGCAACACAGTCGAGAGAATCCTCACAACTCCGGAACGAAACCGAAGCTAACAAGAGAAGCAACCGGAAAGAAAGAAACAACACGGTAAACACACAAGCATCAACAAGGCATAAGATGCACATCCAAGTATGATGCATGTCCGGTTTAATATGCATGGCATGGCAAAGTGCACAAACAAAACTACAAGTTAAGTGGAGATCAATATGCAACGAGTTGCATATTGACGAAACACCACATAATAATTATTTAGTTGACTCTCGTTATTTACAAGACAAGATTAAGAGTTTGTTAACATGGCAAGAGGTGAAGCATAATAAAACTACACTATTAAGACATTTTAAATGAGGCCGGAAATAACAACAACAAATTCCGGAAAATCCCCATGAGCATGTTTAATAATTATTAAAGCAACAACAATTCACACATATATAATGTTGTTAACATGATGCGGATGACATGAACAAGTTTATGCAAGTTTTATTAAAAGGTTAACAAGAAGAGATATGAAGCATTTGTCACCGTGGTGGAAAGAAAGGGTGCCACGGCAACGATCCGAAATGATGCAACGCAACACCTCGGTTCCGGTACTCGCTGAGAGTCCGGTGCAAAAGAAGAATCGACGTGAGCAAGTCGAACAAGATGAAAGGTGGGGCGATCCCGTTACCGGGTTCCCACGAGTCGGTGACGAGGCAACCGAGGAACATGACAACGGACGAAACGGACACGAAGCACACAAGGGAGACATTTCATACAACACACAAGCATCACACGGGTCATCGTCTCGGGGTTATACCTTCGTGACAAACGTTCTCGGAGGGGTTCGCGTTCGTAGAGGGACGTAGTGGAGGTAGTCGTTCTCGCAACTCGTAGAGGAAGTAGTGGTACACGGCCGAAGAGGAAGTAGGCGTTCTCGCGGCGGTAGTGGTACATGGCGACGGTAGTCGTTCGGGTCGTCGTGGTACTCGGTGTCTCGGTCTTGTCGACGGTAGACGTTCTCGTTACGTAGTTGTTCAGGCCATCGGAGGGGTACTTGGTGTTTCCGGGCGTCGGTAGTGGTACTTGTCGTTTCGCCGTGTAGGGGTACTTGTCGTGGCGTCGGACGTAATGGTACTCGGCGCATCGTCGTGGTACTTGGGATCTCGTCCTTGCGACGGTAGTGGAAGTAGTGGAACTTGACGCATCCAAAGAGGTACTTGTCGAGTCGGTCGCGGTACTTGTTCTCGGAGGCGTTTTCGTTCGTAGTTGTTCTTGTCTTCGAAGAGGTACTTGTCGAGCTTGCCGAAACTTGGGGTCCTCGTAGTTGTTCACGTAAACCTGGCACTTAGCGAATAGACAAACAGCAGCAACAAGACAACCAAAACGGAAGCAAGGATGCAAGGGCAGCAGCAGGGTTCTGGTGCTGGACGACGGAGCTGGAGCGGAGGTGACCGCTGGAGGCGCTCGGGCCTGGGGAGGCACGGAGGAGGGAGGCCGCGGCCTGGCCGGTGCAGAGGCGGGAGATGGGGCGCGTCGGAGCTGGACTCCTGCGGCGACCAGCGGTTGCTGGAGGAAGGGGCGGCCGGCTCGCGGGCGGAGCGGTGCAGCCCCGCGGTGCTGGAGAGGAGGACCAGAGGGGACGGAGGCGAGGGCCCCTGGCCGGTTCTAGGGCGCGGCTGAGGCGCGGCGACCTTGGGCGCCGGAGAGTGCGGTCGCGGCTGGAGCTGCGAGGCGGCTCCCATGGCGAGGCGAGGCGAGGCCTGGCGGGGCGCGGAGAGGATGGAGGGGGCGCCGGACGGGGAAGCCGGGGAGGACGGAGCTCCTGGGGCGAGGGGAGCGGCAGCCCTTGCGCGGGTCCTGTCGAAGCGGGGCGAGGAGAAGCAGCGGCCTGCGCGCGCTGGGGAGATCGAGTGCGGGGCCGGCGCTCGTGGAGGAGAGAGCTCTGCGAGGGGCGCGAGAGGAAGGAGTGCAGAGGGGAAATCGGGGCGATCCAAAGGGGATCGAAGGGAACGAGGGGGATTCGGTCGCGAGCGGGACAGAAGGGAAATAGCGACGGCGGCGCTGGTTCGATGGGAGGAGGAGCGAGCGAGGAGACTGCGGTCGCTAGGGTTGGAGGAAAGATGGGCCGCGGGCCTGAGAAGGGAGGAGATGGACCAGGAAAGGCTGGAGAGAGGCCCAAGAGGCCTAGAGGCTGCTCTGCTTATTTTTATTTCTTAGCAGAAAAATAAAAATAAAAATAAAAGGAGAGAGCCAAAAATAATAAGAAAATAGGCAAAGAAAGAAAAAGATAGAGGGGGTTAGGAGCAGAAGTAGCACAAAGGACTATTTTTCTCGGGCATCATAAAATGAGCAAAGTCCGAGAAAAATAAGAAAGGCATGAACGGAAAAATAATTCAAACATATTTGAATTTAATTCAAATAGTTTTGAACTAAGACTTGAATATTGAAGTGTCCAAAAATGTTCGAATTTTTGGAGGAACCTCGAAACAACGGAAAGAATTATTGACAAGGTTTTTGGAAGAAACTTGAAGTGGAAAAGACATGGGGAAATTATTGTAAGTGTGTTACGGTGATCCCAACCAATTGGAATATTTTAAATATAGCTCCCTAAATATTGAGAGGCTTTTATATGTTTTAAAGAGAAGACATTCTTCCCTCGATTTAAATGGACCGAAGGTCCACACGATTTATTTAGGTTGAGATGCAAAAAAAATGACATGATGGCATGATGACATGATGCAATGCAAAATAAATAAATAACACAAGCAGAACTGAAACACACGGGCAACCCGGAACATCTGGAATCTTCTGGAATCTTCTGGGATCTTCTAGGACGTCGATCTCGGGCGTCACACCATGGGTAAGGCATACAAGCTGCTAAGCTTGAATTAAACACGACAATCCAACTGCTCAGCCTATTCTTGCAAGGTTCAAGATAATGCATCTCTATTCTAAGGAAACACGTCATATGCCACTCCAAGATCTTGTTTCCTTCCTATGGATCAACTCCAACAGCCCGTTAACTTCCATCAATCACCACATAATCCAACAAATCCGATGTCTACGGTGTTCCACAAGATCTCAAGTCCCTATAATACCCAAATACTTGGAAGGGCTATCCATTACTATAGTGAGTCCACCAAATTCCCACCATCATGGTCAAGTAAACACCAAGGTCATGCTTATATATATCCCTAAATCAACTCCGACAATTGATCCAATCTCCTAGTTTATTGTCCACCGGGAAACATGGAATCATGATCGGAATCATCAGTCTAAATCCAATTTATTCCGAACCATGTAGACATACTTAGCAACTCAACTATAATCTCCTACTTAAATCCAAATCTCATGTCCAACGAGAATTCCTACATGCTTCCCGAAAGTCATTATCGTAATGTCAACTATCTCCCATCAATATCATCTGATCAAGTCAAGTCCTTATACTTCCAAGAATTTCATCTTGCGATTATAATGTCCTACAAAATCCAGTTTACTCCAGAGGGTAATGAAAGTTATGCTACTCTATCAACATGATCCCACCAAGTTCATCTACCAACATGAAAACCTTATAATCCACCGAAGAGTCTCAGATAATTCCTCAAGGTCTCTAATATAAACTCATCAAGTCATCTGTCCTATATCCTCA
Source organism: Secale cereale (assembly GCA_902687465.1). NCBI lineage: Eukaryota > Viridiplantae > Streptophyta > Magnoliopsida > Poales > Poaceae > Secale > Secale cereale. The sequence continues at coordinate 263,565,121 of LR738712.1, read as the reverse complement.
AATTGGTCTATCTATGGCATCGTTAGTTCTTGTGCTATATTAGGATGATAATGCGCTCATTCACTATGTCCATTAGTTCCATAAAGAACCCAGTGTTGTGCAAGCTTATAAAGGCTTAACTGGTTCTCTCGCAATTCTATGGGTTAAGCACATGGTTAAGGATTCATTCTGGGGTATCTGTGAAGTCTCGGAGGGTCTTGGGATGGGTTTCTAAACTTGAGGGGTAATCATAACTTCACGGGGTTGCACTTGGTCATGGAGGTTGTAGCAGAAGTCTTCATTGTTAGTTGGTTGCCGAGTTGGAATCCTTGGTACTTCTTGTCTTGCTGGTCTTCAGTTGAGGAGATAGAATAGAGGGAAAAAGTAGCTTAGAGGGGGAGAATTCATAAAGGGGGTTCTATAGTGCAAGTGCAAACAAACAGGTGCAAAAAGGGTGAAACAAAGGAAACAAGGCAAGGAAGATGATATAGCCATGCACTTGTTGCCTTAGGGCAAGAGTGGGACTTATATCAAAACACAAACAAATAAAATCAAGCAACACACAATCATGGTTCTATTCGAACCATCATATGGACTCGACTGCGCATATGGGGTACACGACTCATCCTACCCTAGGGGTTCTCGGACTCAGTAGTCGTGACTTGTGCCTCGTGCAGTCTTCTGAGTTTTCCTCAGGTGTTGCTATGTCCCTTGTAGTTGTTTGATGAACGATCCGGGTTGAGCCTGAAGAATCTTCAACAACTTCTCGTCTGATGAGATAATGTGGTGAAGGTGCCTCCTCATAGCTGGCGTTGACTTGGTCTCTTCTTGTCTTCTTAATCATAACAACCCCTTTTGTCTTATAAGGCGTCGACGGTACTGGGTAGGTAATCCTTATGCAATGACAATAACAAGGCATAATAGAGGTCCAACATGTCGGTTATGTTGATGACAACATCGACACCGAGAGCAGGGGACGAAGAGAACTGTTTTCCTGCTCACTATAGTGAGGCGGACCAAACGGCGAGGTTCTCATCCACCGGTGGTTGCCGATACAACAACGGTAGTGACAGGATTACTCTATTAGCGATGTATATCATGATCTTGCACACCATGTGCCCTGGTCATCGTAGGCTAAGGTTGCACCATCTTGGGGCAGTGTCAAGGGTGTCACCATCTTCTAGGTCTTCATGTCCTCATTCCTCGAGGATGTATCTTCTGTTGACATCATCTTGTTATGGTGTCGCCAATCTTGTGTTTAGAAGAGGTGGGTGAGTGTTTGGCAAGGTATCATCCTTCAAGATTATCCGGGGCGTAAGGGTTCTAACGACCAAAAGTTTTAAAGGGGAAGAGATCAATAAGGAATGTATAGCCTAGTTTTTGAAAAACTAAGAAGGGACGAGAAGTATAGATAGTTTTGAAAACTAGTAATAGTTTTGGAAATAGTTTCACCCTAACTAACGACCATGCTAACTAAGGCTTCCTACAGTCATGATGGCTCTGATACCAGCTCTCTGGGGACCCCGACTCATAAGTCGTGATTACTAAATGCACGTGTACAGTGATCCCAGAGATCAATGCTCACTGAACACACAGAAGCTGAATAACAAGAGTCTTACATCCATACATACCGTATTACACAAATTGTGACCATTATGGTCACGTCTTGAGTATATCATTGTAGCGGAAAGCTTCAATAACAACTTGGACCCATGTCATCTGCCTTAACCCTACATGCATTCTGACCGGGAAGCGTCCTAGCTCGCATGTTCGTCATCAAGAAATCTTCATCATATCCTGTTCTTTCATGCCTGGCCAATAAAATAACCAGTGGCAAGCTAATGAGTACTTCGAATGTACTCGCAAGCAACCCAAGTGTGATGACAGAATAATTATGCAAGGCTCTACTGCTAAATTGGCAGTTTTGCGGAAAGCTAGTTTCTTATATGCAAGTATGATCAACATATAACCAGGGCTGCAACAAGTAGCAGGAGGTTACATACATCAACATCGGGAAAGAGTTATGAACAACTCTTGCTCAAGCTCATCGTGACTTTCTCAGAAAACACGTCAGCAGATTTACCCAAAATGTGTTGTTTTCCAGAAACTTAAGGACATAGTCTAAGCAGCACCACCCAACTGTCCTTGACCGTGGACACGGCTATTCGAATAGTTTGAAACTCTGCAGAGGTTGCACACTTTACCCACAAGATTCGGGGAACTTCCGTGTCATCCACGACCCGCAGTACCTCAAGTACCCGGGGTAAGCACCCGATCACTATCTTTCCCTAGACGACACTAACACAGAGTGCACTCGATTGGTAGTAACCCCCGTGCCCAACATTTCACATCTTAAAAAATTGTGGAGCCTCGCTCCCATATTCATCTCATACCACAAGCACGGGGCACCAACGGTGTGTCCGGTGCCCTGTAAAGACAGTCATGGCCGCCTATCCAAGCACGACCCTGTCCCGAGAGTGACTTCATGTCACCCCCGTCACTAGTAATGTGGGCATCATGCTAGTATCGACCTAGGTAATCAATAATGCCCTTTCCCATGTAAGGGTAGCGTGGTTGCGCATGTTTGGTTGGGACGATCGACAAATCTTAAATCTAGTCCGTCTCTGTAAACAACACCTTCATCAAGCCTCGGTACACTACTTCTCCACCAAGTAGTGCTCTAGTTCCTCATCATCTCCCACGGGCATTAGTGGCACCCACTTGGTTATTTGCAACTATGTCAAACCACACTTGTTTCTTTCCATGCATAACCCTGACCCATTTTGCGTAGCCAATTACTATAGCATATATCTATCTACTCCCACCCACATAACCCTCATAGGAAGGTAGGGTCATGCTTGATGCAAGTTTCAATAGTAAAGTAACAAAGGTACCAACCAAAGTGGTCACCACCTCTACATGATTCCGATGCATTGATAATAAGGTGCTACGAGACATGCATAAAAAGGCTACTCGAACATGGTCAAAGGGTTGCTTGCCTGTCTTAACCAAGTCCTTGGGGTCTTCAAATCCTCTGGTCCTTCTCCAAGTATTCCTTCTACTTCGTCAACTAACGCCGGAAACAAATCACAATAAGCAACACAACAAGGCAAAAATAAAAGTGCTCTAAAAATAGGAGTTGGACTTTTCTAGGATACCTCTGGTCATATGAAAAATAACCAGAGTGGTTTCATTGGGATTGGATTAGTGGATATTTCTGATCATTTCAATATGTTGGAATCAAGGGGTTTATGGATTTGCAAGAAGTGTACAGAAATATATTTTTGAAAAAAATGAGCAAAGGCACCCCTTTCACAAATCATGATTTTAGAAGCATCTAGGAGTTGGTTTCACTGGATTTGGAGTTCAAATGAATTTCCTATGATTTTGCAAAGTTGGCTATACATGGATAAATAGACCAATATTTGATGTGGTACAGAAAGTATTGGGATAAATGTTCAAAAACTAAGTTATGAGCATATAAGTACCTAGGAATTTGAATCATTGCATTTGGATTAATTTTGAGCTATCTGTGATTTTCTAAAGTTCATCACAAAAATGGAAAAATAACATATTGATAATTATCTGTGAAGAAAATGTCTCTGAAAATATGTGCAAATAGCACCATGTGATAGATCATGATTTATGGAGTCACTGGAAATTTGAATCATCAAATTTGGAGTCTATTTGATTTGTTTAAGGAATTTAGATGTTCATTGGAAACAATAAAAATAAAAAGAATTTGCAGGCCAATTTTAGCCTGTAGCTGGGCCGGCCCGGAGCCACGCCAGCCCAGGCGAACCGGTGCGCGTGCGCACGCACGTTCAAACCTGACGGCTCGGGCCCGGCGGTCAGCGACAGAGAAGGGAGAGAGGGAGAGGTGAGGATGACAGGCGGGGCCCGCCTGTCATCTTCAACCTCGCGGCCAGGGAAGCGGCGAGCTCAACGGCGGTGATGTGGTGCACGGCGAGGCGATCCGAGGGCACGGGCGTGCTCAGGGGGGGTCACAGTTCTGGTGGTGCGGGAGTTGGCCGCCGGAGGAGCCTGGTTCGTCGGTGGCGAGGTGGAACGGCGGCGCAGCGTCTGGAGGGTCCTCGTTTGCTCGCTCCAGGCTGCAACAGGAGTGGGAGAAGGAGGGGAATGGGTCAGTGAGCCGCGGCGGTTCCTGATCGAGGAAGAGGAGCGACGGAGAGGGCCTGTACCCTGAGATCGACGGCGACCTAAGGCGGCGGAGCTCGAGCTCGATCTCGAGCTCGGGCTCGTCTGGAGAGGAGGATGTGGTGCAGGGGTGATTCGGTGTGTGTGGAAGCTAGTGGAGTGGAGAGGAAGGCGCGGGGTGTCCCTTTTATAGGCGAATGGCGGGTGCCGTGGACCCGTGCGCCGGCGAGCTCCTGCTCGTTGCCACATGGCTCAGGAGGAGCTGGCGCCATGTCTGGGGTGTTCCTGGATTCGGTCCAGAGCTAGGGGAGAGAAGAGAGAGAGCAGGGGGGCCAGGGGCACCGCGCGTGTGAGTTTGCTCATTGGAGCTCTCGGGTGGCCGATGCGCGTGCGAGCTGGGGCGAGAGGAGGGAGAAGGAGGAGGGGGACAAGGTTGTAGCGTGCCGCGGACGTCGAGAAGCATCGTCGGGCGCGCTCGGGAGGCCCAAGGTGGCCTGGCGCCGCTGATTGGGGGTGGCTACATTGCGGGTGTGCACTGTAGCGCGCTCTGGAGCACGCCAATTGCATGCCAGGGCATGTCTTTGGCTTACTGGGCGCGGCCACTTTGTCTGGGAGCTATAGGGGGGAGTAAAGAATGTGGGAGGGGCGTTGGATGCCATGGAGGGCCACTGGAATGAGGAGGGAGGTGAGAAAGAAGAAGAATGCTGCTGTCCAGAAGGGTAAATGGGGATGATTCACCCTTCAATCATTGAGCTGAGGCCAGGGAAGAGTTACTGGAGGTGCAAGGGGACTTGGGGGTGCTGTGGTAAGAACCTGAGGTAAGGGAGAATAGTGTAAGGGGTCAAAATGGTGATTTTTGAAAAGTGACAGAAGGTGTTTGATGCAAATTTGGGCAAGCAAATTAAATCCACTTGACATGAGAATTAACAGGATCAAGTGTCACACATAATTGAGGTTGACCACCAAGTTTGAGTCCATTTGAAGAAAGTTGACAATGTAACTTTGGCAAACCCTAGAAATCAATAGAAATGGATTTTCCAAGATTTAGTTAAGAAAATCATCTCTTCTTGATGCAACACTTGGTGTAGTGTCGTAATTTGGGGTTGTGAGCAAGTCCACAAAAGTTGAGGCCACAAGTAAAAAGTTGGCAATGTAGAGTTGTTCAAATGTGGATCTGGTCAGAAAGGGTTTTGGGGCACTTAGATCAAGTTATGCTTCTCCAATACTTGTGCCATTTGGTCTACATGCATAATTAGACCATTTTAGCATGTGCACTAAGTTTGAGAGCATTTCGACAAGTTTGGCAATGTAAAGTTGCTCAAACTTCAAAATGGACATAAATGGTTTTGAGGGGATTTGATGATGTTTTCTTGATCTTCAAGGCATGAGGCTTTGCAAGATCATCAAATATGTCATATTTGACATGATAGAATTTTCCTGGAATTTTTAGAGAATATTTCCTTTGTAAATATTTCAAAAGCCTGAAATATCCAGAAAGGGTTTTTGAAGGATTTGTCCAATATTTTGAACATGACCATGTGCTGAAACTCTTATATATGGACAATATATGTCCTATGAGTTTCCCTGAATTTTGAAAAATATTTTTGGAACAGTTAAATAATTTTAACCTATTAAAGACCATTTCTGGCCTAAAGAAAAGCTTTTAAATAAAATAGGAAAATAACTTTTAAAATTATAATTTTGTGGTTTATGGGAGTCCTATACCTAATAGGATTCAAATATACTTTTTGAAAGATTTTCACACCCTCAATTAAGTACTTGCAGTACAAACCTCAATTCAGGGGTTTTTGAAAAACTAATTTTAGAAAATACAATTTGGTCAAATTATTTTTATAAGAAAATACTATACTGTTCTATACACATGGCATGATCATTGGGAAAAGGTTTTGGATTAAGGAGATGAAGTATAAGAGTTGGATGATTTATTTGAGTTTTAGAGCACTTGTAAACAGCAAACAGAAAACACTCAAAAGTTTTTGCCAAACCACATTTTAGCATGATTAATAGCTTAAGTGTTGTGGCATGAAAATCAGGGTGTGGCAGACCTACCCCCTTACAAGAATCTCATCCCCGAGATTCCCAGACTAGGCGTGGAAAGGAATACGGAGACTTGGATACGGGGTAGTCTTCACTTCTTCTTGTTGGTTCTGCTTCCGAGTGGTGCTCCATGGAACCTTGAAGTACTTGGCGGTGTGGCTTCTCGCATGTTGCCCTTTTTTATGCAGGTTGCTGAGGGGTCTCTTGCATAGGTTAGGCTGGGCTAGATGTTAATGGCTCGGTGATCGATGTCCTCGCAGGGACCGGGCTAGTTAGGAAGTTAAAAGTATTTCCAGAGTTGTGACTCGTGGAAAATTTGGTACACGGTGGGTAGCTCAGGTGGTAAATCTTGCTGGTAGCCGTCTACTATTTGTCTTGCAGTGGTCTTGAAGAAGGTCGATGAATTTTGGTGTGAGCGGAAGTTTATTTCTTGATGATGATGGTCGGTGTAGTTCTTCCTTCTCGACATGTCGGTCTTCAAATGTCTTCTAACCAGCTGCACAACTCTTCCCCGTCTTCGGGTAGTCAAGTATGTTGCCAAATAAAGATGACAACTAACTTGTCCAAGTAGTCCTTGAAGTCTATGGGGTACGCATGGTAGGCTGGGGTATTGGTGGTGGTCTCAGTTGAGTATTGGCAACGGTCTTCTTGACTTGGAGTCAAGGTTGTGGCCAGGACCTGACCATGTTGTGGCTTGGTGGGGCTTAAGGGTTTCAAGGATTCTAGTGTGTGAGTGAACGTTTATTATCTTATCCTTAAGCACGGTTTCTGAGATGCCAATAGTTCTTCCTAGTCCTACAATCCTTATACCACCGACAGCATCATCTCGCATAGGTCAACTCCAATCACCACTCATGCCATACATATCCTCATGACTCCCAAAAGGAGGTCTAACAAAATTATACATGTCTACGATCCGCGAAAATCATATGTATGGCTACCCCTAAGAATCCATGGGTAAGGCATACAAGCTGCTAAGCTTGAATGCAACGCGACAATCCAAGTGCTCATCCTATTCTTGTAAGGTTCAAGATAACGCATCTCTATTCTAAGGAAACACGTCATATGCCACTCCAAGATCTTGTTTCCTTCCTATGTATCAACTCCAACAGCCCGTTAACTTCCATCAATCACCACATAATCCAACAAATCCGATGTCTACGGTGTTCCACAAGATCTCAAGTCCCTATAATACCCAAATACTTGGAAGGGCTATCCATTACGATAGCGAGTCCACCAAATTCCCACCATCATGGTCAAGTAAACTCCAAGGTCATGCTTATATATGTCCCTAAATCAACTCCGACAATTGATCCAATCTCCTAGTTTATTGTCCACCGGGAAACATGGAATCATGATCGGGATCATCAGTCTAAATCCAATTTACTCTGAACCATGTAGACATACTTAGCAACTCAACTAGAATCTCCTACTTAAATCCAAATCTCATGTCCAACGATAATTCCTACATGCTTCCCCAAAGTCATTATCATAATGTCAACTATCTCCCATCAATATCATCTAATCAAGTCAAGTCCTTATACTTCCAAGAATTTCATCTTGCGATTATAATTGTCCTACAAAATCCAGTTTACTCCAGGGGGTAATGAAAGTTATGCTACTCTATCAACATGATCCAACCAAGTTCATCAACCAACATGAAAACCTTATAATCCACCGAAGAGTCTCAGATAATTCCTCAAGGTCTCTGATATAAACTCATCAAGTCATCTGTCCTATATCCTCAAATTGTTCTATCTATGACATCGTCATTTCTTGTGCTATATTAGGATGATAATGCGCTCATTCACTATGTCCATTAGTTCCATAAAGAACCCAGTGTTGTGCAAGATTATAAAGGCTTAACTGGTTCTCTCGCAATTCTATGGGTTAAGCACATGGTTAAGGATTCGTTCTGGGGTATCTGTGAAGTCTCGGAGGGTCTGGGGATGGGTTTCTAAACTTGAGGGGTAATCATAACTTCACGGGGTTGCACTTGGTCATGGAGGTTGTAGCAGAAGTCTTCATTGTTAGTTGGTTGCCGAGTTGGAATCCTTGGTACTTCTTGTCTTGCTAGTCTTCAGTTGAGGAGATAGAAGAGAGGGAAAAAGTAGCATAGAGGGGGAGAATGCCTAAAGGGGGTTCTATAGTGCAAGTGCAAACAAACAGGTGCAAAAAGGGTGAAACAAAGGAAACAAGGCAAGGAAGATGATATAGCCATGCACTTGTTGCCTTAGGGCAAAAGTGCGACTTATATCAAAACACAAACAAATAAAATCAAGCAACACACAATCATGGTTCTATTCAAACCATCATACAGACTCGACTGCGCATATGGGGTACACGACTCATCCTACCCTAGGGGTTCTCGGACTCAGTAGTCGTGACTTGTGCCTCGTGCAGTCTTCTGAGTTTTCCTCATGTTTTGCTATGTCCATTGTAGTTGTTTGATGAACTATCCGGGTTGAGCCTGAAGAATCTTCAACAACTTCTCGTCTGATGAGATGATGTGGTGAAGGTGCCTCCTCGTAGCTGGCGTTGACTTGGTCTCTTCTTGTCTTCTTAATCATAACAACCACTTTTGTCTTATAAGGCATCGACGGTACTGGGTAGGTAACCCTTATGCAATGACAATAAGAAGTCATAATAGAGGTCCAACATGTCGGCTACGTTGATGACAACATCAACACCGAGAGCGGGGGACGAAGAGAACCGTTTTCCGGCTCAATATAGTGAGGCGGACCAAATGGCGAGGTTCTCATCCACCGGTGGTTGCCGATACAACAACGGCAGTGACATGATTACTCTATTAGCGATGTATATCATGATCTTGCACACCCTGTGCCCTGGTCATCGTAGGCTAAGGTTGCACCATCTTGGGGCAGTGTCAAGGGTGTCACCATCTTCTAGGTTTTCATGTCCTCATTCCTCGAGGATGTATCTTATGTTGGCATCATCTTGTTATGGTGTCGCCAATCTTGTGTTTAGAAGAGGTGGGTGAGTGTTTGGCAAGGTATCATCCTTCAAGATTATTCACGAGGATTACAGAAAATCCAGTGGTCAGGGGCATAAGGGTTCTATCGACCAAAAGTTTTGAAGGGGAAGAGACCAATAAGGAATGTATAGCCTAGTTTTCGAAAAACTGAGAAGGGAAGAGAAGTATAGATAGTTTTGAAAACTAGTAATAGTTTTGGAAATAGTTTCACCCTAACTAACGACCATGCTAACTAAGGCTTCCTACAGTCGGGATGGCTCTGATACCAGCTCTCTGGGGACCCCGACTCATTAGTCGTGATCACCAAATGCACGTGTACAATGATCCCAGAGATCAATGCTCACTAAACACACAAAAGCTGAATAACAAGAGTCTTACATCCAGACATACCGTATTACACAAATTGTGACCATTATGGTCACATCTTGAGTATATCATTGCAGCGGAAAGCTTCAATAACAACTTGGACCCATGCCATCTGCCTTAACCCTACAGACATTCTGACTGGGAAGCGTCCTAGCTCGCATGTTCGTCATCAAGAAATCTTCATCATATCCTGTTCTTTCATGCCTGGCCAATAAAATAACCAGTGGCAAGCCAATGAGTACTTCGAATGTACTCGCAAGCAACCCAAGTGTGATGACAGAATAATTATGCAAGGCTCTACTGCTAAATTGGCAGTTTTGCGAAAAGCTAGTTTTTTTATGCAAGTATGATCAACATATAACCAGGGCATGCATGCGTCTGCAACAAGTATCAGGAGGTTACAGACATCAACATCGGGAAAGAGTTATGAAAAACTCTTGCTCAAGCTCATCGTGACTTTCTCACAAATCACGTCAGCAGATTTACCCAAACTGTGTTGTTTTCCAGAAACTTAAGGACATAGTCTAAGCAGCACCACCCAACTGTCCTTGACCGTGGACACGGCTATTCGAATAGTTTGACACTCTGCAGAGGTTGCACACTTTACCCACAAGAACCGGGGAACTTCCGTGTCATCCACGACCCGCGATACCTCAAGTACCGGGGGTAAGCACCCGATCACTATCTTTCCCTTGACGACACTAACACAGAGTCCACTCAATTGGTAGTAACCCCCGTGCCTAACATTTCACATCTTAAAAAATTGTGGAGCCTCGCTCCCATATTCATCTCATACCACAAGCACGGGGTACCAACGGTGTGTCCGGTGCCCTATAAAGACAGTCATGGCCGCCTATCCAAGCACGACCCTGTCCCGAGAGTGACCTCATGTCACCCCCGTCACTAGTAATGTGGGCATCATGCTAGTATCGACCTAGGTAATCAATAATGCCCTTTCCCATGTAAGGGTAGAGTGGTTGCGCATGTTTGGTTGGGACGGTCGACAAATCTTAAATCTAATCCGTCTCTGTAAACAACACCTTCATCAAGCCTCGATACACTACTTCTCCAGCAAGTAGTGCCCTAGTTCCTCATCATCTCCCAGGGGCATTAGTGGCACCCACTGGGTTATTTGCGAGTATGTCAAACCACATTTGTTTCTTTCCGTGCATAACCCTGACCCATTTTGCGTAGCCAACTACTATAGCATATATCTATCTACTCCCACCCACATAACCCTCATAGGAAGGTAGGGTCATGCTTGATGCAAGTTTGAATAGTAAAGTAACAAAGGTACCAACCAAAGTGGTCACCACCTCTACATGATTCCGATGCATTGATAATAAGGTGCTATGAGACATGCATAAAAAGGCTTCTCGAACATGGTCAAAGGGCTGCTTGCCTATCTTAACCAAGTCCTTGGGGTCTTCAAATCCTCTGGTCATTCTCCAAGTATTCCGTCTACTTCGTCAACTAACGCCGGAAACAAATCACAATAAGCAACACAACAAGGCAAAAATAAAAGTGCTCTAAAAATAGGAGTTGGACTTTTCTAGGATACCTCTGGTCATATGAAAAATAACCAGAGTGGTTTCATTGGGATTGGATTAGTGGATATTTCTGATCATTTCAATATGTTGGAATCAAGGGGTTTATGGATTTGAAAGAAGTGTACAGAAATATATTTTTGAAAAAATGAGCAAAGTCACCCCTTTAACAAATCATGATTTTAGAAGCATCTAGGAGTTGGTTTCACTGGATTTGGAGTTCAAATGAATTTCCTATGATTTTGCAAAGTTGGCTATACATGGATAAATAGACCAATATTTGATGTGGTATAGAAAGTATTGGGATAAATGTTAAAAACTAAGTTATGAGCATATAAGTACATAGGAATTTGAATCATTGCATTTGGATTAATTTTGAGCTATCTGTGATTTTCTAAAGTTCAACACAAAAATGAAAAAACAACATATTGATAATTATCTGTGAAGAAAATGTCTCTGAAAAAATGTGCAAATAGCACCATGTGATAGATCATGATTTATGGAGTCACTGGAAATTTGAATCAACAAATTTGGAGTCTATTTGATTTGTTTAAGGATTTTAGATGTTCACTGGAAACAATAAAAAGAAAATAATTTGCAGGCCAATTTTAGCCTGTAGCTGGGCCGGCCCGGAGCCACGCCAGCCCAGGCGAACCGGTGCGCGCGCGCACGCACGTTCAAACCTGACGGCTGGGGCCCAGCGGTCAGCGACAGAGAGGGGAGAGAGGGAGAGGTGAGGATGACAGGCGGGGCCCGCCTGTCATCTTCAACCTCGTGGCCAGGGAAGTGGCGAGCTCACCGGCGGTGATATGGTGCACGGCGAGGCAATCCGAGGGCACGGGCGTGCTCATGGGGGAGTCATGGTTCTGGTGGTGCAGGAGTTGGCTGCCGGAGGAGCCTGGTTCATCGGTGGCGAGGTGGAACGGCGGCAGAGCGTCGGGAGGGTCCTAGTTTGCTCGCTCCGGGCTGCAACAGGAGTGGGAGAAGGAGGCGAATGGGTCAGTGAGCCGCGTTGGTTCCAGATCGAGGAAGAGGAGCGGCGGAGAGGGCCTGTACCCTGAGATCGACGGCGACCAGAGGCGGCGGAGCTCAAGCTCGATCTCGAGCTCGGGCTCGTTTGGAGAGGGGGATGTGGTGCAGGGGGTGATTAGGTGTGTGTGGAAGCGAGTGGAGTGGAGAGGAAGGTGCGGGGTGTCCCTTTTATAGGCGAACGGCGGGGTGCCGTGGAACCGTGCTCCGGCGAGCTCCTGCTCGTTGCCACAGGGCTCGGGAGGAGCTGGCGCCGTGTCTGGGGTGTTCCTGGCTTCGGTCCAGAGCTAGGGGAGAGAAGAGAGAGAGCAAGGGGGCCAGGGGCACCGCGCGTGTGAGTTTGCTCATTGGAGCTCTCGGGTGGCCGGCGCGCGTGCGAGCTGGGGCGAGAGGAGGGAGAAGGAGGAGGGGGACAAGGCTTTAGTGTGTCACGGACGTCGAGGAGCATCGTCGGGCACGCTGGGGAGGCCCAAGGTGGCCAGGCGCCGCTGATTAGGGGTGACTACAATGCGGGTGTGCACTGTAGCGCGCTCTGGAGCACGCCAATTGCATGTCTTTGGCTTGCTGGGCGCGGCCACTTTGTCTGGGAGCTCTAGGGGGGAGTAAAGAATGTGGGAGGGGCGTTGGATGCCATGGAGGGCTACTGGAATGAGGAGGGAGGTGAGAAAGAAGAAGAATGCTGCTCTCCAGAAGGGTAAATAGGGATGTTTCACCCTTCAATCATTGAGCTGAGCCAGGGAAGAGTTACTGGAGGTGCAAGGGGACTTGGGGGTGCTGTGGTAAGAACCTGAGGTAAGGGAGAATAGTGTAAGGGGTCAAAATGGTGATTTTTGAAAAGTGACAGAAGGTGTTTGATGCAAATTTGGGCAAGCAAACTAAATCCACTTGACATGAGAATTAACAGGATCAAGTGTCACACATAATTGAGGTTGACCACCAAGTTTGAGTCCATTTGAAGAAAGTTGACAATGTAACTTTGGCAAACCCTAAAAATCAATAGAAATGGATTTTCCAAGATTAAATTAAGCAAATCATCTCTTGTTGATGCACCACTTGGTGTAGTGTCATCATTTGGGGTTGTGAGCATGTCCACAAAAGTTGAGGCCACAAGTAAAAAGTTGGCAATGTAGAGTTGTTCAAATTTGGATCTGGTTAGAAAGGGTTTTGGGGCACTTAGATCAAGTTATGCTTCTCCAATACTTGTGCCATTTGGTCTACATGCATAATTAGACCATTTTAGCATGTGCACTAAGTTTGGCAATGTAAAGTTGCTCAAACTTCAAAATGGACATAAATGGTTTTGAGGGGATTTGATGATGTTTTCTTAATCTTCAAGGCATGAGGCTTTGCAAGATCATCAAATATGTCATATTTGACATGATAGAATTTTCCTGGAATTTTTAAATAATATTTCCTTTGTAAATATTTCAAAAGCCTGAAATATCCAGAAATGGTTTTGAAGGATTTGTCCAATATTTTGAACATGACCATGTGCTGAAACTCTTATATATGGACAATATATGTCCTATGAGTTTCCTTGAATTTTGAAAAATATTTTTGAAACAGTTAAATAATTTTAACCTATTAAAGACCATTTCTGGACTAAAGAAAAAGCTTTTAAATTAAATAATAACTTTTAAAATTATAATTTTGTGGTTTATGGGAGTCCTATACCTAATAGGATTCAAATATACTTTTTGAAAGATTTTTCACACCCTCAATTAAGTACTTAAAGTACAAACCTCAATTCAGGGTTTTTTGAAAAACTAATTTTAGAAAATACAATTTGGCCAAACTATTTTGATAAGAAAATACTATACTGTTCTATACACATGGCTATGTGTACGTATTCCATGTTTCGGTCGTCGTCATTGTCTGTGTTATGTAGTTTATCCTCAACCTGCTTGTGTCCTTCGTGCTAGTGATCGGCGGTGTCATAGTGGGCTAGTGATCAGCTCCGTCCAAACCTCTCTCGTGCTGCAGTACAGAGAGAAACAAAATAGTTAGAGAAAAGAGACGTAGAGAGAAACAAATTAGAGGTGAGCTACAAAAACATAAAATTATTCTAATAAATTCCTATGGTCAGTAATATCCATAGTGAATCTTGGCTCTATATAATACTGATCAGTAGTAGTATTGTGTAAGTCATAATGATCAGTACTGCTACTTTTGTATTACTAACAAGCACTCATACTGATCTAGCTAACACAGCGAATTTTTCATCTAGTGGACTTTTAACATTATATTAGAAAACGTGAGCTACAAAATACACAACTAGATTAGAATAGAAGAATTGTCTTATATTAGAAACGATGAGCTACAAAATAAACAACCAGATGCGAATTTGCTTCAAGTCAGGTTTACTGTTTTTGAATTTGATGCAAGTTGCACTGTAGGACTGCGACCGGTTTGCAAGTTGGACTTGAGTACTTTTTAAATTGTTTGCATATTTTAATGCCAAAATCCTCACCACAAAAGAACACATCTGCATTACCAATCACATATAAAAAAATTGAACTTTCTGCGTCTACTGTTGTTTTTACAGAGTGGACTTATGTTTACTTATGTACTTGAACTGTTAAAGTCTTAGAAAATAGCCACTATCACACTTGTTATACTTGAAAACTCTAGCCAGACTAGGCACCCCCCAAATCCCACACAACAAGGCATGTTATATGTATTTTTCATGAACTGATGATTGTTCATGTACTGAACTGAGATCACCTAGTTTGTGTTTCAGGAATTAAAATAGATGTCCTGAGCACCCCGTTTCAGCAAATGTTTGTGATATAATTCAACAATTCACGAGCAGCGGCTGGGCGCACCGGGATTTGGCTGCTATAGGGGATCCGCTACCCCTACCCCTGTGGGCTTACGGCTCTGGTGAAGTAGAGCTGATGGAGGCGGGGTTCATGAGCAGCGGCTGGGCGCACCAGGATTTTGCTCTGTAAAGATGAAGTGCAAATCAGATTAAAGGTGAACTAAAAAATCTTCCTAGCAACCTCGTCCAATTGCGTTACTCATAACATAATCTATAGAGAGACTTACATCCCAAATAAAATACATGCAGAGATGGGCGGCCACTAGCTTGTTTATATCAGAAATTTTAAGAAGCCAATGAACCACAGCATGACAAGTAGATCAATACAACATGCAATTTATGTAGTTGCTTAACTCTAAACACATGGTCAAAATTTTAGTCACTTAAGAACTATAACAATAAAGCATTACCACACTGGTTTACTTGTTTCACTATTAAAAATGGTTTCAAACACAAGTTCTAAGCAGACAGTGCTTACTTTTTGCTCTCCCACTTGGACTAAACAGGCAAAACAGAACGCATCACTTGCGCTAACAATCTGGAAATCCAATGAACATAAAAAACATAGAATTATTCCGATACCTCGGGTGAATGGCTCTGCATATATCGCTTCAGATGCGTCGGTTGGACTAATCCCCTTCTCCCATCCGGACGGATAAATTGTAGAACTTGCACGTTGACATCGCAAAACTCACACTTTGGACGGATCTCCTTCTTCCATCTGGACTGACAGTTGCAGAACTTCCATCAGGCAACTCACGTAACAAGCACGAATACAGCGATATCAGATTGAGCAGAAGCATCTATGAAACCAGATTGCATTTCAAACCACAAACCAAGACTAACATGTACCGTTGGCTTGGTCTATGATGGACTGTCAGAATTTACGAAGCCACTTAATTACCTTGAGTACACACATGATTTTTGCCGATTTCTCAAGATTATGCACAATAAAGCATACAGACTGAAAATAACTGACAAGCTGAACTGTAAACCAAAATAAATGGCCTCTAGGTTCCCCATATAGCAACTGAAACTTTTGGGTGCATAATTTATTTTTTTCACTACATTAGCTCACAACTTGTTACAACAAAGCACCATATTTTTCTGTAAACAGGACAATATGAGAACAACACAACATTGATTTTTCTAATGGATATATAATGATGAACTACTACAGGTCTAGTTGTTGAATTGTACTTGTTGTTCGGGGTGTACCTTTTTGTAATGAAATTTAACTAAACATGACCGAAAATGCGGCGGTGTGCCAGCGCCGTGTAGCACGAGACCTCGCCAGAGGAGAAGTATCCCAACCAGATGGGCATGTGCGGGAAAAGGCAGGGCACGCAGGGCGGCTATATGTCGGGCCGCCATCCCACCTAACGAGGCGCTCGATCGCCTGCCTTGAGTGTGCGCCTATCTGCTCACAGAAACAAAGATATAATTAAGCCTCATTGTTCTACTTCTTTGGAGATTCGCTATAACCAATTGAGAAAACTGAAGTATGAACTGGCCTGAACTTTGTACTAAGCTAGGGCCTTGTGCTGAACTAAACGTTCTGAACTTATCATGTTTTTTCCAATGAACTTCATGGGGTTTGTTTTCATGAAATATTTTTTTGGTTTCTTTTCTTCTGATCTTACAGGGCTAAACATGTGAAATTACCACCTACCATTCTAACAAGCACAAGTTTTTGCCCCGGCCCACCCACATGGTGATGTACTCAATATTAATCCTAAGCAGTTGGTCTTTTTGGTACTCCCCAAGGTGCCACATCTGTACTCACTATGGCGATGTATTTGTAATGCCCAAACACATATGCAGGAGCCGATAACAAGCATTTAGAAAAAAGAATAGTGCTCACTGGAATAGGGACAAACACCTACAGAGCAAATGATTACTCGATCTAGAAGAGAAAGAAGAAGTCAGAACAAGCAAGAGTTATACATAATGTAGATTTTGTCTTCTACAATGACAAGCTTCTTGGGCAGTCCAATAGTAGCAGGATAAAGTAAAACAATGGCTGATCTAGGGATGCAGATTTTTTACTATGGAAGAACTTCCACGAAAAAATATAAACACGGAAGAACTAGAGTAATGTTATCTCAATATATGACATCAGGTAAAGTAAAATTCTACATAGAGTAGATGAGCTCACAGGACAAAATTCTACATAGAGTAGATGAACTTATAGGACTGAACATTTTGAACTTACCAACTTTTGTTTTCCCTATAATCAGCTAGCGAACTAAGTGTGGAGTTGGCGGCTGAATGGGAAACCTGTCTATGTACCATCTGCAAATGATGCAAGATTTCTTTCATTTTGCCCATACCATGAAATCAGACCAGACAATTAACCAATAATTAAGGAATGACGGAGCTAACGTTTTAGCTATTGATCATTTTTCCAAGAACAATAAAGCTCTTCACTACTCCTGAAGAAACCTCAGTACTCTTGAAGAATCTACTCAACCCAGGAAGACTACACCCATCGATCCATGTACCACTCGCTCCCTCATGTCCCCAACTCCATAATATGTACTAGCAGTTGACCTTAATACTGCAGACTTGTTGATGAACATCTGCCCATAGTCCACTTGTTGAATGAAGCCATGAATGTGTCCTTGAGAATAAAATAGACCAGATTTGAGGACGGTAACACACGAGATTGAGTTCCGGTTTAGGTGTTTGTAAGAAGAGGTAGCCTGATACAAAGATAGGCTTCCCATTTGAGCATGTAAAAAAATCCGAATCCAGGAGGCGGGTAGCCGCACGCTAGTGTTGAACGGACTCTGCTGGAAATGGTGAACAGACTGGGGTGGCTGAGGCGAACGACTTGTACGCCGACATGGCAGAGGACGATGCTGGAAGCTGCAGCACATGGGATGCCACAGCCAGCTTGCAGAGAAGATTAAGAGGAAGGAAGGAAGGGCAATGCCATGTGCGACAGGCAGTGAACCGGGAGATGGTGGTGGGGGGCACTGGATCCCCATAGCGGCCATTGAATCGAACCCATTCGCGACCAGCAGTTGGCGTCGATGGCAGCGGGGAGCTTCACGAGGAGGGCCCGACGGCTAGGAGACTCGTGGGTTGGGGCCATCAAACGCCCGCGAGGAGGCGCGTCGGGAGGGGCCGACAAACGCCAACGTGGAGGCGCACGGGGAAGGGCCAGCGCCCGTCGGCGGGCAGGGGCCGGCGAGCCCGTCGGAGGAGAGGCGCGCGGGGAGGCGCCGGCGAGCCCGTCGGAGGAGAGGCACGCGGGGAGGATCCGGCACCCATCGGCGGGGAGGAGCGCGGGGAGGGGCCGACGCCCGTCGGAGGGAAGGCGCGTAGGGAGGGGCCGGTGAGCCTGTCGGCGGGGAGGCGTGCGGACGGCCGGCCGGCAGCAGCGCGTGGGTCGGAGGAGCGACCCGACATGGCGCCGCGGGCTCCCTCGCTCCGGCTCCCGCCGTCGCTCGCTCGCCCGCGAATGTGGTTTGTGCGTGAGTAAATTGCTCAAAGCCAGCACATTTGTGGCGCGGATACTCCAAACCACCACTTTTGGCTAAAGTTTTAAAAATCCACCATTTCCGCGGCAAGTGAATAACAAAACGCACTAAACGAGTCGTGAGCCGCGACTAAGTGAAAAACTGACAAGGCTGGCCCACCTGTCGGGTCCATGTGACATATCTACATGGACTAGATGATGAGGTGGCCAAGGGTCCCACATGTCATCCCCACCCCTTCTTCTTCCTCCTCACATCTCTATTTTCCCTCTCTGTCCTTCCCTTTGCGGCGACCCCGGCGAGCCCTCACGGCGCCCGACGCCCTAGTTGAACTGCTCTAGGGTGAGCTCGCGCCCCGTATCGACCTCGAGGAGCACCTAGCGCCCAACGCCCGTATCGACCTACAGCGTCGCCCCTCGCCGGATCTCGCCTGAATCCGGGCACAACGCACGGGAACGGGCAGGGGCACGCAAGCTCACGGCGCCTGGCACCACCCCTCCCCGCCGCCTTGCATCGCCCCTCCCCGCACGTCTCCACGCTGCTTGGATCCGGGGTCCAGCAACGGCGGCAAATCTGGCGAGGTGGCCGGCGTACAGAGCTAGGGAAGACGGCGATGGTGCGTTTGAGTCGCGGCGGCTCAGCGCAATTCCCTCGGTAGAGATGATCTGAACGACGAGGCGGAGCTCCCTGACATGGTTACAAGACGAGGAGGATGCATTGGCCGCGGAAACGAGAGAAGCAGCGGCAATGGCATGCGCGTGTGCTTGTTGCTGCCGGTTGGGATTGCAGCTCGTGTGCGTGGTCCCTGGCAACACGTGTGACGGCTGGACACGAGGAGCCTCGTGGCTGGCTACCTGCTGAGGCACAGCACGCACGGGAGGAACTCACGGCCAGCTAGCTGCACAGCCACTGCACGGACGGGAGGAGCCTTGTGGCCGGCTAGCTGCTGCTCCGCTACAACACGAGCACGCGTAGGAGGTCCACCGCAGGCGTCGCCTCGGCTATGGCGGCGGCCGTACGTGCTGACGGCGGCGTCGGGCACGCGCATGAATTCCTGTACCGCCGGCGGCTGGCTAGCTTATCGACTTGTTGCTCAGTGGCGCGTGTGCGGCAGCTGCCGGAGTTTGTCATGCATGCACCCTAGGTGCTCGACATAATGTGTGAGAAGAGACTAGCGAGAGGGAGAGAAAGACTAGTCAACATGTACACGTGGCTTGCTTTCTTTGCCAAGTCAGCCTGGCGGGTGGGTCCCACACGTCAGTTTTGCTGTTAGACATAACCCAACTCCGAATCAGTGTGATTTGTTATCCACTTGACGCAGAAGTGGTGGTCTTTTGTGATTTTTGACAAAAATGATGGTTTTGGAGTATCCTTGCCACAAATGTGATGGTCTTGAGCAATTTACTCTTTGTGCGTCGCGTCCTTATAGGGACCGGTGGTAACAGAATAATATTCTGTTACTAGTAATATAATATCTCACCCTCTCATCGATTTGTTCATACCAACCAACATATGCTACACCCATCCTGAGAAACTTCCAGGTAAGACATCAATCGGCCGTCTACTTGCACAAACATATTCCTTTGTTTATAGCTCTATTTTTCTCTTTAGACGCTGACCTGGTGAAGCAATTACAATTTGACAGTTAATAAAAAGTGAAACAAGTGACTGCAACATGCCAAATATGTTATGAAAATGCCAACTACGTACACTAAAACCTGTATTCAACAATACTGCAGGTATCACACTGAGTGGCCTAAGCAAGCATTTCTTCCAACGCAATTAAAGGGCGTTCAAAAGGGGCACGTGAACCCGTGGAAAGATATAGTCGGAGTGCGGCATGCATGCGATGTGGCACAACACCGGCAATACCTTGCCGGTGATGGTCAACGGCCGGCAGACGGGCAGCAAAAAGATTTTGGTGCTGCACACCAACAAGAACTTCGACCAGCAGAGGACTAACTGGGTGATGCACCAGTACCACCTCGGGGACCCGGAGCAAGAGAAGGAGCGAGAGCTGGTCCTCTGCAAGATTTTGTACCAGACGAACACTAGGGCCAGGAGTAAAAAGATTGTAAGTTAGTTTGGTATTGGTACTTGTACTACCTTGTCGTTCGCAAGTTGGTATTGTTGTTAACGATCTTTTGGTATGAACTTGGCATTTGCTTCCAACCATCATGCCGAGGGTCGATGTGGATATAAAGTTGAATCATTTGTTTTGAAACGAATTTTCAGGCACCTGATTTTTATTTGATGGGTAGCATAAGCACCTGCCGTTCAAATTCCCAGTTCTCCAAATCTTTGGAAACAAGTGCATGCTCTTATTATCACGATGAAAAAAAATATCCCTGCTGCATCCCAGTTATCAGTCTGTACTTGCAGATTTCTCTCGTTTATTGAGCACACGTATATTGTTTTTTCATATCGAGCAAGTTTCAACTGGGGTGTAGACTGCCCAGGCTTGGTTTTGTTTTTAACAGGCCTAGCCCATGACGACAACGGGGCACAAAGATCCATCAGGTATCTACTGGCCTCTGGCCCGCCAACGTTAGTTATATTTTGTCTTACAACATCCGCATGCACCTTTTTTACCGAATCAAACACACAACCCAGTTCTATTTTCCTCTTGAAACGCATGTCCTACATCCGTTTTCTAATCTATACCTATAGTTTTACTAGTTCATATACACTTATCATTATATTGAAAATACATAAAAATCACTTTTCATATTTACATCCTTATTTTTGTTGTTGTTTTCCCTCCCATCGCTGATTTTTTTACCACTGGTTTTCCCTTAAACCAACTCAATTGTCCCACGTCTTATTTGATTAAAAAACAAAACGATTTTTTTGGCAAATCAATAAGTTCTTAAAAAATGTTTATCATTTCAGGATTACAAAAGTTCGGACTCCACCGAAATATGCAAAATAAGGTTGAAATTTTTGACCGTGGTCCTGGGCAGAAAATGGGCTGTAATAAATTACTTAAAAATTAGCAAATGGGCTGCAAATTATTAAAAAAATAGCAAATGGGCTCTATGTTGTCTGCCACAGATTTGAAGGCTGACTTGTGGGCCTACTAAGTTCATGCGTACACAAGGTTTATCAAAAAAAAAACTTAGTCAACAATCGACTCTACCAGCGTCACACCATTAGATGTCAATCTAACGACAATCGTGCTTCTTCAGTCTCTGATCTTCCTGCCCCAGCCGCCCAAACCAGCACCGTCGAAACCGCCTACTCCTGCTTCCCGTGGCCGGCTGTGCTGCCGGGCAGGCCTCATGACCCCATCGTATACTCGCATCCCTCGCATGTCTATCCCTCTACTCACTCACACCTCCTGTTATTTTCCGGCGACGGTAGCCGAACCAGTCAACACTCTTACTCTCCACCGCGTGGGCAGCCACTGCCATGTCTTCCTCGGCTCCGTGTCGTTCCCTTCGTAGGCCTCGCCGTCGTCCACCGCCCTGGTGCTCTCGGAGCAACGTGGTCAACATGGTCAACGAACGACATCCATCGGAAGTGGACTGTACGTGGAGTGGCTGACAGCTGGGTCCACGGCTGCACACAAGAAAATGCCTCCTTATTACGCGCAAAATAATGATTCGTCCACCTGACATCTAGGACCCGCCGGAAGGGCCTCTATATTTCGCGAAAAAATGTTCCCTCCGCTGACAGGTTGGACCAACCAACTATATCTTCGCACGCAAGGAAGTGCCTCCTTACTGTGCACAAAAAATGAATACCCCCTGCCAGCTGGAACCCACCATGGTGGGAGGCTAACTTGTGGTCCTACTAAGTTGACGGGGATGGAGGGCTTTGTCAACTTAGTCAATATGAACGATTCTACCTCCAGTGACTGTACGATATCCATCCAACAACCCTAGTGCTTCTTCAACCTTTGGTCTTCTTGCTCCAGCCGCCCAAAGCAGCGCCGGTCGTGCCGCCTGCTCCTGCCTCCCGTGGCCGGCTGTGCTGTCGCGGATGCCTCATCGCCCCATACTACTCCCACCGCTAGCCAGGCCATCCCTCCACTCACCCACACCCCCTGTTATTCTGCGACGACGACAGCCTCACACCGCATCCGAACCAGTGAACCCTCGTGCTCCTCTCCGCGTGGGCATCCACTGCCGCATCTTTCCCGGCTCCGTGTCGTCCCCTTCCTGGCCTCGCCGTCGTCCATCGCCTTGGTGCTCTCGGCGCGGCGTGGTCAATGTGCTCAACGACCGACTTCCATCAGAAGAGTACTGTACATGGAGAGGCTGACAGCTGGGTCCACGGCCACAGCCCAGTTTTTTGTGATTTGCCAAGTAAGTCGCTTTGTCAGGCCCGTTGGGCTGCAAATCTTTCAAGACGAGGAGAGCTTCATTCGGCTGGCCGAGAAAATGGCCTATCAGTAATGAGAAATGGGTTGTACATCTATAATACCTAAATAGTTCATCCCCACTAACCTATTTCTCTTGACATGCAAGCTATCCACATCGCCAGTCAACATGCAGCCATCTACCTCACTCCACCTCATCACTCTAGCCACATCATCAATTCCAACCACACCCTGTACGTTAATTCTCGCTATCAAGTTGATTTCTTCTAGCTAGGATGTACGAAGCCGCTTCTCATCAAAAGAAAGTTTCAATGAGCTGTACGATGTTGGGAGCCCATGAAAGGAGTATATTTCTGGCCTAATTTTTTTTAAATATTTTTCTCCGAAGCGTCGTCGTTTCCTTAATATTCCCCTTTCTCTTCGTCTCGTCCAATTCCACTCATACATTGATAGTTTCCTTCCGCCCCTTCCCCTTATTCTTCCACTTCAAACCCTCGCTCTATTGTACATATATCCTCCTAGAACGATAGCGGCTTCTTCGATCTAACCTCTGACCACCATGCCAGCCCCTGAATCATTTGCATCTACTTGCAGCGTGCATACATACCACTTCGAATAGTCCACCGATCATTATGCTTGCTTGAGGATACTATGATGGAACTCATGGCGGAGGAGATCGTGCTGATGCCCTAGACGGGCACACGTCGGTCGCGGCCACCGTGTCTCCGCCCAACGGCGCGTTAACTTCACCGACCCCTTCCTCCTCGACATCTATACCCATGCCGCCCAGGTCTCCGGTATGCATGGATATGGCATGTTCCCCTTCCACTTCTTTAGAAATCCAACCAATTCCGCATCCACTGCTCCATTTTCTTGGTTTGCCTATCCAAATCTGCCGCCAATGCGGGACGCCGCCTTCGCGCTCAACAGCCGACACCAAATCGGCCGCCGCCCATCCACGAGCACACGCCTCCATCGGGGGGAATCAGTGCCCAGCAAACTGATGTTGTTGCTGATGTGCTCTTCCTGTCGACGAACGCAGCGTGGCTTCTCGATAGGCTGGCAACGCCGGTTGCCGAGCTGCAGCCCTAACTTGGCCAGAGAGGAATGGGTCTCCGCTGATGCCACATGTCGTCCGCTCTTTGGAACGCCATGGTGGGAGGGCGATGTATGGTGTCCACCGCCACTGACCACGCCCTTGGAGGTACACCATTGGGGATCAGAAGGGACGCCTTCGGTCCAGGCTCTTCCTCTCTCGCCTTCTTTATTCGATTCCTATCTCTATTTTTTTAGTGCGTGAATGTGTGTTTGTTTATGTGTAGAGATTCTCATTCAAGTAGTAGGCTGATATATATATATATATATATATATATATATATATATATAGATGCATGTATTAGATTGTCAAGTATGTGAACCAGAGATAAGAGAATACACATGTGAGTGGGGAGGCCATCGATGGATAAAAAATTCAGAATGGTTTCATTATGAGCCTCTGTGAAGACGTTACAGTGATAGTGTACCATTTTTCTCATCAGGTTCTAACAAAAAAGCGATGCAGTATGGAGGACTTTATCCTTTACGTTGGAAGAAAGGACTACCTACAGGGCAATATGGGTATCTTTTTTTTACAGGGCAACAGGGGTATCTCACATCCATCTATTTAGCATTCAGGTATGTGAGGTGGAATTATATATGTCCAATCTTTTAGTTTTGCATCTGATGCACAAGCACGTCCATTACATTCTTATTTCAGGCGCTTAAGACTAAACCATAAAGAAGATCCTGAAAATAGTGTGTTCTTTTTATGCACATTCTGTTAATTAGTCTCCATGTTTATTTGTACAGACCTCCAAGCTCCCATGTCTGACTTTTATTTCTGAAACTGATTTATCAACTTATAATATGCACATTCTGTTAGTCTCCGTACTTATTTGGAGTGCACAAGATTCATCTGAATTTTATTTTCCACATCGAGTTATCATATGACCATTCTGTCAGTCTCCATACTTATTTAGAGAGCATGGAAATATGATTCTCATGGCTTCATGCAGTAAAAAAATGTGAAACAGTATATGTGATGGATGGCAAGCTTATTTTCAAATTTGGTCAGATCGCACCTACTGCAAGTTATTTTTTGCTGATGGCGAGGATCTAGGATGATTAGGTGTAAAACGATTAGGTGGTTCTTGCTGCATCGTATGTTGCCGCTCCCATTAATAGTCAGTTTATCTGACGAGACACGTTTTCTTGCAGGTGTCTCCAAGGGATCTGTGGGCACCCTGTCCATGCATACAATAGCATTCCCTGCCCTCTCTGTTCAGTCATCTGGCTAGGTACATTTTATTTCATCCTTTCTTCAATTTTAAATTCAACTGACTTAACTTACCATTTTTTAAGGTATAAGCATGGATGAGTTGATTTGCTCGGTTCACTTATTTCTCCTACAGATAGGAGCATCAAATGGTTTTAAGCATGCTACCAGTTTCCTAGCAGTTGGTGAAAGACCTATGTTGTATTATCCTCTCATGTAACCTGTTTTGAAGTACCTCAATTCATGTACAATGTCTATAATACAGAATACTTAAGTCAAATCGCACTAAAGGCCATTGGTTTTATTCTTTTAGCAAGAGTCCACATATTTGGACAATGTCTATGTATAATAATCTTACTTTACTACATTTCTGTCATACATTTATTTGAACATTTTAATTAGTAGTCTAGCATTCTCTCATTTGAGCGCTGCCGCATATTTCAACTATAGAGACATTATCGCAGTTTTCATGTGCTATTGTTTATAGATTATACGTTGCCTATTAGTTTTGTCAAAAGTAAAGGACATTAAATATAAAGTTATTCGTTATTATGTCTACTTCCCCTTTGCACATAAACCATTAAATTGCAATTTGAGTTCACACGTTTTACTTGATTGCTTCATTTTAATGAAAGCCCTATTAATCCTTACTTTGCTAACTTCCCGCCATTAGCTTCCTTCTCCATAGTACAGCTAGAATTATTATACTTATTTAGCATAATACAAGGTGCATACAACTTCAGCAGAAAAATAGATCGAAAAGGGTAATAACAGTGAGTTTAGTTCCCAGTGGAGCCAAGTATTTCTCTGACTCTATTAGCAAGTTCATTTACTTATTTTGTTTGCAAGAAGCCTATTTAATTGTTAGTAGTTAATATTGAATTCCTAGAAATTATATGAAAATATACATTTTTTATTTTGGTTAGGTTGCGCATGTGTATGCATCTGAAAGTGCAACTAATCCCCGGGTGGTTTTGGTAATTAATAACAACATATATATCATTGGACTAATATTCACTTGAGAATCATTTCAGAAAAGTTCGATGATATGGGTATGGAAATGTCTGAAGAAGTGGACCCCTCAAAATGCTAAGACAAGCATTGGCAAAAGCTCAAGACTCCATTTTTGGTTCAGTGATCAAAGATCACATTGAGTCCATAGGAAAAGCCAATACTATTAAAAGGGGATGAGGTTGTGTTAATGTTCTTGTTGCTCAAGTGCTTGGTGATCTAGCTCCCTCAACTTTCAGCACTCTTCACTTTACAACACACTCATAAGTAATCTCGGACAAACCGATTCTGCAAACTCAGTCCCACCGAGATGAACCACTTCAGTTATTTCCCCAAACCCTAATTTCTCGGTCCATCCGATTCTGTGTTTCGGTCTCACCGAAAATGTTCTGCCAACCTTCTGTAACCAATGACAGCATTTCGGAATATCCGAGTTGTTGTTTTCGGTCACACCGAGATGGCAAACCCTATCCTTTGACTCACTTCGGACACACCGAGATGGTATTTTCGGTCCCACCGAAAATCCCAACGTTCACTATATTTGAACTTTCGGTCTGACCGAGTTTTCACTTCGGTCTCACCGAGATTGGTCAAATGTGTGTGTAACGGTTGGATTTTGTGTGGAGGCTATATATACCCCTCCACCCCCTCTTCATTCGTGAGGAGAGCCATCAGAAAGTACCACCACTTCTACCACACACTTTCTGACAAGTGAACCACCTACCCTTGTGTTGAGATCAAGCCATTCCATTCCTACCATATGAAACTTGATCTCTAGCCTTCCCAAGTTGCTTTCCACTCAAATCTTTCTTCCACCACAGCCATATCAATGAGGAGAGTTGAGTGTTGGGGAGATTATCATCTGAAGCACAAGAGCAAGGAGTTCATCATCATCAACACCGTCTATTACCTTTTGGGGGGTGGTGCCTCCTAGATTGGTTAGGTGTCGCTTGGGAGCCTCCGTCTTTGAGATGTGGAGTTGAACCAAGAAGTTTGTAAGGGCAAGGAGATCGCCTACTTCGTGAAGATCTACCCCGAGTAAGGCTAGTCCTCCGTGGGCGTAGGCCGTGATGGAATAGACAAGGTTGCTTCTTCGTGGACCCTTCGTGGGTGGAGCCCTCCGTGGACTCGCGCAGCCGTTACCCTTCGTGGGTTGAAGTCTCCATCAACGTGGATGTACGATAGCACCACCTATTGGAACCACGACAAAAATCTCCGTGTCACCAAACTGCGTTTGATCTTCTCCACCTCTCTTTTACATGTGCAATTTACTTTCCGCTGCATATACTCTAGAATTGCATGTGTAGGGTGATACTTGGATTGTTCTTAATTGTGAAACTGCCAAAAACATTGCTTGATCCAAAGGCAGATTTTTTATATTGTCAAGTAGTCTAATCACCCCCCCCTCTAGACCTACTTCGATCCTACAAGTGGTATCAGAGCTTTGGTCTCCATTGCCTTGGTTTCCATTGCATTGGACTCCATAAGCTTGGTTTCACAACCTAGGAGAGTATGGCGTCTAGTGAGGGTAATTATCGTAGAGGTCCTTACTTTGATGGTACAAATTTTGCTAGTTGGAAGCATAAAATGAAAATGCATATTCTTGGTCATAACCCAGCCGCATGGGGCATTATCTGTGTTGGTATGCAAGGTGATTTCTTTGAAGAAGGAAAAGTTCCGGATCGCGAAGCTACACCCGAAGAGTTGAAGATGTTGCAAAACAATGCTCAAGCTTGTGACATTCTCTTCAATGCTTTGTGTCCCGAAGAGTTCAACAAAATCAGTCGTCTTGAGAATGCTAAGGAGATTTGGGATACTTTGGTTGAAATGCACGAAGGTACTGAATCTGTGAAGGAATCAAAGCTAGATATTCTTCAAGGTCAACTTGACAAGTTCAAGATGAAGGATGGTGAAGGAGTCGCTGAAATGTACTCTAGGCTTGCTCTCATTACAAATGAGATCGCTGGCTTAGGAAGCGAAGAAATGACCGACCGATTCATCATTAAGAAGATTCTCAGAGCTTTGGATGGAAAGTATGACACCGTGTGCACTTTGATCCAAATGATGCCAAACTACAAGACTCTCAAGCCAACTGAAGTCATTGGAAGAATTGTTGCTCATGAGATGACACTTAAGGATAAGGAAGAGCTTCACAACAAGTCAAGTGGTGCCTACAAAGCTACAAGTGATGCTCCTACTACCTCAAGTGACAAGCTAATTTCCAATGAAGAGATAAGCCTAATGGTCAAGAACTTCAACAAGTTCTACAAGAATAGAGGCAAAGAAAGAAGCTCAAAATCTATATCATATGATGAAAAGAGATCTTCTAGTCGTGATCGAAACTGCTACAATTGTGGAAGACCCGGACACTTCTCAAATGAGTGTACGGCTCCCCACAAAAGAAGAGAAGAATCTCCAAGAAGAAGAGCAAGAGATGAGTCACCTCGGAGAGAGAGAAGGAGTAGAGATGATCGTTATGAACGAAGACCCTCTCGGAGAAGCAAGGATTCGGAGAGGAAAGACAAGTCATCAAGGAGCTACACAAGAAGAAGACATCAAGCTCATGTTGGTGAATGGGTCTCCGGCTCCGACTCTGACAATCAATCCGATGGAAGCTATCACTCCGACTCCGACTATAGTCAAGATGAAGGTGTTGCTGGACTTGCACTCGTATCCTCCAACTCCAACTCCTACGACTTATTTGATTCACCAAATGAGGGAATTGGAAGATGCTTCATGGCTAAAGGCCCCAAGGTAACACACCCTGAATTCATTGACTTTGATAGTGATGAGGATGACTTGCTTGGTGAAGATGAGCTCTTGCATGATAAATCTAGTGAGCTTAGTAATGATGAAAATGCTAGTAGTCTTTATAGTCGAGAAGAGTCGAATGACAATGCTATGAAGGAGATTGAGCGTCTAACTAAAGAACTAAACACTCTTAAGTTAGCTCATGAAACAACTCAAGAAGATCATAGAGAGCTCCTAAGATCTCATGAGAAGCTACGCTTCGAGAAGCTCACTCTAGAGCAAGAACATGAGTTTCTAAAAGCGATCAATGACGATCTTCGAAAGAAGAGTTCTTCATATCTTGCCAAATGACTTCTCTTGTCTAATTTCTTACCACCTATTAAGACTAAGCATGACAAGCATAAGAAAAATTCTTCCTCTAGTAGTAACAATAACAATGCTAAATCCAATATTGTTGCTTCTAGTAGTTCTCTTGATTCCACTAACAATGTTTCAAGCCAAGTTACACTTGAGCAAGAAAATAGCTTATTGAAGGAAATCATAGAGAAAGGTGTCTACAAGAGTCTTGCCGGAAGCAAGAACTTTGAGGAGATTGTTCGCAAACAAGGAAGACACCGGAAGAATCAAGGGATTGGTTTTGAGCGAAAGTTCAACGCCGAAGGTGTCGAGTGGGAAGAAGGTCAATACCCTACTCCACAGTTTGTCTCACAAAAGGAGAAGTATGATCCTACTTCTTCCAATGTGGAACAAGCTCAAGATGACCTTCCACCACAAGACCACAAGCTAAAGGCCAAGGACAAGCTTCAAGAGGAGATTGATGCATTCATTGAAGCACCTCAAGCCATGGTCAAGTGGGTTCCGAAGGACACATCAAGTTCTACTTCGTCAAGCTCAACTACAACACCAAGGATTCCCATCAAGATGATGTGGATCCCAAAGAAGAAGAACTAGTAGGTTCTTGAGGGTAACTCCGCCAACAAACTTCACTCATATTCATTTTGGCAAGAACTTGTGCAATCAACTTCCACATCATGCACTTGTTCATGGAGTCACAAACCCTCTTGTTGGTAAGTCAAGGGACAAGGTAATCATTGCTTTCACGGACATCATCTTTTGTGTACTTCACTCTATGTCTATGGATATTCTTGTTTGTTCCTTGTGGGACTAACCCATGTAGGTATTGAAAGTGCCCTAATCCAAAGGATTGCTCCCAACTCTTGATGATCTACATCAACATTGAGCATCCACATCTTCAACATCTACATGAAGTCTTCTACGACAACCCAAGGTTAGTTTGACCCTTTAAAAGGGGTTCTCACATCTAGGGGGAGCTTTGCTCTAAAAATTGGGCTAAAGCATCTCCAAGTGATGTGAACACATAAATGCTTTATGTAAAAGTGGTAATCCCACTTGTGCTTAAACGATGAGTATGACCTATGATCAAATGTTCTCATTTGGCTCCTAAGTCAATATACTCATATATAGATGACCTAGTCATCGACAAATTGTGTGCTAGTAGCTAGAGTGATTGGTTGTGCATGTTTGACACATATTTCAGTTGCTATCTTATTGTGTGAGCATGTTGAATGCATGATTTTATCCATTCAAGGACATCCATTTGTTGTTTTGATTGTTTTGGTTTCTCTTTCTGGCCAAATGGATGGACAAGAATGCCTAAGCACCTTCCCTAGCTATCTATGCTTTCTTGTCTCAAAATTCTATTCATGCTCATATCACAACTTTGAACAAGTCTTTTTCGGACAGTCTGAGTGAGGAGCACTCGGAACCACCGATTCGTCTAAGGCTGACTTCCAAAACCTTCTAAGTCCATTTCGGTCTGACCGGTTTCTCAATCTCGGTCCAACCGAAACGCTTAGACTGATCTAGGTTTCATCTCGGTGAAACTGAGTTCAAACTCTCGGTCTGACCGATATGCGTAACTGCACAGCAGTTATACATCTCGGTGACACCGAGTTTTTCAACTCGGTCCCACCGACAGCACGGGGTTATATATACCTGAGGGGCTGCGCGCGATTTCTTTCTTCAAACCGTTCGCCCCCAAGACCCCTGCTGCCGCCGCCCTGGTCTACGGATCGTCGCCTTCGTCGCCTGTGCGCCTTCGCCGCAGGTCTCCGCCGCCGTCAACGGTAATCATCTCCACCGTTGCCGCCGTAGAGGGACACCACCAAGTTAGGGTGTGTCTCGACCCCTTTTCGTGCTCCACCTCTGATTCTTACACGATAGGTTGCCATGATTCAATCCACGTTTGATATATTCCCTACAATAGTTTAGATCTTCTAGTTTCGAGGAAAATTCTTAGGATTAGGTTTCCACGGAATGCATCTCGGTGAAGCCGATTTTTGAAACTCGGAATGACCGATTTGGCCTCTGGCCATTGCACTGCATAGTTCGGTTTAACCGAGTTGTGCCAATCGGAACGACCGATAAGTAGTTTCAGTGAAACCCTAAGTTTTCAGTAGGACCGAAACCCACTTCGGTCTGACCGAAAGTGGTGTGTAGGTTTCTGTTGAGCACTTCGGTTGCACCGAAACCTAAAATCGGTTTGACCGAAATACTTTCTGTGAAAACTCAAAACTAAGTTTTGAACTCATTTTTTTTTGCAAAAACTTCTGCAGTTGTGATAACTCTTCCATTCTGCCTATACCTTATCTTTTCACAGGTCTTTCAGCCATGTCAGATGTCAGTGACAGCCAGAACAGGTCTGAATCACCATTTGCTGAAATTCCAGAGGCAGATACAAGTCCTGCAAGCAGCTCTAGTGATGATGGTGAGAGGAGCACCCCTAGTGGTTTGCCTCCTGCAGCCACCAGAACCAGGAAGAAGAGAACTTATGATGATGAGGACTCCGACTTTGTTGCTGAGGAAGTTACCTCCAAGCCCAAGAGGAATGTGGTTGCCAAAGAGCACCAAGGGCAGCAGCCAAGGAAAGGTACAAGCAAGGTGAAGAAGACTTCCAAAAGGAAGAGGGTTGTATATGCTGAACCTCAAGTTGATGCTGCAGAAGAAGAAGAAGAAGAAGCACCCCAGCCTCCTCCTCAGAAAGCTAAGTTCATGGGTGATGCTATTCGGGCTCAAGCCTCTTCTAAGCCCAAGAAGTCTGCTCCATCCAAGGCAGCTCCAGCCAAGCCCAAGAGAACAACCAGAAGCATTCCAGCTTCTGAGAAGAACAAAGGAGAGATGCCACCGTCTGAATCAGATGAAGAGCATGTGTTGCTTAAGCTCCGTCCCAAGTTGCCACTCCACAATGATGCTCATCCTCAAGCTGAGGACATGAAGGCAAGGAAGGACAAAGGTCTCAGGCTATGGAGACAGTCTGATCCATATGCCGTAAGGAGAAGGACTGCTGTGGACCCCAGATTCCACACCAGAGAGCAGCAGGATTTCTATGAGACCGTGCTAATGGATAAGAAGCCCATTGTTGCTGACACCAGGTATGTTGACTGGAAGTATATTGACAGTGAAGAGCACCGGGACTTCTTTCCCCATGTGCATGAGAGCTTTACTACATGTGGAGTTGCTGACTTTGTGGGTCAAGAGCTGACAGCATGGAATGACGAGATGATCATGCAGTTCTATGCCACAGTCCACTTCTATCCTGATGGCAAGATCACCTGGATGACTGAAGGTCAAAGGTTTTCTTCGACTGTTGAAGAATGGGCAGAACTTCTGAACGCTCCAGTGCAGAGAGAGGACGACATTGATGTCTATGGGATTCCTAAGAAGAGTCATGATTCCATGAAGAATATGTACAAGGAGATCCCAGCTGCTGATTTGGAAGGATGGAAGCTTGGCTCAGTGTATTATCTCCAGGCAGGTCTGACCACCACTAACACTATTCTAAGGCATACTTTGATGCCTAAGTCAGGAGACCACCGGATGATTCGAGGCTATTCTATCAACATGCTGCACATTCTCGATGAGAAGGCACCTTTTAAGGTGATGGACTTGATGGTAGAAACCATTAAGAGGACTGCAGCTGACCAGAAGAGGTCGTGTGGGTTTGCACCGCAGATACAGATGCTCATCAACGCCAAGTTTGGCACGGGCAAATTCATGTTGGATAGGAAGCACTTGCCACTGCAGCCAGAGCATGAGGACAACGTAGTTGTGATGGATGAAGAGGATCCTACCTCAGTTGAAGGACAAGCCAAGATCGAAGCTGCAAAGAAAGCTAAAGCTGACAAAGAGGCAGCAGCAGCAGCAGCTAAGCCAAAGAGCTTTGGAGAACAAATTCTTGAAGCTACCCAGAGAATTGAACAACGCCTGGCCAGCATTGAGCAATCTCAGGAGAGCCTTGAGAGGATTGTCGAGGACAAGATCCACGCTCTGGACGTGAAGCTGACTGAGATTCAGGTGTCTGTCAACAAGCTTGAGGCAGACATGGAGGAGACTAGGCAGGAGAGAGCAGAGCTTATGCAGGATGATCTAGTCCAGGACTCTCATCGCCAGACTGCTCAGGTTCCCAGAGGATCCAGATCTGCAGCTATCCCAGTGACAGACTCCAGGGCTACCACTTCAGCACCAGCTACAGCTCCAGCAGTTCCTCCAGCTCCAGCATCCACTCCTCCACCACAGACTTCGGCAGAAGTCTTCGCAGATGCAGCTATCTCTACACCGACATCTACCCAGACGGGAGCCGCCAGCAGAGCCCGCAGTGACGTTTAGCTCTATACCTTTTTGAACTTTTTGGTAACTTGTTGCCAAAGGGGGAGAAATTGTTATAGATCATAGGGCTTCGAGAGAGAGAGTGATCTTTCGTCTTTCGTTCTTTTGCCGGTTTTTCCTTGAGATACATTGGTTTCTTTTGGTTCCAGATACTTTATGTGTGCTTGCTACTACGTTTGATGCTACCTTAGTGAGTGCTTAGTCATACTATGCCTTAATGTGTGCTTATTGCTTATCATATGCTATTTCTTATTGTATGGCTATTTACTCTTGTCTTGGTGATTGAGTGCATGTTACTCATTCTTATCATTTTGTGCGCTCCACCAAGATGTATGTGACATTGAAGAGTGACCCATAATCCTAATCGATTGTGCATTTGCATTCAAACGCAAATTTCAAATAATGCACAAATTTAGGGGGAGCTCTTGTTTATCACATACTTCTCAAAGCGACGATGTTTTTCCTTGATTATATCTTTTGTCGAAGCTTTGATCTATATGTTGTCATCAATTACCAAAAAGGGGGAGATTGAAAGTGCAACTAATCCCCGGGTGGTTTTGGTAATTAATAACAACATATATATCATTGGACTAATATTCACTTGAGAATCATTTCAGAAAAGTTCGATGATATGGGTATGGAAATGTCTGAAGAAGTGGACCCCTCAAAATGCTAAGACAAGCATTGGCAAAAGCTCAAGACTCCATTTTTGGTTCAGTGATCAAAGATCACATTGAGTCCATAGGAAAAGCCAATACTATTAAAAGGGGATGAGGTTGTGTTAATGTTCTTGTTGCTCAAGTGCTTGGTGATCTAGCTCCCTCAACTTTCAGCACTCTTCACTTTACAACACACTCATAAGTAATCTCGGACAAACCGATTCCGCAAACTCAGTCCCACCGAGATGAACCACTTCAGTTATTTCCCCAAACCCTAATTTCTCGGTCCATCCGATTCTGTGTTTCGGTCTCACCGAAAATGTTCTGCCAACCTTCTGTAACCAATGACAGCATTTCGGAATATCCGAGTTGTTGTTTTCGGTCACACCGAGATGGCAAACCCTATCCTTTGACTCACTTCGGACACACCGAGATGGTATTTTCGGTCCCACCGAAAATCCCAACGTTCACTATATTTGAACTTTCGGTCTGACCGAGTTTTCACTTCGGTCTCACCGAGATTGGTCAAATGTGTGTGTAACGGTTGGATTTTGTGTGGAGGCTATATATACCCCTCCACCCCCTCTTCATTCGTGAGGAGAGCCATCAGAAAGTACCACCACTTCTACCACACACTTTCTGACAAGTGAACCACCTACCCTTGTGTTGAGATCAAGCCATTCCATTCCTACCATATGAAACTTGATCTCTAGCCTTCCCAAGTTGCTTTCCACTCAAATCTTTCTTCCACCACAGCCATATCAGTGAGGAGAGTTGAGTGTTGGGGAGATTATCATCTGAAGCACAAGAGCAAGGAGTTCATCATCATCAACACCGTCTATTACCTTTTGGGGGGTGGTGCCTCCTAGATTGGTTAGGTGTCGCTTGGGAGCCTCCGTCTTTGAGATGTGGAGTTGAACCAAGAAGTTTGTAAGGGCAAGGAGATCGCCTACTTCGTGAAGATCTACCCCGAGTAAGGCTAGTCCTCCGTGGGCGTAGGCCGTGATGGAATAGACAAGGTTGCTTCTTCGTGGACCCTTCGTGGGTGGAGCCCTCCGTGGACTCGCGCAGCCGTTACCCTCCGTGGGTTGAAGTCTCCATCAACGTGGATGTACGATAGCACCACCTATCGGAACCACGACAAAAATCTCCGTGTCACCAAACTGCGTTTGATCTTCTCCACCTCTCTTTTACATGTGCAATTTACTTTCCGCTGCATATACTCTAGAATTGCATGTGTAGGGTGATACTTGGATTGTTCTTAATTGTGAAACTGCCAAAAACATTGCTTGATCCAAAGGCAGATTTTTATATTGTCAAGTAGTCTAATCATCCCCCCTCTAGACCTACTTCGATCCTACAGCATCAATTGATTATTATAAAATGTTCCGCCGCAACGCGCATGGTATCATCTAGTTTTTATAACACATGAAACCAGCAATTATTTTCAAATTTCTTTTTTTCATTTCGAGATTTTAAATTGCATTGATTTTTATGCGTGGACAATTTGTTGGGTTTTATATTGATATACATTTATTCTTAAAATCAGTTTGAATGTGACTCGAAATTTTGGGATTAAAAACAGTTCGGACCGTACCGAAATAGGCAAAATGTCGTATAATTTTTTAACTGTGGCCACAATATGGCTTGTAATGCTAACAAAAAGAATATGGGCTCCAAAAAAAACCTTAAAAATTAGCAAATGGGCTGTAAATTATTCGAAATAATGGAAGATGGGTTGTATGACGTTTTCCATAGATTTGAGGCTTTCCTAAAAAAAGGTTGATGCACAAGCAGTGACTGTTGGATGTCCATCTAACGGCCGTCGCGCTTCTTCAATCTCTGCTCTTCCCGCTCCAGCCGCTCAAACAAGCGCCAGCGGGACTCCCTGCTCCCTCCTCCCCGTGGCCGGCTGTGCTGCCGCGCAGGCCTCACTGCCCCACCGTACTCCCATCGCTGGCCTAGCCATCCCTCTACTCACCCACACCTGCAGTTATCCTCCGGCGACGGCAGACGAACCAGTGAACCCTCGTACAATCGTACCCCCCTCTGCGTGGGAAACAACTGCCGAGTCTTCCCTACCTCCGTGTCGTTCCCTTCCTAGGTCTCGCCGTCATCCACCGCCTTGGTGCTCCCGGCACGGCCTGGTCAACGTAGTCAACGACCGACATGCATCTGAAGTGGAATGTACGTGGAGAGGCTGACAGCTGGGTCCACGGCCTCACGTAAGGAAATGCCTCCTTATTACGCGTAAAATAATGATTCCTCCACCTGATATCTGGGACCCACCGAAAGGGCCTCTATATTTCGTGAAAAAACGTTACCGCCGCTGATAGCTTGGACCCACCAGCTATATCTTCGCACGCAAGGAAGTGCCTCCTTATTACGCACAAAAAAAATGAACACTCCCCCTGCTAGCTGGGACTCAGTATAGTGACAGGTGGACTTGTGGGCCTACTAAGTTGACGGGGACAGAGGGCTTTGTTAACTTAGTCAATATGCACGATTCTAGCTCCAGTGACCGTACGATGTCCACCCAACGGTCGTAGTGCTTCTTCAACATCTAGTCTTCTTGCTCCAGCCGCCCAAACCAGCGCCGGTCGTGCCTCGTGCTCCTTCCTCCCGTGGCCGGCTGCGATGCGGCGGAGGCCTCATCGCCCCCTACTACTCCCACCGCTGGCCAGGCCATCCCTCTACTCACCCACACCCCCTGTTATTCTGCGGCGATGGCAGGCTCACACTTCAGCGAATCAGCGAACCCTCATACTCCTCTACGCGTGGGCATCCACTGCCGCGTCTTCCCTGACTCCGCGTCGTCCCCTTCCTAGGCCTCGCCGTTGTCCACCGCCCTGGTGCTCTCGGTGTGGCATGGTCAACAAACGACTTCCATCGGAAGAGTACTGTACGTGGAGAGGCTGACAGCTGGGTCCATGGCAGCCGCAAGGAAGTACCTCCTTATTACGCGGAAAATAATTATTCCTCAACCTAACAGCAGGGACCCACCGGACGGGCCACCGTATTTGGCGAAAAAACATCCCCCCCTGACTGTTAGGACCCACCGGACGGGCCATCGTATTTCGCGAACCCCCCCC
>LR738712.1:263342910-263525611 GCA_902687465.1 Secale cereale | reverse complement strand
CCCCCCCCAGCATACCTCACTGTTCATGCAGAGGCAGCATCAATCGGCTTCAGTTAGCAGCAGTAGCGAAGGAATTGCTCGATCGGGTTCAGTTAACAGCCATCGATCGATTGCTCGGGTTCAGTAATGCGTAGCCTACAGTGCAATCGCTCGGGTTCAGTTAGAGCCCAACGCCTCGCTCGGGTTCAGTTAGAGCTCAACGCCTCTCACCCACGCGCGTGCGTGTACGAGAGAAGCGCGCATCGATCGGCCCCGACCTCCCACCGTAACCGAGAACACCCCAATATTTTCCTCGCACTCGCTTCTAACACAATTTTTTCCGTCATGGACGGCCCAAAGAATGTCATGCAGCTGCGTCTCCGGCCCGCCCAGGACGAAAAGCCCATTTCTGTCATGATTTTTTGTCATAGAAGTAGGACCCCCACCACATCTATGATGATACCGAGTTTTGTCACAATTATCGTCATAGAAGTGTCATAAGTATGACAGGAAAAAGTTTCGTTCGGCCCAAAATGTCACGGAGGTGTATTTTTTTAGTGAACCCCTTTATCGCGTTGGTTGCAAGGTTCTTATTTGTTTGTGAAGGTACGAGGGATTTGAGTTTAGTATCCTACTGGATTGATACCTTCGTTCTCAAAAACTGAGGGAAATACTTATGCTACTTTGCTGCATCACCCTTTCCTCTTCAAGGAAAAACCGACGCATGCTCAAGAGGTAGCAAGAAGGATTTCTGGCGCCATTGCCGGGGAGATCTACGCACAAGTCAAGACATACCAAGTACCCATCACAAACTCTTATCCCTCGCATTACATTATTTGCCATTTGCCTCTCATTTTCCTCTCCCCCACTTCTAAAACGATTTTTGAAAACCTTTGCCTTTTTCTCGTTCGATCTTATGTTTGCTCGTGTTGCCATGTGCCTTCTATTTGCTTGCATCTTCGCTTGCTAAAAATCTACCTATGGATCATCATCCACTTGCTAATCTTTTTAAAAGATCCAATTATGTTGAACCTATTGCTAGTGAGTTGAGTGCACTAGATTATCTTTATGAGGCTTTGCTTGGAATGCGTGAATCTGAAATTTGTGATGAAGTGTTGAAAGAAGAAATTTATGAAGCGCTTCGTGATAGTTCCTGTAATGAAAAGCATGATTGCAATGACGTTATTATAAATCCTA
Source organism: Secale cereale (assembly GCA_902687465.1). Classification (NCBI taxonomy): domain Eukaryota; kingdom Viridiplantae; phylum Streptophyta; class Magnoliopsida; order Poales; family Poaceae; genus Secale; species Secale cereale. The sequence goes on along the minus strand of LR738712.1, from coordinate 263,524,435 downwards.
TTAATGTCAATTGTGTTAATGATATACAAAACCCTAAGCTTGGGGATGCTAATTTTTCCATGTCCACTACTTGTTGCAATAATCATGATTGGGGTGGTTCTTCTTATGATCTTACAAATTTATTTAATCCCCATGATGAATGTAAGATTGATAATAATGTTTGCAATAACATTGAAAGTGGGTTCGAAAGATTGTCAACTTTAGATCCCACATATTTGGAGAATGTTCAATCTTATGAAATATTTGATAAAAGTGGATTTGGAGAGGTCATGACTTTAGTTAATGTTGATCCCACTATTTTGGAAGAGTGTCAACTTTGTATGCATGTGGATCGTGTTAAGAATATGTTTTGTGATAGCTATATTGTTGAATTTTCTTATGATCCTACATGAAATTATTATGAGGGAGGAAAATATGGTTGTAGAAATCTTCATGTTACTAAATTACCTCTTGTTATGTTGAGATTGATCATGTTTTCTTTTTCTTCCTTGCATATAATAGATATTGCTTGTCTTGATTTGTTTTCCTATAAAATTCCTATGCATAGGAAGTATGTTAGACTTAGATGTGTTTTCCACGTGTTTTATGATGCTCTCTTTGTGCTTCAATTCTTATCTTTCATATGAGCATCATTGAAATCTCAAGCCGATCTTAATGGCTATAAAGAAAGAGCTTGTTGAGAGGCAACCCAATTTTATTTTTGTTCTTTGCTTTCTGCTTCTATTTAGTAATAAATAATTCATCTAGCCTCTGGTTACATATGGTTTTATGTTTTAATTAGTGTTTGTGCCAAGTAGATCCTTTGGGAAGACTTGGGTGACGTCTTTGCGATCTTGCTATAAAAAACAGAAACTTTTGTGCTCACGAGATTAGCTGCCATTTTTTTACTGGAGAGCACTTTTAGGTTGATTCTTTTTTTGAAGAAGATTAATAGACAAATTCCTCACGTTCACCAAGTATTCGAAAGTTACAGATTACTACAGACTATTCTGTTTTTGACAGATTTTGTTTTTCGTGTGTTGTTTGCTTATTTTGATGAATAGTATCAAGGGGTATGAACCATAGAGAAGTTGGAATACAGTAGGTTTAACACCAATATAAATAAATAATGAGTTCATTACTGTACCTTAAAGTGGTGGTTTGTTTTCTTATACTAATGGAGCTCACGAGATTTTCTGTTAAGTTTGGTCTTGTGAAGTTTTCAAGTTTTTGGGTAAGGATTTGATGGACTATGGAACAAAGAGTGGAAAGAGCCTAAGCTTGGGGATGCCAAGGCACCCCAAGGTAAAATTCAAGGACAACCAAAAGCCTAAGCTTGGGGATGCCCAGGGAAGGCATCCCCTCTTTTGTCTTCATCTATCGGTAACTTTACTTGAGACTAATTTTTTATTCACCACATGATATGTGTTTTGCTTGGAGCATCTTGTATGATTTGAGTCTTTGCTTTTTAGTTTACCACAATCATCCTTGATGTACACACCTTTTGGGAGAGACACACATGAATCGGAATTTATTAGAATACTTTATGTGATTCACTTATATCTTTTGAGCTAGATAGTTTTGCTCTAGTGCTTTACTTATATCCTTTTAGAGCACGTCGGTGGTTTTATTTTAAATAAATTATTGATCTATCATGCTTAACTTGTATAATTTTGAGAGTCCTTTAGAACAACATGGTAATTTTCTTTGGTTATAAAATTAGTCCTAATACGATAGGCATCCAAGTTGGGTATAATAAAAACTTTCATATAAAGTGCATTGAATATTATGAGAAGTTTGATACTTGATGGTTGTTTTGAGATATGAGGATGGTGATATTAGAGTCATGCTAGTAGAGTAGTTGTGAATTTGAGAAATACTTGTGTTGTGGTTTGCAAGTCCCGTAGCATGCACGTATAGTAACCATTGTGTGAGAAATTTGAAACATGAGGTATTTCATTGATTGTCATCCTTTGTGTGGAGGTCGGAATCACGCGATGGTTAACTCCTACCAACCCTTCCCCTAGGGTCATGCATGTAGTACTTTGTTTTGATGACTTTTCGATTTTTGCAATAGGTATGTGAGTTCTTTATGACTAATGTTGAGTCCATGGATTATACGCACTCTCACCCTTCCGCCATTGCTAGCCCCTCTTGTACCGCGCAACTTTCATCGGTACCATACACCCACCATATACCTTCATCAAAACATCCACCATACCTACCTATCATGGCATTTCCATAGCCATTCCGAGATATATTGCCATGCAACTTGATACGTCTCCAACGTATCTATAATTGTTTATTGTTCCATGCTATTACTTATGATGTCTTGGATGTTTAATGGGCTTTGTCATACACTTTTATATCATTTTTGGGACTAACCTACTAACCCAAAGGCCCAGTCCAGATTGCTGTTTTTTGCTTGTTTCAGGGTTTTGTAGAAAAAGAATATCAAACGGAGTCCAAACATAATGAAACTTTCGAGAGATATTTTTGGAGAAGATCACAAATGGGAGACTTGAGAACCACGTCAGGGGAGCCATGATGTGCCCACGTGGGTGGGGGCGCCCCCCTTCCTAGGGCGCCCCCTGCCTCGTGGGGCCCTCGAGCGTCCCCCGGTGTCCTCATTCCTCCTATATAAGTCTACGTATCCCGAAACCATCAGCAACAGAGAGAAAACCCTAATTCCACCACTGTAACCTTCTATTCCCGTGAGATCCCATCTTGGAGCCTGTTCCAGAGCTCCGCCGGAGGGGGGGTCCATCACGGAGTTCTTCTACATCATCATCATCACCCTCACCATGAGTTGTGAGTAATTTACCACAGGCCTTCGGGCCCATAGCTAGTATCTAGATGGCTTCTTCTCTCTCTCTCTGGATCTCAATACAAAGTTCTCCTCGGTCTTCGAGGAGATCTATTCGATGTAATCTCTTTTTGCGGTGTGTTTGTCGAGATCCGATGAATTGTGAGTTTATGATCAAGATTATCTATGAGAAATATTTGGTTCTTCTCTGAACTCTTTATGTGTGCTCATAATATCCTTGCAAGTCGCTTCGAATTATTGGTTTGGTTTGGCCTACTAGATCTATAGCTCTTGCAATGGGAGAAGTGCTTGGCTTTGGGTTCAATCTTGCGGTGTCATTTCCCAGTGACAGTAGGGGCAGCAATGCACGTATTGTATTGTTGCCATCGAGGATAAAAAGATGGGGTTTATATCATATTGCTTGAGTTTATCCCTCTACATCATGTCATCTTGCTTAAGGCGTTACTCTGTTCTTATGAACTCAATACACTAGATGCATGCTGGATAGCGGGTCGATGTGTGGAGTACTAGTAGTAGATGCAGGCAGGAGTCAGTCTACTTGTATCGGATGTGATGCCTATATACAATGATCACACCTAGATAGTCTCATATTTATTTGCTTTTCTATCAATTGCTCGACGGTAATTTGTTTACCCGCCGTAGAATATCGCTATCATGAGGGAAGCCACTAGTGAACACTATGGCCCCCGGGTCTATTCTCAACATATCAATCTACACTTACTTTACTTTTTCCGCTTTTACTTTCTGTTCTTATAAAATAAAATACCAAAAATATAAACTATCATCTCTATCAGATCTCACTTTCGTAAGTGACTATAAAGGGATTGACAACCCCTTATCGCGTTGGCTGCGAAGTTCTTATTTGTTTGTGCAGGTGCGAGGGACTCGCGCATGGTCTCCTACTGGATTGATACCTTGGTTTTCAAAAACTGAGGGAAATACTTACGCTACCGTGCTGCATCTCCCTTTCCTCTTCGAGGGAATACAATGCAAGCTCGAGAAGTAGCAAGAAGAATTTCTGGCGCCGTTGCCGGGGACGCTTACGCAAAAGTCATATACCAAGTACCTATCACAATCCCTTATCCTTCGCATTACATTTTTTGCCTCTCGTTTTCCTCTCCCCCACTTCACCCTTGCTGTTTTATTTGCCCTTTTTCTGCCATGTGTTTATCGTTCGCTTGCTTCTTGTTTGCTTGTGTGTGTTGGATTGCTTGCTTGTCACTATGGCTCAGAATAATACCAAATTATGTGACTTCTCCAATACCAACAATAATGATTTTATTAGCACTCCTATTGCCCCTATCACCGATGCTGAATCTTGTGAGATCAATGCTGCTTTGTTGAATCTTGTCATGAAAGATCAATTCTCCGGCCTTTCTAGTGAAGATGCCGCTACCCATCTAAACAACTTTGTTGATTTGTGTGATATGCAAAAGAAAAGGGATACGGATAACGATATTGTTAAATTGAAGCTATTCCCATTTTTCACTTAGAGATCGTGCTAAAACTTGGTTTTCCTCTTTGCCTAGAAATAGTATTGATACGTGGAATAAGTGCAAAGATGGTTTTATCTCTAAGTATTTCCCTCCTGCTAAGATCATCTGTCTTAGAAACGATATTATGAATTTTAAGCAACTAGATCATGAGCATGTTGCACAAGCTTGGAAGAGAATGAAATTAATGATACGTAATTGTCCTACACATGGTTTGAATCTATGGATGATTATTCAGAACTTTTATGCTGGCTTGAATTTTGCTTCTAGAAATCTTTTAGATTCGGCCGCAGGAGGCACTTTCATGGAAACTACCTTAGGAGAAGCTACCAAACTCCTAGATAATATTGTGGTTAATTATTCTCAATGGCACACCGAAAGATCTACTAGTAAAAAAGTGCATTCTATTGAAGAAATTAGTGTTTTGAGTGAAAAGATGGATGAACTTATGAAATTATTTGCTGCTAAGAGTGTTTCTTCTGATCCTAATGATATGCCTTTGTCCACTTTGATTGAAAATAACAATGAATCTTTGGATGTTAATTTTGTTGGTAGGAATAATTTTGGTAACAATGCTTATAGAGGGAACTTTAATCCTAGGAATTTTCCTAGTAAATCCTCTAATAATTATGGTAATTCCTACAACAACTCTTATGGAAAGATGCCTTCTGAATTTGAAACTAGTATTAAGGAGTTTATGATCTCGCAAAAGAATTTCAATGCTATGCTTGAAGAGAAATTGCTTAAAATTGATGAATTGGCTAGAAGTGTGGATAGAATTACTCTTGATGTTGATTCTTTGAAACTTAGATCTATCCCACCTAAGCATGATATAAATGAGTCTCTCAAAGCCATGAGAATTTCCATTGATGAATGCAAAGAGAGAACCGCTAGGATGCGTGCTAAAAGAGAGAATTATATTAAAGTGTGTTCTTCTAGCTATCATGAAAATAAAGATGAAGATTTGAAAGTTATTGATGTGTCTCCTATTAGATCCTTGTTTTCTAGTATAAATCTTGATGAAGATATGATTGGAGATGATTCTGCTTTAAGGTGTCCCAATGATTCAAAGTTTTTAGATCTTGATGCTAAAATTGTTAAAAGTGGGAGTGAAGAGATTAAAACTTTGCATAGTGATGAACCCATTACTTTGGATTTCAAAGGATTAAATTATGATAATTGATCTTTGATTGATTGTATTTCCTTGTTGTAATCCGTACTAAATTCTCTGCATGCTTATAGTCAAAATAAAGCTTTCACCAAACACATAGTTGATGCTTTGATGCAATCTTATGAAGAAAAACTTGTGTTAGAAGTTTCTATCCCTAGAAAGCTTTATGATGAGTGGGAACCTACTATTAAAATAAAAATAAAAGATCATGAATCCTATGCTTTGTGTGATTTGGGGGCAAGTGTCTCCACTATCCAAAAAACTTTGTGTGATTTGCTAGGTTTCCATGAGCTTGATGATTGTTCTTTAAATTTGCATCTTGCAGATTCCACTATTAAGAAACCTATGGGAATAATTAATGATGTTCTTATTGTTGCCAATAGGAATTATGTTCCCGTAGATTTCATTGTTCTTGATATAGATTGCAATCCTTCATGTCGTATTATTCTTGGTAGACCTTTCCTTAGAACGATTGGTGCAATTATTGATATGAAGGAAGGAAATATTAGATTCCAATTTCCGTTAAGGAAGGGCATGGAACACTTTCCTAGAAAGAAAATCAAATTATCATATGAATCTATCATGAGAGCCACTTATGGATTGCCTTCCAAGGATGGCAATAACTAGATCTATCTTGTATCGTGCCTAGCTAGGGGCGTAAAACGACAGCGCTTGTTGGGAGGCAACCCAATTTTATATTTTTTTTGTTTTTTATGCTGTTAGGGAATAAATATTGCATCAAGCTTCTGTTTAGATGTGGTTTCATGTTTTGTTTAGTGTTTGTGCCAAGTAGAACCTTTGGGAAGACTTGTGTGAAGTTTATGTGATCTTGCTGTGAAAAACATAATCGTTAGCGCTCGCTAGAATGGTCATCAGATTTTACTGGAGCGTGCTATTTAGTTGATTCTTTTTGCAGATGATTAATAGACAAATTCCTCACGTTTAAGAATTTATTTTGAATTTTTTGGAGTTACAGAAGTATGCGAAACCTGCAGATTACTATAGACTATTCTGTTTTTGACAGATTCTGTTTTTCGTGTGTTGTTTGCTTATTTCAATGCATCTATGAGTAGTATTGGCAAGTATGAACCATAGAGAAGTTGGAATATAGTAGGTTTAACACCAATATAAACAAATAATGAATTGATTGAAGTACCTTTGAGTGGTGGTTTGCTTTAATATACTAACGGAGCTCACGAGAATTTTTGATAAAGTTTTGTGTTGTGAAGTTTTCAAGTTTTGAGTATCGCTTTGATGGACTATGGAACAAAGAGTAGCAAGGGACTAAGCTTGGGGATGCCCATGGCACCCCAAGTAAAGTTCAAGGACAATCAAAAGCCTAAGCTTGGGGATGCCTCGGAAAGGCATCCCCTCTTTCGTCTTCATCCATCGGTAACTATACTAGGAGCTATATTTTTATTCACCACATGATATGTGTTTTGCTTGGAGCGTCTTGTATAATTTGAGTCTTTGTTTGTGAGTTTTCCACAATCATCCTTGCTGGACACACCTATTTGAGAGAGTTAAATATGGCCTAGGAATTGTTAGAACACTCTATGTGCTTCACTTATATCTTTTGAGTTGAATAGTTTTTGCTCTAGTGCTTCACTTATATCTTTTAGAGCACGGTGGTGATAATATTTTGTAGAAATTTTTGAACTCTCATGCTTCACTTATATTCATTTTAGAGTCTATTAAAACAGCATGGTAATGTGTTTAGGCTATAAAACTAGTCTTCACATGATAGACATCCAATATCAATGTAGTAAAATTTTCACACTAAGTGCATTGAATATGATGAGAAGTTGGATGCTTGATAATGGTTTTAAGATATGAGGATAGTGATTTTAGAATCATTGCTAGTGTAGATATTATGAAATTGAGAAATACTTATGTTAAGGTTACTGATTCCCGTAGCTTGCACGTATGGTGAACCGCTATCTGACGAAGTTAGAGCATGAGGTATTTGTAAAGTGCCAACCTTTGTGTGGAGGTCGGGGGCGCGCGATGGTTAACTCCTATGAACCTCCCCCCTAGGAGCATGCGTTGATTGCTTTGTTTTGATGACTCGTAGGTTTTTGCAATAAGTATATGAGTTCTTATGACTAATGTTGAGTCCATGGATTATACGCACTCTCACCCTTCCACCATTGCTAGCCTCTCTTGTACTGCACAACTTTCGTCGGTACCATAAACCCACTATATATCCTTCCTCAAAACAGCCACCATATTATTCCTCAAAACAGCCACCATACCTACCTATCATGGCAATTCCATAGCCATTCTGAGATATATTGCCATGCAACTTTCCACCGTTCCGTTCATATGATACACTTCATATTGTCATTTTGCCATGCATGATCATGTAGTTGACATCGTATTTGTGGCAAGGCCATCATGCATAACTTTTCATACATGTCACTCTTGTTTCATTGCACATACCGGTACACTGCCGGAGGCATCCATATAGAGTCATACTTTGTTGTAGTATCGAGTTGTAATGAAAGTGTGATGATCATCATTATTAGAGCATTGTCCCATGGGAGGAAAGGCTAAATCAATAAAGCCCCTCCGCAAAAAAAGAAAGGCCAAAGAAAAGAAAGGCCCAAAAAAGAAAGAAAAAAAGGAAAAAGAAAAGAAAAAAGGGACAGTTGCTACTATTTTTTTCCACACTTGTGCTTCATAGTAGCACCATGTTCTTCATTGTAGAGAGTCTCATGCTTAGTCACTTTATATACTAGTGGGAATTTTTGTTATAGAACTTGGCTTGTATATTCCAACGATGGGCTTCATCAAATGCCCTAGGTCTTCGTGAGCAAGCAAGTTGGATGCACACCCACTAGTTTCTTTTGTTGAGCTTTTATACATATTTAGCTCTAGTGCATCCGTTGCATGACAATCCCTACTCACTCACATTGATATCTATTGATGGGCATCTCCATAGCCCGTTGATACGCCTAGTTGATGTGAGACGATCTCCCTCCTTTTGTCTTCTCCACAACCACCTCTCTATTCCACCCATAGTGCTATGTCCATGGCTCACTGTAATGCCCAGGATGGGACTATATCTCCTACGTGTCGAGGCACGACTTAAAGATATAAGCCCATTCTGGAATGATCGCAAGTTTGGTATCTTTGCACATCTCATGTAAAAAGGGGATGAAAGAGAAACGATAGTTGGCTTACACTCGCCATGTCACACAATTCATTACATGGTTCAAGCATCATCAAATAACATCACAGCCCATCTAAGGGTAAAATCCAAATGCCAAGATACCAAACATAACTTAATCCACGGGTCTAGATCGAATCCTAGTAGAAGAACCACTACTGATCAGTCGGATAGTTCACGTAGTAGCGGCTACGCTCCTCGTCGTACTCCCAGTCTAGCTCAGTGCCATCACCAGTGTAAATCACCATCGTACCTGCATCTGGTGTGTGAAGTAACTGTGAGCCACAGAGGACTCAGCAATCCCGTTCCCGGGTAACATGACTATTTAAGCCTTGGGTGTGGAACAAGGCTGAAGAAAGAATAAGAATAAGTGGTTGCAGCAGCACTAGCCTAGATTACGTAAAAGAGAGCGAGAAGAGAAGGTGCCTCGGGCGAGAGATGATCACTAAGTGATCCTAAACTAATCTAGTCAAACATAACCCCACCGTGTTCATCTCCCGAAAACCCCTTTCGGAAAATGACAGTCACGGTACTCACGCTGGTAGTGTATTGTAACATGGTGTCAAGTTTTCTACAACCGGATATTAACAAGCTCCCATCTGCCACATAACCGCGGGCACGGCTTTCGAAAGTTCAAACCCTGCAGGGGTGTTCCAACTTGGCCCATGACAAGCCCACGATCCGCGGAGTCGCAACTCCAAAGGTGGGAAGACCCGAGTATTCTCGGAATCCCGTGCTCAAGATACTCCGAACTAAGGTAAGGCTAATCCGGCAAATCCTCCCGGCATGCCGACACCCTGCCAATAGCCGCGCGTATCTAGTCTCAGGCCACGACCGGATGGGTGATGCTACAGGTTTATATCAATCCTCGAGTTTCCTCGTGGTGACCCCGCAGGACCCCCAGTTCGGACCAACACTCATGTGGAGCACTGACCCGGGGTTGTAGATTAAGAACTCAGGTTTGCAAGACCCTATGCAAGTTTTATTAGTTATTAGGCGAATAGTACCAATGTTGGGACTTGCTGGAAAAGACTTAGCACTTAGCGGTTTATCGAGGGGGTCCCATAACCCGAACCGTGTTAGGAACACATAATCAAGGAACATAACACCGGTTTAAACGGTTCCTAGCGGCATGAGTGGAACAAATCACCAAGCAAAAGGCTTAGCCTTCCACCCATTGCCAATATATAGATGATTTCATTTTAAGCATTTATATAGTGTGATATAACCCAACAAAACTTCAACATGAAGCAAGCATCTTCAACTTCACCTGCAACTAGCAACGCTATAAGAGGGGCTGAGCGAAGCCTACGTATAGCCAATCAATGGTTTGCATAGGTAGGGTGGTTAGACATGATCATGGTTACAAGTAGGAGGCTGACATGAAAGACATGGGCATCGAGGCAAAACTATAGATCGAGACTTCTAGCAATAGGCAAAAATAGTAATGGTATCCGGGTTCGGTCATCTTGCCTGAAGAGTTGTCGATATGATCGTAAGAAAGCTCCTCGTTCTCAACCTCGGTAGTAACCTCGTTCTCGAACTTGTACTCAGCTTCCGGCTCTACTCAACACAAACACACAAGGCACGAAATCAACAAGATGCAATGCACACACAAAATATGCCGGATGCATGACTGATGCACTATGGGAGCACACGGAGCATGACAATATGCGATCAAGCAAAATGCTTCAAAACATGATAACAATAGGATATTATGAATCTACATGAAAAATCACACAAGTTTCATATAGGACTTGCTGAAAACGGAGCTACGGGCTAAAAGTTACACACAAAACAATAAACATGCGAAAGCTGAAAATTACAGCCAGATAGCAACTTCGGGGCAAAAATAATTAAGCTACAGCACTCAAACATCATGGCAAAGAGTATGGACATAAACTAGACATATCCTACATCAAATAAGTCCATTGGAGCAACCCCAAAGGAGCCATGGATCAATAGAACAAGCTATGACATATTGAACTTGATAACAAAATCCTGACAGCAGTATTTTATTGCAACTTGGGAGCAAAAGTTTAATATGCTACAGCCACTCAAATAAGCATGTGAGAGTATGAATGGATAGCCAACAATATATACTACAAGTAATCATCAAGAGTCACCCCAAAATAATCATGGATTGGCCTAGAACAACAAGCAAACATGGCATCTGGAAATTACAGATTCCAGACTTAGTGAAATTTCACTAAGTGTTGAAACAGCAGTTTCATCATGGCATCTTTGAGAGCAAGTTTAAGTCACCTCAAAACTAAACTTGGCAAGTGGTAAGCACCACATCAAAGTACACATGATGGTGATTCCAAAACACCTAAGCATGCATCATGGAGATAAACACAACAATAGCAATGAGCTCAACAAGTTGGCATCTCATAACAAGCTAATCAACATAACAGCCACATGACACTTTGCAACGAAGAAAAACATGCAAGATTAAATCTATCATGCAATCCTAAGCAATCAACATGTAGAGCATGACAAGACGAACACGTGGACATCTCATTTGCATCATTTGGATAAACATGCAAAAAGTTATCACGTTGCAAAGGTGGCATAAAAAATAACTACAAACATCAGTTTTTAGCACGATGCACTCTTGCAACAGATATTTAAGCACCTAGATGATCTCAAACATGCATGGCACAATGGAATGAAATGTAGTACATGTCTCCACAAACAATTTGACATATCATTCACTCAAATCGGAGCTACGCACAAAAAAGTTATCACTATTTGAAAACAGCACCAGAAACTGAATCAACATGGACTTAGTGGAATTTCGGGGCAACCTCAGGGCGGTCAACGCGGGGTCAACGGGCCGCGCGGATCGGGCGCGGTTCCAGCGGATCGGGCCGGGGTCCTGGCGGATCGGGCCCGCGGCTCGGATCCGGGCGGAGTCGGCGGCTAGCGGGCCCGTTGCGGCGGCGGATCGGGAGCCTGGCTCGGCGGGCCGGATCTGGAGCCTGGCTCGGCGGTAACGGGCACGGCCCACCGGGTGGCGCGGAACGGGCTTCGGGCGGAGTGGATCCGGCGAGGCCGATCCAGATCGGATCGGGACCTCCCGATCTAGCGGGCGTGGCGGCCCCTGGCGATGGAGCGGCGCTGGCTGGGCCACGTGGCCTGGCGAGGCGGGGACCTGGGCCTCGGGGACGCCACGGACACGTGAAGGAGCTCCGGAATGCGAAACGGACAATGGGAAGGAATGCGTGGAACCGGATGCAAACGAAAGCACAAATGCAATGCGATGCACATGACTACATGATATGAATGAATGCCACACACGCACACAACAAAACGACGAAAACCCGAAAACGAAGAACCCGGAATGGAATTGACGAAGCCAGAGATATTATATATTTCCCAAAAGGGAAAGTATTACATCCGGGGCATTACAACTCTCCTCTACTACAAAAAGATCTCGTCCCGAGATCTAGGACTGGAAAAAGGAAGGGTACTCGGAACGAAGATGATCTTGTCGTTCCCACGTAGCTTCTCGGTCGGTATGGTGTGACCACTTGACTTTCAAGAATTTGATGGACTTGTTGCGGGTCTTGCGCTCGGTTTCTTCGAGAATAGCAACGGGATGCTCTCGGTAAGACAAATCTTGTTGAAGATCAATCTCTTCAAACGGAATCATGCGTTCAGGTGCCTTGAAGCATTTGCGGAGTTGAGACACATAAAACACATCATGAACATTGGCGAAGTTGGAAGGGAGCTCAAGTTGATAGGCTAGATCGCCTCTTTTGCCAAGGATCTTTAAAGGCCCGACGTATCTAGGAGCAAGCTTTCCTTTGATACCGAATCTTTGGGTGCCTTTCATAGGAGAAACACGGAGATAGACATGATCACCAATGTCGAAAACCAAGTCACGATGCTTGCCGTCATAGTAACTCTTCTGACGCGACTGAGCGGCCTTGAGATTCTCACGTATGACTTTGCACATCTCTTCGGCTTCTGAGATCAAGTCATTGCCAAGAACTTGACGTTTACCAGTCTCGGACCAGTTGAGAGGGGTACGGCACTTTCTGCCATAGAGGATTTCAAACGGAGCTTTGCCGGCACTTGCTTGAAAGCTGTTGTTGTAAGAGAACTCGGCAAATGGAAGGCAATCTTCCCATTTCATGCCAAAAGATATGACACAGGCACTGAGCATGTCTTCTAGAATCTGATTCACTCTCTCGACTTGACCACTAGTCTGAGGGTGAAAAGTAGTGCTGAACCTGATCTTAGTGCCCATGGCAGACTGAAAGGAGTCCCAGAACTTTGAAGTGAACAAACTTCCACGGTCTTAGGAGATAACTTGAGGAATGCCATGTAAGGACACAATTCTGGAAGTGTACAACTCTGCAAGTTGAGCTGCATTGATGGATTCTTTGACTGGAAGGAAGTGAGCGACTTTGGTAAGCTTGTCAATCACCACAAAGATAGAATCATTCCCTCTCTTGGACTTCGGAAAGCCAGTGACGAAATCCATTTCGATGTGGTCGAATTTCCACTCGGGAATAGGAAGAGGTTGGAGAAGACCGGCTGGACGTTGATGCTCTGCCTTCACTCTTCTACAGACATCACATTCATTCACGAATTGGGCAATCTCCCTTTTCATGCGTGTCCACCAGTAAGATTGCTTGAGGTCTTGGTACATCTTGGAGCTACCAGGATGAATGGAAAGGAGGGAATCATGTGCTTCTTCCATTATGAGCTTCCTGAGATCACCTTTGGGAACGACGAGTCTGTCCTCAAAGAACAAGGTATCTCTCTCATCAACGCGATAGCACTTGTATTCCGGATCACCCTTTGCAATACCATGTGTCACCTTCTACACCATGGCATCACCGAGTTGGACCTCACGGACCTGATCTTCCAAGGTAGGAGCCACTAGAAGATTTGCAATAAAACCCTGCGGAATAACTTGGAGGTTGAGCTTCCTGAATGCTTCACAAAGCTCAGGCTGGAATGGCTTGATAAGAAGGTTGTTGCAATATGCCTTTCTGCTCAAAGCATCTGCAATCACATTCGCCTTGCCAGGAGTGTATTCGATGCTGGGATCATACTCTTGGATCATTTCAACCCAACGAGTCTGGCGGAGATTCAGATTCGGTTGTGTGAAGATGTACTTCAAGCTCTTGTGATCGGTGAAGATGTCGACTTTTCTGCCCAACAACAGATGTCTCCACGTAATCAGAGCATGTACCACAGCTGCTAGTTCAAGATCATGTGTGGGGTAGTTCTTCTCACTTGGCTTCAGCTGACGAAAAGTGTATGCCACAATTCTCTTGTCCTGCATAAGCACACCACCAAGTCCTTGAAGAGAAGCATCACAGAATACTTCGTAGGGCTTGGACTCATCTGGAGGGGTAAGAACTAGAGCAGAGACGAGCTTTTCTTTGAGAGTTTTGAATGCCATTTCACAATCTGGAGACCAGTAGTACTTGACATTCTTCTGCAGCAAGTTGGAGAGAGGCTTGGCAATCTTGGAGAAGTTCTCAACGAACCTTCTGCAATAGCTGGCAAGACCAAGAAAGCTTCGGAGTTGCTTGACGTTCTGAGGAGGTTCCCAGTTGACAATTGCTTCAACTTTCTCAGGGTTTACCGCAATACCGTCAGCTGAGATGATATGGCCCAGGTACAAGACCTTATCGAGCCAAAATTCGCACTTGGAGAACTTGGCATAGAACTTATGTTCACGGAGTCTGTCGAGAACGAGACGGAGGTGCTTTTCGTGATCTTCTTCATTCTTGGAAAATACCAAAATATCATCCAGATACACAAGCACAAACTCGCCGGTGTAGGGGTTGAAGATGTAGTGCATCATTCTCGAGAAGGTAGGTGGAGCATTGGCGAGACCAAAGGACATGACTGTATATTCGTAGGAGCCGTAGCTCGTTCTGAAGGCAGTCTTGGGGATGTCTTCCTCGCGAATGCGAATTTGGTGATAGCCCATTCGGAGATCGAGCTTAGAGAACACTTTAGCTCCTTTGAGCTGCTCGAACAGTTCATTGATGTTGGGGAGCGGATACTTGTTCTTAATTGTCTTCTTGTTCAATGGCCGGTAATCTACGCAAAGGCGCTCCGTGCCATCCTTCTTCTTGACAAATAAGACACCACAGCCCCAAGGAGACGTACTAGGCCTGATGAGACCCATACGCTCCTGTTCATCAAGCTGCTTCTTCAATTCCTTCAACTCTTCAGGAGAGAGCTTGTACGGACGCCGGCATGCTGGCTCAGTACCCGGCTCGAGTTCAATGACCAATTCCACCTTACGGTGTGGAGGCATGCCTGGAAGTTCTTCAGGAAAGACGTCTTGGTATTCGTTAACCATCGGAATTTGAGATATGGCATTCATTTCGCCCTTGTCATTGAGAGAGAAAAGCCTGATTGTGTTATCCCTGGAGGCGAAGATAATCACATCATCGTCGAAATGAGTAATCTTGACTTCCTTCTGTGCACAATCAATTTGAGCATCATGCTGAGAAAGCCAGTCCATTCCGAGGATCAGATCGATGTCGGAATTGCCAAGAACCACCGGTTTAGCCAGAAAGCGATAATCACCCATGCGAATAGATACATCCGGAGCATAGACACTAGAAGTCATAATCCTGCCCGAAGAAACAACTTGCAACTTCTGAGGCAAATTTGAAGTGACAACATTGTGCTTGGATGCAAATGGATATGACATGAAGGAACATGAAGCACCCGAATCAAACAACACTTTTGCAGGAAAAGAGTTAACTGGAAGGTTACCCAAAATCACATCAGAAGAATTCTACGCTTGCGCTGCATTCATCAGATTCACCCTTGCTGCCTTTGGATCATGCTTGACCATAGCGGTACCGACATGTAATGCCCAGGATGGAGTTATACCTCCTACGTGTCGAGGCACGACTTAAAGGCATAAGTCCATCCTAGAATGATCTCAAGTTTGGTAATCTTTGCACATCTCATGTAAAAGAGGGGATTGTAAACATAAATAGTTGGCTTACACTCGCCACGTCACACAATTACATAACATGTCTCAATCATCATACATTAAGAATATCACAACCCTCTAAGGGCAAAACCCAAATTTCAAGATACCAAACTTAAATAAATATACCACAGGCGGATCGAATCCTAGTAGGAGTCTCCACTACTGATCATCCGGATATCGAACATAGTACCGACTACGCTCCTCGTCGAACTCCCAATCCAGCTCGGTGCCATCACCTGGATAGCTCACAGCTGGACCTGCATCTGGTGTGGTGAAGTAACTGTGAGCCATAGAGGACTCAGCAATCCCGTTCCCGGGTAACAAGACTATTTAAGCCTTTGGGAGAGGATAAGGCTGAAGAAAAGAATAAGTGTCTGCAGCAGCAACTAGCAACTAGCTTACGTGAGTGAGAGCGAGAAGAGAAAGCCTCGGACGAGAAGTGATCACGAAGTGATCCTAGCTACAAGGTCAACAAACATAACCCCTCCGTGTTCAACTCCCGAATCCCTATTCGGAAATTGACAGTCACGGAACACACGCTGGTAGTGTATTAAAAACATTGTGTCAAGTTATCTACAACCGGATATTAACAAGCTCCCATCTGCCACATAACCGCGGGCACGGCTTTCGAAAGTTCATAACCCTGCAGGGGTGTTCCAACTTGACCCATTACAAGCCCACGATCCGCGGAGTCGCAACTCCAAAGTGGGAAGACCCGAGTATTCTCGGAATCCCGTGCTCAAGATATACCGAACTAAGGTAAGGCTAATCTAGCAAATCCTCCCGGCGTGTCGACACCCTGATAGTAGCCGCGCGTATCTAAGTCTCAGGACACGTCCGGATGGGTGAAGCTACGGGTTTATATCAATCCTCGAGTTCCCTCGTGGTGACCCCGCAGGCTCCCCGTTTCGGACCAACACTCATGAGGAGCACTGGCCCGGGGTTGTTGATTAAGAACTCGGGTTAATTACTCCCTATGCAAGTTATTTAGTTATTAGGCAAATAGTACCAATGTTGGGACTTGCTGGAAAAGACTTAGCACTTAGCGGTTTATCGAGGGGGTCCCATACACCCCAACCGTGTTAGGAACGCATAATCAAGGAACATAACACCGGTTTATACGGTTCCTAACGGCATGAGTGGAACAAATCACCAAGCAAAAGGCTTAGCCTTCCACCCTTGCCAATATATAGATGATTTCAATTTAGCAATTATATAGTGTGATATAACCCAACCAAACTTCAACATGAAGCAAGCATCTTCGATCTTCACCTGCAACTAGCAATGCTATAAGAAGGGCTGAGCGAAGCGTACTTAGCCAAGCAATGGTTTGCATAGGTAGGGTGGTTAACAAGGCAATGGTTACAAGTAGGAGGCTGACAAGAAGATCATGGGCATCGAGGCAAAACTATAGAGCGGAACTACTAGCAATAGGCAAAGATAGTAATGTTATCGGGGTTCGGTCATCTTGCCTGAAGAGAAGTCGTTCGGATCGTACGAAGGGTCCTTGTGCTCAACCTCGTTGGAAACCTCGTGCTCGTACTCGAACTCGGACTCTGCTTCCGGCTCTAAACAAAACAATCACACCAAGCACAAATCAACAAGATGCAATGCGCACTCGAAAATGATGGATGCATGATGGATGCACTAAGGATGCACACGGAGCACGTAAAATAGCACTCAAGCAAAACACCTCAAAACATGATAACAATCTGATATTATTAATCTACACAGAAAATCAATCAAGTTTCATATAAGATTCTGAAATCGGAGTTACGGGCTAAAAATTATGCCCGAAACAAGAAATGAGCGCAAGCTGAAAATTACAGCAACATAGCAACTTCGGAGCACAAAATAATTAAGCTACAGCACTCAAACAACATGGCAAAGGACATGAACACAAACTAGACATATACTACAGCAACTAAGTCCAAAGGTGCACCCCCAAAGGAGTCACAGTTCAATAGCAATGAACTTGGACATATTGAACTTGACAATAAAATTCTGGCAGCAGAATTTTCTTGAAACTTTGGAGCAAAAGATAAACATGCTACAACCACTCAAATAGGCATGTGAGAATATGGATGGAAATACAACAATATATACTACAAGGAACAATCAAGATCCACTCCAAAACTATCATGGTTTGTCCTAGAACAGCAAGCAAACATGGCATCGGAACGTTACAGATTTCAGACTTAGTGAAAATTCACTAAGTCCTAAAATAACAATTTCATCATGGCATCTAAAAGAGCATGTTTAAGTCACCTCGAAACTAAACATGGCAAATGGTAAGCACCTCATCAAAGTACACATGAAGGTGATTCCGAAACATACAAGCATGCATCATTGAGGTAAACACAACGATAGCAACGAGCTCAACAAGATGGCATTTCATAACAAGTGAAACAACATCACAGCCACATGGCACTTTGCAACGATGATAAACATGGCAAGAATAAATCTATCATGCAACCTATCACATACAACATGTAGAGCACGGCAAGACGAACACGTGGACATGTCATTTGCATCATTCGGGTAAACGAGCTAAAAGATATCACATGGCAAAGATGACATAAAAACATCACATAACAACAGTTTATATCACGATGCACTCTTGCAACAGCAAAACAAGCACCTAGATGATCTCTAACATGCATGACACCAAAAGATAAAACGTAGTGCTAATCACCACGAACGTCTGGACATTCTATTTGCGCGAAACGGACAATCACACAAGAAGTTATAGCAGTTCTAATAATGCATCAGCAGCTAAAAGATCTGGGACTTAGAGATTTAGGGGTCAACCTTGACAGATCTGAGGAAAAAAAATCACATGGGCTCGGGGAAGCAGATCTGGCGCGGCCCGCGGACTGAGGAGGAGGCTGGGGCCTCGGTGCGGCTCAGCCGATCGGTGGCTGCGGCGACCCGCGGAGGCGACGGACGGGCGGCGGTCGGGCATAGGCGTCCGGATGGGCCTGGCGCCAGGGCGGCCCAGCGCGGAGGCGAGCGGCGGTGGAGCGCTGGCTGGCGCTGGCTTCGGTGGCCTGGAGCGGAGGGCGAAGTGGCCTGGTGGCCTGGGCCTCACGGCTTCGGCCCGAGAGGGGAGGCGGGGCCCGGGACGGCGAAGTGGTCCAGGCGAGAAGGCCGACGCCTGGCGCGGAGGGACGAGGCGACTAGGCCGTCCTGGAGGGCACCTGCGGTCGGGTGGCGGCGTACGGGCCGGCGGAGGGACGACCCGAGGTGGCGAACAGGAGGGAGGCCCGGCCTAGCTGCGGCGATGCGGTCCCCGGTCGGGGACCCAGTCGATCGGTCGGGGAAGCTCGAGGCGATCGATCCCAGGAGGATCGCGGCGGATCCGGCTGGTGAGTGGAAACTGGCCAAGTGGCTGAGGGGGAGGCCAGATCTGAGAAAAGGAAAAAAATTGAGGGGGAGAGGGTGGAGAAGAAGCTAAGGATGCCTAAAAAAACCCTAGGGGCTATATATATAGCAGGTAGCTAGGGTTAGGGGATTTAGGGGTGTTTGGAGCCCTCCGATCGCGATCCGATGGATCCGATCGCGGGGGTAGTTTAGAAGGGCCTAGGAGAGGGTAGTGGGCTGCTGGAGGGATGTTTCTGGGACACAAAGTGAAGGCACTTTGGACCCACACGAATAATTGTTGGGATAGCACACGGAGTCCAAACGCGACGAGATTTGAGAGGCGGGTTGCACACAACAAAACAACAACACGCACAACAACCTCGCGGCACACCGGTAACGTTACACGCCCAAACACCAAAGTAGGCCTACGGGACGTCACGGACACGTGAGGGAGCTCCGGAACGCGAAACGGACAACGGGAAGGAACGTGTGGAACCGGATGCAACCGACAATACAAATGCAATGCAATGCACATGTCTACATGATATGAATGAATGCCACACACTCACACAACAGAACGACGAAAACCCGAAAGACAAAGAACCCGGAATGGAAATAGATGAAGCCGGAGATATATTATATACCCAAAAGGGAAAGTATTACATCCGGGGCATTACAAATTCTCCCCTACTACAAAAAGATCTCGTCCCGAGATCTAGGACTGGAAAAAGGAAGGGTACTCGGAACGAAGATGATCTTCTCGTTCCCACGTAGCCTCTCGGTCAGTGTGATGTGACCACTTGACTTTCAGAAATTTGATGGACTTGTTGCGGGTCTTGCATTCGGTTTCTTCGAGAATGGCAACTGGGTGCTCTCGGTAGGACATGTCTTGTTGAAGATCAATCTCTTCAAACAGATTCATGCGCTCAGGTGCCTTGAAGCATTTGCGAAGTTGAGACACATGGAACACATCATGAACATTGGCGAAGTTTGGAGGGAGCTCAAGTTGATAGGCTAGATCGCCTCTTTTGCCAAGAATCTTGAAAGGCCCGACGTATCTAGGAGCAAGCTTTCCTTTGATACCGAATCTTTGGGTGCCTTTCATCGGAGACACACGGAGATAGACATGATCATCAATGTTGAATGCCAAATCACGATGCCTGCCGTCATAGTAGCTCTTCTGGCGCGACTGAGCGGCCTTGAGATTCTCACGTATGACTTTGCACATTTCTTCGGCTTCTGAGATCAAGTCATTGCCAAGAAGTTGACGTTCTCCTGTTTCAGACCAGTTGAGAGGGGTACGACACTTTCTGCCATAGAGGATTTCAAACGGAGCTTTGCCTGCACTTGCTTGAAAGCTGTTGTTGTAAGAGAACTCGGCAAATGGAAGGCAGTCTTCCCATTTCATGCCAAAGGAGATGACACAGGCTCTGAGCATGTCTTCTAGAATCTGATTCACGCGCTCGACTTGACCACTAGTCTGAGGGTGAAAAGCAGTGCTGAACCTGATCTTAGTGCCCTTGGCGGACTGAAAGGAGTCCCAGAACCTTGATGTGAGCAAGCTTCCACGGTCTGAGGATATAACTTGAGGAATGCCATGTAGGGACACAATTCTGGAAGTATACAACTCTGCCAATTGAGCTGCATTGATTGATTCTTTGACTGGCAGGAAGTGAGCGACTTTGGTAAGCTTGTCAATCACCACAAAGATAGCATCATTTCCTCGCTTGGATTTAGGAAAACCAGTGACGAAGTCCATTTCAATGTGGTCGAACTTCCACTCGGTAATAGGAAGAGGTTGGAGAAGACCGGCTGGACGTTGATGTTCTGCTTTCACTCTTTTGCATACATCACATTCATTCACGAATTGGGCAATTTCCCTTTTCATGCGTGTCCACCAGTAAGACTGCTTGAGGTCTTGATACATCTTGGAACTGCCAGGATGAATGGAAAGGAGAGAATCATGAGCTTCTTCCATTATGAGCTTCCTGAGATCACCTTTGGAAACTATGAGTCTGTCCTCGAAGAACAAGGTATCTCTCTCATCAACACAGAAGCACTTGTATTTCGGAATGCCCTTAGCGATAGCATGTTTCACCTTCTACACCATGGTATCACTGAGCTGGGCCTCACGGACTTGATCTTCCAAGGTAGGAGCAATTTGAAGATTTGCAAGAAAACCCTGCGGAACAACTTGAAGGTTGAGTTTTCTGAATGCTTCACAAAGCTCAGGCTGGTACGGCTTGATAAGAAGGCTGTTGCAATATGCCTTTCTGCTCAAAGCATCTGCAATCACATTCGCCTTGCCAGGAGTGTATTCAATGTTGGGATTATACTCTTGGATCATTTCCACCCAACGAGTCTGGCGGAGGTTCAGATGCGGCTGTGTGAAGATGTACTTCAAGCTCTTGTGATCAGTGAAGATGTCGACCTTTCTGGCCAACAACAGATGTCTCCACGTAATCAAAGCATGTACCACAGCTGCTAGCTCGAGATCATGTGTGGGATAGTTCTTCTCACTTGGCTTGAGCAGACGAGAAGTGTATGCCACAATTCTCTTATCTTGCATAAGCACACCACCAAGACCTTGAAGAGAAGCATCACAGAATACTTCATAGGGCTTGGATTCATCTGGAGGAGTCAGAACTGGAGCAGAGACGAGCTTTTCTTTGAGAGTTTTGAATGCCACTTCACACTTTGGAGACCAAAAGTATTTGACATTCTTCTGAAGCAGGTTGGAAAGAGGCTTGGCAATCTTGGAGAAGTTCTCAACGAACCTTCTGCAATAGCTGGCAAGACCCAGAAAACTGCGGAGCTATTTGACGTTCTGAGGAGCTTCCCAGTTGACAATTGCTTCAACTTTCTCGGGATTAACCGCAATGCCGTCAGCTGAGATGATGTGGCCCAGGTACAAAACCTTATCGAGCCAAAACTCGCACTTGGAGAACTTGGCATAGAATTTATGCTCTCGGAGTCGATCAAGAACCAGAAGTAAGTGCTTTTCGTGATCTTCTTCATTCTTGGAAAACACCAGAATATCATCCAGATACACAAGCACGAACTCGCCAGTATAGGGGTTGAAGATGTAATGCATCATCCTCGAAAAGGTAGGAGGAGCATTGGCGAGACCGAAGGACATGACGGTATACTCGTATGAACCGTAGCTCGTTCTGAAGGCCGTCTTGGGAATGTCCTCCTCGCGAATGCGAATTTGATGATAGCCCATTCGGAGGTCAAGCTTAGAGAACACTTTAGCTCCTTTGAGCTGCTCGAAGAGTTCGTTGATGTTGGGGAGCAGATACTTGTTCTTTATTGTCTTCTTGTTCAATGGCCGGTAATCAACACAGAGACGCTCCGTGCCATCTTTCTTCTTGACAAATAAGACACCACAGCCCCAAGGAGACGTACTAGGCCTGATGAGACCCATACTCTCCTGTTTATCAAGCTGCTTCTTCAATTCCTTCAATTCATCCGGAGAGAGCTTGTACGGACGCCGGCATGCTGGCTCAGTACTCGGCTCGAGTTCAATGACAAATTCTACCTGACGGTGTGGAGGCATGCCTGGAAGTTCTTCAGGAAAGACGTCTTGATATTCGTTAACCACCGGAATTTGAGATATGGCATTAATTTTGCCCTTATCATTGAGAGAGAAAAGCCTGATAGTGTTATCCCTGGTGGCAAAGAGAATCACATCTACATCAGGATGAGTCATCTTGACTTCTTTCTGAGCACAATCAATGTGAGCATCATGCTGAGAAAGCCAATCCATTCCGAGGATGAGGTCGATGCCAGAATTACCAAGAACCACCGGATTAGCCAGAAAGCGATAATCACCCATGCGAATAGAAACATTCGGAGCATAAACACTAGAAGACATACGTCTCCCCGGAGAAATAACTTGCAACTTCTGAGGCAGACTTTGGACGTCAAAATTATACTTGGATGCAAATGGTTGAGACATGAAAGAATATGAAGCACCCGAATCAAATAACACTTTAGTAGGGATGGAGTTAACTGGAAGGTTACCCAAAATGACATCAGAAGAATTCTCCGCTTGTGCTGCATTCATCAGATTGACCCTTGCTGCCTTTGGATCATGCTTGACCATAGCGGTACCGACAGGAGGAGGAGGCAGAAGGCGCCTTGGGTTGTTGCACTTGTTGGAATAATGACCCTTCTGGCCACACTTGTAGCAAGTCACCTCAGAAAGTGGACGGGTAGGAGGAGCATTTAATCTTGGAGCTTGGAACTGTTGCTTGGGCTGCTTGTTGGAGTTGGGTGGGTGGGAGAAACCACGTCCACTAGAGTTCTTGTTGTTGGAGTTGTTGGAGTTGTTGGAGTTGTTGTATGGAGCTCGAATCACTGGAGGAGGAGGAAGCTAGAATTTCTGATGCTTCGAGACCATGTGAGACGATGAGGAAGAGTGAACGACATCTCGAATTCTCCTCTTAGAAGCCTCCATCTTAAGCTGAGCTGCTTCTTGTTTCAAAGCCATGTTATAGAACTTGTCGAATTCATCGGGCTCGAACAAGGTGAGAGCAAGCTGAAGTTCATCTTTGAGACCTCCACGGAACTGGTAGATTTTGCTCTTGGCATCAGGAATGTCTTGCTTAGCATAACGAGCGAGGTTTTGGAACTTGACATTATACTGATAGACTGTCATGGAGCCCTGCTTCAGGTTGCGGAATTGCTCACGCATACCCTCGATGACACTTGTAGGAATGTGGTGCGAGCGAAAATCCTTGCAGAAATTCTCCCAAGAGATCACTTGACCTGGCCTGGAGTCTTTGTACTGCTGCCACCAATCAGCTGCTTGATCTTTGAGTTGGAAGGCTGCAAACTTCACATAATCATCTTCCTTCACGTTACTGCACTCAAAATGCTTCTTTATGTCGGTTAACCAATCTTCAGCATCAAGAGGGTCGACACAGTAACTGAAAGCTTTAGGATTGTTGGCCAAGAACTGGTTGAGAGTAGCATGGTGCTGCTGGTTGAAGAAGTTGCCTTGATTCCCTGGAACGCCCTGATTAGCTTGATTAGCTTGCATCTGTTGCATCATCTGCATCAACAACTGGGTGTTCTGAGCTGTAGTCTGGATAATCGCTCTCCAAGCCTCAGGCGGAGGAGGAGGGGAAGGAGGACGATCTGGGACCTCTTCCACCTCTGGGTTAGCGTTGGGAACTTTTTTCGGAGCCATCCTGAAAGAGATGACCACGAATCAGCAATTGATTGACAAAAGGTATAAGCTGAATCAATGGCATGAATTGCAACAAGTCTTCACAATAATCATTCGAACAATAAGAACGAATGAAATCATTCGAACAAGAGGAACGAATGAAATTCTCAGTTAAATGATAACATCAATCTTCACGAGAAGCCACATAGGGGACAAAAGGATAAAATAAGAAAATAACAAGGTACGGATGGGAACAAACACAAGACAGGAGTTTCGTTCTAACATCTTTGTGCTGAAAGCATATGAACGCGTTACGAAAAGGTTTTGCAATCCCCGGATCAGCATAGCCAAGGACCCTTTAAGATGCAACTCATGATAGTAACATCGGTCATAAACCACTTCACTCAATGTAGAACCCCGAACTCACTAACCTGCATTCGTTGGAAGAATGCCTACGATCTACTGGATAAAACCACCTATAAATTTCCGAAAGATTCCAGTTATGCAATCAGGTGTTGGGGATACACGGGAAGCACCGCGCAATCAACTCTAAACCTACATCTAGGTGTATCCATCCTTCAACACATAACCAGTCTTTCTCGGAAACTGTGTACCTCGGACCTTCGAAAAGCATCCACTATAACAAGCTATGGCAATACTCCCGAACTACCTCCCCAGTACTGGGTGATGTCGGGGTTATCTTGCCACTGGCCGTATAGGAGAGATTTTCGATGTCGGCCGTCTTAAGTATTTAGTACTGCCGCGATATGCTTGTGACGACAATACCCCGAAGCTCAACTCCCCGGGACACTGCCACAACCCCTAATGTCAGGAGGCATCGAGAACAATATCCTCGTCACAAGAACATCGAAACAATCCCAGAATACTCGCGGGATTCCCTAACAAAAAAAATTTGGTGCAATTTTTGAAAGTAGGAGAGACAAGAGTAGTCGTCAGGAGTCCTCGCCAGAGAGAAAGGAGATGAGAAGCAAAGAAATCCTACTCTCCGATATAATATAGGACTCAAAATGTTTTCAGTGTGTGTCTAGACTCGACCGTCAACGATTCGATCAAACAGTGGGGGCTCCTAGGTCGGAGAAGGCTCTGAATACCAACTTGTAATGCTCAGGATGGAGTTATACCTCCTACGTGTCGAGGCACGACTTAAAGGCATAAGTCCATCCTAGAATGATCTCAAGTTTGGTAATCTTTGCACATCTCATGTAAAAGAGGGGATTGTAAACATAAATAGTTGGCTTACACTCGCCACGTCACACAATTACATAACATGTCTCAATCATCATACATTAAGAATATCACAACCCTCTAAGGGCAAAACCCAAATGTCAAGATACCAAACTTAAATAAATAAACCACAGGCGGATCGAATCCTAGTAGGAGTCTCCACTACTGATCATCCGGATATCGAACATAGTACCGACTACGCTCCTCGTCGAACTCCCAATCCAGCTCGGTGCCATCACCTGGATAGCTCACAGCTAGACCTGCATCTAGTGTGGTGAAGTAACTGTGAGCCACAGAGGACTCAGCAATCCCGTTCCCGGGTAACAAGACTATTTAAGCCTTTGGGAGAGGATAAGGCTGAAGAAAAGAATAAGTGTCTGCGGCAGCAACTAGCAACTAGCTTACGTGAGTGAGAGCGAGAAGAGAAAGCCTCGGACGAGAAGTGATCACGAAGTGATCCTAGCTACAAGCTCAACAAACATAACCCCTCCGTGTTCAACTCCCGAATCCCTATTCGGAAATTGACAGTCACGGAACACACGCTGGTAGTGTATTAGAAACATTGTGTCAAGTTATCTACAACCGGATATTAACAAGCTCCCATCTGCCACATAACCGCGGGCACGGCTTTCGAAAGTTCATAACCCTGCAGGGGTGTTCCAACTTGACCCATTACAAGCCCACGATCCGCGGAGTCGCAACTCCAAAGTGGGAAGACCCGAGTATTCTCGGAATCCCGTGCTCAAGATATACCGAACTAAGGTAAGGCTAATCCAGCAAATCCTCCCGGTGTGTCGACACCCTGATAGTAGCCGCGCGTATCTAAGTCTCAGGACATGTCCGGATGGGTGAAGCTACGGGTTTATATCAATCCTCGAGTTCCCTCGTGGTGACCCCGCAGGCTCCCCGTTTCGGACCAACACTCACGAGGAGCACTGGCCCGGGGTTGTTGATTAAGAACTCGGGTTAATTACTCCCTATGCAAGTTATTTAGTTATTAGGCAAATAGTACCAATGTTGGGACTTGCTGGAAAAGATTTAGCACTTAGCGGTTTATCGAGGGGGTCCCATACACCCCAACCGTGTTAGGAACGCATAATCAAGGAACATAACACCGGTTTATACGGTTCCTAACGGCATGAGTGGAACAAATCACCAAGCAAAAGGCTTAGCCTTCCACCCTTGCCAATATATAGATGATTTCAATATAGCAATTATATAGTGTGATATAACCCAACCAAACTTCAACATGAAGCAAGCATCTTCGATCTTCACCTGCAACTAGCAATGCTATAAGAAGGGCTGAGCGAAGCGTACTTAGCCAAGCAACGGTTTGCGTAGGTAGGGTGGTTAACAAGGCAATGGTTACAAGTAGGAGGCTGACAAGAAGATCATGGGCATCGAGGCAAAACTATAGAGCGGAACTACTAGCAATAGGCAAAGATAGTAATGTTATCGGGGTTCGGTCATCTTGCCTGAAGAGAAGTCGTTCGGATCGTACAAAGGGTCCTCGTGCTCAACCTCGTTGGAAACCTCGTGCTCGTACTCGAACTCGGACTCTGCTTCCGGCTCTAAACAAAACAATCACACCAAGCACAAATCAACAAGATGCAATGCGCACTCGAAAATGATGGATGCATGATGGATGCACTAAGGATGCACACGGAGCACGTAAAATAGCACTCAAGCAAAACACCTCAAAACATGATAACAATCTGATATTATTAATCTACACAGAAAATCAATCAAGTTTCATATAAGATTCGCTGAAATCGGAGTTACGAGCTAAAAGTTATGCCCGAAACAAGAAATGAGCGCAAGCTGAAAATTACAGCAACATAGCAACTTCGGAGCACAAAATAATTAAGCTACAGCACTCAAACAACATGGCAAAGGACATGAACACAAACTAGACATATACTACAGCAACTAAGTCCAAAGGTGCACCCCCAAAGGAGTCACAGTTCAATAGCAATGAACTTGGAGATATTGAACTTGACAATAAAATTCTGGCAGCAGAATTTTATTGAAACTTTGGAGCAAAAGATAAACATGCTACAACCACTCAAATAGGCATGTGAGAACATGGATGGAAAGACAACAATATATACTACAAGGAACAATCAAGATCCACTCCAAAACTATCATGGTTTGTCCTAGAACAGCAAGCAAACATGGCATCGGAACGTTACAGATTTCAGACTTAGTGAAAATTCACTAAGTCCTAAAACAGCAATTTCATCATGGCATCTAAAAGTGCATGTTTAAGTCACCTCGAAACTAAACATGGCAAATGGTAAGCACCTCATCAAAGTACACATGAAGGTGATTCCGAAACATACAAGCATGCATCATTGAGGTAGACACAACGATAGCAACGAGCTCAACAAGATGGCATTTCATAACAAGTGAAACAACATCAAGCCACATGGCACTTTGCAACGATGATAAACATGGCAAGAATAAATCTATCATGCAACCTATCACATACAACATGTAGAGCACGGCAAGACGAACACGTGGACATGTCATTTGCATCATTCGGGTAAACGAGCTAAAAGATATCACATGGCAAAGATGACATAAAAACATCACATAACAACAGTTTATATCACGATGCACTCTTGCAACAGCAAAACAAGAACCTAGATGATCTCTAACATGCATGACACCAAAAGATAAAACGTAGTGCTAATCACCACGAACGTCTGGACATGCTATTTGCGCGAAACGGACAATCACACAAGTAGTTATAGCAGTTCTAATAATGCATCAGCAGCTAAAAGATCTGGGACTTAGAGATTTAGGGGTCAACCTTGATAGATCTGAGGAAAAAAAATCACATGGGCTCGGGGAAGCAGATCTGGCGCGGCCCGCGGACTGAGGAGGAGGCTGGGGCCTCGGTGCGGCCCAGCCGATCGGTGGCTACGGCGGCCGCGGTGGCGACGGACGGGCGGCGGTCGGGCAGAGGCGTCCAGATGGGCCTGGCCGCGGGGCGGCCCAGCGCGGAGGCGAGCGGCGGTGGAGCGCTGGCTGGCGCTGGCTTCGGTGGCCTGGAGCGGAGGGCGAAGTGGCCTGGTGGCCTGGGCCTCGCGGCTTCGGCCCGAGAGGGGAGGCGAGGCCCGGGACGGCGAAGTGGTCCAGGCGGGAAGGCCGACGCCTGGTGCGGAGGGACGAGGCGACTGGGCCGGCCTGGAGGGCGCCTGCGGTCGGGTGGCGGCGTACGGGCCGGCGGAGGGACGACCTGAGGCGGCGAACGGCAGGGAGGCCCGGCCTAGCTGCGGCGATGCGGTCCCCGGTCGGGGACCTAGTCGATCGGTCGGGGAAGCTCGAGGCGATCGAGGCGATCGATCCCAGGAGGATCGTGGCGGATCTGGCTGGTGAGTGGAAACTGGCCAAGTGGCTGAGGGGGAGGCCGGATCTGAGAAAAGGGAAAAAATGAGGGGGAGAGGGTGGAGAAGAAGCTAAGGATGCCTAAAAAAAAACCCTAGGGGCTATATATATAGCAGGTCGCTAGGGTTAGGGGATTTAGGGGTGTTAGGAGCCCTCCGATCGCGATCCGACGGATCCGATCGTGGAGGTAGTTTAGAAGGGCCTAGGAGAGGGTAGTGGGCTACTGGAGGGATGTTTCTAGTACACAAAGTGAAGGCACTTTGGACCCACACGAATAACTGTTGGGATAGCACACGGAGTCCAAACGCGACGAGATTTGAGAGGCGGGTTGCACACAACAAAACAACAACACGCACAACAACCCCGCGGCACACCGGTAACGTTACACACCCAAACACCAAAGTAGGCCTACGGGGCGTCACGGACACGTGAGGGAGCTCCGGAACGCGAAACGGACAACGGGAAGGAACGCGTGGAACCGGATGCAACCGACAACACAAATGCAATGCAATGCACATGTCTACATGATATGAATGAATGCCACACACTCACACAACAGAACGACGAAAACCCGAAAGACAAAGAACCCGGAATGGAAATAGATGAAGCCGGAGATATATTATATACCCAAAAGGGAAAGTACTACATCCGGGGCATTACACGACAGGAGGAGGAGGCGGAAGGCGCCTCGGATTGTTGCACTTGTTGGAATAATGACCCTTCTGGCCACACTTGTAGCAAGTCACCTCAGAAAGTGGACGAGTAGGAGGAGCACTTAGTCTTGGAGCTTGGAACTGCTGCTTGGACTGCTTGTTGGAGTTGGGTGGGTGGGAGAAACCACGACCACCAGCATTCTTGTTGTTGTTGGAGTTTTTGGAGTTGTTGTAAGGAGCTCGAATCACTGGAGGAGGAGGAAGCCAAAAATTTTGTTGTTTCGCGACCACTTGAGAAGATGAGGAGGAGTGAACGGCATCTCGAATCCTCTTTTTGGAAGCCTCCATCTTGAGCTGGGCTGCCTCTTGCTTGAGCGCCATGTTATAGAATTTGTCGAACTCATCGGGCTCGAACAAGGTGAGAGCAAGTTGAAGTTCATCCTTGAGACCTCCGCGGAACTGATAGATCTTGCTCTTGGCATCTGGTATGTCTTGCTTAGCATAGCGGCGGAGGTTTTGGAACTTGACATTATACTGGTAGACAGTCATAGAGCCTTGCTTCAGGTTGCGGAATTGCTCACGCATACCCTCGATGACACTTGTTGGAATATGGTGAGAGCGAAAGTCCTTGCAGAAATCCTCCCAAGAGATCACACGACCTGGCCTGGAGTCTTTGTACTGCTGCCACCAGTCAACTTCTTGGTATTTGAGTTGGAAGGCTGCAAACTTCACATAGTCCTCTTCCCTTACGTTACTGCACTCGAAATGCTTCTTGATATCGGTTAACCGATCTTCAGCATCAAGATGGTCGACACAGTAACTGAAAGCCTTTGGATTATTGGCCAAGAACTGGTTGAGAGTAGCATGGTGCTGTTGGTTGAAGAAATTGCCTTGGTTCCCTGGAGCACCCTGATTAGCTTGATTAGCTTGCATCTGCTACATCATCTGCATCAACATCTGGGTGTTCTGATTTGTAGTCTGCATAATCGCTCTCCAAGCCTCAGACGGAGGAGGAGGGGAAGGAGGACGATCTGGGACCTCTTCACCCTCTGGGTTAGCGTTGGGAACTCGTTTCGGAGCCATCCTGAAAGAGATGGCCACGAATCAGCAATTGATTGAAAGAAGGTATAAGCTGAAACAACGGAATGAAATGCAACATAGTCTTCACAAGATTCATTCGAACAAGAGGAACGAATGAAATTCTCAGTTAAATGATAACATCAATCTTCACGAGAAGCCACATAGGGGACAAAAGGTAAATAAGAAAAAAACACAAGGTACAGATGGAAACAAACACAAGATAGGAGCTTCGTTCTAACATCTTTGTGCTGAAAGCTTATGAACGCGTTACGAAAGGGTTTTGCAATCCCCAGATCAGCATAGCCAAGGACCCTTTAAGATGCAACTCCCGATCGGAACATCGGTCATAAAACCACTTCACTCAATGTAGAACCCCGAATTCGCTAACCTGCATTTGTTGGAAGAATGCCTACGATCTACTGGATAAACCCACCTATTAATTTCCGAAAGTTTCCAGTTATGCAATCGGGTGTTGGGGATACAAGGGAAGCACCGCGCAATCAACTCTAAACCTACATCCAGCTGTATCCATCCCTCAACACATAACCAGTCTTTCTCGGAAACTGTCTACCTCGAACCTTCGAAAAGCATCCACTATACCAAGCTATGGCAATACTCCCGAACTACCTCCCCAGTACTGGGTGATGTCGGGGTTATCTTGCCACTAACCGTATAGAAGAGATTTTCGATGTCGGCCGTCTTAAGTATTTAGTACTGCCGCGATATGCTTGTGACGACAATACCCCGAAGCTCAACTCCCCGGGACACTGCCACAACCCCTAATGTCAGGAGGCATCGAGAACAATATTCTCGTCACAAGAACATCGAAACAATCCCACAATACTCGCGAGATTCCTAAAAAAAATTCGTGCAATTTTTGAAAGTAGAAGAGGCAAGAGTAGTCGTCAGGAATCCTCACCAGAGAGAAAGGGGATGAGAAGCAAATAAATCCTACTCTCCAATATAAATATAGGACTCAAAAATATTTTCAGTGTGTGCCTAGACTCGACCGTCAACGATTCGATCAATCAGTGGGGGCTTCTAGGTCGGAGAAGGCTCTGGATACCAACTTGTAATGCCCAGGATGGGACTATATCTCCTACGTGTCGAGGCACGACTTAAATATATAAGCCCATTCTGGAATGATCGCAAGTTTGGTATCTTTGCACATCTCATGTAAAAAGGGGATGAAGGAGAAAAGATAGTTGGCTTACACTCGCCACGTCACACAATTCATTACATGGTTCAAGCATCATCAAATAACATCACAGCCCATCTAAGGGTAAAATCCAAATGCCAAGATACCAAACATAACTTAATCCACGAGTCTAGATCGAATCCTAGTAGAAGAACCACTACTGATCAGTCGGATAGTTCACGTAGTAGCGGCTACGCTCCTCGTCGTACTCCCAGTCTAGCTCAGTGCCATCACCAGTGTAACTCACCATCGTACCTGCATCTGGTGTGTGAAGTAACTGTGAGCCACAGAGGACTCAGCAATCCCGTTCCCGGGTAACATGACTATTTAAGCCTTGGGTGTGGAACAAGGCTGAAGAAAGAATAAGAATAAGTGGTTGCAGCAGCACTAGCCTAGATTACGTAAAAGAGAGCGAGAAGAGAAGGTGCCTCGGTCGAGAGATGATCACTAAGTGATCCTAAACTAATATAGTCAAACATAACCCCACCGTGTTCATCTCCCGAAAACCCCTTTCAGAAAATGACAGTCACGGTACTCACGCTGGTAGTGTATTGTAACATGGTGTCAAGTTTTCTACAACCGGATATTAACAAGCTCCCATCTGCCACATAACCGCGGGCACGACTTTCGAAAGTTCAAACCCTGCAGGGGTGTTCCAACTTGGCCCATGACAAGCCCACGATCCGCGGAGTCTCAACTCCAAAGGTGGGAAGACCCGAGTATTCTCGGAATCCCGTGCTCAAGATACTCCGAACTAAGGTAAGGCTAATCCAGCAGATCCTCCCGGCGTGCCGACACCCTGACAATAGCCGCGCGTATCTAGTCTCAGGCCACGACCGGATGGGTGATGCTACAGGTTTATATCAATCCTCGAGTTTTCTCGTGGTGACCCCGCAGGACCCCCAGTTCGGACCAACACTCATGTGGAGCACTGGCCCGGGGTTGTAGATTAAGAACTCGTGTTTGCAAGACCCTATGCAAGTTTTATTAGTTATTAGGCAAATAGTACCAATGTTGGGACTTGCTGGAAAAGACTTAGCACTTAGCGGTTTATCGAGGGGGTCCCATAACCCCAACCGTGTTAGGAACGCATAATCAAGGAACATAACACCGGTTTAAACGGTTCCTAGCGGCATGAGTGGAACAAATCACCAAGCAAAAGGCTTAGCCTTCCACCCATTGCCAATATATAGATGATTTCATTTTAAGCATTTATATAGTGTGATATAACCCAACAAAACTTCAACATGAAGCTAGCATCTTCAACTTCACCTGCAACTAGCAATGCTATAAGAGGGGCTGAGCGAAGCCTACGTATAGCCAATCAATGGTTTGCATAGGTAGGGTGGTTATGCCACATCCCTAGTTAGCACTTGCATTAGGGTCAGTTGGTGTGTGCATCATGTTTACTTTTCAAAGAAATTTGAAATGGGAATGACAGAAACCTCAGCACCCCTCTCCTAACAACTAGGGTTTGCTAAAATATTTTCCAATGTACCCAAAATGCCCTTCAAAAAATGTTCATCATTTCTGCCTTGGTCTTAAACCTCTGCTAAAAGTGGTGCACATTTTTCTAGGACACTCAAGGGCTTTGGATTAAATCATATGGTATTTGTATTTGGGCATTTAAATACTTTAAAATATTTTAAATGCTCAAATAATCATGAACTATAATGTTTCCTACTGTTCATATTATATACAGTGGGTATGACAAGTTTCATGGGTTATAAAAATGTTTTGGCATTTTTATTAATTGAACAAAACTGCAAAAGAAATGAAACAGAAAAGAAAATAGGAAAAAGAGAGAGAGAAGAAACTTACCTGGCGCCCCACCCGGCCCACCTGCCGGCCCAGCCCAGCTGCCGCTCCAGCGAGCTGCTTGGCTCGGCCAGGCAGGCAGGCAGGTGCTCGACGGCGACCGCGCCGTGCGCCACGCAGCTGCCCGCCGCCCTGCTTCCTCCCCTCGCCGCCCTGGAAGCCTGGTTCGGTCACACACGTCGCCCCCGACCTCGCAGACACCTCTCTCTCTCCCCAGCTCCTCTCCCTCGCTCTCCCCGCGCCATGGCCGACGCCGTCGTGCTCGCACCGTCGTAGAAGCCGCGCCCACTGTCGTCCCTGAGCCCCGCCTTGGTGTCCGTCGTCTCCGCCGTCCTCGACTGCTTCGAACAGGCCGAGCCCCGAGCGCTCGCCCGCCCTGGAGACGCCCCCGACCTCTTCTTCCCCAACTCCGGCCGCGGAGATCCCCCTCGCCGTCCCGCTCAGCTCCGACCACCCCCGAGCTCGCTCCGGCGCCTGCTGCAACCCCTGTGAGCCCAGCTTCGTCCTCCCCCTCTCCGTTGGCTCTCTTTTGCCCTGGAACGCACCGCACGAAGCTCACCTGCACGCACCGCCGCCGTGCTCGCCGCCGGTGATGCTCCGGTGACCATTTGGTCACTGGCACCCGTCCATCACACTCACCGCAGTGCGTAGATGCGAAAGGTGCTACGCACGCATCGCCTAGGCCCCTGCAGCCGCATCTCCACACACGCCCGACGCCGGTCGCCGCCGTCGAGCTTGTTGCCGTCGTCTCCGGCCACCCCAGGTCCGGCGACCACCACCATTCGACGCGCCATGACAAGAGCTTTCCAACGCGCCTAGCCGCAGCTCGAGCCGTGCCCCGTAGGCGATTTCCGAAGCACGCCGCCGTACTTGGCCTCGCCGGCGTCACGTCGCCGGCGGGTTTGACCTGTTTGACCAGGGGGTTGACTACCCCTGGGTCACTGACGTGTGGGCCACCTTTGGCTAATTAGTTAGTTTAATTAAGTTTCTGTTAATTTAATTAGTTAATTAGTTTAGTCACTGACCCGTGGGACCAGGCCCCACTGACAGCTAATTAGTTTTAGTTTAACTCTAATTAACTTAGTTAATTAGCTGTGACACTGACCAGTGGGTCCCACTGGTCAGGTTTGACTGGGACTGGCCCTGTTGACTGACTGACGTCAGCATGATGTCATGCTGACGCAGTAAAGGTTTTTCTGGGATTTTTAGATTTATAAATAATTCAGGAAATTCCAGAAAATACCCAAAACTTCTAAAAATCATATAAAATCAACCATAGCTCAGATGGAAAAGATTTATATATGAAAAATGATCAGAAAAATCCAATCTTTCTAATGGCACTGGTTTCATGCATGTTTGAACAAGTTAACTTGCTGTATATATCAAAAACATGATAATGCACTTATTTAAATAATAGTTTGAACTCCAATTTGAATCTTTGATTCAAATAGGTTCAAACCCTTCTGGTTTTAGTTGCATTAGCCAACACACATGCATCTTGCCATGTCATGAGCATGCATCATAATGTTGCATTTGTTTGTTAATGATTGTATCGCCGGTATTCTCTGTGTTAGGTCCTGCTCCCGAGGATACTTCTGCGTATCCAGTTGAAGAGCAGTACCCAACAACTACTTTGTCAGGCAAGCAATCATTGATCATTCCGATACAAACCCAATCTTCTCGCTCCTGCTCTCTTTTACTACATTAAGGCAACAGCGTGTGAACTGCTACTTGCTGCGGTAGTTGAACCCTATCCCTTGCATGACCTGTCATTGCCACAGTAAATAGTTGAAACCCACTAGCATGTGTAGGAGTTGATTGAGCCATGTGATGTGTGATCCACCATGCTATTTGCTTATGTTGCCTGCTATGCTTAGAGTTGTGTCTGGTCTGGTTCATCTGGGTGATGGATCAGAGTGAAATGATCATATCGATAAAGAGAAGGAAGTGTGGAATACGCTTGGTAAAGGTATCGATGAAAGGCCATGTAGGAGTACGTGGTGGGTTGTTTCATTGGAATCGTCCATAGGACCCGAGATCTGTGTGTGTGACCCAAGTTACAGTTACGACCACACATTGGGCCCTGAAATATGACCCCGCTCGACTTATTGACTGCCCTTGTACTCTGTCCAGGAGTTGCAACTAGTTTCTGGTGTTTATAGTTTACTGGAGGTCGTGCACAGCGCTGACCCTCGGGGTGGGCTGTGATGCGACAGGTACGTGGCACGGTGTACCGGTTGCCCGTTTGGTGACACGGGAACCCTGTACACATCATTTGGGGCCGTGAGCGACACCCCGGCCGGATCTCCCCACGGATGGAACCCAAATAGGCGATAAACCTGGACGAGAGACTTGAGTGGTTGGTTAGGTCGTGGTCTACACCCACGTGGGCTTTCGCTTGAAGTCTGCCGAGCACATGTCGTGTGCAGACGCTAAGTGGTGAAAACATGTGTGAAGAAGTACACCCCTGCAGGGTTATCAATCTATTCGAATAGCCGTTGTTCGAGGTACGAACTACTTGGTTGCTCTTACAGTTCATAGACAAGTTGATGGATACTACTAAAAGCCTCAAGATAAGTGTGAGTGCCGAGGATGGCCCTTCCGTAGGATGACGGAAGAGGATCCTCGGTAGTGTATTGATGTGGTGAGTAGTGGACTCGTGTTCGTAATAACATCTTGCAATCTGTTGAGAGTTGTAGTATAGGATAGCCAAGGTCAAAGCTGGCATTCTACTATGAACTCCACTACCCCCCCTTGATAATGTTGCATGTATGATAGGTTCTGTGGTAAGACTTGTTGAGTACCTTTGTACTCATGTTTGCTTAATAACTGTTGCAGAGGAGAACCCTGCCCCTGCTGATGGGTTCTACATAGACATTGACGTCGACGAGTAGCTTGACACCCAGACGGAGATCTGGAGCTTGTTAAGGGCCTTGTAGATAGTCAGGCTACACCAAGCCTGTTTTATTTTCTAAGTTGTCTGTACTCAGACATGTAGCTTCCGCTTGTGCTTGTATGACTGTATGACTTGAGTGTTGGGTCATGTGACCCCTACCTGTATGGATATGTTATGTATGGCTCTTGGAGCCTTTTAAATAAAGTACTTTGAGTCATAGAGTTCTGTTGTGATGCAATGTTGTATTTGCACATATTGAGCATATTGCGTGTATGATTGAAATGCTTGGTATGTGTGGGATCCAACACCTAGTTGTTTTCCTTTGGTAGCCTATCTTACAGGGAAATGCCTCCTAGTGTCTCCAATGAGCCTTGGTAGCTTGCTACTGCTCGGAACAAGTAGGCTGGCCGGCATGTGTCCTTCTTCGTTCCTGTGTCTGTCCCTTAGGGGAAATGTCACGCGTTGTTCCTTAAGTCCATGTAGCTTGCTACGACTTGGGTTCATACGTTGATGACCGACACGTTCGTTGCTGGGTCATGGATGCCTGTCTCTGTAACTTAGTGCCACTTTTGGTTTATAACTAGCCATGTCGGCCAGGGTTCTCTGTCATATGGATGCTAGCGACACTGTCATATACGTGTGCCAAAATGCGCAAACGGTCCCGGGCCAGGTAAGGTGGCACCCGTGGGGTTACCGTGCGTGAGGCCGCAAAGTGATATGACGTGTTACAGCTAGATCGGTGTGACTTAGGATCGGGGTCCTGACAGTGTTGGCATCAGAGCTGGACTGCCTGTAGGTTTCTCAAGCCAAACTGGTCGATGTTGAGTCTAGAAAAATTCTTAGTTATATGTAGGGGAATTGATTGTGGAAGGGAACGTAAGGCTCTTTTACTCCTTTACCTTATGCCCTTCTGATCTGAGTCAGTCTATCCTTTCTACGGGGATTTAGGACTAGACCTCTTATCCTTACTAGGTTCACGTGTTACTAATCCGTAGACTCTTAGGATTGTTGGTTTCAAGCCTCAGTTCAGTTTCTATCCTTTTAGTATGATAATTGTTGGACCGGAACCTTGATATGGATTGTTGAGTGGCTATGCTATCATTTGTATGATGTCTCAAATCTCTGTTTGAGCATTTACAGTTGTTATGCTGCCCGATTTCTTCCAGAAACACTAATGCCTTTGCATTACTCCGTGTTTCAGATGTCTGGCCGCATCCCTCACCAAGTGGTTCGTTTGACTCGATGCATTAATGTGCCCGGTCACACAGCCATGCTAGTCCGTGTGCTGACCGAGACCGGTTATCGCTGGTATCCTGAATACACCGTGGAGGAACAGTACCGGGATTTCAATCAGAGTCAGTATTTCTGCACAGTCCGGATATACCCCTCATATCCCGGAGCTAACGATCCCATCCATTGGTCTTATGGACTCGGGATTACCATCGAGATGGCAGTGCAGGATGCCGCTTATTCGATGATGACCATTCTCCGTGCTAGGCATGCCCTGTTGCTGAACACTGAGTTCTGTTACATGCCAGCCTCACTTCCCGGGGAGGAAGGCTACTACACTGGTCTATATACTGATGCTGCTCATGAAGAGCCACTGCTTCAGACTACTGTTCAGATGTTGGAGGATAGGGACCGTGAGGTCCGTGCCCTCCGAATGGAGCTGTATAACACCCGAGCCGCCCACTGGACTACTTTGACACGGCTTGCACCTGCTGTGCACGCCGGATATCTGGACATGCGGGATTTGTACCCCGTGCGGACTCGTCTGCCTGATCGCATGGATTGGCGTGACGTTGGGGGTATTACGCCTCCACGTGGGCGTCGGTTACCACCAGCATCGGGACCGAGACCACATCCATGTCCCTATGGTCCACAGCCTTCGAGTGCTCGCGAGTTCCAAGATCTGTCTGTTCCACTTCCAGGCTACGGTGGTAATCTTTACGAGGATTACTACGCGAATGTCTGAGCTAGGCCGTGGTTGTAGTAGTATTGTAGTAGTTGTATTTCCACAGTCCTGCGCGTCTTGTGGAATATGACTTAGTGTGTACTGAGTTTCGGAGGTGTAGTTAAATAATGTATAGGAGCTTGGAATGCCTCTGATGGGATGTATCGTCTTTCACCGCAGTTGTACTTTAGCCTTGGCTTGTACTAAACGTTGTATGGTGTGTATGACCACTGGTGTATATATAGCAGTTCCTATATTACCATGTCGTACGGATGAACATCTTTGCATTCCGTGTCATCCATTACATTCTGCACTTCTATGTCAAATTTTGCCATCCTTGTCTAAACCGTTGTTTTGTTTTCCTAGGATGGTCAACACTCGCAGCACTCCTGCTGCTCAGGAGCAGGGTGAGGCTAGTGGGGCTAGAGATGGGAATCTGCCCCAGCCACCCTCCTTGGCGGAAGTCATGCTTGAAGCAGAACGGAACAAGAGAGAGACCAACCGTCTGCTGGAACGCATAGGGCAGAACACTGGGTTCCGTCAGAGGAATGACGTGGTGTCAATCCACGATTTTATCAAGATGTGTCCGCCGAAGTTCCATCACTCCACTGAACCTCTGGATGCTGATGACTGGCTACGTAGTATCACCCACAAGCTACACTCTGCCCGTGTGGCCGAAGCTGACAAGGTTATCTACGCCGCCTACCATCTTGAGGGCCCTGCCAGCCTTTGGTGGGAAAACTTTGAAGCTATGCGTCCTGCTGGCCAAGTCACTACCTGGGTTGAGTTCAGTGAGGCATTCCGTGAACACCACATTCCGGAAGGTCTCATGGATCGCAAGCGGGAGGAATTCTGCAATTTCACCCAGGGCCGTTTAACTGTGGATGGCTATAGCCGCGAGTTTGGTAACTTGGCACGCTATGCACCTGAGGAAGTATCCACTGATGCTAAGAAGCAGGCGAGGTTCCGCAAGGGACTCAGACCTGAACTCCGCCGAGATCTACGTCTGCACGAGTGCACTTCCTTCCAGAAGTTGGTTAACAAGGCTATCAGTGCTGAAACAGGCCAGACCGACTTCGAGGCCACCCGCAAGCATACTCGAGACTTTGGTTCCTCATCCGGCTCTGGCTCTCACAAGCGCCGTGTGTGGGTTCCTAACACTGCTCTGCCAGCCAAGTACACACCGAGGCCATCCTATGAGGCGCCTTGCCCAACTCAATAGTTTGCACCTGCTAAGACCTATGGAGGACCACCTTCCAACTTTGCTCCACGCACCACCACTGTGACATGTTTCAAGTGTGGAGAACCGGGACACTACATGCGTGATTGTCCCCAGAACCAGCCAGGAAAAACCGTTGGCCGTGGTAAGCCAATCGGCAAGGTGAATTATGTCAAGCCAATCCCCACTACACGTGGTCATGTCAACTATGTCTCTGCTGAGGAAGCTCATGAGGATCCTAACGTCGTCCTTGGTACGCTCCTCGTCAACTGCCATCCGGCATCTGTTCTTTTCGATACTGGAGCATCCCATTCGTTCATATCTGAGAGCTATGCTTGATTGCACAACATGACTTTTTGTGACATGCCTACTTCCATGGTTATTCAAACTCCTGGTTCAAAGTGGCAAACCTCTAGGGTAAGCCATGGAAATGAAATCCTTGTCGATAGACTTGTTTTCCTAGCATCTTTAATCGCCCTCAAGTCCTCGGACATAAACATCATTTTGGGTATGGATTGGATGACAACTCATTACGCCAAGATTGATTGCTTTACTAGGACCGTTCAACTTACACATCCATCCGGCAAGATAGTCAATGTCTTGACTCGAATGGCTGAGCGTCAGCTCTACTCTCTTAATGCCAGCCCTCTACCAGAACTCGAAGATATCCCGGTAGTCCGTGACTTCCCGGATGTTTTTCCAGAAGAACTGCCAGGAATTCCACCTGACAGAGATGTCGAGTTCGTGATAGATCTTATCCCTGGAACTGTCCCAATCTCTAGGAGACCTTATAAGATGGCACCACTAGAATTAGCTGAGCTAAAGAAACAACTCGATGAGTCCTTGCAAAAGGGTTTCATACGTCCTAGTTCTTCCCCTTGGGCTTGCCCCGTCCTCTTCGTCAAGAAGAAGGATGGAACGGAGCGGATGGTTGTAGATTACCGACTTGTCAATATGGTCACCATAAAGAATAAGTATCCGCTTCCCAGGATCAACGACCTGTATGATCAGCTCGCTGGATCCTCAGTCTTCTCTAAGATGGATTTGAGGTTGGGCTACCATCAAATCAAAATCAAGAACGGGGACATTCCTAAAACGGCTTTTGTTACTCGTTATGGCCAATATGAGTACACCGTTATGTCCTTCGGGTTAACCAATGCCCCAGCTACCTTTTCTCGGTTAATGAATTCTATATTCATGGAGTATTTGGATAAATTCGTCGTGGTATACCTCGATGATATACTCATCTATTCCAAGAACAAGGAAGATCATGCCGAGCATTTAAGGCTGGTATTAACGAAACTTCGAGAGCACCGCCTTTATGCCAAATTCTCTAAATGTGAATTTTGGTTGCCAGAAGTAACCTATCTAGGTCATGTGATCTCTGGCAAGGGTATTGCTGTCAATCCCGAGCGAGTTCAAGCCGTCCTTGATTGGACTCCCCCTGAATCGGTCAAGCAAGTTAGGAGTTTTCTTGGCTTAGCGAGCTATTGCCGACGTTTCGTCGAGAATTTCTCCAAGGTTGCTAAACCTCTAACCGAACTCCTCAAGAAAGATAAAAAGTTTGAGTGGACCCCACAGTGCGAGTCCAGTTTTCAGGAACTGAAAAGACGCCTGACATCTGCACCTGTACTGGTACCACCAGACTTTTCCAAGGATTTTATAATCTATTGCGACGCCTCGCGACAAGGACTAGGTTGCATTCTCATGCAAGATCGTCAAGTGATTGCATACACATCTCGACAGTTGCGTCCACACGAGGATAACTATCCTACTCATGATTTAGAGCTTGCAGCTGTAGTCCATGCACTCAAAACATGGCGACATTACCTCCTTGGTAATCGCTGTGAAATCTTCACTGATCACCAAAGTTTGAAGTATATCTTCACCCAACCGGATTTGAATCTCAGGCAAAGACGTTGGGTTGAGTTACTCACAGACTACGACTTAGGAATCACTTACACTCCTGGAATGGCCAATGTCATGGCTGATGCACTAAGTCGTAAGTCATATTGTAACAATTTAATGTTACAACAAAGTCAACCACTTCTCCACGAGGAATTCCGCAAGCTTAACCTTCACATTGTTCCTCGAGGATTCCTTTCCACCTTGGTGGCGAAACCTACCCTTATGGATCAAGTTATAGCTGCCCAGAAGCGTGATAAAGGTATATCCCGACTCCAAGAGAACATTGCTAGCGGAGTTGCTAAAAGTTTCTCTATGGATGATCGAGGTGTTGTTTTCTTTGAGAACCGTGTAGTGGTTCCCAAGAACCACCATTTACGGCAGGTAATCCTTAAGGAGGCTCATGCATCTCCTCTCACGATTCATCCCGGTAGTACCAAAATGTATCAGGATCTACGCCAAAGATTCTGGTGGACTAGGATGAAGAGAGAAATCGCTCAATTCATTGCTAACTGCGACGTTTGTCGTCGAGTCAAAGAAGAGCATCAACGGCCTGCTGGCACCCTTCAACCTTTAGCTATTCCTGAATGGAAATGGGACAAAGTCGGTATGGACTTCATTACCGGGTTTCCCAGGTCCAGGAAAGGGAATAATGCTATCTTCATCGTTATCGACCGCCTCTCTAAAGTAGCTCACTTCCTGCCTGTTCGAGAGAGTATTACCGCTAGCCAGCTAGCAGATTTGTATGTCTCTCGGATAGTATCACTTCATGGTGTACCGTTGGAGATTAACTCAGACCGTGGAAGTCTTTTCACTTCACGATTTTGGGAAAGTCTCC
This sequence comes from Secale cereale, assembly GCA_902687465.1. Classification (NCBI taxonomy): domain Eukaryota; kingdom Viridiplantae; phylum Streptophyta; class Magnoliopsida; order Poales; family Poaceae; genus Secale; species Secale cereale. Next base: position 263,482,067 of record LR738712.1, on the reverse strand, counting down.
AGAATGCTATGGGAACTCATCTCTCCTTCAGTACCGCCTTCCATCCCCAGTCAAGTGGTCAAGTGGAACGAGTCAATCAAATTCTGGAAGACATGCTTCGAGCCTCTGTCATTTCCTTCGGTATGGAATGGGAAAAATGTCTTCCATTTGCCGAATTCGCTTATAACAATAGTTATCAAGCCAGCTTGGGCAAAGCTCCCTTCGAAGTTCTATATAGACGAAGGTGTCGAACACCTCTTAACTGGTCAGAGACCGGGGAAAGACAATTCTTTGGCCCGGATATGATCCAGGAAGCAGAGGAACAAGTTCGCATCGTTCGTGAGAGATTGAAAACAGCCTAATCTCACCAAAAGAGCCAATATGATAGACATCATAAGGCTGTGACTTTTGAAGTCGGCGATAAGGCTTACCTTCGGGTTACTCCTTTTAAGGGAACCCATCGCTTCGGTATCAAAGGCAAATTGGCCCCTCGTTTCATCGGTCCTTTTCGCATTCTTGCCAAACGAGGAGAAGTTGCCTACCAACTGGAACTACCTCCGCACCTATCCAGAGTTCATGATGTTTTCCACGTTTCTCAACTCAGGCGTTGCTTCTCGGATCCTATCCGCGGAGTGGACTACGAAACGCTTGATCTCCAGGACAATCTCACATATCGAGAATACCCTGTTCGTATTCTTGATCAAACCGAGCGCACCACTCGACGCCACAATATCAAATTTCTCAAGGTTCAAAGGTCACATCATTCCGAGAGTGAAGCTACTTGGGAAAGGGAGGATCGTCTTCGACTTGAGTACCCCACCCTCTTTCCGGAGGAACCCGAATCTCGGGACGCGATTCTTTTAAGTGGGGGTGAGTTGTCACATCCCTAGTTAGCACTTGCATTAGGGTTAGTTGCTGTGTGCATCATGTTTACTTTTCAAAGAAATTTGAAATGGGAATGACAGAAACCTCAGCACCCTCTCCTAACAACTAGGGTTTGCTAAAATATTTTCCAATGTACCCAAAATGCCCTTCAAAAATGTTCATCATTTCTGCCTTGGTCTTAAACCTCTGCTAAAAGTGGTGCACATTTTTCTAGGACACTCAAGGGCTTTGGATTAAATCATATGGTATTTGTATTTGGGCATTTAAATACTTTAAAATATTTTAAATGCTCAAATAATCATGAACTATAATGTTTCCTACTGTTCATATTATATACAGTGGGTATGACAAGTTTCATGAGTTATAAAAATGTTTTGGCATTTTTATTAATTGAACAAAACTGCAAAAGAAATGAAACAGAAAAGAAAATAGGAAAAAGAGAGAGAGAAGAAACTTACCTGGCGCCCCACCCGGCCCACCTGCCGGCCCAGCCCAGCTGCCGCTCCAGCGAGCTGCTTGGCTCGGCCAGGCAGGCAGGCAGGTGCTCGACGGCGACCGTGCCGCGCGCCACGCAGCTGCCCGCCGCCCTGCTTCCTCCCCTCGCCGCCCTGGAAGCCTGGTTCGGTCACACACGTCGCCCCCGACCTCGCAGACACCTCTCTCTCTCCCCAGCTCCTCTCCCTCGCTCTCCCCGCGCCATGGCCGACGCCGTCGTGCTCGCACCGTCGTAGAAGCCGCGCCCACCGTCGTCCCTGAGCCCCGCCTTGGTGTCCGTCGTCTCCGCCGTCCTCGACTGCTTCGAACAGGCCGAGCCCCGAGCGCTCGCCCGCCCTAGAGACGCCCCCGACCTCTTCTTCCCCAACTCCGGCCGCAGAGATCCCCCTCGCCGTCCCGCTCAGCTCCGACCACCTCCGACCTCGCTCCGGCGCCTGCTGCAACCCCTGTGAGCCCAGCTTCGTCCTCCCCCTCTCCGTTGGCTCTCTTTTGCCTTGGAACGCACCGCACGAAGCTCACCTGCACGCACCGCCACCGTGCTCGCCGCCGGTGATGCTCCGGTGACCATTTGGTCACTGGCACCCGTCCATCACACTCACCGCAGTGCGTAGATGTGAAAGGTGCTACGCACGCATCGCCTAGGCCCTTGCAACCGCATCTCCACACACGCCCGACGCCGGTCGCCGCCGTCGAGCTTGTTGCCGTCGTCTCCGGCCACCCCAGGTCCGGCGACCACCACCATTCGACGCGCCATGACAAGAGCTTTCCAACGCGCCTAGCCGCAGCTCGAGCCGTGCCCCGTAGGCGATTTCCGAAGCACGCCGCCGTACTTGGCCTCGCCGGCGTCACGTCGCCGGCGGGTTTGACCTGTTTGACCAGGGGGTTGACTACCCCTGGGTCACTGACGTGTGGGCCACCTTTGGCTAATTAGTTAGTTTAATTAAGTTTCTGTTAATTTAATTAGTTAATTAGTTTAGTCACTGACCCGTGGGCCCAGGCCCCACTGACAGCTAATTAGTTTTAGTTTAACTCTAATTAACTTAGTTAATTAGCTGTGACACTGACCAGTGGGTCCCACTGGTCAGGTTTGACTTGGACTGCCCCTGTTGACTGACTGAGGTCAGCATGATGTCATGCTGACGCAGTAAAGGTTTTTCTGGGATTTTTAGATTTATAAATAATTCAGGAAATTCCAGAAAATACCCAAAACTTCTAAAAATCATATAAAATCAACCATAGCTCAGATGAAAAAGATTTATATATGAAAAATGATCAGAAAAATCCAATCTTTCTAATGGCACAGGTTTCATGCATGTTTGAACAATTTAACTTGCTGTATATGTCAAAAACATGATAATGCACTTATTTAAAAATAGTTTGAACTCCAATTTGAATCTTTGATTCAAATAGGTTCAAACCCTTCTGGTTTTAGTTGCATTAGCCAACACACATGCATCTTGCCATGTCATGATCATGCATCATATTGTTGCATTTGTTTGTTAATTATTGTATCGCCGGTATTCTCTGTGTTAGGTCCTGCTCCCGAGGATACTGCTGCGTATCCAGTTGAAGAGCAGTACCCAACAACTACTTTGTTAGGCAAGCAATCATTGATCATTCCGATACAAACCCAATCTTCTCGCTCCTGCTCTCTTTTACTGCATTAAGGCAACAGCGTGTGAACTGCTACTTGGTGCGGTAGTTGAACCCTATCCCTTGCATGACCTGTCATTGCCACAGTAAATAGTTGAAACCCACTAGCATGTGTAGGAGTTGATTGAGCCATGTGATGTGTGATCCACCATGCTATTTGCTTATGTTGCCTGCTATGCTTAGAGTTGTGTCTGGTCTGGTTCATCTGGGTGATGGATCAGAGTGAAATGATCATATCGATAAAGAGAAGGAAGTGTGGAATACGCTTGGTAAAGGTATCGATGAAAGGCCATGTAGGAGTACGTGGTGGGTTGTTTCATTGGAATCGTCCATAGGACTCGAGATCTGTGTGTGTGACCCAAGTTACAGTTACTACCACACATTGGGCCCTGAAATATGACCCCGCTTGACTTATTGACTGCCCTTGTACTCTGTCCAGGAGTTGCAACTAGTTTCTGATGTTTATAGTTTACTGGAGGTCGTGCACAGCGCTGACCCTCGGGGTGGGCTGTGATGCGACAGGTACGTGGCACGGTGTACCGGTTGCCCGTTTGGTGACTCGGGAACCCTGTACACATCGTTTGGGGCCGTGAGCGACACCCCGGCCGGATCTCCCCACGGATGGAACCCAAATAGGCGATAAACCTGGACGAGAGACTTGAGTGGTTGGTTAGGTCGTGGTCTACACCCACGTCGGCTTTCGCTTGAAGTCTGCCGAGCACATGTCGTGTGCAGACGCTAAGTGGTGAAAACATGTGTGAAGAACACCCCTGCAGGGTTATCAATCTATTCGAATAGCCGTTGTTCGCGGTACGGACTACTTGGTTGCTCTTACAGTTCATAGACAAGTTGATGGATACTACTAAAAGCCTCAAGATAAGTGTGAGTGCCGAGGATGGCCCTTCCGTAGGATGACGGAAGAGGATCCTCGGTAGTGTATTGATGTGGTGAGTAGTGGACTCGTGTTCGTAATAACATCTTGCAATCTGTTGAGAGTTGTAGTATAGGATAGCCAAGGTCAAAGCTGGCATTCTGCTATGAACTGCACTACCCCCCCTTGATAATGTTGCATGTATGATAGGTTCTGTGGTAAGACTTGTTGAGTACCTTTGTACTCATGTTTGCTTAATAACTATTGCAGAGGAGAACCCTGCCCCTGCTGATGGGTTCTACATAGACGTTGACGTCGACGAGTAGCTTGACACCCAGACGGAGATCTGGAGCTTGTGAAGGGCCTTGTAGATAGTCAGGCTACACCAAGCCTGTTTTATTTTCTAAGTTGTCTGTACTCAGACATGTAGCTTCCGCTTGTGCTTGTATGACTGTATGACTTGAGTGTTGGGTCATGTGACCCCTACCTGTATGGATATGTTATGTATGGCTCTTGGAGCCTTTTAAATAAAGTACTTTGAGTCATAGAGTTCTGTTGTGATGCAATGTTGTATTTGCACATATTGAGCATATTGCGTGTATGATTGAAATGCTTGGTATGTGTGGGATCCGACACCTAGTTGTTTTCCTTTGGTAGCCTATCTTACAGGGAAATGCCTCCTAGTGTCTCCAATGAGCCTTGGTAGCTTGCTACTGCTCGGAACACGTAGACTGGCTGGCATGTGTCCTTCTTCATTCCTGTGTCTGTCCCTTAGGGGAAATGTCACGCGTTGTTCCTTAAGTCCATGTAGCTTGCTACGACTTGGGTTCATACGTTGATGACCGACACGTTCGTTGCTGGGTCATGGATGCCTGTCTCTGTAACTTAGTGCCACTTTTGGTTTATAACTAGCCATGTCGGCCAGGGTTCTCTGTCATATGGATGCTAGCGACACTGTCATATACGTGTGCCAAAATGCGCAAACGGTCCCGGGCCAGGTAAGGTGGCACCCGTGGGGTTACCGTGCGTGAGGCCGCAAAGTGATATGACGTGTTACAGCTAGATCGGTGTGACTTAGGATCGGGGTCCTGACAGGTTAGACATGATCATGGTTACAAGTAGGAGGCTGACATGAAAGACATGGGCATCGAGGCAAAACTATAGATCGAGATTTCTAGCAATAGGCAAAAATAGTAATGGTATCCGGGTTGGGTCATCTTGCCTGAAGAGTTGTCGATAGGATCGTAAGAAAGCTCCTCGTTCTCAACCTCGGTAGTAACCTCGTTCTCGAACTCGTACTCAGCTTCCGGCTCTACTCAACACAAACACACAAGGCACGAAATCAACAAGATGCAATGCGCACACAAAATATGCCGGATGCATGACTGATGCACTATGGGAGCACACGGAGCATGACAATATGCGATCAAGCAAAATGCTTCAAAACATGATAACAATAGGATATTATGAATCTACATGAAAAATCACACAAGTTTCATATAGGACTTGCTGAAAACGGAGCTACGGGCTAAAAGTTACACACAAAACAATAAACATGCAAAAGCTGAAAATTACAACCACATAGCAACTTCGGGGCAAGAAATAATTAAGCTACATCGCTCAAACATCATGGAAAAGAGTATGTACATAAACTAGACATATCCTAAAGCAAATAAGTCCATTGGAGCACCCCCAAAGGAGCCATGGATCAATAGCAACAAGCTATGACATATTGAACTTGATAACAAAATCCTGACAGCAGTATTTTATTGCAACTTGGGAGCAAAAGTTTAATATGCTACAGCCACTCAAATAAGCATGTGAGAGCATGAATGGATAGCCAACAATATATACTACAAGGAATCATCAAGAGTCACCCCAAAACAATCATGGATTGGCCTAGAACAACAAGCAAACATGGCATCTGGAAATTACAGATTCCAGACTTAGTGAAATTTCACTAAGTGTTGAAACAGCAGTTTCATTATGGCATCTTTGAGAGCAATTTTAAGTCACCTCAAAACTAAACTTGGCAAGTGGTAAGCACCACATCAAAGTACACATGATGGTGATTCCAAAACACCTAAGCATGCATCATGGAGATAAACACAACAATAGCAATGAGCTCAACAAGTTGGCATGTCATAACAAGCTAATCAACATAACAGCCACATGGCACTTTGCAACGAAGATAAACATGGAAAGATTAAATCTATCATGCAAGCCTAAGCAATCAACATGTAGAGCATGACAAGACGAACACGTGGACATCTCATTTGCATCATTTGGATAAACATGCAAAAAGTTATCACATTGCAAAGGTGGCATAAAAAATAACTACAAACAACAGTTTTTAGCACGATGCACTGTTGCAACAGATATTTAAGCACCTAGATGATCTCAAACATGCATGGCATAATGGAATGAAATGTAGTACATGTCTCCACGAACAATTTGACATATCATTCACTCAAATCGGAGCTACGCACAAAAAGTTATCACTATTTGAAAACAGCACCAGAAACTGAATCAACATGGACTTAGTGGAATTTTGGGGCAACCTCAGGGCGGTCAACGTGGGGTCAACGGGCGGCGCGGATCGGGCGTGGTTCCAGCGGATCGGGCCGGGGTCCTGGCGGATCGGGCCCGCGGCTCGGATCCGGGCGGAGTCGGCGGCTAGCGGGCCCGTTGCGGCGGCGGATCGGGAGCCTGGCTCGGCGGGCCGGTTCTGGAGACTGGCTCGGCGGTAACGGGCGCGGCCCACCCGGTGGCGCGGAACGGGCTTCGGGCGGAGTGGATCCGGCGAGGCCGATCCAGATCGGATCGGGACCTCCCGATCTAGCGGGCGCGGCGGCCCCTAGCGATGGAGCGGCGCTGGCTGGGCCACGCGGCCTGGCGAGGCGGGGACCTAGGCCTCGGGGACGCCACGGACACGTGAAGGAGCTCCGGAACGCGAAACGGACAACAGGAAGGAACGCGTGGAACCGGATGCAAACGAAAGCACAAATGCAATGCGATGCACATGACTACATGATATGAATGAATGCCACACACGCACACAACAAAACGACGAAAACCCGAAAACGAAGAACCTGGAATGGAATTGACGAGGCCAGAGATATTATATATTGCCCAAAAGGGAAAGTATTACATCCGGGGCATTACACTCACGCTCATGTATTGCCTGAAAGTTGAAAGGTTTGAAAGAATAGAGTATGAAAACAAGTGATTCGCTGAAATCAGGGTTGTGCATGATACAAATATTTTGTGTGATGAAGAGGGAGCATAGCCAGACTATATGATTTTGTAGGAATAACTTTCTTTAGCCATAGTATTTTGAGAAGACATGATTGCTTTGTTAGTATGCTTGAAGTATTATTATTTCTTATGTCAATATAGACTTTTATCTTGAATCTTTCAGATCTAAACATTCATGCCACAATTAAGAGAATTACATTGAGAAATTATGTTGGTTAGCATTCCACATCAAAAATTATGTCTTTATCATTTACCTACTCGAGGACGAGCAGGAATTAAGCTTGGGGATGCTTGATACGTCTCCAACGTATCTATAATTTTTGATTGTTCCATGCTATTATTTATAATGTCCTAGATGTTTAATGGGCCTTGTCATACACTTTTATATCATTTTTGGGACTAACCTACTAACCCAAAGGCCCAGTCCAGATTGTTGTTTTTTGCCTGTTTCAAGGTTTTGCAGAAAAAGAATATCAAACGGAGTCCAAACAGAATAAAACATTCGCGAGAGATATTCTTGGAGAAAATCACGCACGGGAGACTTGAGAACCACGTTAGGGGAGCCACGAGGGTGGGGGCGCCCCCTTCCCAGGGTGCGCCCCTGGCTCGTGGGGCCCTCGAGCGTCCCCTGGTGTCCTCCTTCCTCCTATATAAGTCTATGTACCCCGAAACCATCAGCAACAGAGAGAAAACCCTAATTCCACTGCCGTAACCTTCTGTTCCCGTGAGATCCCATCTTGGAGCATGTTTCGGAGCTTCACCGGAGGGGGGATCCATCACGGAGTTCTTCTACATTATCATCATCGCCCTCACCATGAGTTGTGAGTAGTTTACCACAGGTCTTCGGGTCCATAGCTAGTATCTAGATGGCTTCTTCTGTCTCTCTGGATCTCCATACAAAGTTATCCTCGGTCTTCGAGGAGATCTATTCGATGTAATCTCTTTTTGCAGTGTGTTTGTCGAGATCCGATGAATTGTGAGTTTATAATCAAGATTATCTATGAGAAATATTTGATTCTTCTCTGAACTCTTTATGTGTGCTCATAATATCCTTGCAAGTCTCTTCGAATTATTGGTTTGGTTTGGCCTACTAGATCTATAGTTCTTGCAATGGGATAAGTGCTTGGCTTTGGGTTCAATCTTGCGGTGTCCTTTCCAAGTGATAGTAGGGGTAGCAAGGAACATATTGTATTGTTGCCATCGAGGATAAAAAGATGGGGTTTATATCATATTGCTTGAGTTTATCCCTCTACATCATGTCATCTTGCTTAAGGCGTTACTCTGTTCTTATGAACTCAATACACTAGATGCATGCTGGATAGCGGTCGGTGTGTGGAGTAATAGTAGTAGATGCAGGCAGGAGTCAGTCTACTTGTATCGGACGTGATGCCTATATACAATGATCACGCCTAGATAGTGCCATATTTATTAGCTTTTCTATCAATTGCTCGACAGTAATTTGTTTACCCGCCGTAGAATATCGCTATCATGAGGGAAGCCACTAGTGAACACTATGGCCCCAGGGTCTATTCTGAACATATCAATCTACACTTACTTTACTTTTTCCGCTTTTACTTTCTGTTCTTATAAACAATAATACCAAAAATATAAACTATCATGTCTATCAGTTCTCATTTTCGTAAGTGACCGTAAAGGGATTGACAACCCCTTATCGCGTTGGCTGCGAAGTTCTTATTTGTTTGTGCAGGTGCGAGGGACTCGCGCGTGGTCTCCTACTGGATTGATACCTTGGTTCTCAAAACCTAAGGGAAATACTTACTCTACCATGCTCCATCTCCCTTTCCTCTTTGAGGGAATACAACACAAGCTCGAGAAGTAGCACACCTTTCCACCATTTCGTTTATTATGACACGCTTCATCATTGTCATATTGCCATGCATGATCATGTAGCTGACATCGTATTTATGGCAAGGCCACCATGCTTAATTTTACATACATGTCACTCTTGATTCATTGCACTTCCCGGTACACCGCCGGAGGCATTCATATAGTCATATTTTGTTATAGTATCGAGTTGTAACCCTTGAGTTGTAAATAAATAGAATTGTGATGATCATCATTATTAGAGCAGTGTCCCCCAAAAAAAGAAAGGCCAAATAAAAAAACGAAAAAAGGCTAAATAAATAAAAGGAAGGCCCAAAAAAAAGCAAAAAAAAAGAGGGGGACAATGCTACTATATTTTTATTTTCCACACTTGTGCTTCAAAGTAGCACCACAATCTTCATGATAGAGAGTCTCTTGTTTTGTCACTTTCATATACTAGTGGGATTTTTCATTATAGAACTTGGCTTGTATATTCCAACGATGGGCTTCCTCAAATGCCCTAGGTCTTGATGAGCAAGCAAGTTGGATGCACACCCACTTAGTTTCTTTTGTTGAACTTTCATACATTTATAGCTCTAGTGCATCCGTTGCATAGCCATCCGTACTCACTCACATTGATATCTATTGATGGGCATCTCCATAGCCCATCGATACCCCTAGTTGATGTGAGACCATCTTCCTCCTTTTGTCTTCTCCACAACCACCACTCTATTCCACTATAGTGCTATATCCATGGCTCACGCTCATGTATTGTGTGAAAGATAAAAAAGTTTGAAAAAATAAGTATGAAACAATAGCTTGGCTGAGACCGGGGTTGTGCATGATTTGGGTATTTTGTGTGACGAAGATGAAGCATAACCAAACTATATGATTTTGTAGGGATGAACTTTCTTTGGCCATGTTATTTTGAGAAGACATAATTGCTTGAAGTATTATTATTCTTATGTCAATATTAAACTTTTGTCTTGAATCTTTCAGATCTGAACATTCATGTCACAATAAAGAAAATTAGATTGAGAATTATGTTGGGTAGCATTCCACATCAAAAATTCTGTTTTTATCATTTACCTACTCGAGGACGAGCATGAATTAAGCTTGGGGATGCTTGATACGTCTTCAACGTATCTATATTTTTTGATTATTCCATGCTATTATATTATTTGTTTTGGATGTTTAATGGGCTTTACTATACACTTTTATATTATTTTTGGGACTAACCTACTAACCCGAGGCCAAGTGCAAATTGCTGTTTTTTTGCCTATTTAAGTGTTTCACAGAAAAGGAATATCAAACAGAGTCCAAACGGAATGAAACCTTCGCGAGGATCGTTTTTGGAACAAACGCAACCCAGAAGACTTGGAGTACACGCCTGGGAAGCCACGAGGTAGGAGGGCGCGCCCTGGGGGGTAGGCGCCCCCACCCTCGTGGGGCCCTCATAGCTCCACCGACGTACCTCTTCCTCCTATATATACTCATATACACTAAAAACATCCGAGAGCACCACGAAACCCTAATTCCACCGCCGCAACCTTCTATACCCGTGAGATCCCATCTTGGGGCCTTTTCCGGAGCTCCACCAGAGAAGGAATCAATCACGGAGGGCTTCTACATCAACATCATAGCCTCTCCGATGAGTTGCGAGTAGTTTACCACAGACCTTCAGGTCCATAGTTATTAGCTACATGGCTTCTTCTCTCTCTTTGGAACTCAATACAAAGTTCTCCCCGATCTTCTTGGAGATCTATTCGTTGTAATACTTTTTGCGGTGTGTTTGTTGAGATCCGATGAATTGTGGGTTTATGATCAAGATTATCTATGAACAATATTTGGTTCTTCTCTGAATTCTTATATGCATGATTTAAATATCTTTGCAAGTCTCTTCGAATTATCAGTTTGGTTTGGCCTACTAGATTGATCTTTCTTGCAATGGGAGAAGTGCTTAGCTTTCGGTTCAATCTTGCGGTGTCCTTTCCCAGTGACAGCAGGGGCAGCAAGGTACGTATTGTATTGTTGCCATCGAGGATAAAAAGATGGGTATTATATCATATTGCATGAGTTTATCCCTCTACATCATGTCATCTTGCTTAAGGCGTTACTCTGTTCTTATAAACTTAATACTCTAGATGCATGTTGGATAGCGGTCGATGTGTGGAGCAATAGTAGTAGATGCAGAATCGTTTCGGTCTACTTGTCAGAGACGTGATGCCTATATACATGATCATGCCTAGATATTCTCATAACTATGCACTCTTCTATCAATTGCTCGACAGTAATTTGTTCACCCACCGTAGAATCTGCTATCTTGAGAGAAGCCACTAGTGAAACCTATGGCCCCCGGGTCTATCTTCCATCATATTAATCTTCCATCTACTAGTTATCTTTACCGTTCTTTTACTTTGCAATCTTTACTTTTCAATCTATACAGCAAAAATACCAAAAATATTTATCTTATTATCTCTATCAGATATCACTTTTCCAAGTGATCGAGAAGGAATTGACAACCCCTTTATCGCATTGGTTGCAAGGTTGTTATTTGTTTGTGCAGGTACGAGGGATTTGAGTGTGGTCTCCTACTGGATTGATACCTTAGTTCTCAAAAACCGAGGGAAATACTTACGCTACTTTGCAGCATCACCCTTTCCTCTTCAAGGGAAAACCAACGCATGCTCAAGAGGTAGCACGACGCCGCCACCCTCTTTGTCATGGTGTTTGGGGTAGATGGTCGCCGCACAGGGTGCTGCCCCGAGGACAGCAGCGACGACGATGGGCTCGGCCTTGGCAAATGTCGTGACGAGGCTCAGGGCGAGCTTGTCCTTGGCGATGGCCGCAGCTCGTCCATCGGCGGCGGCTCCTCTGCCAGCGAGAGCACCAACATCGGCGGCTACGACCAACGACCTCGCCGTCAGGCTTGCTTCGAGAACGGCGATGGGTCGTTCCATCGCGGCGGTGAAGCGCGAGGAGGGCTCAGTCCGAGCTGAGTCCGGGAGGCCCTTGGAGCCGGGTCTCGCGAGCTGCTGCGGCTGTGCGGGTCGCTTTTTTAGCTTTTCCTTTCTTCCTACATTTGAAAAAAGTAGATAGCCCTGTTGGGGCGTGTAATGAACTGTGACGCCTATGCCGCTATCCAATGTTTATTGATTTTGTGCTATGTTATGATATTCATGCTCCTCGTGAGTATAGAGGGATAACTTAGCTTGATACGCTTGGGGGTGGCCTCTCGCCTCGTGAGGACACACCTTTTGGTACCTTTGGAGGCCTCCTTGTTGTGGACTCGGGAGCCGCTGACCTTGGGAGGCATCATAAAGCTGCAGAATTTGTTATGAAATCCGCCGGGTACCCTGTTCCTCCTTGCGCGAGCCCTCAGGCCTGGGCTAATCATGGCTTAATGCACCACGTCACGGTATCCGGGGGGCACAGACTTAAGGGGTGCGCCAATCACGAGCTCGGTCGAGGGCGCATCGCAAAGATCAAGGAAGCCGAAGCTCTAGGGCGACAGGGCTTCGGCGAGGTGTGGCCGCGGCGTGGGTTGGCCCAGCTCGCGGACACACCTGCCTAGCCCCCGCGCGATGCATGCGAGGGAGAGCGTCAAGCAACTGCCGTCCTCCGTGACGCAAGAAAAAGGGGCGATCAAAGTAGAAGAGGGAAAACTCAACTAAGAAATCGAGAAACACCAGAGCTCCAAATTCATTAAAAGATCGCAACCAGCTACAGAAAGCAAATGTACAACCGCGTTCGGCACCTAGTCTAGTCTTCTCACCAACGCGGAGCTAAGTGCTTCCACTAGAACGTGGGTGGGAGCCCTATAGGCCCGAGAGCGGCACTCTAGAGACTCCGGGCGTGTACAACCCCACTCATTATTATGTGAGAGTGTCACAAGCAGAGACCTTCACAGGCACTGGGCCTTGCTTCATGGGTAGAACTTCTGGAGGTGCTGGATGTTCTAGGAGTTCTGGATGGGGATCCCGTCCCCGTCTCCACGCGCATGGTTCCAGGCCTGGAGACACAGACGATCCTAAACGGGCCCTCCCACATGGGTGAGAGCTTATGCAGCCCTTCCCTGGAGAGCACCCGCCTAAGGACAAGATCGCCGACCTCGAGAGTCCTGGAGTGGACGCTGCGGCAGTGGTACCGCCACAGCGCCTGCTGGTACCTTGCCGCTCGGAGCGAGGCTTGGCAGTGGCGTTCCTCCCCTAGCATGAGATCCATCCCCCGCATGGCGTCTTGGCGTGCTTTGTCAAACACCAAGACCCGCGCGGAGCGATGTTTGACCTCGTGAGGGAGAACCGCTTCGGCTCCATAGACGAGGAAGAACGGGGTCTCGCCCTTTGGATTGGTGGCGGTGGTGCGAATGGACCACAACACGGATTGGAGCTCATCGTGTCAGCCCCTGCCGCAGGCCTCGAGCTTCTTCTTGAAGGTCCTTGTTTTGAGGCCCCTCAAGACCTCTGCGTTGGCGTGCTCTGCTTGACCGTTGCTTCTAGGGTGTGCCACTGAGGCGTAGAATATCTATGTTCCAAGATTAGCACAATATGTTTTGAACAGATTGCTAGTGAACTGCGAGCTGTTTTTGGTGATGATGCAATTAGGGTCCTCGAACCGGCTCACGAGGCCCTTGATGAACTTGACCGCCAAGCCGGCGGAGATGGTGCGCACTGGCTCCACCTCCGCCCACTTGGTGAACTTGTCGACGACGACATAGAGGTAGCGGTAGCCCCCGGGCGCCCGAGGGAATGGTCCCAGAATGTCCAGCCCCCAGACCGCGAATGGCCATGAGAGCGGGATAGTGTGAAGGCCCTGAGCAGGCTGGTGGATTTTCTTGGCATGTAATTGGCAGGCTTCACTGGATCTCACCAGCTCGGCTACGTCGCTGAGTGCCATTATCTAGTAGAATCCGCTGCGGAACGCCTTGCCCACCAAGGTGCGCGATGATGAGTGATGCCCGCCGTCTCCGCCATGTATGTCGGTCAGCAGCTCGCACCCCTGCTCCCTGGAGATGCACCGCAAGGAAACGTCATTGGGTCGTTTTTGGTATAACTCACCATCCCGAAGGCAGTAGGTCGTGGCCTGCCGAGCCACGCGCTCCGCTTCTTCCTCCTTCTCCGGCAAGGTTCCTCGTAGTAGGTAGGCCTTGAACTCTTTGGTCCAGCACCCATCCCGAGGCTCGAGTGCGAGGAGCAGGCGCGCTCCTTAGGTCAGGCCGCAGGCGGGAGCTCCCGAGGTTGGCGGAGGGGGAAGCTTCTCCTGAGGCAGTGTTTGCTCCGCAGCCGGAGGGGCTGCCGAGGGCTTGAAGAGGCGCTCCTCGAAGATGCCGGGCTCTTGTGGCTTGTGCTTGGACGCCCTATTGGCGATGTCGTCGGCCTCCTTGTTCGTGTCGTGTGGTACGTGCTGCAGCTCCAGGCCCAAGAACTGTTTCTCTATTTTGCGTAGCTCCGCTAGGTACGCCTTCATGTGCTCATCATTCGTCTCATACACCTTGTTGGAGAAGCTGACGAGGAGTTGGGAGTCACCGTTGATGGTGAGACGCTTCCGCCCAAAGCGGCCGCGGCCTTCAGGCCGACGATTAGGCCTTTGTACTCCACAATGTTGTTGGAGACCTTCTCGCCATGCTGGAAGCAGAGCTGCATGGCGTAGTAGAGCTTGTCTTGGGTGGGCGAGATGAGCATGACTCCCACCCCCTCGCCCTGACATGCGAAGGCGCCCTCAAAGTACATGACCCAGTCATCCCGTGCTTCACTCCCTGGCGAGAGGGACCGATCCTCACCAGCTTCAGGCCCTGGGGTGTCAGTCCACTCTGCCATGAAGTCGGCAAGCGCAACACCCTTGATGACCCTGGTGGTGCTGAACTCCAGCTGGAATGCTTGCAACTTGATGTTACATTCGGCGACCCTTCCCGCATCATTGGGAGCTTCGTAGCACCCTCTCGAGCGGGTAAGCTGATACGACCTTGATGGGATGGCCTTGGAAATAGTGGCACAGCTTGCGCGAAGCAACAAGGAGTGTGAGCAGGAGTTTCTACGGCATGGGGTAATGCGCTCGCGCGTCATGAATTACCGTGCTGATGAAGTACACCGGGTGCTTGACGAGGGTGGAAGTGTTGGTGGAGTCCGAGATCCCCTGGTGCTGAGGTGCCCCCTGAGGCCGAGAGGCCTCTGGAACTTGGTCGCTAGCCGAGGCAACTACAGCTTCAGGAACACCGTCTCGTGGAACCTGATCAATAGCTGATACCGCCGGGGCCTCGGGAGTATTGTCCCGGGGCTGTATTGTCTTGTCCTGGCGCTCCTCCGGACCGCCACCAATGCTGCGCTGGCTGAGTGTGGTGTGGCGGCCATGTAAAGTACCAAGGGCTCTTGAGGTTTGGGCGCCACCATTAATGGTGGGCTGGTGAGGTATCTCTTGAGGTCTTGAAACGTTGCGTCGGCTTCCGCGATCCACTGAAATGGCCCCTTCATCTTCATCAGTTTGAAGAACAGGAGGGCGCACTCCCCCAGCTTGGAGATGAAGCGCCCCAACAAAGTTACACGGCATGCCAGCTTCTGCATCTCCTTGAGGTTATGCGGAGGGCTCATCTTTTCTATCGCCTTGACCTTCTCTGGGTTCGCCTTGATTCCCCTGTGCGACACAAGGAAACCCAGCAATTTACCATAGGGGACGCCAAACACACATTTCTCCGGGTTGAGCCGCAAGTCCACCTTGCGTAGGCTGGCGAATGTCTCCTCCAGATCCTGGACAATGGTCCTTGCCTCCCGAGATTTTACCACGATGTCATCGACATAGGCCTCGGCGTTCCTTCCGAGCTGTCGGCCTAGAGCGATGTGCATCAGCCGCTAAAAGGTTGCCCCAGCATTACGCAGCCCGAACGGCATGCAAGTGTAACAGTACACCCCACATGGGGTCAAGAAGGCCATCTTCTCGAAATCTTGCACCACCATCTTAATCTGGTGATAGCCCAAGAAGGCATCCAAAAAACACAACAGGTAAGACTCGGCGGTGGAGTCGATGATCTGATCGATGCACGGTAGTGGGAACGGGTCTTGTGGGCAGACCTTGTTGAGGTTGGTGAAGTCGACACACATGCGCTCTTTCCCACCTTTTTGGGCACAATTACCGGGTTTGCCAGCCATTCCGGGTACCGCACTTCGCGGATGACACCAGCTTCTTGTAGCTTACGAGTCTCCTGTACGATGAAGGATTGCTTCTCTGTGGACTGCCGCCGTGCCTTCTGCTTTACTGGGTGTACATTAGGGCACACGTTTAGGTGATGCTCGATCACCCTCCTTGGGAATCCCGCCAGGTCCTTGGGATCCCACGCGAACACCTCCTTGTTCGCGCGCAAGAAACCGACCAGTGCCTTTTCTTGATCTGGGGGAAGGTCGGCGCCTATGGTGAAGGTGGCTCCCGATGCCCCGTCCTCGTCAACCGACACTTGCTTCGTCTTGGCTCGATCTTGAGAGAAAAGGTGTTTCTTTTTTGCTGGCACAACCCCCAATGCCTCTGGAGCTGTTTCATCGGGCGGGCGTGCCGCCGCCGCGTCCCTGAAGGCGAGCTTGAGGGCCTCCAGGGCCTCGTTGGTGTCTCCAGCCATAGTGAGGACACCGCTGCTCCTCGGCATCTTCATGAGGTTGTAGGCTGGGTGAGTCGCTGCCATGAACTTGGCCAGAGCTGGGTACCCGAGGATGGCCTTGTACAGGAGGCCGATGTGGGCGATGTCGAAGTTGATAAGCTCGGTGCGGTAGTTGTCATGGGTGCCGAAGGTGACGGGGAGGCGGACCTGCCCCAGGGGGCTGGTGGAGCCATCGACGACCCCGGAGAATGGCCTGGTAGGGCGGAGTCGCTCATGCGACACATGGAGCAAGCCGAAGGCTTCCGCGGAGAGCATGTTGAGCCCTGCCCTGCCATCGATGAGGGTCTTGGTTACCGCCACATTGTAGATGGTGGGGGTGCAGAGCAACAGGAGCACACCTACGCATGCCGTGGTCGCCGGGTGGTCTCTTGAGTCGAAGGTGAGGTCAGCCTCTGGTGCCGCCCATCCCGGAGGGACTCCCTACAAGATTCGGGTGGTGCCCACTTGGAGGAAGAACTGCTTGACGTGGCAATCCAAGGGCGGCACCTAAGAGCCGCCGAGGAAGGCCGCGATGGCGTGGGGCGTCGGTGCCGCGAAGTCCGCGACGAAGATGCCGCGCAGCTCCTCCCAGGAGGCCACATACGACTCTGGCGGGTTGAGAAACCAGGCGCGTGGTACGCCGGTGAGGTCCATGGGGAACCAGTTGGCCATGAAATTGCCGTCGCCGCTAGCCGCCCAAACAGCCTCCTCGTAGGCGCGGAGGAAACCAGCCGGGTCTGCTGCGCCATCGTAGCGAGGCGGCATCTCCGGCCTAAACTTGGGTGGCCATCGCACCTGTCGCAAGGCGGGGGTGAAAGCTCGGTGGCCCGCAGCGCCACCACCCGTGCCCACTGAGCCGGTCAGAGAGGCGACGCTTGCCATGGGAGCCTGGTGGATGGAGAGCGAGGCGGACGGAGAGGCGGGACTTCGGTGCACCCCTACCTGGTGCACCAAATGTCGGATTTCGGGCTCCGCAGACCCTAGAGAGGTTCGAACTCTGGGGTACGCACGAAGAACACTCTCTACCTAGCGTGCTCGCCCTACGATCCCACGGCCTAGCTCGACAAACTCAAAGAACAAGAGACTCAGGGGTTTATACTGGTTCGGGCCACCTTGTGGTGTAATATCCTACTCAAGTGTGTGTGGTTGATTGCCTCATGGGGCTGAGGATGAACTAGTACAGTGGATGAACAGCGTCAGTAGATGAGGTGTTCTTGGGCTCGATGAGCTGATGAGGGTGAGGATGATCTAGGTGATCCGCTCCTTGTTGTGGTGGAATGCCCCCTCTCTATGGTGGTGGCTAGAACCTATTTATAAAGTCCTTGGTCCTCTTCCCAAATGTAGGCGGGAAGGGATCCCACAACGGCCAAATTTGAAGGGGAACAACTAGTACAAGCTATCCTGACAAAAGCAGTTTTCGCCTACGAAAAACTAAGAAGGGAAGATGTCGGGACCCCGATCCTAAGTCACACAAATCTAGCATGTAACACATCATATCACTTTGCAGCCTCACACACGGTATCCCCACGGGTGCCGCCTTACCTGGCCCGGGACCGTTTGCGTATTTTGGCTCACGTATATGATAGTGTCGCTAGCATCCATATGACAGAGAACCCGGGCCGACATGACTAGTTGTAAACCAAAAATGGCGCTAAATTACAGGGACAGGCATACATGACCCAGCAACGAACGTGTCGGTCATCAACATATGAACCCAAGTCGTAGCAAGCTACAAGGATGTAAGGAACAACGCGTGACATTTCCCTGAAGGGACAGACACATGAACAAAGAAGGACACATGACGGCCAGCCTAAGTGTTCCGGAGCAATAGCAAGCTACCAAGGCTCAGTGGAAGAACTAGGAGGCATTTTCCCATAAGATAGGCTACCAAGGGTAAACAACTAGGTGTTCGATCCCACACATAGCAATACACATTACACGTACGCATAACATGCAAGTATGTGATGTACAATATGTCATCACAACATAACTCAACAACTCATATAGATAAAGGCCCAGAAGAGCCATCATAGCATTTATTACAAGCAGTGGGTCTCATGACCCAACATACAGACCATACAGGCAAGAGAAGCACAAACATGTCTGAGTACATACATCTGAAAAGGAAGAAGGCTATCAAGCCTGACTACCTACAAGACCCTCCCAAGGGTACAAGATCGTAGCTAAGGTAACAAGCTAAACGTCGAAGTCCATGCGGAACTACTAGTGAGACTGAAGTCTCTCTGCAAAAACACAAATTAAGCAAACGTAAGTACAAATGTACCCAGCAAGACTTACATCAGAACTAGCTACATATAAATGAGTATCAACAAATGGGGGTTGTGGGGTTTAACTGCAGCAAGCCAGCTTTGACTCGGTGGCTAACCTATACTAAGACTGCAAGTAACTCTTTTGAGGTGGCGCACACGAGTCCACATATTCACTAATCAATACACCACAATGGATCCGCTCCCGTCTCCCTACGAGAAGGCCATCCATAGAACTCACGCTTATCTTGTGCATTTTAGAGTATCCACTTTCACTTGTCTATGAACTATACAGGCAACCCAGAAGTCCTTTACCGTGGACACGACTATTCGAATAGATCATTTATAACCCTGCAGGGGTGTACTTCTTCACACAAGCTCTCACCACTTACCGCCATGTACATGTCATGTATCTCGGCAACCTTCAAGCAGAAGCCTGGCAAGGGTGTCGGCCACGACCTGACTAATCACACAAGTCTCTAGTCTAGGTTTATCGCCTATTCGGGTTCCATCCGCAAGGAGATCCAGCCAGGGTGTCGCTCACGGCCCCAAACGATGTGAGCAGGGTTCCCGAGAAACCAAACGGGCGACTCGGTACACCATGCCATGGTGTATCTACCGCGTCATAGACCACCCCTAGGGTCAGCGCTACGCACGGCCTCCAACACATATCCTACAAACACCAGAAACTAGTTGCAACTCCTGGACAGAGATCAGGTTGATTAATAAGTCGAGAGAGTCAATTAAGGATCCCAATGTGTGGTAGTAGCTGTTCATGGATCACAAACACAGAACTCAGTTCCTGAGGACGGTTTCAATGAGACAATCCACCATGTACTCCACCATGGCCTCTTACCGCTACCTTCAGCAAATCGTGTTCACACACTTATCTCACACACAGTAGGACATGTTTATGACCATTCCAATTCTTCCCCGATGAATCAGACCTGACACAACTCTAAGCAATAGCAGGCATAACAAGCAAGCATGAATGAGTAGGCACATCATGGCTCAAACAACTCCTACTCATGCTAGTGGGTTTCAACTATTTACCGTGGCAATGACAAGTCACATAGAGGAAAGGGGTTCAACTACCGCAACAGGTAACAGTTGAAGCATTGTTGTCCTAATGCAGTAAAAAAGAGCAGAAGCGAGAGAGTGAGATTGTATCGGAATGCTCAAAGGGGTTTTGCTTGCCTGGCACTTCTGAAGATGATATAGCTCTTCATCGGTGTCATCGAACACACCGTCGGAACATACATCTACTGAGGGGGAACAACCACCAGCAAACAAGAGGGGACACAATCAATGCAATGCAACAATATGATGCATGATCATGACATGGCAATATGCTGTTGATTGAGCTAATGCACCTATCAACGATTTAAATGAAGTTGGTTTGAATCAAAGATTCAAATTCAAACTCCATATGTGATTGTTTAAATGCCATTTTATGATTTGACCTGATCAGCAAGCATAAGTTGCTCAAACATGCATGATAATGCCATAAACAGGTTCCTTGAATTTTTCTGATAATTTTTCATATATAAATTATTTCATTTGGAGTTACGGTTGAATTTCTATGATTTTTATAATTTAGGACATTTCCTGAAAATAAATAAATCGTTTGGATTTGTTTAAACTCCAGAATAGTCATTACCGCATCAACATTACATCAGCCTCACATCTAATTAAAAGGGTTAATTAGCGTTGGGTTAACACTACACCTAATTTAGTTAGAGGCCTGGGCCCACACGTCAGTGACCCAGAGGGGGTCAAACAGGGTCAACCCGTCTCAAACTCGCCGGCGACTCGCCGCCGGTAAGACTCGAGACGACGGTTGTGCTCGGAAATCGCCCTCCGGTGACCGAAATGACTGCCGAGGGCATCTACGCGACGAGGTGACTCGTGTGCATCGGGTGGTGCATGCAACAGCAGCTCCGGTGGCCTAAGTCGATGGCGGCAGCGACTTGCACGGTGGACGGAGCTACGGGAACGGCGGGTTCGACGCTACGAAACTCCGGAGGGAAAACGGTTGGTGGCTACGGGCTCGTAGATGGACGCTGAGCACGTGTGCTCGCCCGCGAGCTACGGTGACTAAACGACAGCGGCGACATGGCCGGCGGTGAAGGGCTCTCGGCTCCGATGAAGAGCACATCTAGGTGACGCTTTCAGTTGCGAGAAGAGAGGGGAAAGACGGCGGGGCTCACGGTGACGGGGATGGTGCAGACGGCACGGTCGGGGAAGCGCTAGTTGCCACGGATTCGACGGCGGTGATCCACGGCGGCCAAAGCTTGAAGATGAGCTCGGTGGCGATGAAGCTGGGCATCCGGGCTTGCTTGCTTTGATGGGGAGATGCATCAGGGCTCGGCGGAGCTATTGGGTAGCTTGGAAGGGCGAGGCGACGGCGGTGGGCGCGGTGGTTCACGTCGGCACTCTCAGACGTGCTCGGGTGGCTGCGCGTGCAAGGGACAGAGAAGGGGGAGGCGACCAGAGAGAGGGGAGGATGGAAGAGGGGGAGCTGGGCGTCTTCATGGCATGTCTGGGGGGGTCGAGGCTGCGCGGCTGAAACAGGAGGTGGCAAGGCGTCGTCGGTGCGCTCGCCGCGCACCAGCCTGTCCTCCTGGTAGGAGGAAGAAGACCACTCAGCCCTTGGTGGGCTGGGCCTCTTCTGCCAGGTAAGGCCCAGGTGTGGTTTTCTCTCTCTCTCTCTCTCTCTCTCTCTCTCTCTCTCTCTCTCTCTCTCCTAAACCTTTTGTGTTTTCTATTTTTCTTCTGTTTTCTTTTATTAATATCTTTTGCCACTGTTTTGAATTTAAACAAATTCAAACAATGCCAAAAACTCCTCTAAATATTTTTATTATGCTAGATGGACTTTTCCAGAAGCTCATAAAACATTTCAGGGGTATTTGAAATTATATTCTAATTATATGAATATAATTCAAATTCAAATAGCTAATGATTTAAATTCAAAGTCCCAAAAATAAATCCTTAAAAAATGTTCCTACATTTTGGTTTGATATATATCTCTTTCCAAAATTCTCAAACATTGCATAAGGACATCTTGGAAACAAAGAATGAAATTTCCAGGGTTCTTTGCGCTTCTTTTAATTAAATTTTTGAGGCTTCAACAATCCTCAATTCAAGTTTCAGGAATTTAAAAGGATGCATGATGCTCACTGCTACAACTATCTGCAAACAAATTCTAGTGCTGTGACTACTCACCTCCACTAAACAAGAATCTCGTCCCGAGATTCAAGACGTGAGGTAAGAAGACAAAGGGAACACAAAGCTGATACAATCTTCATGATCCATTGCTTCATATTGATCTTGACGTCTTTGCTTTTGAGATCTTCATCCAGCACGACGATGACAGAAAGAAACTCTATAGGAATCGATCTTCTCGAAGATCGAGCACCTCAAGATCAATTCATGGAGCGCGGCATAAAAGCACCTCTTGAGTTGAGACACAAAACATGCATTGTGAGGGATGCAGAATAACGACGACGAAGGTTCAATTTGGTAGGCAATAATTTCACACTTATAGAAGATGGTGAACAATGTCACCAGACGGGGCACCTTAGAGAAGGTGACTCGTAGGAGTATTCCCTTAAGTGGTAAAAAGAATTACTTTTGATACAGAGGCCAATGAAACTCTCTATACCAGCCTAAGGCAAACCATAATCGATCGTTTGAAGGGGTTTGGAGGAATGGCATACTCAGACTGGAATGGATGATGTGGACTACCTTGTTGAAGACAACGCAACAGATGATTTTCGCTTATCACCGGAAATGGATGGGACCCATGGTAGGACCACTGTTGAAGATGATCCTGAACAGTAATTACTGAGAGGGGCAGCCCATGGGAAATTGGCACAATGTCGGTGCAAGCTGGGAACAAAATGAAAATATTGGAATGTTACAACCATCATATCTGCCTGAGATTTAGATCTGATTAGTGACACGATATCTCGGACTACATGTCTGGAAAAGAAATTTTGAAACACAAATTGACGAGATGTTGTTGCGAGATTCTCGGGAAATGAACTACAATAGCAAGCTCCAAAACATGAGCTGGTTCTGCTACACACATGTGAACACACTTTCCTAGACAAGCATGGCCGCATGGTAGTCTTACAACAAAACACTATCGAGTTCAGGTTAGGAATCATCATCGAGGGTATCGAAGTCCTTACATAAGTCTAGCTCTTAAGAAGGAGCTTCTTCTTCTTGAACAAGTCAAATAGTGGCTTGGTGTGCTACATAATTCATATGGAACGAAGATTATCAGTCTAACAGACCACATAATACTTGGCACGTGCATGGTTGACTTGGAATGATTGCAGAGGAGGCAAAAACAAGCTTTCTCGATTTCATGGTGGCACCTTACATCCAATACACATGAATTAGAGGAAGTCGCTTCTTACACCAACATATTCTTCATGAGCTAACACGAAGAAAATGCCTTCAAAAGTTCCCAACACCAGCTTGATGTCCATCAAGAGTCATGGAAAAGATAAAAATGTTGTCGATGGGCTCGACAATGATCCATCAAAATTTCATAAAGATGGAATTCCATAACTATGTGAATACGGTGATATCATTGGTCAGACCAAAGATGTAATGGTGTATGCTCAAGGAAACAACCGCGAGTAAGACAACATTACGAATATCATTGGTTCTGATTTGATTTGAGGATAGCCCATACTCGAATCAAAGATTGGATAAGATGATAGGTCCATAAACTGATTGCGAGGATCAATCGATGAAAATACCACCTTTCTTCAACACACATACAAGATATCCCTTAAAATGAACTAAGCTAGGTAAAGCTTTCATGTTCAACTCTCCAAGTTGTTGTTTGGCTTAACCAACTAGCTCATGGGTATCCAACATGGATTCTTGGAGAAGGGGTGGTTTATAAGAAAACCAACTTGATCACGAGCTCAACATAACGGTCAGGGAACAACCTGGTAATACTTCCGAGCAGATATTCGGAAAATCACGAACCACCGATATGTTACTAAGCTCGAGAACAATCTTGCTTTTCAGGGCAAAATGATACAATCAAAGAGAACGTGATTAACATAATCCAAACTCATAGATCGAAGAGTGCACTAGGAAAACAGACTAGGTAGCATGATCAATCTTAGAATGATAATTCAGTAACCAACAGACTAAGAATGAGATTATCTTCCATTAACTACCAAGCAACGGAGTTGCTAGGAGTATTGATTTCACACATCACGATTCACTTGTCAGTATTTTGGCTACATTAACACGGAGACCGAGGAATGAACGATGATGGCGAGAAGTATCATTGTATCAAGAGTTCACGGGAGGTGGTGCAATTCCCATGACATTCTAGAAATAAAAGAGGGTAACACTCCAAGGTAGAGCAGAGCAAAAGCTGGGTTGGCATTTTGATCTGCGAAATACAACTACTTTGACCCAATCCTAGAAATGGACGAGGTACCGGAGTTTCTTTCTCCTAGTCATTTCGGAATAGGATGGCCTGATGGACCACAAGAGTAAAAGGCATCGATGAACACGAATGCACAACTACTCCTTACTATCAACTGATAGACAAAGGCCGCAATACAACTGAAGAGGGACAACTCAAAGGAACATATAACTTTCTGAGTTGTTGATGCATACATTAGCATGTCGAACTAGTTCAACATATTTCTTCCGGATAACCCATGAAGAAAGGTAGAATTGGCAGAGTTACAATGTGGAATGAAGATCTCATCAAGAGCACTCTGGTTGTGATCCTTTGGTTCAGAAGAACTTCCGCCATGATGGTTCATGGTATTGGAAGAACGATAACCACGAACCTCGAGGACTATCACAAGGTTACTAATATCCTAAAGGAACTAGCAAACACTATCAACATGAAGTAAGTAGGGTGAATCTTGGGTTCAAGACCCAGAGATAGAATACCTACCAACTAAATGGCATCACGAGATGCTTTCCAGAGTGATGGCCAGAACTCATTACACTGGGAATATAAAACATGGCTAGATTACTAGGTGACTCCGTAAAAAACCTAGGGTCATAATAATAGTTACAGCATATATGTCGAGGCAACAGAGTACCTCAACACACCGACTAGTGTGGTTAATCTGGCCTAAAAGTACATCAGAAACAGGGAGGAAAGGTTTGCAAATGCATCAGATTATTTAGACACCTTGGGTAACTCGAACAGCATAACGGCTGTAAATGCTCGAAAAAGATTTGAGACATCCTGCAAAAATGGTGGCATAACCACTTAACATCGCAATATCATGGTTCCGAGATCAGCTGTCTACATACGGAAGTAGTAGGAACTGAACTGAGGGTTGAATCCACAATTAATGTGATCCTGATAAATAGAATGAGAATCCTAGTTCTTAATCCCCGTAGAAGAGAAGAGGCCGACTCAGATCAGAAGGACATAGGGTAAAGGAGTAAAAAGAGCCTCATGTTCCCTTCCACAATAAATTCCCTTATTATAACTAAAGAGTTTCTAGACACGACTTCGACCAGTTTGGCTTGGTAATCCTACAGGCAGTCAGGCTTTGATACCAAAGCTGTCAGTACCCCGATCCTAAGTCACACCGATCTAGCATGTAACACATCATAGCACTTTACGACCTCACACACGGTATCCCCACGGGTGCCACCTTACCTAGCTCGGGACCATTTGCGTATTTTGGCTCACGTATATGATAGTGTCGCTAGCATCCATATGACAGAGAACACGGGCCGACATGACAAGTTCTAAACTAAAAGTGGCGCTAAATTACAGGGACAGGCATAGCTGACCCAGCAACGAACGTGTCGGTCATCAATGTATGAACCCAAGTCGTAGCAAGCTACAAGGACTTAAAGGAACAACGCGTGACATTTCCCTGAAGGGACAGACACTGGAACGAAGAAGGACACATGCCGGCCAGCCTAAGTGTTCCGGAGCAGTAGCAAGCTACCAAGGCTCAATGGAAGCACTAGGAGGCATTTCCCCATAAGATAGGCTACCAAGGGTAAACAACTAGGTGTTGGATCCCACGCATAGCAATACACATTACACGTACGCATAACATGCAAGTATGTGCTGTACAACATGGCATCACAACATAACTCAACAACTCATATAGATAAAGGCCCAGAAGAGCCATCATAGCATTTATGACAAGCAGTGGGTCTCATGACCCAACATACAGAGCATACAGGCAACAAAAGCACAAATATGTCTGAGTACAGACATCTGAAAAGGAAGAAGGCTATCCAGCCTGATTATCTACAAGACCCTACCAAGGGTACACGATCGTAGCTGATGTAAGAAGATAAATGTCGAAGTCCACACGGAACTACTAGTGAGACTGAAGTCTCTCTGCAAAAACACAAATTAAGCAAACATGAGTACAAATGTACCAAGCAAGATTTACATCAGAACTAGCTAGATATGCATCAGTATCAACAAAGGGGGGTTGTGGGGTTTAACTGCAGCAAGCCAGCTTTGACTCGGTGGCTAACCTATACTAAGACAGCAAGTAACTCTTTTGAGGTGGTGCACACGAGTCCACATATTCACCAATCAATACACCACTATGGATCCACTCCCGTCTCCCTACGAGAAGGCCATCCATAGCACTCACACTTATCTTGCGCATTTTAGAGTATCCACTTTCACTTGTCTATGAATTGTACATGCTACCCAGATGTCCTTTACCACGGACACGGCTATTCAAATAGATCATTTATAACCCTGTAGGGGTGTACTTCTTCACACACGCTCTCGCCACTTACCGCCATGTACACATCATGTATCTCGGCAACCTTCAAGCGGAAGCCTGGCGAGGGTGTCGGCCATGACCTGACTAACCACCCAAGTCTCTAGTCCAGGTTGATCGCCTATTCGGGTTCCACCCGCAAGGAGATCCGGCCGGGGTGTCGCTCACGGCCCCAAACGATGTGAGCAGGGTTCCCGAGACACCAAACGGGTGACTCGGTACACCATGCCATGGTGTATCTACCCCGTCATAGCCCACCCCTAGGGTCAGCGCTATGCACAGCCTCCAACACATATCCTACAAACACCAGAAACTAGTTGCAACTCCTAGACAGAGATCAGGTTGATTAATAAGTCGAGAGAGTCAATTAAGGATCACAATGTGTGGTAGTAGCTGTTCATGGATCACAACACAGAACTCAGTTCCTGAGACAGTTATAGTGAGACAATCCATCATGTACTCCTACATGGCCTCTCACCGCTACCTTTACCAATTCGTGTTCACACACTTAGCTCACACACAGTAGGACAGGTTCATCACCGTTCCAATTCATCCCCGATGAATCAGACCTGACACAACTCTAAGCAATAGCAGGCATAACAAGCAAGCATGAATGAGTAGGCACATCATGGATCAAACAACTCCTACTCATGCTAGTGGGTTTCAACTATTGACTGTGACAATGACAAGTCATACAGAGGAAAGGGGTTCAACTACCACAGCAGGTAACAGTTGAAGCGTTGTTGTCCTAATGCAGTAAAAGATAGCAGAAGCGAGAGAGTGGGATTGTATCAGAATGCTCAAAGGGTTTTTGCTTGCCTGGCACTTCTGAAGATGATATAGCTCTTCATCGGTGTCATCGAACTCATCGCCGGAACATACGTCTACTAAGGGGGAACAACCACTGGCAAACAATAGGGAACACAATCAATGCAATGCGACAATATGATGCATGATCATGACATGGCAATATGCTGTTGATTGAACTAATGTAACTAGCAACGATTTAAATGAAGTTGGTTTGAATCAAAGATTCAAATTCAAACTCCATATGTGATTGTTTAAATGCCATTTTATTATTTGACCTGATGAGGAGGCATAAGTTGCTCAAACATGCATGATAATGCCATAAACAGATTCCTTGAATTTATTTGATAAATTTTCATATATAAATTATTTCATTTGGAGTTACGGTTGAATTTCTATGATTTTTGGAAATTTAGGACATTTTCTGAAAATAAATAAATCATTTGGATTTACTTAAAATCCAGAAAAGTCATTACTGCATCAGCATTACGTCAAGCTGAGGTCAGCCAGTCAACTGACCCGGTCCAGGTCAAACCTGACAGGTCAGTCCCACACGTCAGCCTCACATCTAATTAACAGGGTTAATTAGCACTGGGTTAACACTAAACCTAATTTAGTTAAAGGCATGGGCCCACACGTCAGTGACCCAGAGGGGGTCAAACAGGGTCAACCCGGGTCAAACTCGTCGGTCACTCGCCGCCGATGATACGTCTCCAACGTATCTATAATTTTGGATTGTTCCATGCTATCATTTATGATGTTTTGGATGTTTAATGGGCTTTGTCATACACTTCTATATTATTTTTGGGACTAACCTACTAACCCAAAGGCCCAGTCCAGATTGCCGTGCTTTGCCTGTTTCAGGATTTTGGAGAAAAGGAATATCAAACGGAGTCCAAACGGAATGAAACCTTCGGGAGAGATATTTTTGGACAAAATCACGCACGGAGACTTGAGAACCACGGAGTAGGGGCCACATGGTGCCCACGAGGGTGGGGGCGCGCCCCCCTAGGGCACGCCCCCTGCCTCGTGGGTCTCATGTAAGGCCCCCAGTGCCCTCCTTCCTCCTATATAAGCCTACGTACCCCGAAACCATCACACTAACATAGAAAACCCTAATTCCACCGCCGTAACCTTCTGTTCCCGTGAGATCCCATCTTGGGGTCTGTTCCGGAGCTCCGCCAGAGGGGGGGGTCTACTAGGTAGTGCTTCTACATCATCATCATCGCCTCACCATGAGTTGTGAGTAGTTTACTACAGACCTTCGGGTCCATAGCTAGTACCTAGATGGCTTCTTCTCTCTCTTTGGATCTCAATACAAAGTTCTCCTCGGTCTTCAAGGAGATCTATTTGATGTAATCTCTTTTTGCGGTGTGTTTGTCGAGATCCGATGAATTGTGGGTTTATGATCAAGATTATCTATGAGAAATATTTAGTTCTTTTCTGAACTCTTTATGTGTGCTCATAATATCCTTGCAAGTATCTTCGAATTATTGGTTTGGTTTGGCCTACTAGATCTATAGTTCTTGCAATGGGAAAAGTGCTTGGCTTTGGGTTCAATCTTGCGGTGTCCTTTCCCAGTGATAGTAGGGGCAGCAAGGCACGTATTGTATTGTTGCCATCGGGGATAAAAAGATGGGGTTTATATCATATTGCTTGAGTTTATCCCTCTACATCATGTCATCTTTCTTAAGGCGTTACTCTATTCTTATGAACTCAATACACTAGATGCATGCTGGATAGCGGTCGACGTGTGGAGTAATAGTAGTAGATGCAGGTAGGAGTCGGTCTACTTTTCTCGGATGTGATGCCTATATACAATGATCATGCCTAGATAGTCTCATAATTATTCACTTTTCTATCAATTGCTCGACAGTAATTTGTTTACCCGCCGTAGAATATCGCTATCATGAGAGAAGCCACTAGAGAACACTATGGCCCCCGGGTCTATTCTCAACATATCAATCTACACCTACTTTACTTTTTCCGCTTTTACTTTCGGTTCTTATAATAAAAAATACCAAAAATGTAAACTATCATCTCTATCAGATCTCACTTTTGTAAGTGACCGTAAAGGGATTGACAACCCCTTATCGCGTTGGCTGCGAAGTTATTATTTGTTTGTGCAGGTGCGA
This sequence comes from Secale cereale, assembly GCA_902687465.1. Taxonomy (NCBI): domain Eukaryota; kingdom Viridiplantae; phylum Streptophyta; class Magnoliopsida; order Poales; family Poaceae; genus Secale; species Secale cereale. The sequence continues at coordinate 263,452,503 of LR738712.1, read as the reverse complement.
GGGACTCGCGCGTGGTTTCCTACTGGATTGATACCTTGGTTCTCAAAAACTGAGGGAAATACTTACGCTACTGTGCTGCATCTCCCTTTCCTCATTGAGGGAATACAACGCAAGCTCGAGAAGTAGCAACCGGCGAGACCCGAGATGGCGGTTGTGCTCGGAAATCGCTTTTCGGCGACCAAAAGGACTGCGGAGGGCATCTACGCAACAAGGAGGCTCGTCCGCATCGGGTGGTGCATGCAACAGTAGCTCCGGTGGCCTAAGTGGACGGCGGCAGCGACTTGCGCGGTGGACGGAGCTACGGGAACGGCGGGTTCGGCGCTACTAATCTCGGGAGGGGAAACGGTTGGTGGCTACGGGCTTGTAGATGGACACTGAGCATGTCGGTGTGCTCGCCCGCGAGCTACGGCGACTGAAACGATGGCGGGGACATGGCCGGCGGTGAGGGGCTCTCGGCTCCGGTGAAGAGCATAGCTAGGGGACGCTTTCAGCTGCGAGAAGAGAGGGGAAAGACGGTGGGGCTCACGGAGAGGGGGATGGTGCAGACGGCAGGGTCGGGGAACCGCTGGTTGCTACGAATTAGACGACGGCGATCCACGGCGACCGAAGCTTGAAGACGAGGTCGATGGCGATGAAGCAGGGCGTCCGGGCTTCCTTCCTTCGGTGGGGAGATGCATCATGGCTCGGCGGAGCTGTTGGGTAGCTTGGAAGGGCGAGGAGACAACAATGGGCGTGGTGGTTCACGGCGGCACTCTCAGATGCGCTCGGGTGGCTGCGCGCGCAAGGGACAGAGAAGGGGGAGGCTAACAGAGAGAGGGAGGATGGAAGAGGGGGAGCTGGGTGTCTCCGTTGCACGTCTGGGGGGGGGTCAAGGCTGCTCGGCTGAAGCAGGAGGTGGGAAGGCATCGTCGGCGCGCTTGCCACACACCTGACTATCCTCCTGGCAGGAGGAAGAAGACCACTCAGCACCTGGTGGGCTGGGCCTCTTCTGCAAGGTAAGGCCCAGGTGGGGTTCTCTCTCTCTCTCTCTCTCTCTCTCTCTCTTTTCTAAACCTTTTGTGTTTTCTATTTTTTTCTTCTGTTTTCTTTTATTAATATCTTTTACCACTATTTTGAATTTAAACATATTCAAACAATGCCAAAAACTCTTAATATTTTTATTATGCTAGATGGACTTTTCCAAAAGCTCATAAAACATTTCAGGGGTATTTGAAATTATATTCTAATAATATGAATATAATTCAAATTCAAATAGCTAATGATTTAAATTCAAAGTCCCAAAAATAAATCCTTAAAAAATGTTCCTAAATTTTGGTCTGATATATATCTCTTTCCAAAATTCTCAAACATTGCATAAGGACATCTTGGAAACAAAGAATGAAATTTCCAGGGTTCTTTGCCCTTCTTTTAATTAAAATTTTGAGGCTTCAACAATCCTCAATTCAAGTTTCAGGAATTTAATAGGATGCATGATGATCACTGCTGCAACTATCTTCAAACAAATTCTAGGGCTGTGACAGAACAGAAGTATAGATAGTTTTGGAAACTAGTAATAGTTTTGGGAATAGTTTTACCCTAACTAACGACCATGCTAACTAAGGCTTCCGACAGTCAGGATGGCTCTGATACCAGCTCTGTGGGGACCCCGACTCATAAGTCGAGATCACCGAATGCACGTGTACAGTGATCCCAGAGATCAATGCTCACTAAACACACGGAAGTTGATTAGCAAGAGTCTTGAGTTATGGACAATTCTTGAGTATATCATCGCAGTGGAAATCTTCAATAACAACTTGGACCCATGCGCTCTGCCTTAACCCTACATGCATTCTAACTGGGAAGCGTCCTAGCTCGCATGTTCGTCACCAAGAAATCTTCATCATATCATGTTCTTTTATGCCTGGCCAATAAAATAACCAGTGGCAAGCCAATGAGTACTTTGAATGTACTCACAAGCAACCCAAGAGTGATAACAAAATAATCATGCAAGGCTCTACAGCTAAATTGGCAGATTTGCGGAAAGCTATTTTTTCTCATGCAAGTATGATCAATATTTATCAATTGCATGAATGCGTCTGCAACAAGTATCAGGGGGTTACAGACATCAACATCGAGAAAGAGGTATGAACAACTCATGCTCAAGATCATCGTGACTTCCTTATGAATCACGTCAACATATTTACCAAACAGTGTTGTTTTTCTAGAAACATATGGACAGCAGCACCACCTAACTATCCTTGAACATGGACTCGGCTATTCAAATAGTTTTACACTCTGCAGAGGTTGCACACTTTACCCACAAGATCTGGGAAGCCTTCGTGCCACTCACGATCCCGCAGTACCTCAAGTACTCGGGGGAAGCACCCGATCTCGATCTTTCCATAGGCGACCCTAACATAGGGTCCACTCGTTGGTACACGACCTTTGTGTATAAACATCAAGATCTTGGGACTCTACGCACGGACCAACGGTGTGTCCGATACCATGTGAAAACAGTCATGGCCGCCTATCCAAGCACGACCCCGTCCCAAGAGCGACCTCACGTCACCCCCGTCACTATTAATGTGGGCACCATGCTAGTATTGGCCTAGGTAATCAATAATGCCCCGTCCCATAATGGGGTAGAGTGGTTGTACATGTTTGGTTGGGACGGTCGACCAATCTTAAATATAATCCGTCTCTCTAAACAAAACATTCATCATGCCTCGGTACACTACCTTTTTACCAAGTAGTCCCCAGTTCCTCATCATCTCCTAGAGGCATTAGTGGCACCCACTGGGTTATTTGCAAGACTGTCAAACTACACTTGTTTCTTCCAATGCATAACCCTAATCCATTCTGCATAGCTAACTACTATAGCATATTTCTACAACTCACCGACATGACTCTAAACAAGGTCAGAGTCATGAACAATGCAAGTATCAACGGGGTATGCAACGGAGGCAAGCCTGGCAAGGTTGCCATTCAAGGTATATCATGCACTCGATGAAACAATGATAATGCCTTCATGACATAAAAGGGTTCAACATGGTCAAAGGGCTACTTGCCTGGTTCATCAGAGTCTTTAAGTCTTCTGGTCCTTCTCCAAGTCCTTCGTCTACTTCGTCAACTAACATCGGAAACAAACACAATAAGCAACACAACAAGGCAAAAATAAAAGTGCTCTGAAAATGTGAGTTGGACTTTTCTAAGATTCCGTTGGTCATATGAGGAATGACCAAAGTGGGGTCATTAGAATTCGATTAGTGGATATCTCTGAAAATATCAATATGATGGAATCAAGGGATTAGTGGATTTGCAAGAAATGTACAGAAGAATTATTTTGAAAAATGAGAAGAGGCACCCATTTAAAAGGGAATGATTTTAGAAGCATCTAGGAGTTGGTTTCACTGGATTTGGAGTTCAAAAGAATTTCCTATGATTTTGCAAAGTTGGCTATACATGAATAAATAGACTAATATTTGATGTGGTACAGAAAGCATTGGGAAAAATGTTCATAAACTAGGTTAGGATCTTAGAAGTGCTTATAAATTTGAATCAATGGATTTGGATCAACTATGAGCTCTCTGTGATTTTCTAAAGTTCATCACAGAAATTGAAAATAGCATTTTGATAAATATTTGTGAAGAAAATGTTTCTGGAAAAATGTACAAATAGTACCACGTGATAGATCATGATTTATGGAGTCACTGGAAATTTGAATCACTAAATTTGGAGTTCAAATGAATTGTTTAAGGATTTTACAAGTTTACAGAAAAAGAAAAAGGAAAGGGAAATGGTTTTTACACTTATACTGCGCACTGGGCGCAGTATAGCGCCCCAGCGCACTGCTTCGGCCAAGCTGCACGGCCACGTGATCACAGAGGCGACGTCGAAGGCGTAAGTTGTCGAATCCACGTTCGCCGCGGAGACAGCCTCCACTTAAACCATTGGCCCAGCCCCATTAGGTCACCGACGAGCGGGTCCCACCTGCTGAGTCATCTCCCTCCTCCCGCCCACGATAGAGGAGACAGAGGCCTCGTCGGTAGGAGGTTGCCGGCTCCCGCCCCCGATGGCACAGGCCACCTTCGGCCAAGCTCTGGCCTTCGGAGGGACCACCGGACAACGGCGCATCGGGGGGCTCGACAGGATCAGCGGAAGACGACTGGGGCGCGCCCGGCACGGGCTTCGGCGGATGACCATTCGGGCGACGATGAGCAGGGCAAGGTGCCCCGGCGGATTGGGAGAAGGGAGGAAAGGGTCACCGGACCCTTGCGCCTCTTCTGGTGGGAAGAGGAGTAGCCGGGAAGCCCGCCCTTACCTGAATCGAAGCGGAGGCTGACGGCAGCACTCCGGCCATGGGAGACGCTGGGAGGCTTGAGAGGGAGAGGGGGGCTGTCTAGGAGGTTTGTGGAAGAGAGGAAGTTCGATCAGAGGCGAGAGCGAGAGAGCTCGGGGTGGCTTATATGGCAGGGCCATGGCGCATCGTGGGCGGCGTCCATGGTCGTGGCCAAAGCAGTGCCAGGGGCTGAATTGGTACATGGGGCGCTGTCCAGGGTGTTTGTGGGCATGGTCTATGACGAGGGAAAGGCAGAGGGGGAGCGGGGAGGTGCCAGAGGCTTCGCGCGTGTGAGCTCGCCCATTGGAGCTCTTGGGAGGTCAGGGCGCTTGTGGAGGAGGCAGTAGGAGGAAGAAAGAAAAGGGGGACGGGGGTGTGCTGTGTCGCGGACGTCAGGTGGTCCTGCTGGCGTGCGGGGGATAGCCGAGGTGGTCGGGGAATCGAGATGGGGGCAGCTACAGTGCGCCAGAGCACTATAGCGCGCTCCAGAGCGCGACCATTGCATGCCATGGAATGCAACTGGCGTCCTGCGCGTGGGCAAGCTTGTCCACTAGCTCCTGGGGATTTCTGAGATGCTCTTTGAAGCTTAATATCTAAGGCAAGTCTGTAAGGAAGAGGTAGGAGGAAAAAGAGGCGCTGCCATGGTCAAAACATAGGGGAAAAGTGAGGTTTTACCTCACCAATGACTGAGCTGAGGGCATGAGTGAGTTACTGGAGGTAGAAGAGGTCTAGGATGAGCTGTGGTAAAACTTTGGCCTTAAGGGGAAATCATTTGGGGCTCCAAACAGTGATCACAAAAACGTGGCAGAAGGTGTTTGATGAGATTTTGGGCTATGAAATGGATTCCACTTGGCATGAAACTTAACAGGATCAAATGTCATGAATAAATAAGGTGTTCCACCAAATTTGAATCTATTTGGGTAAAGTTGCCAATGCAACTTTTGTAAACCCTAGAAATTAACAGAAATGGCTTTTGCAAGATTTAGTCATGCAAATCATCCCTCCTTGATGCACCACTTGGTGTAGTGTCATCATTTGGATATGTGAGCATGTCCACACAATTTAAGGTCACAAGTAATAAGTTGGTAATGTATAGTTGTTCAAATTTGGATCTGGTCAGAAAGGGATTTGGGGCACTTTGGTCAAGTTAGCCTTCTACAAAACTTGTGCCATTTGGTCTAGGTGCATAATTAGACAATTTTAGCATGTGCACCATGTTTGAGAGCATTGGGACATGTTTGTCCGTGTAAAGTTGCTCAAACTTCAAAATGGACAGAAATGGTTTTGAGGGGGTTTGATGATGTTTTCTTGATCTTCAAAGCATGAGGCTTTTCAAGATCATCAAATATGTCATATGTGACATGCTAGAATTTTCTTGGAATTAATGAAGAAAATTCCCTTTGTAAATATTTCAAAAGCTTGAAATATCCAGAATGGGTTTTTGTGAGACTTGACCAACATTTTGAACATGACCATGTGTTGAAACTCTTATATATGGACAATATATGTCCTATGAGCTTCCCTGAATTTTTTCAAATATTTTTGAAACAATAAAATAATTTTAACCTATTAAAGACCATTTCTGACCTTAAGGAAAAGCCTTTAAATAAAATAGCAAAATAACTTTGAAAAAAATATTTTTGTGGTTTTTGGGAGTCCTATATCTAATAGGATTCAAATATAATTTTTGAAAGATTTTTCACACCCTTAATTAAGTACTTGTAGTGCAAACCTCAATTCAGGGGTTTTTGGAAAACTAAATTTAGAAAATTCCTTTTTGACCAAAATATTTTTGTAAGGAAATACTATTATGTCTTATACACATGTCATGATCATTGGGAAACGGTTTTGGATCAAGGAGATGAAGTATAAGAATTGGAGGATTTATTTGAGTTTTTAGAGCACTTGCAAACAGCAAACAGAAAACCAATCAAGCATAGTCCAAATCACTCAAAAGTTTTTGTCAAACCACATTTTAGCATGATTATTAGCTTAAGTGTTGTGGCATGAAAATCAGGGTGTCACAGACCTACCCCCTTACAAGAATCTCGTCCCTCAGATTCCCAGACTAGGTGTGGAAAGGAATACAAAAACTTGGATCTGGGGTAGTCTTCACGTCCTCTTATGCTTCCGAGTGGTGCTCCTTTGAACCTTGAAGTACTGGATTTGGATCAACTATGAGCTCTATGTTATTTTCTAAAGTTCATCACAGAAATGGAAATAGCACTTTGATAAATATTTGTGAAGGAAATGGTTCTGGAAAAATGTGCAAATAGCACCATGTGATAGATCATGATTTATGGAGTCACTTGAAATTTGAATCACCAAATTTGGAGTTCAAATGAATAGTTTAAGGATGTTACAAGTTTACTGAAAAAGAAAAAGGAAAGGGAAATGGTTTGTACCCTTATACTGCGCACTGGGCGCAGTATAGCGCCACAGCGCACTGCTTCGGCCTAGCTGCACGGCCACATGAGCGCAGAGGCGACGTCGAAGGCGTAAGTTGTGGAAGCCGCGTTTTCCACGGAGACATGGGAAGGGCCCGACCCGCCTCCACTTAAACCGTTGGCCCAGCCCCGTTAGGTCGCCGACAAGCAGGTCCCATAGCTGGGTCATCTCCCTCCTCCCGCTCGCGACAAAGGAGGCAGAGGCCTCGTCAGTGGGAGGTTGCCGGCTCCCGCCCCCGGTGTCACAGGCCACCTCCGGCCAAGCCGTGGCCACCGGAGGGACCACCGGACAATCACGCATTAGGGGGCTCGACAGGGTCAACAGAAGACGGCCGGGGCACGTCCGGCACGGGCTTCGGCGGATGACCATTCGGGCGACGATGAGGAGGGGGCATGGTGCCCCGGCGGACTGGGAGAAGGGGGGAAAGGGTCACCGGACCTTCGCGCCTCTTCTGGTGGGAAGAGGAGGAGCGGGGAAGCCCGCCCTTGCCTGAATCGAAGCGGAGGCTGACCGTGGCACTCGGGCTATGGGAGACGCTGGGAGGCTTGAGAGGGAGAGGGAGGCTGTCTAGGAGGTTTGTCGAAGAGAGGAACTTCGATCAGAGGCGAGAGAGAGAGAGAGCTCGGGGTGGCTTATATGGCGGGGCCATGGCTCACCGTGGGCGGCGTCCACGGCGTGGACAAAGAAGTGCCACGGGCCGAATTGGCACAGGGGTGTTGCCCAGGGTGTTCGTGGGCATGGTCTAGGCCAAGGAAAAGGCACAGGGGGAGCGGGGAGGTGCTAGAGGCTTCGCGCGTGTGAGCTCGCCCATTGGAGCTCTCGGGCGTCCGGGGTGCGTGTGGAGGAGGCAGTAGGAGGAAGTAAGAGAAGGGGGACGAGGGTGTGCCATGTCACAGACGTCGAGGTGGTCCTGCTGGCGTGCGGGGGACAACCGAGGTGGCCGGGGGCATCAAGATGGGGGCGGCTACAGTGCGCCAGAGTACTGTAGCGCGCTCCAGAGCGCAACCATTGCATGCCATGGCATGCAACTGGCGTCCTGCACGTGGACAAGCTTGTCCACTAGCTCCTGGGGATTTCTGAGATGCTCTTTGAAGCTTAATATCTAACGCAAGTCTCTAAGGAAGAGGTAGGAGGAAAAGGAGGTGCTTCCATGGTGAAAACAGAGGGGAAAAGTGAGGTTTTACCCCACCAATGACTGAACTGAGGGCATGAGTGAGTTACTAGAGGTAGAAGAGGTCTAGGAGGAGCTGTGGTAAAACTTTGGGCTCAAGGGGAAATCATTTGGGGCACCAAACAGTGATCACAAAAATGTGGTAGAAGGTGTTTGATGAGATTTTGGGCTATCAAATGGATTCCACTTGGCATGAAACTTAACAGGATCAAATGTCATGAATAAATAAGGTGTTCCACCAAATTTGAGTCTATTTGGGTAAAGTTGCCAATGCAACTTTTTTAAACCCTGGAAATCAACAGAAATGGCTTTTCCAAGATTTAGTCATGTAAATCATCCCTCCTTGAAGCACCACTTGGTGTAGTGTCATCATTTGGAAATGTGAGCATGGCCACAAAATTTAAGGTCGCAAGTAAAAAGTTGGTAATTTAGAGTTGTTCAAATTTGGATCTAGTCAGAAAGGGCTTTGGGGCACTTTGGTCAAGTTATCCTTCTCCACAACTTGTGCCATTTGGTCTAGATGCATAATTAGACAATTTTAGCATGTGCACCAAGTTTGAGAGCATTTGGACATGTTTGTCCATGTAAAGTTTCTCAAACTTCAAAATGGACAGAAATGGTTTTGAGGGGGTTTGATGACGTTTTCTTGATCTTCAAATCATGAGGCTTTGCCAGATCATCAAATATGTCATATGTGACATGCTAGAATTTTCTTGGAATTTCTAAAGAAAATGCCCTTTGTAAATATTTCAACAGCTTGAAATATCCAGAATGGGTTTTTGTGGGATTTGACCAACATTTTGAACATGACCATGTGTTGAAACTCTTATATATGGAAAATATATGTCCTATAAGCTTCCCTTAATTGTCTCAAATATTTTTGAAACAATAATATAATTTTAACCTATTAAAGACCATATCTGGCCTTAAGGAAACTACTTTAAATAAAATAGCAAAATAACTTTTAAAATAATATTTTTGTGGTTTTTGGGAGTCCTATATCTAATAGGATTCAAATATAATTTTTGAAAGATTTTTCACATCCTTAATTAAGTACTTGTAGTGCAAACCTCAATTCAGGGGTTTTTGGAAAACTAAATTCAGAAAATACCTTTTTGCCAAAATATTTTTGTAAGAAAATACTATTATGTCCTATACATATGTCATGATCATTGGGAAAAGGTTTTGGATCAAGGATATGAAGTATAAGAGTTGGAGGATTTATTTGATTTTTTAGAGCACTTGCAAACAACAAACAGAAAACCAATCAAGCATAGTCCAAATTACTCAAAAGTTTTTGTCAAAGCACATTTTAGCATGATTATTAGCTTAAGTGTTGTGGCATGAAAATCAAGGTGTGTTAGGTGACGCCGCGCCGGGCTCCACGGTGACCTCCATCCTGTCGTCCTGGCAGTCCTTGGTCTTGTTGCACCGATATGGAAACCTTTGCTTGATTCCTCGGGACTCCGCACCTGTGCTTGCCCCCTTGGCACCAAAGGGGAAACTGGTACACTGCGCCCGCTGGCGCCTGCCTGGCCTTGGTCATCATAGCTGACGTCACGTGAACCTCACAAGGTGCACCTCGCATAGATATCTCTGCTCCTCGGGAGCCAGCCTAGAGAGGCTGCCCCCAGGGAGGTTTTGCCGTCGTCCGTCTCGCGAGGCTTGGCCCCTTGCGAGGGTCTTGAGATGTGGTGGTTGAAGCTGGGCCGTACCAGGCCGTCGATGGAGCCACGTCATGGGCCGTAGGCAGGCAAGTCTGGGTACCCCCGTTCCCAGGACACCGACAGTTGATGAGGTGATCGTTGCTGCAAGATCCCTCGTAGGGAAGCAACGCACCATGGATCAATTCTTTGCTGAGGTGGAAGAGGGTGCCTGGCTACCAAGGCCAAGTGTCCAAAGGACACTTTGTATTTCTATATAGCACCTTGGAAAGCCAAAGTGTTTGGGATGTATAAAAACTATCTTTTGTTTAATGAGTATAGCTTTATACTCCCTCGTATGATTGTGTTGTTATCTTACTTAAAATTCCTCCTGTTCGACCGTTTGAACTGAAAGTGGCATGTCATTGGCTTCTACCCCAATGTAGATTATACAGAGGGTGTTCCTTGGTGTATTTTATGACCCTTAGTTAATGTCTCGGTGCCCGGAGGCTGGTTATGCTCAAAGGAACTAGGCAATCAAACTATAACAACTTCATGAATTTCACTTAGTCCTAGGGGTTTGACAGTGGGGGCTAGTGATGAGCCCCCAATATGCGAAGTGGTCGCCCTAGGTAGCCGAGGTCTAAGCCATTACCTACTTCGACTAATTCTATAAAGAAGCCCTTCATTTAGCACGGGTGATCACTATCGCCCCGTTGCTTAATGTAGTCTTTGGACTGCCCACCAGTTTTCGCTTACCCAGATAGTCAGTTTTTAGCTTTCTCCACAAAGGCTCTCTGCCAATTAAACTGGCGGCACTATCGCAGTGGTTCTCCCATTACACACTTAGCAAAATTTGTTGGGAACATAAGGGGTACACATAGGAGCCGGTCAACCCAACTATTGATAGAAATCTAGGTTTGAAACTAATGCATATAATGCAACATCCAAGATGCCAAGTACTTCAGACTTGTATTTTAGGGAAATAGAGCCCTTTAGCAGATGTAGCTTTAAAGACGTTCTTGTAGCTCATAGTCATTGCTTGTACAGAAATACACTAGCGACCTTCAATGGTATGGTTTCTTTATTTCATAAGTTCAAGCTTTAGATGCCTAGCTGTAATGAGAGAAACTAAAGAAGATACCATGCAAAAAGTAAATATAGGTGGAAATAAAAATAGGGCGGATCTTGATATTGGGTTGATAAGCCCGGGCCGCTTCCTGTCGCACGTCTGTGTCTTCATCCTATTGACTGGCTCATCTTAGTTGATGGCAAAAAATTTGTTTAGCATGCAACCACGGCCAGGCGGATGCTTCATGTTGTCGCTGGCGGAGTCCTGTGAAGAGGTGTGCGGCTATCAATTGTGTGGTTGACCACATGAAGGTGTTTTTCTTAGCCAGATCTTTGACATAATCTGGCCGATGTGAAGCTTTCAAGCTTCATCGTTCCTTGGTTAATCCGATCTGACGTGTCTATTGTTTTGGCTCCTTGATGGCCTAGGGAATCTTCAGTGCAAAATTCTGCACCCAGGGAAATAATGCCCCTTCCATGGGGAGCCCACAAGAAGCCCGCACCCCTATTTGGGCATGGGGGTGCATGTGCGAGGTCGACTGGTGCAGCCCGCGTGTGCTCTAAAGAGCTTGGGGTGAGTTTACTAAAGCGGGATGCCTCCTCGGATGCCTGCACCTTGGCTTCAAAGGTCGTGGTATGCTCCTCGGTATGGAGGGAGTGTTCCATGTTACCTTTAGCAGTGATACCATCATTAGGTCGTGGCATCTTAAGCTTGAGGTAAGCGTAATGCAGGACTGCGTTGAAGCGAGCAAACGTTGCCGCCCTAGGAGCACGTGGTATCTAATGCGGCAGGGGACTGTGTTGAAGACTAACTCACTGCTGAAGTTTTCGGGTAACCTAAACACTACCTCGAATGTCACCATTCAGGTACAGCGGACCTGGTCGCCTAGTATGACACCTTCAAAGGTGGTGGTTCTTGGCTTGATCTAAGATGAGTCGATGCCCATCTTTCTAACCGTGTCCTCATAAATTAAGTTGAGGTGCTTCCGCCATCCACAAGAATGCATGTTAGATGAAAACACTCAACAACTGGGTTTAATAGGTGGGCAGCCAATCCGCCATGCCTGATGCTGGTCGGATGGTCATGCTTGTCGAATGTGATCGGGTAAGCCGACCATGGGTTGAACTTTGGGGCGACTGGCTCTAGCGCATAGATGTCCTCAATTACGCGCTTCCTCTCCCTTTTAGGGATGTCAGTAATGTAAATCATGTTTGCTTCTGTTACTTCATTAGGAAACTTCTTTTGGCCTCCATTGTTGGGCCACCACACTTCATCCTTGTCTTCACTGTGAATTTGGGTTTTACTCTAACCCTCTATCGCTACCTTGCCAGCCTGTTTGAAGACCTCGCAATTTCTGTTAGTGTGAGTTTCTGGTTTGTCCGAGGTGCCATGAATTCCCCACGATCTATCCAGAATCTTGTCTTACTGGCTAGGTCCATCCTTGTTCCCTTTGAATGGTTTTCTTTTCTGTCCGGATCTAGGTATGGTGAACCCCGCGTTGACTGTGATGTCCTTCATGTCCCTCCCTCCATTTTTATGCTTGCACTTGTTTTTATTGTGATTAGGCTTCCTATTGGCGTTGTGAGTTTCCAAGGTGCCTGTCTCACCATTATGGGTATGCTCAACAAGCAAGTTATCCTCTCCCATGATAAAGCGGGTCATGAGTGAGGTGAGGTATGCCATGGTTCTTGACTCACTCATCTCGGTTGTTGTTTTGACTCCGCCAATGGCCTCGGCCTCGGAGCAATCTATAATATGGTTTTCCTTAGTGAGGAACCAATTCCTGAACTTCCAAGCTAATTCGTCGGGCTACTGAGCGACATGGCTGAGGTCATCTGCGTCCAGAGGTCGAACGTAAGTTCCTTTGAAATTAGCATGAAAGGCATCCTCAAGGGCTTCCCAGTTACCGATAGAGTGAGGAGGTGGGCTATTGAGCCAATGCCTAGCTGGCCCCTTTAGCTTGAGTGGCAAGTATTTGATGGCGTCGAGGTCATCTTTATTAGCCATGTGTATATGTGTTGGTGCAACAAACATTTAGATTCATTGCCCGGACTGTACACAGGCACAACGGCTCTCTACGTTCAGCTCCAACACGAGTAGCAATGCCAAGCCAGAGAAGTAGCTCTTTGAGAGGTTGAAGAGCGGATCAAGAAGACCAAGGCAAGTCAAGACAACAAGGTTTCATCTTGGCAAAGCATCTCTTGCTGGGGAGGAGAGCCTGTCCTGGTTGATGCCGCCCCAAGAACAAGTCCAAGTTTTCCCCGGCGGGCTTGCCTGGGACCGTCGAAGGGCGGATTTCCCCACCAAGACGCCACCGCTCCACCTCACCGCAACGTGAGTCAGTTGTCAGTGTGGTGTCGATCCCTTCGATAATTAAGTAGCTTCCACTAAGCACGTGGCAGCCGCTTGGAAGATAGATTACCTCCAAAGGACACACATCCAGAAGCGTGTTAGGCAGACGAGCAAGAGATGGTTAAGCAGCACGTCTGGCTTGCCGGGCTGCATCCTCAGCATGACACCTAGCAGTGCATTTAATGCACTTTGTCCTAACTACCAGAGTTAGGTATGATAACACTATTAGCTATCTAATCAACAAACAATGATTGTTTGCCACTGTGGATGTCCCTTAACCTATAAAAGGAGGCCCGGCGCCAACTAGAAGGGGATTCAGACCCTCACATACTTTTACGCACGTAGCAGCTGTCACGAGGCTTCCTTGTCGGGCACGAGCGTTGCGCTTTCTTTGGGTCCTCCCATCAATTCCACCAAAGTAGGAGTAGAGTTGTATGCCTCATGGTGGCCCCCATGACATCTTTGGCATGCCATGTAGGGGGAAGCACTTATGCGAACCTGAAGTCGTAAGCAGCTCATTGATCTTCATCATCGTATTCTACGCCACTGGTTTCAGCATCCATGGCGCACAAAAAGAAGCCCGGCGCGACAACTCACCCTTCTACATCGAAGGCCCCTTCGCATGCAGTCACTGACGCCGCGGGCACTGTGGCGGAGTTGGGGAAAGCGAGTGTTGTGGGATACACAACCAAAGCAGGCGGCGTTGTCATTGTGTCCCCCGTGGTCAGAGCTGGAGCTGAAGCCGCTGGGGGAGAGCGACATCAACAACATCCCGACGGCCGTAACCCGCAAACCGCGAACAGGGAGAACGTTGTGTCTCCAGCACCTCACCGCGCTAGCGGGCACAGCCGCAGCGACAACGCCCGTTCTGTCACAAGCGGTGACCCTCCAGCAGTATGAGCAACTGGTATAGCTGATGGACACGCGCCTTGCCCAGAACAGGGCGAGCAAGACAGGGCGCCAAACGGGGCCACTAACCCCCAAGCGCGCCCTAGCCATCGCCAAACCGCCTTGGCCACCGGTTCGCGGCGACAAGACCACGACGACGCTCCTCCTGGTACTACCAGGTGTCAAGCAACGTCACAGTCCGACTCGACAGCCATGCTGAGCTCCGCCACGGAAGCCATGGCGCACCAACTCCTAATAATATTCCCACCAGCGCCGGATCAAATGGATGAGTGAGAGCCACTATCCAGAGCCTGATCGGCTCCGCTGAAGTTCAAAGATCCCGGCAACGCTGGATGGCACTGACGGTAAATTCACCATCGGTTCCACCCTTGATCACAAATAGGAAAGTGCGCTCGTTACCTTCCTGTGGGAGATTGTCGATGTGTTTGCTTGGCAACCATCTAACATCCCCGACGTTCCTAGGGAGGTAATTGAGCACCACCTTGCTATCTGCCGTCATGTCCGTCACGGCAAGCAGAAGGTCAGGATGCAGGCTTTGTAGCGGCAACGGTTTATTGCCAAAGAGATCAAGAAACATGAGGCAGCTGGTTTGGTCAGAGGAGTGTTGCATCCTACAAGGTTGGCAAAACCAGTGGTAGTGCGCAAGGCGAATGGGAAATGGGGACTTTGCATAGACTTTACGGATCTGAATAAACCATGCCCGAAGGACCCATTCCCCTTGCCGCGCATTGATCAGATTGTGGACTCCACTTCAGGGTGTGACTTGCTTTCCTTTTTGGATGCATACTCTGGATAGCACTAGATATTCATGTCTAAATAAGACGAAGAGGAGGTTGCGTTCATAACCCCGTGTGGCACGTCGTGCTTTGTGCAGTTGCCCTTCGGGTTGAGGAGCGCTGGATCCACCTTTGCAAGAGCAGTGCAGATTAGTTTCGAACCTCAGTTGCACAGGAATGTAGAAGCCTACATGGATGACATCATGGTCAAGACCAAAGGATAGATCAACACACATTCAAGATTTGGAAGAGAAATTTGCAAACTTGCGCAAGATCAACCTTAAGTTAAACCCTAAGAAGTGTGTATTCGGCATCCCCTCCGGCAAGCTACTTGGTTTCTTTGTGTCCCACCGAGGGATAGAAGCCAACCCCGACAAGATCCAGTAAATTTAGCAGGTTCAAGCACCCAGGACTGTCAAGGATGTGAGATGCCTGACTAGATGCGTTGCCGCGCTAAGTAGGTTCAATTCCAAGTCTGCCGAGCGGACCTTTCTCTGCTTTAAAATCTTGAAGAAGGCGGGACCGATGAAGTGGACCCAGAAGGAGAAGTAGCCCTGCGAGACTTAAAGACGCACCTTTCCTTCACACCTACCTTGGTTGCTCCTAAGCCACAAGAGTCATTGCTACTATGTTTAGTGGCAATGAATCAAGTGGTTAGTGAAGCACTGGAGGTGCAGAGAGAAACGAATGAAGAATCAGATGCAACTTATGTTCCTTCTGGGAATGGGAACGAGATAATCAAAGCAAGCTCAAGCACAGATCAGGAGAAATAAGAGCAAGTTGGCGAAGGTAATTCCAAGACCCGAGTAAGGAAGAAAGTGGTGCAACATCCAGTATACTTTGTTAGCTCCCTATTGCAGGGGGCTAGGTCGAGGAATTTTGGAGTCCAAAAGTTAATTGTCGGCCTCATCATGGCCTCGAGGAAATTTTGCCACTACTTCCAAGCCCATGCGATCATGGTGGTCACTCGTTTCCCACTTCAACATATACTAAGGAACCTCGAAGCCACTCGTAGAATAGTTGAGTGGGCACTGGAGTTGTCAAGCTTTGGCCTGAGGTATGAAAGCACCTCGACCATTCAGAGCCGGCCATTAGCAGAATTCATTGTGGAATAATGCCAACGCTAGACGAAGAAATTTTAGAGACAACCATTCCCGGCAAGGAAGTGCCTCAGGAATGGATCATGTATTTTGACAATGTCTTCTCGTTGCATGGCGCTGGGGCTGAAGTGTTCCTTGTTGCACCTGCTTGAGTGCACCTCAATATGTGGTTCAGATGCACTTCCCCCGGGAGAAAGCCACCAACAACACTACTAAGTATGAGGGGATCCTTGCCGGGCTCAGGATCACGGTGGAGTTGGGAATCAAGAATTTGATCGTCTGTGGGGACTCGAAGCTTGTGGTGAGGCAAGTAAATAAGGATTATAAAAGACCATTGATGGAAGCATACGTAGAGGAAGTGAGGAAGCCGAAGGAGCGTTTCGACGGATTACAAAGAGAGCACATGCCACGTGCGGAAAAGAGCATTGTCGCTCACCTGTCGAAATACGATGCACAAAGGCTTCCTGTGGAACTAGAAACCTTTCTCCTCCACCTGACTCAACCATATGTATCTCATTCAATGATGGCTAGAAAAAGGAGGAAGTTGGACTCCGGCAAGCAACTCCTGCCAGAGCTTCCCGAAGCCCTCGATAGAGAGGTTGACGGGAACAACCTTGCTTCACTTGGTGAGCAGCACCCACCCTCCAAACCAACGGTTCTAGTGTTCGAGGTAAGTGCTCCCATGAATGAGGAAGTGTCGTTTGTCCTTGTTGTCAAGCCTGAGGCTCCAACTTGGGCACGCCACATCATCCACTACCTCCAAACAAGGGAACTTCCCGAAGAGCAAGAAGAAGTAGAAAGAGTAGCCCGAAGGGCCAGTATGTATCTGTTTGTCGATGACACATTATACAAAAGGAGGCCCAACGGTATGAAATTAAGGTGCATCTACCGGGAAGAGGGACAGGAACTTTTGGCAGAAATACGCAAAAGGTGTGTGTGGCTCACACATGGGATCAAGAGCCTTGGTCGGTAAAGCTTTCCGGCAAGGTTTCTACTGGCCCACGGCCCTCCAAGATGTGATCGAGCTAGTCACTAAATGTGAAGCCTGCCAGTCCCACTCTAAGAACATTCATCAGCCAACTCAAGCTCCCCAGACGATCCCTTTGTCCTGTCCCTTTTCAGTCTGGTGGCTCGACATCTTGGGCCCCTTCCCCCGTGCTATTGGGGGTTTGAATTCTTGTACGTTGCTATCGACAAGTTTACAAAGTGGCTGGAAGTGGAACCAGTGAGGAAGGTAACCGCACAGTCATCTATCAAGTAGTTGAGGAGATTGGTGTGCTGTTTTGGGGTTCCCGCCCGAGTGATCACTGACAACGGTACCCAATTTACAAGTCATGCCTTCATGCAGTATGTTCAATCCCTCGGAAGCAAAGTCTCATTTGCCTCTATTGACCACCCCCGGAGTAATGGATAAGCTGAGAGGAGGAACGCTGAAGTGTTGTGTGGACTCAAGATAAGAACTTTTGATAAGTTGCAAAAGTCCGGTAGACACTGGATCAACAAGCTGTCGGTGGTTCTTTGGTCCCTCCGTACGACACCAAATCGAGCCACTGGCCAGACACCCTTCTCCATAGTCTATGGGGTAGAAGCACTGCTCCCCACAGAACTCATATACATGTCACCTCGAGTACTTGCCTACGATGAAGTAGCACAAGAGTAGCACCGGCATGACAATGTCGTGCTCCTTGAGCAAGATCTTCTCCAGGCTGCTATGCTTGTTGCATGCTACCAGCAAGCCTTGCGCCGCTATCATAGCCACAAGGTTCATGCATGGAGCCTTGAGGAAGGCGACCTTGTCCTTAGGTGTGTTCAGTCCGTCAAGGATTCCAACAAGTTGACACCAAAGTGGGAAGGCCCTTACCGAGTAGTACAATTCACTAGACCCGGCGCATGTTGTTTGGAGACCGAAGATGGCATCAAGGTGCAAAACTCATGGAATATGGAGCATCTTCGTAAGTTCTACCCGTAAGGCGCGGTTGCCAGGATCAGCCCCCACAGCCACCCTTTTGTACAAGACTTGCCGATGCGCATGTAACCCTTTGTACAAAGCCAGGCGCAGACCCTGTGCAAAGATAATGAAGCGTTGGCGCCTAAAAGCTTGCATGCATGATTAGTTTAACTTCAGTTCCCATGATCATTTAGAGAGGATCACATGCTGCCATGATTTCCTTTTGTGCTAACTACAGGCCCCCTGTGATGGACTCAGATCCTAGGAAGGAGGCGTGGAAACAAGATTGCATACCGATCCTCAACAGATAACTAAATAAGTTCTCTTTGAGATATCCATAGTGTGGCTTTGTAAGGGAAAATACTTGCAAGTAAGAAAAACCTCATCACCCTAGAAACATTTGTGCTCCCAACTTTTGGCTCGAAGTTTTCTTCGATCAGGGCGGTCGCAGTGACATTTGGAGGAAGAAGGGTTTGACGAGGGGCCGGTTCTTTCCCTCACACCTAAGCCCGCTGGGCCAAGCCTCATGGCAACAGTGGAATGGACCGGCAAGGCAGCCTGCCGGGAAAGCTTCTTTACTTGAAATTATAGAGGATTTCCTCCTCCGCATGGATGTAATACATGCACGGGTACCCGACAAACATGTTTTTTCATTAATACACAGACAAGCAAGTAGAAACCATACATAGTACAAATCTTTACCTAATAATAAAGGACAGAAGCTTTCATAGTTCTCCATACGTTAATTTACTTGATATAATTTTACTCTACGAGGTGGTACTATATGTGTCTTTGGCGCTGTGCTTTTCTGTACGTGCCTTGATTCGCTCAGTTGGGCCTCTTGTACGTGGCTTTATTTGCTCGGTTGGGCCTCAGGGCTGTAGCCATGCTCAAAATTGTCCATCGTTGGCTGCATAGGCAATTGAGGTAGAGTAATACACTGAATAATCCCACCTTACTTTAATGAATGTACTCTCACCAATTCAAATACGTCCGAGGTTATCCATAGCATCAGCCAGACTTCTGAAGAAACAATAGAAACACATGAGAATAGTGGAGACGTCGATGCGAGGGACCATGGGCTGCTCGAGACGAGATTGGCCGGAGAGCAAGGACGCCGACGGAACGCTCGGGATGGACGGCCAGATGCGGTTGTAGGAGCCGGCGCTAGGGGCCAGAGGAGGATGGCGCGCCGGAGAGCAAGGACGCCGGCGGAAGGCGGTGCTCATCGGCAGGAGAATGAAGCGACAGAGCAGGCCGACGTTGCGGCTACCCGAGCCGGCGCTCGGGACGGACGGACGACCAGATAAGCTGCAGGCCGGGCGAAGAGCTCGCCGGCCGACTCCGTCGCTCGGGAGGCCGGCCAGAGGTTGTGGAGGCCGCCGGGGCGCAGAGCTTGCCGGCGAGGTGCGCGGTATTCTGCGCTAGCGCCTCGGGAGGCCGGCCAGAGGTCGTGGAGGCTGGCGGGGCGAAGAGCTCGCCGGCGATGCACTGTGCCGTGTGTGTGTGGCGGCGCGCGCGAGGGTAGCTACGAGGTACCGATGAGCTGTGTGGGATCGGGCTAGGTTTTAGGGGTAGCTGGGCCTTAGTGGGCCGGTTTGGAAGCGCTAGGAAGAGATAGAAAAGTCAGCTGGCCCAAGTCGTCTATTGCTGAACAATTTCCCATTAATTTTTTTATTGAAATAGAAAATAAAATCAAAAGAAAAAACAATCTAAAGAACACATGATTATTAACACCTATACAATTAAAACATGTTGAGGGGATCATGATTATGTTATTTACACATGGATCGGGGCATGGTGCATGTTTGCTAGATAAGATTATCGTATGTTTACTAATAAATATTATCATAAATCAACTTCTCTTGCAAGCATGTTATTTATACTCCCATAGGCACGCACATCCTGATTGGCGTTGGACAATGGTATGTGCTAGAAGATTATTTATTTATTTGTTACAATATATACCAGGTATAATAAGCTAGTACTTTTCCCCTACATGTGTTTTAGTCTGTGAAGTAGATTATTTTTAACATAATCACATTGTGTTTGCTGCTTTGATGATTAATTTTTGTACATGAAAAAAAATCTTGCTATTATTTACTGTTAGGGCTCATGCACAAGCAGAAGGTTCCACTTAAATTCTTCTTATTCTCCGAGTTGTTGCCTCCATTATTTACTGTTGGGAAGCCTAGATTTAGTGTTCAAGGAAAAGGCAACTTGCATATGATTTTGGATAAACATATGACTACAAGTTAGAAGTTGTTATACACATGCAACATAAGATTTCACTACATCAAGCAAAGAAACTTCAAATGTGCATGTCACTTACTTTTGGATACCCATTACTGAATTTCCCCCACCATAGTTGACCTCCTATGTTCTTGCATCGGTTTTTTTGCAGGGTTTAGAATATGAAACAAGGTGGACATCACTGTCACAGTCGATGAGGGCAGAAAGGAATATAAGCGGAAATACATGTGGGTATTGTGTTGAAATGAAGGATGGAGACAAATGTGTATTGGTGAGGAAGGATGGGTTGTCATATGTTTTCTTCTCCCGTTGTAGTGCACGAGAAACTTAAAATGTGCATGCACTTATTTTTGGATACCCATTACTGAATTTCCGCCACTATAGTTGATCTCCTATGCTCTTGCATCAGAATTTTTAGCAGGATTTAGAATATGACACAAGGTGGACATCACTGCCACCGTCAATGAGGGTAGAAAGAGATATAAGAGGCAATACATGTGTGGTATTGTGTTGAAATATAGGACGGAGACAAGTGTGTATTGATGAGGAGGGATGAACTGTGATATGTTTTCTTCTTCTGTTGCAATGCACGTGCATTTTCGCTAGTATGGATAAAAGAGATTACATGTTTAAGACTAAAATTTGGCAAAAGCCTACATGTTTTAGACTAAAAAAGATAAGTGTCCCATAATCCTTTTCAGGTCCCTCTCCTCCTAGGAACTATAATTGGGGGTGAAGAGGGAAAAAGGAGCACCTAGGCAGAAGCCTAGCCTGACCCCATCAAGGCTAGGGGTATGCAGCCTAACAAGATCGGGAGGGCACAGACGAAGGTGATGTATGGAGGGAGCATCTGCTACTTCTCGAGCTTGCGTTGTATTCCCTCGAAGAGGAAAGGGTGATGCAGCACAGTAGGGTAAGTATTTCCCTCAGTTTTTGAGAACCAAGGTATCAATCCAGTAGGAGACCATGCGTGAGTCCCTCGCACCTGCACAAACAAATAAGAACTTCGCAGCCAACGCGATAAGGGGTTGTCAATCCCTTTATGGTCACTTAAGAAAGTGAGATCTGATAGAGAGGATAGTAATATTTTTGGTATTTTTGATATAAGACCAGAAAGTAAATAAAGCAAAGTAAAGTATATTGGAAGATTAATATGTTGAGAATAGACCCGGGGGCCATAGGTTTCACTAGTGGCTTCTCTCATGATAGCAGAATTCTATGGTGGGTGGACAAATTACTGTCGAGCAATTGATAGAAAAGCGCATAGTTATGAGAATATCTAGGCATGATTATTATATATAGGCATCACGTCTGTGATAAGTAGACCGAAACGATTCTGCATCTACTACTATTACTCCACACATCGACCACTATCCAGCATGCATCTAGAGCATTAAGTTCCTATGAAAAGAGTAATGCTTTAAGCAAGATGACATGATGTAGAGGGATAAACTCAAGCAATATGATATAGACCCCATCTTTCTATCCTCGATGGCAACAATACAATACGTGCCATGCTGCCCCTACTGTCACTGGGAAAGGACACCGCAAGATTGAACCTAAAGCCAAGCACTTCTCCCATTGCAAGAACTGAAGATCTAGTAGGCCAAACCAAACCAATAATTCAAAGAGACTTGCAAGGATATTATAATCATACATAAAAGATTTCAGAAAAGAATCAAATATTTCTCGTAGATAATCTTGATCATAAACCCACAATTTATCGGATATCGACAAACACATCGCAAAAAGATTACATCGAATAGATCTCCTTGAAGATCGAGGAGAACTTTGTATTGAGACCCAAAAAGAGAGAAGAAGCCATCTAGCTAATAACTATGGACCCGAAGGTCTATGGTAAACTACTCACAACTCATTAGTGAGGTTATGGTGTTGATGTAGAAGCACTCCGTGGTAGATCCCCCCTCCGGCGGAGCTCCGGAATAGGCCCCAAGATGGGATCTCACAAGAACAGAAGGTTGTGGCGGTGGACTTAGGATTTTCTCTGTTGCCTCGATGTTTACAGGGTACATGGATATATATAGGAGGAAGGAGGGCATCGGGGGAGCCAGAGGGGGCCCACGAGGGTGGGGGCGCGCCCAGGGGGAGGGGGCGCGCCCTGGACCCTCGTGGCCACCTCTTTCGTTCCCTCGCGTGTACTCCAAGTCTTCTGGGTAGATACGGTTCCAAAAATAACTCTCCCAAAGGGTTCATTCCGTTTGGACTCCGTTTGATATTCCCTTTCTACGAAACCCTGAAATAGGCAAAAAAAAAAAGCAATCTGCACTGGACCTTGGGTTAGTAGGTTAGTTTCAAAAATAATATAAAAGTGTATAATAAAGCCCATTAAACATCCAAAACAGAATATATAATAGCATGGAACAATCAAAAATTATAGATACGTTTGAGACGTATCAAGCATCCCCAAGCTTAATTCCTGCTCGTCCTCGAGTAGGTAAATGATAAAACAGAATTTTTGATGTGGAATGCTAACTAACATAATTCTCAATGTAATTCTCTTTGTTCTGGCATGAATGTTCAGATCCGAAAGATTCAAGATAAAAGTTCATATTGACATAAGAATAATAATACTTCAAGCATACTAAAAAAGCAATCATGTCTTCTAAAAATAACATGGCCAAAGAATTTCATCCTTGCAAAATCATATAGTTAGTCTATGCTCCATCTTCGTCACACAAAATATTCCAATCATGCACAACCCCGGTTTCAGCCAAGCACTTGTTTCATACTTTAATTTTTTCAAACTCTTTCAACTTTCACGCAATACATGAGCGTGAGCCATGGACATAACACTATGTGGAATAGAGTGGTGGTTGTGGAGAAGACAAAAAGGAGGAATATGGTCTCACATCAACTTGGCGTATCAATGGGCTATGGAGATGCCCATCAGTAGATATCAATGTGAGTGAGTAGGGATTGCCATGCAATGGATGCACTAGAGCTATAAATGTATGAAAGCTCAACAAAAGAAACTCAGTGGGTCTGCATCCAACTTGCATGCTCACGAAGACCTAGGGCATTTGTGGAAGCCCATCATTGGAATATACTAGCCAAGTTCTATAATGAAAATTCCCACTAGCATATGAAAGTGACTAAACAAGAGACTCTCTATCATGAAGATAATGGTGCTACTTTGAAGCACAAGTGTGGAAAAAAATAGTAGCATTGTCACTTTTTTCTTTTCTTTTTCTTTTTTTTCTGGGCCTTTCTTTTTTTCTTTGGCCTTTCCTTCTTTTTTCCTTTTTTTTCTTTGGGACAATGCTCTAATAATGATGATCATCACACTTATATTGATTTACAACTCGGTGTTACAACTCGATACTAGAACAAAGTATGACTCTATATGAATGCCTCCAGCAGTGTACCGGGATGTGCAATGAATTAAGAGTGACATGTATGAAAAATTATGCATGGTGGCCTATCCACGAATACGATGTCAACTACATGATCATGCATGGCAATATGAGAATGATGAAGTGTGTCATAAAAAAATGGAATGGTGGAAAGTTACATGGCAATATATCTCAGAATGGTAATGGAAATGCCATGATAGGTAGGTACGGTGGGTGTTTTGAGGAAGGTATATGGTGGGTGTATGGTACCGACGAAAGTTGCGCGGTACAAGAGAGGCTAGCAATGGTGGAAGGGTGAGAGTACGTATAATCCATGGACTCAATAGTAGTCATAAAGAACTCACGTACTTATTGCAAAAATCTAGAAGTCATCAAAACAAAGTACTACACGCATGCTCCTAGGGGGGAGGTTGGTACGAGTTAACCATCGCGCTCACCCGACGTCAAGGATGACACTCAATGAAATACCTCATGCTTCAAATTTGTCACACAACGGTTACCATACGTGCATGCTACGGGACTTGCAAACCTCAACACAAGTATTTCTCAAATTCACAACTACTCTACTAGCATGACTCTAATATCACCATCCTCATATCTCAAAACAATCATCAAGTATCAAACTTCTCATCATATTCAATGCACTTTATATGAAAGTTTTTACTATATTCATCTTGGATGCCTATCATATTAGGACAAATTTTATAACCAAAGCACATTACCATGCTGTTCTAAAAGACTCTAAAATAGATATAAGTGAAGCATGAGAGATCAACAATTTCTACAAAATAAAACCACCACCGTGCTCTAAAAGATATAAGTGAAGCACTAGAGCAAAACTATCTAGCTCAAAAGATATAAGTGAAGCACATAGAGTATTCTAATAAATTCTAGATCATATTTATCTCTCTCAAAAGGTGTGTCCAGAAAGGTTGATTGTGGCAAACTAAAAATCAAAGACTCAAATCATACATGACTCTCCAAGCAAAACACATATCATGTCGTGAATAAAAATATAGTCCCGAGTATAGTTACCGATAGATGAAGACAAAAGAGGGGATGCCTTCCCGGGGCATCCCCAAGCTTAAGCTTTTGGTTGTCCTTTATTTTTACCTTGGGGGTTCCTTGGGCATCCCCAATATTAGGCTCTTTCCACTCTTTGTTCCATAGTCCATCAAAGCCATACTCAAAACTAGAAAATTTCACAACACAAAACTTAGCCAAAAATCCCATGAGCTCCGTTAGTATAAGAAAACAAACCACGACTCAAAGGTACTGTAATTAACTCATTCTTTGTTTATATTGGTGTTAAACCTACTATATTCTAACTTCTCTATGATTCATATTCCCCAATACTACTCATAGATTCATCAAAATAAGCAAACAACACACGAAAAACAGAATCTGTCAAAAACAGAACAGTCTGTAGTAATCTGTAACTTTCGAATACTTCTATAACTCCAAATTTTTTTGAAATAAATTGGTAGACATGAGGAATTTTTCACTTAATAATATGCAAAAAGAATCGACTAAATAGCACTCTCCAGTAAAATCAGGTAGCTAATCTCGTGAGCGCTAAAGTTTCTGTTTTTTACAGCATGATCATATAAACTTTACACAAGTTTTCCCAAAAGTTCTACTTGGCACAAACACTAATGAAAACACAAAACCACATCTAAAGAAAAGCTAGATGCAATAATTATTACTAAACAGAATAAAAAACATAGAAAATAAAATTGGGTTGCCTCCCAATAAGCGCTATCATTTAACGCCCCTAGCTAGGCACGATACAAGAATAGACCTAGGTATTGTCATCCTTGGTAGGAAATTCTTCAATTAAGCACTTATAATTCTTAGGAACTTCTTTATTCCTATTGATAATCAAACTTCGAGGCAAGAAATCAAGAAATTCATTTGTATCAAAAGGTTCCCTTGCGAAAGTGAGAAAGTTGGGATGAACACTTATAGATTTGAGATCCGCAATTTCCTTACTAGATGGTTCACCCTTATTTTTAGGAACATACATAAACTTGGCCAATTTAGTGGTAGAAGGATTCGAAGTAGTTTTCATAGCACAGAGAGCAGACCCTACATTATTAATAATATCCTCAAGTTTATCGATTCTAGTGGAGTCTTGATCTATTTTATCTTTAACTATGGGTTCCTTTTCTTAAAAAAAATCAGAAGAACTCCTACCTTGGATCCATAATGGGTAATTTGGTTGTGGATCTTCCTATCCAAACTTTCAACCAACTCTACAGTAGCAACTTTGTTTTCAATAATTTCAAGCCTTTGCATAACATGTTCCAGAGTTAAAACAATTCCATTAACCAGAAGAGGTGGTGGCCGAAACAATTCAGTCATAGCATCATAAAAATCAAAAGTATGGCTACCCAAGAAATTCCCTCCGGTAATGGTATCAAGAATATATCTATTCGTTGGAGTTATGCCAACATAAAAATTGTGAAGAAGCACGGAAGTGGAAAGCTTCCTAATCGATCTATTTTGAGCACTGCAAATTCTATATCAGGCATCTTTTAGACTTTCCTCCTCCCTTTGTTTAAAATTAAGAACCTCACTCTCGGGAGTGTTGGTAATGATAGGTGTACTGGCCATGACGGCAAGGCAAAGCGAACGGTAAACACACGACAAAAAGAAGGGCAAATAAAATGGCAAGGGTGAAGTCGGGGAGAGGAAAATGAGAGGCAAAAAATGTAATGCGAAGGATAAGGGTTTGTGATAGTTACTTGGTATATGACTTTTGCTTAAGCCTCCATGGCTAGAAATTTTCTTGCTACTTCTCGAGCTTGCGTTGTACTCCCTCAAAGAGGAAAGGGTGATGCAGCACAGTAGCACAAGTATTTCCCTCAGTTTTTGAGAACCAAGGTAGCAATCCAGTAGGAGACCACGCGCGAGTCCCTCGCACCTGCACAAACAAATAAGAACTTCGCAGCCAACACGATAAGGGGTTGTCAATCCCTTTACGGTCGCTTACGAAAGTGAGATCTAATAGAGAGGATAGTAATATTTTTGGTATTTTTTATATAAGAATAGAAAGTAAATAAAGCAAAGTAAAGTAGATCGGAAGATTAATATGTTGAGAATAGACCCGGGGGCCATAGGTTTCACTAGTGGCTTCTCTCATGATAGCAGAATTCTACGGTGGGTGAACAAATTACTGTCAAGCAATTGATAGAAAACCACATAGTTATGAGAATATCTAGGCATGATTATTATATATAGGCATCGCGTCCGTGATAAGTAGACCGAAACGATTCTGCATCTACTACTATTACTCCACACATCGACCGCTATCTAGCATGCATCTAGAGTATTAAGTTCATAAGAACAGAGTAATGCTTTAAGCAAGATTACATGATGTAGATGGATAAACTCAAGCAATATGATATAAACCCCATATTTTTATCCTCGATGGCAACAATACAATACGTGCCTTGCTCCCCCTACTGTCACTGGGAAAGGACACCGCAAGATTTAACTCAAAGCCAAGCACTTCTCCCATTGCAACAACTATAGATCTAGTAGGCCAAACCAAACCAATAATTCGAAGAGACTTGTAAGGATATTATAATCATACATAAAATATTTCAGAAAAGAATCAAATATTTCTCGTAGATAATCGTGATCATAAAACCACAATTCATCAGATCTCGACAAACACATCGCAAAAAGATTACATCGAATAGATCTCCTCGAAGATCGAGGAGAACTTTGTATTGAGATCCAAAAAGAGAGAAGAAGCCATCTAGCTAATAACTATGGACCCGAAGGTCTATGGTAAACTACTCACAACTCATTGGTGAGGCTATGGTGTTGATATAGAAGCACTCTGTGGTAGATCCCCCCTCCGGCGGAGCTCCGGAACAGGCCCCAAGAAGGGATCTCACGGGAATAGAAGGTTGCGGCGGTGGAATTAGGGTTTTCTCTATTGCCTCGATGTTTTCAGGGTACATGGATATATATATAGGAGGAAGGAGGGCATCGGGGGAGCCAGAGGGGGCCGACAAGGGTGGGGGGCTCGCCCAGGGATAGGGGGCGCGCACTGGACCCTCGTGGCCACCTCCTTCGTTCCCTCGCATGTACACCATGTCTTCTGGGTAGATACGGTTCCAAAAATAACTCTCCCGAAGGTTTCATTCCATTTGGACTCCGTTTGATATTCCTTTTCCGCGAAACCCTGAAATAGGAAAAAAAACAGCAATCTGCACTGGGCCTTGGGTTAGTAGGTTAGTCCCAAAAATAGTATAAAAGTCTATAATAAAGCTCATTAAACATCCAAAACCGAATATATGATAGCATGGAACAATAAAAAATTATAGATACGTTGGAGACGTATCAACGTCTAGGCAACGCCCTAGTAACCACCTCCAAGACCAGAGCAGCATGGGCACCAGCAGGGATGACGAAGCCGGATTCCATGGAAAAGCCTACCGGGGCCCAGCTGGAAGCCTACTTGAGGAGGCAGAGACATCCACACCCAACTCCCCGGCAAATCGCCCTGCCAGGGAAGAAGACCCAGGTGCAAATGGTGGTGCTACTGGTGCCTAGCTGACAGTGATGGTGCTGTCAACATTCAACTTGAGTCCGTGTAGTAGGCCTCGTGCTTGAGGTCCGGAGACTCACTGTCATCGTCCTCCCCACCGGCGTCCTCCTTGTCGATGTCGCTCGAGGAGGAGCTTTCATCATCAGTCGAGCTCTCCGCACAGCACCCTAAGCGAGCACCCGAACGCCCGAAGACCTTAATGGAGAGCAGGGTGGCCTCCATTAACTTGAAATGGAGAATGTGCCCCGCCACAAGGTTATGAGCATGAGCAAAAGTTTTCCAGCCATGCCGGAGAAGCATGATATGAGGAGCAAGGAACTCTACATCCACCGGCATGCTGCCATTAGAACATCCCCTCATGTGCAGCCTCAACCTTGGCGCCTGTTCTATCTCCATCACCCTTGCCAAAGGGGTTGGAAGATGAAGATGCCTGCGCGGGGGCCCGCATAGCTTGACAGCGAACTCCAGCGGTTGGTCCCCGATGTGGCCTTCATTCGGGCCTGGAATAGCCAGAGGAGGGGAAATCAGGGAACCGCCACGTCCTCCTCGGCCCCGGGCACCACGACGACGCTCCCTTGTCCCGTGCCTCCACCACGAGCGTTGGATTCAGCCCCTACGACACCCGACTGGGTGAGGGAGGCACTATGGAGAAGAGACCCTCGTCGCCACCTCCGGGGCACCATCACGCCTCCTTCCCCTCGCCATTGGTGGAAGAAAAGTGTTAGAAGGTGAAAGAGGAGAAGATGTGTGTGAGTTAGTCCCTCGTCTGCTCCCCTTTTTATAGGCGAATGCGGCCGGGGGCTGGCTCCTCACCCAGGAGGCAACCGCCCCGCTTCGCCAATCCGACTCCTCTGCGTCACTGAAGGCGCACAGAATCAAGGCCGCCCACCTACGCCTATCCACGGCGCCTGGCTTTCTGCCATGGAACTCCTTCCCGCACCCGGTATTTTCGCCACCAACCCTGTGCAATGCATGCAGCGTGTGTAGCAGAAACGACAGGAGTGGTGGGTGAGTAAAATGGTAGTTGCCACGTCGTGAGCATGGGACGTGGGCAACTGATGAGTCGTGTCTTAAAAAATCATCCCACAGTGTCTCCCACGACGGGCGGAAAAAGCGAAACTGATTCCATTACAGGTTAATGAAGAATCAAGAGGGATATCAATAAACATGTAACCCCCGCGGCGACATGAAACTAGTGCTTGCATGTGTGCTTGTTTGGGCCTGCCCCAACGATACCCAGCGGCACGTTCGGGCCTGGCCCGGGGGCACCTGTCGGTGGAACGAACATTTGCGTTCATTGCCCGGAGCGTACACATGCACAACGTCCCTCTACGTTCATGTGACGCCCCGAGACCGATGCGCCACGTGTCTTCTAATACGTCCATTTTGCATCATGCTTTTATGTTGATGTTTATTGCATTATGGGTTGTTATTACACATTATGTCACAATATTTATGCCTTTTCTCTCTTATTTTACAAGGTTTACATGAAGAGGGAGAATGCCGGCAGTTGGAATTCTGGGCTAGAAAAGGAGCAAACATTGGAGGCCTATTCTGCACAACTCAAAAAGCCCTGAAACTCCACGAAAGTCAGTTTTGGAAAATATAAAAAATATCTGGCGAAGAAGTACATGAGGGGGGCCACCCACCGTCCACAAGGGTGGGGGTGCGCCCTACCCCCTGGGCGCGCCCCCTGCCTCGTGGGCCACCCGGCAGCCCCCCGATGCCCATCTTCTGCTATATCAAGTGTTTTGACCTGGAAAAAAAATCATAAGGAGGCTTTCGGGACGAAGTGCCGCTGTCTCGAGGCGGAACCTTGGCGGAACCAATCTAGGGCTCCAGCGGAGCTGTTCTGCCGGGGAAACTTCCCTCCGGGAGGGGGAAATCGTCACCATCGTTATCGCCAACAACTCTCCCATCTTGGGGAGGGTTATCTTCATCAACATCTTCACCAACACCAACTCCTCTCAAACCCTGGTTCATCTATTGTATCCAATAATTGTATCAAAACCTCAAATTGATACATGACACTTCTAGTGGTGTTATCTGAACGTCGACTACATGACACTTCACCATTGGTTGGGCCTAGAGGAAGGCATTGGGAAGTAATAAGTAGATGATGGGTTGCTAGAGTGACAGAAGCTTAAACCCTAGTTTATGTGTTGCTTCGTAAGGGGCTGGTTTGAATCCATATGTTTCATGCTATGGTTAGGTTTACCTTAATACTTCTTTTGTAGTTGTGGATGCTCGCAATAGAGGTTAATCATAAGTGGGATGCTTGTCCAAGTAAGGTCAGCACCCAAGCACCGGTCCAACCACATACCAAATTATCAAAGTAACGAACGCGAATCATATGAGCATGATGAAAACTAGCTTGACGATAATTCCCATGTGTCCTCGGGAGCGCTTTCTTTATATAAGAGTTCGTCCAGGCTTGTCCTTTGCTACAAAAAGGATTGGGCCATCTTTCTGCACCTTATTTACTTTTACTATTTGTTACTTGTTACCAATAACTTGTCACAAAACTACCTGTTACCGATAATTTCAGTGCTGGCAAAGAATACCTTACTGAAAATTGTCTATCATTTCCTTCTGCTCCTCGTTGGGTTCGACACTCTTACTTATCGAAAGGACTACGATAGATCGCCTACACTTGTGGGTCATCAATATGCTTTCCTGGTGCCGTTGCCGAGGAGTGAAGCGCCTTTGGTAAGGAAAAATTTATATAGTGTGCTGAAATTTACTATCACTTGTTACTATGGAACATAATCCTTTGAGGGGCTTGTTTGGGGTATCTTCACCCCGACCAGTAGAGCAAAGAGTTGCTCCTCAACATACTGAACCTACTGAATTTTTTTACTTTGAAATTCCTTCTTGTATGATAGAGAAACTGCTAGCTAATCCCTTGTCACAACCCTATAGCTTTAGCCTTTGCTTGACTCTGCATGATCATATCATCATGTTATTTTTTCAATTAAAATTGAAATGGGGATGGCAGAAACCCCAAGCACCCCCCCCCCTTTAATCCAACTAGGGTTTACTTCAATACTTTTCAATGTACCCAAAATGCCCTTCACAAAATGTTCATCATTTTTTGCCTTGGCTAAAACCTCTGCCAAAAATGGTTTCATAATTTTGGGAGCCATTTTGGATCTTTGAATTAAGTCATAACTATTTGCCCTTGGACATTGAAAATGCTATAAATATTTTTAAATGTCCAAACAATTCTGAAAGCAATTTGAGGGCTGTTGAATTATTTTCAAAAGTGCCCACAATTATTTTCAGGATTTTACTAAATGAATTAGTATTTTTACTAATTCAAAACATAGCAGAAGTAAATAGAAAAAGAAAAACAGAAAAGCAGAGAGAGAGTCACCTTGGCCACTTACCTGGCCTGGCACTGTGCCGGCCTAGCCCACTAGCGCCTGCTAGTTGTCGTCTCCACCGCGCCAGGAGGACGAGCGCGTGTGCTCACCGCGCGCCGGCACGCGCCCGGCCACCTCCTGCTTGCCGCTTCGCCTGGACTCCTCCACGAGCGCCACGCAGCCCCCCGACCCCTCTCTCACTCTCCCTCGTCCTCATCTCCTTCCCTTGCTCTCTCCCTCGCACGCGCCCGAGCGCCACCGCCGCCGCCGCTCGCCGTTGCCACATCCACAGCCATCGCCTCGCCCCGTCTTCGTGCCCCCGAGCTCCGTCTCCTCGCACTAAAGCTCTGCGCCGAGCCACGCATCGCCGAAAGCCCCGAAGCGCCGCCCCCGACGCCTTTCCCCCTCCGCGGCCGCCGGAGATCCGCCTCGCCGCCCTGCTCAGCTCCGGCCTTCCCCGAGCCCGCTTGGACGCCTGCTGCAACCTCTGTGAGCTTCTGCTCCTCCTCCCCCTCTCCGTTTTCTCGGTTGCACGCCGTAGCTGTCGCTTCGCTGACGACTGAAACCCGCCGCCACCCGTGCTTGACGCCGATGATGCACCGGTGAACTTTTGGTCATACGCGGGTGTGCAACGCGTTCGCAGCCTCACGTAGAGCAGCCCCAACATTTTGGTTCCCTCGTTTGCAAGCCGTAGCGCCAAACCCGCGAGCACCCCTACTCCGGCCGCCGCTATGCTCATCGCCGGCGCCGTTCCCGGCCATCTTTAGCTCGGCCACCACCATCAGTCGATGCGGCTCACTCCCAGGAGCGCGTAGGAACAAACCGCGCGACAAATGGCGCCCTGAGCAGCGTTTCTGCAGCTCGCCGCCGTTTCGGGCCTCGCCAGCGGCTTAACGCCGGCGACTTCGACCCAGCTGACCAGGGGTTTGACCTCCCCTGGGTCACTGACGTGTGGGCCCGGCCCTTGCTAACTTATTGGTTAAGTTAGTAACTAATTTTTAGTTAAGCCACTAGCTCTCTGACATGTGGGACCCTCCAGGTTAATTAGGTTAGATTAGTGTTAACTAAATTAGGTTAGTTTAGTTAGACACTGACGTGTGGGACCGCACTGTCAGGTTTGACCTGGAGCAGTCGGTTGACCTGCTGACATCACTGCGACGTAATGCTGATGCAATAAAACATTTTCTGGATTTAGTTCTTTTTAAATAACCAGGAAATTCCAGAAAAAGTTATAAACTTCAGAAAATCATAGAAAATAATCTATAACTCAGAATGAAATAATTTATATATGAAAAATGATATGAAAAATCCAAAGAATCTGTTTATGGCATTATCATGCATGTTTGAGCAACTTATGCCTGCTGATCAGGTCAAATCAATTAAACGCCATTTGAACATTAACATGTGGAGTTTGAATTTGAACCTTTGGTTCAAACCAACTTCATTTAATATGGTTGTTAGTTGCATTAGCTCAATCAACAGCATATTTCCATGTCATGATCATGCATCATACTGTCGCATTGCATTGATTGTGTTCTCTCTTGTTTGCCGGTGTTTGTCCCCTCTCAATAGACGATGTTCCGATGATGTGGTCAATAACAATGATGAAGACACAGTGATATATTCAGAAGTGCCAGGCAAGCAAGAACCTCGTTGAGCATTCCGATACAATCCCACTCTCTCGCTCTTGCTCTCTTTTACTGCATTAGGACAACAACGATTCAACTGTTATTTGTTGCGGTAGCTGAAGCCCTTTCCCTCTGCATGACCTGTCATTGCCACAGTAAATAGTTGAAACCCACTAGAATGAGTCGGAGTTGTTTGAGCCATGATGTGCCTACTCATTCATGCTTTCTGGTTATGCCTACTATTGCTTAGAGTTGTGTCAGGTCTGATTCATCCAGGATGAATTGGAATGGCGATGAACATGTCCTACTGTGTGTGAGCTAAGTGTGTGAACACGATTTGGTAAAGGTAGCGATGAGAGGCCATGTAGGAGTACATGGTGGGTTGTCTCATTGAAGCCGTCCTCGGGAACTGAGTACTGTGTTTGTGATGCATGAAATAGCTATTACAACACATTGGGATCCTTAATTGACTCTCTCGACTTATTAATCGCCCTTGTCCTCTCTCCAGGAGTTGCAATTAGTTTCTGGTGTTTGTAGTATACTGGAGTTCGTGCGCAGCGCTGACCCTCGGGGTGGGCTGTGATGCGGCAGGTACGTGGCACGGTGTACCGAGTCGCCCGTTTGGGGACGTGAGTGACACCCCAGCCGAATCTCCCCACTGATGGAATCCAAATAGGCGATAAACCTGTACTAGGGACTTGTGTGGTCAGTTAGGTCGTGGCCGACACCCTCGCTGGGCTTCCGCTTGAAGGTTGTCGAGTACATGTCGTGTAAACAGCGATAAGTGGTGGGAGCGTGTGTGAAGAAGTACACCCCTGCAGGGTTATAAATGATCTATTCGAAGAGCCGTGTCCGCGGTAAAGGACTTCTGGGTTACCTGTACAGTTCATAGACAAGTGGAAGTGGATACTCTAAAATGTGCAAGATAAGCGTGAGTGCTATGGATGGCCTTCTCGTACGGGGACTGGAGCGGATCCATAGTGGTGTGCGCCACCTCAAGTGAGTTACTTGTAGTCGTAGTTCAGGATAGCCACCGAGTCAAAGCTGGCTTGCTGCAGTCAAACTCCACCATCCCTTTGTTGATACTGATGCATATGTAGCTAGTTCTGATATAAGTCCTGCTGAGTACCTTTGTACTCAAGTTTGCTTTATTTATGATTTTTCAGAGAGACTTCGGTCTCACTAGTGTTTCCACGTGGACTTCGACGTTTAGCTTGTTACCTCAGCTACGATCTTGTACCCTGGAAAGGGTCTTGTAGATAGTCAGGCTTCTCAGCCTTTTTCATTTGTAGTTGTCTGTACTCAGACATGTTATGCTTCCGTTGCCGGTATGCTCTATATGCTGGGTCATGAGACCCACTTCTTGTAATAAATGCTATGATGGCTCTTCTGGGCCTTATCTATATGAGTTGTTGAGTTTTGTTGTGATGCCATGTTGTACAACACATACTTGCATTTTATGTGTACGTGTAATGTGTATTGCTATGTGTGGGATCCGACACCTAGTTGTTTACCCTTGGTAGCCTATCTTACAGGGAAATGCCTCCTAGTGCTTCCACTGAGCCTTGGTAGCTTGCTACTGCTCCGGAACACTTAGGCTGGCCGGCATGTGTCCTTCTTCGTTCATGTGTTTGTCCCTTAGGGGAAATGTCATGCGTTGTTCCTTTAAGTCCTTGTAGCTTTCTACGACTTGGGTTCATACGTTGATGACCGACACATTCGTTGCTGGGTCATGTATGCCTGTCTCTGTAATTTAGTGCCACTTTTTGTTTATAACTAGTCATGCCGGCCCGGGTTCTCTGTCATATGGATGCTAGCGACACTATCATATACGTGAGCCAAAATGCGCAAACGGTCCCGGGCCAGGTAAGGTGGCACCCGTGGGGATACTGTGCGTGAGGTCGCAAAGTGATAAGATGTGTTACATGCTAGATCAGTGTGACTTAGGATCGGGGTCCTGACAGCTTTGGTATCAGAGCCTGACTACCTGTAGGATTACCAAGCCCAACTGGTCGAAGTGTTGTCTAGAAATTCTTTAGTTATATAAGGGAATTGATTGTGGAAGGGAACGTAAGTCTCTTTTTACTCCTTTACCCTATGCCCTTCTGATCTGAGTCATCTTCTCCTTTCTACGGGGATTAAGAACTAGGATTCTCATTCAATTTATCAGGATCACGTTAATGGTGGATTCAACTCTCAGTTCAGTCTCAAGTACTTCTGTTTGTTAAACTGTTGGTCTCAGAACCTTGACATCCTGATGTTGAGTGGTTATGCCATCTTGTGCATTAGTCTCAAAAGTCTTTTTGAGCAATTACAACCGTTAAGCTGTCCGAGTTATCCCAGGTTTCAAAATAGTCTGATGCATTTGCAAATCCCTTCTTCCTGTTCCCGATGCTCCTTTGGGCCAGATTAACCACACTAACCAGTGTGTTGAGGTACTCTGTTACCTCGACATATATGTTGCAGTTATTATTATGACCCTAGGTGTCTCAGAGAATCACCCACTAATCTAGCAATACTCTATATTCCCAGTGTGATGATTCTGGCCATTATTCTCGAAAGCATCCCGTGATGCCATTTAGTTAGTAGGCATTCTACTCCTGGGTTCATGAACCCAAGATCCACCCTACTACCTCGTGTTGTTTGTGTTTGCTCGTTCCTTTAGGATATTAGTACCCTTGTGACAGTCCTCGAGGTCCGTGGTTATCATTCTTCCAATACCATGAACAATCATGGCAAAAGTTCTTCTGAACCAAAAGATCACAATCAGAGTGCTCTTGAGTAGTACTCCATTCATATTATGACTCTGCCAGTCCTACCTTTCTGCATGGGTTATCTGGAGGAAATATGTTGAACTAGTTCGACATACTAATCTATGCATCCACAACTCAGAAGGCTATATGTTCCTTTGAGTTGTCCCTTTTTAATTATATTATGACCTTCATCTATCAGTTGATATATGGTCACGAGTAGTTGGGCATTCATGTTCATCAATGCCTTTTACTCTTGTGGTCCGTCAAGACATTCTATTCTGGAGTGACTAGGAGAAGCAAACTCCAGTACCTCATCCATTCCTAGGATTGGGTCAAAGAAGTTGTACTCCGCAGATGAGGAATGCTAGTCCAGCTTCTAATCTGTTCTACCCTGGAGTATTACCATCTTTATGTCAGGAATGTCAAGGTAATTGCACCACCTCCTATGAACTCTTGATACAGTGATACCTATTGCCATCATCATTTATTCCTCGGTCTCCGTGTTGTCATAACCGGAATACTGACAAGTGAGTCATGATGTGTGAAATCAATACTCCTAGCAACCTCATTGCTTGGTAGTTAATGGATGATAATCTCATTCTTAGCGTATGGTTACTGAATCATCATTCTAAGATTGATCGTGCTACTAGTCCATTTTTTTGGTGCACTCTTCGATCAATGAGTTAGGATTGTGTCAATCTCTCGCTCTTTTGATCATATCGTCTTGCCCTGAAAAGCAAGATTGTTATCGAGCTTCTTAACATATCAGTGGTTCGCGATTTTCCGAATATCTTCTCGGAAGTATTACCAGGTTGTTCCCTGACCATTATGTTGAGCTCGTGATCAAGATGGTATACTAATAAACCACCCCTTCTCCGGGAATCTGTGTTGAATACCCTAAGCTAGTTGGCTAAGCTAGACAACAACTTGGAGAGTTGGAAGATAAAAGCTTGCCTCACTTAGTTCATTTCAAGGGATATCTTGTGTGTATGTGTTGAAGAAAGATAAATATCCTCATCAATTACTCCTCGTGATCAAATTGTTGGAGCTATTGTCCTATCCAGTCTTTGATTTGAGAATGGGCTATCGTCAAATCAAATCAAAACCAATGATGTAAGTAATGTTGTCTTACTCGTGGTTGTTTTCTCGAGCATACACCATTATATCTTTGGGTCTAACCAATACTATCACATTGTTCAGATAATGGTGGAATTCCAGTGATATGGAAATTTTGATGAGTTGCCATTGAGCCCATCAACATGATCTTGTGTCCTCCATGATTCATGTTGAACATTGAGCTAGTGTTGGAAACTTTGTAAGCATTGCCTTCGTGTTCCGCTCATGAGGTATATGTTTTGGTGAAAGAAGTGACTTTCTCCAAGTTCACGTGCATTAGGTGTAAGTTGCCGCCATGAATTTGAGAAAGGTTTGTTTTGTTTCCCAGGAATCATCCCAAATCAGTCATGCATACGTGCGAAGTATTCTATGGTTTGGTAGATTAATTACCTCCACTCCATACGTATTCCCAAGCACCCCAAGCCACTGGTTGATTTGTTCAAAGATAACAAGTTCTAAGTGCTAGTCCTGATGGTACCAGACGATTTGTACAAGATTCCGTTATCCTCGATGGTGGTTCCCAACATGCACTCGGTAGTGTTTTATTATAAGACTAATACGTTGTCATGCTCGTCTGGGACATCATGTTCACATGCGTGTATGTAGCAGAACCAGCTCTTGTTTTGGAGCATGCTATTGTAGTTCAATTTTCCGAGAATCTCGCAATGTCATCTCGACGATTTGTGATGCTACCTCCCCTTTTCCAGACATGATGTTTGTAATGTCCTGTTGCCAACCATATCTGAATCCCAGACAGATATGATGGTTGGAACATTCCAACATTTGCATTTTGTTCCCAACTTGCACACACCATTGTGCCTTTTACCAAGGGCTACCCTTCTCAGTACTTGTTGTTCAGGATTATCTTCAAAAGTGGGCTTACCATGGCTCCCATCCATTTCCAGTGATAAGAAAAAATCACTCTTTGCGTTGTCTTCAACAAGGTAGTCCGTATCATCTATTCTAGTCTGGGTATGCCATTCTTCCATACTCCTTCGAATGGTCGTTTGTGATTGCCTTAGGCTGGTATAGAGAATTCCATGATCTCTATACCAAAAGTAATTCTTTTTGCCACTTAAGGAAATAATTGTACAAGTCACCTTCTCTAAGGTGCCCCGTCTGGTGACCTCGATCACCATCCTTAAATGTGGAAATATTGCCTACCAAGTGAACCTTCATCGTTTGTTTCACTCCATCCCTCTGGATGTGTGTTCCGTGTCTTAGCTCAAGAGATGTTTCAGCGTCTCACTCCATGAGTTGATCTTGAGTTGCTCGATCTTTCAGGAGATCAATTTTGTAGAGTTTCTCTCATCGTCGGTGTGTTGGACAATGATCTCGAAAGCAAGGATGCCAGGATCAACATGTGGCAAGCAATCAACATTCATATGAAGGACAGGTGGATCGAGAAGATTGTGTTAGTCAGTGTCCCCTCTGATTTCTTACCTCACGTCTTGAATCTCGGGACGAGATTCTTGTTTAGTGGGGGTGAGTTGTCACAGCCCTATAGCTTTAGCCTTTGCTTGACTCTGCATGATCATGGCATGTTCTTTTTTCAATTAAAGTTGAAATGGGGATGGCAGAAACCCCGAGCACCCCCCTTTAATACAACTAGGGTTTACTTAAATACTTTTCAATGTACCCAAAATGCCCTTCACAAAATGTTCATCATTTTTGGTCTTGGCTAAAACCTCTGCCAAAAATGGTTTCATAATTTTGGGAGCCATTTTGGATCTTTGAATTAAGTCATAACTATTTGCCTTTGGACATTTAAAATGCTATAAATATTTTTAAATGTCCAAACAATTCTGAAAGCAATTTGAGGGCTGTTGAGTAATTTTCAAAAGTACCCACAATTATTTTCAGGATTTTACAAAATGAATTAGTATTTTTTACTAATTCAAAACAGAGCAGAAGTAAATAGAAAAAAGAAAAAGAAAAAAGCAAAGAGAGAGAGTCACCTAGGCCACTTACCTCGCCTGGCACTGTGCCCGCCCAGCCCACTGGCGCCTGCCAGTCGTTGTCTCCACCGCGCCAGGAGGACGAGCGCGTGTGCTCACCGCGCGCCGGCACGCGCCCGGCCACCTCCTACTTGCCGCTTCGCCTGGACACCTCCACGAGCACCACGCAGCCCTCCGACCCCTCTCTCACTCTCCCTCGTCCTCATCTCCTTCCCCTGCTCTCTCCCTCGCACGCGCCCGAGCACCACCATAGCCGCCGCTCGCCATTGCGGCGGCCACAGCCACCGCCTCGCCTCGTCTCCGTGCCCCCGAGCTCCGTCTCCTCGCGCTGAAGCTCTGCACCGAGCCACGCATCGCCGGAAGCCCCGAAGCACCACCCTCGACGCCTTTCCCCCTTCGCGGCCGCCGGAGATCCGCCTCGCCACCCTGCTCAGCTCGGGCCTTCCCCGAGCCCGCTTGGACGCCTGTTGTAAACTCTGTGAGCTTCTGCTCCTCCTCCCCCTCTCCGTTTTCTCGGTTGCACGCCGTAGCTGTCGCTTCGCTGACAATTGAAACCCGCCGCCGCCCGTGCTTGCCGCCGATGATGCTCCGGTGACCTTTTGGTCATACGCCGGTGTGCAACGCGTTCGCAGCCTCACGTAGAGCAGCGCCAACACTTTGGTTCCCTCGTTTGCAAGCCCTAGCGCCAAACCCGCGAGCACCCCTACTTCGGCCGCCGCTGTGCTCATCGCCGGCGCCGTTCCCGGCCATCTTGAGCTCGGCCACCACCACCAACCGATGCGGCTCACTCCCAGGAGCGCGTAGGAACAAACCGCGCGACAAATGGCGCCCTGAGCAGCGTATCTGCAGCTCGCCGCCATTTCGGGCCTCGCCTGCGGCTTAACGCTGGCGACTTCGACCCAGCTGACCAGGGGTTTGACCTTCCCTGGGTCACTGACGTGTGGGCCCAGCCCCTGCTAACTTTTTGGTTAAGTTAGTAACTAATTTTTAGTTAAGCCACTGGATCTCTGACATGTGGGGCCCTCCAGGTTAATTAGGTTAGATTAGTGTTAACTAAATTAGGTTAGTTTAGTTAGACACTAACGTGTGGGACTGCACTGTCAGGTTTGACCTGGAGCAGTCGGTTGACCTGCTGACTTCACTCTGACGTAATGTTGATGCAACAAAACATTTTCTGGATTTAGTTCTTTTTAAATAACAAGGAAATTCCAGAAAGTGTTATAAACTTCAGAAAATTTTAGAAAATAATCTATAACTCAGAATGAAATAATTTATATATGAAAAATGATCAGAAAAATCCAAAGAATCTGTTTATGGCATTATCATGCATGTTTGAGAAACTTATGTCTACTGATCAGTTCAAATCAATTAAATTCCATTTGAATATTATCATGTGGAGTTTGAATTTGAACCTTTGGTTCAAACCAACTTCATTTAATATGGTTGTTAGTTGCATTAGCTCAATCAACAACATATTTCCATGTCATGATCATGCATCACACTGTCGCATTGCATTGATTGTGTTCTCTCTTGTTTGCCGGTGTTTGTCCCCTCTCAATAGACGATGTTTCGACGATGTGATCGATAACACTGATGAAGACACAGTGATATCTTCAGAAGTGCCAGGCAAGCAAAAACCCCATTGAGCATTCCGATACAATCCCACTCTCTCGCACTTGCTCTCTTTTACTGCATTAGGACAACAACGATTCAACTGTTATTTGTTGCGGTAGCTGAACCCCTTTCCCTCTGTATGACCTGTCATTGCCACAGTAAATAGTTGAAACCCACTAGCATGAGTAGGAGTTGTTTGAGCCATGATGTGCCTACTCATTCATGCTTTCTGGTTATGCCTGCTATTGCTTAGAGTTGTGTCAGGTCTGATTCATCGGGGATGAATTGGAATGGTGATGAACATGTCCTACTGTGTGTGCGCTAAGTGTGTGAACACAATTTGGTAAAGGTAGCGATGAGAGGCCATGTAGGAGTACATGGTGGGTTGTCTCATTGAAGCCTTCCTCAGGAACTGAGTTCTGTGTTTGAGATCCATGAAACAGCTACTACCACATATTGGGATCCTTAATTGACTCTCTCGACTTATTAATCGCCCTTGTCCTCTGTCCAGGAGTTGCAATTAGTTTCTGGTGTTTGTAGTATACTGGAGGTCGTGCACAATGCTAACCCTCAGGGTGGGCTATGATGCGGCAGGTACATGGCACGGTGTACCGAGTCGCCCGTTTGGTGGCTCGGGAACCTTGTACACATTGTTTGGGGCCGTGAGCGACACCCCGGCTGGAACTCCCCACGGATGGAACCCAAATAGGCGATAAACCTAGACTAGGGACTTGTGTGGTTACTCAGGTCGTGGCCGACACCCTCGCTGGGCTTCCGCTTGAAGGTTGCCGAGTACATGTCGTGTAAACGGCGATAAGTGGTGGGAGCGTGTGTGAAGAAGTACACCCCTGCAGGGTTATAAATGATCTATTCGAATAGCCGTGTCCGCGGTAAAGGACTTCTGGGTTACCTGTACAGTTCATAGACAAGTAGAAGTGGATACTCTAAAACGCGCAAGATAAGCGTGAGTGCTATGGATGGCCTTCTCGTAGGGAGACTGGAGCGGATCCATAGTGGTGTATCGAGTGGTGAATATGTGGACTCGTGTGCACCACCTCAAGTGAGTTACTTGCAGTCGTAGTTCAGGATAGCCACCGAGTCAAAGCTGGCTTGCTACAGTCAAACTCCACCATCCCTTTGTTGATACTGATGCATATGTAGCTAGTTCTGATATAAGTCTTGCTGAGTACCTTTGTACTCACGTTTGCTTTATTTATGTTTTTGTAGAGAGACTTCAGTCTCAGTCGTGTTTCCACGTGGACTTCGACGTTTAGCTTGTTACCTCAGCTACGATCTTGTACCCTGGGAAGGGTCTTGTAGATAGTCAGGCTTCTCAGCCTTTTTCATTTGTAGTTGTCTGTACTCATACATGTTATGCTTCCGTTGCCGGTATGCTCTGTATGCTGGGTCATGAGACCCACTACTTGTAATAAATGCTATGATGGCACTTCTGGGCCTTATCTATATGAGTTGTTGAGTTTTGTTGTGATGCCATGTTGTATAACACATACTTGCATGTTATGCGTACGTGTAATGTGTATTGCTATGTGTGGGATCCGACACCTAGTTGTTTACCCTTGGTAGCCTATCTTACAGGGAAATGCCTCCTAGTGCTTCCACTGAGCCTTGGTAGCTTGCTACTGCTCCGGAACACTTAGGCTGGTCGGCATGTGTCCTTTTTCATTCCTGCGTCTGTCCCTTAGGGGAAATGTCACGCGTTGTTCCTTTCAGTCCTTGTAGCTTGCTACGACTTGCGTTCATACATTGATGACCGACACGTTCGTTGATGGGTCATGTATGCCGGTCTTTGTAATTTAGTGCCACTTTTGGTTTATAACTAGTCATGTCGGCTCGGGTTCTCTGTCATATGGATGCTAGCGACATTATCATATACGTGAGCCAAAATGCGCAAACGGTCCCGGGCCAGCTAAGGTGGCACCCGTGGGGATACCGTGCATCAGGCCGCAAAGTGATATGATGTGTTACATGCTAGATCGGTGTGACTTAGGATCGGGGTCCTGACATCCCTTTACAGGAGATGGAATATTGAATCCCGATTTGCACCTAATCTATGTGGATGAAGTTTGAGGATTATTTAAGCTTGCAAGTATGTTGAAAAAACTGTACGTGTTGTTTTTTCTGTACCTTTTTTGCTCTAGTTTTTTAACCGTTTATCGGAAGTATGCGTGTAATATACCGTTGAAAAGCTATGGAGTAGACGCATCTTCGCCATGTTGAACACTTTTCCAAATTCATCATAGTTTAAGAGCAGTTTCGAAAATCGTGCGGCTCACAACGAATAGCAGCGAGCGTTTTTTGACGTTTTTTTCTAAACCGCTCGTCGGAACGAAACATATGATACACCGTTGGAAAGGTATCGTCGCCACGCATCTTTTTCGTATCTATTATTTTTTCTAATTCGCTACGGTTTAAGAGCAGTTTTGAATTTACTAAATCGCGGAATTGTGTTTTTCGATTTTTTTTTTCAATTTTTTGGTACTGTTTTCACTCTAGTTTTTTAACCGTTTATCGGAACAAGGCGTGTAATATACCGTTGGAAAGCTACGAACGAGGCGCAACTTTCATATGTTGAAATGTTTTTGAGATTCCTTACGGTTTTTAGTTAAATTTGAAAATCGTGCGGTTGGCTACGAACTGCAGCGCGTTGAGAAGTGTTTGAGAAGTGAGCTGCTTTCCGATGTGTGTTTTGTTTTTTGATCACGAAGTGAACCGCA
This sequence comes from Secale cereale, assembly GCA_902687465.1. NCBI lineage: Eukaryota > Viridiplantae > Streptophyta > Magnoliopsida > Poales > Poaceae > Secale > Secale cereale. Next base: position 263,409,406 of record LR738712.1, on the reverse strand, counting down.
TTACTCTTTTTGTGTTGTTTTTTGCGCGCATTGAGAAGTGTTTGAGAAGTGAGCTGCTTTTCGATGTGTGTTTTGTTTTTTGATCACGAAGTGAACCGCATTACTTTTTTGTGTTGTTTTTTGCGCGCGTTGAGAAGTGTTTGAGAAGTGAGCTGCTTTTCCGATGTGTTTTTATTTTTTGATCACCAAGTGAACCGCATTACTTTTTTGTGCTGTTTTGGTAACAAATTTTTTTTTGAGATTCCGCTACTTTTTTTTTTTTTTGCATTTTCATGTTTGAGAAGTGAGCTGCTTTTCCGATGTGTTTTTATTTTTTGATCACCAAGTGAACCGCATTACAAAAATTGAACCACGAAAACTGCAGTAGGCCAAAAAATATTACAGAGCTACATGCGAATTCGCCGGGGGAGCTGCATATGCATACACACAACGGAGAAACTGCACGCACACATGGATGCGAGCTGCACACCCACGCGCATACGAGCTACACACCCATGCGGTTAGCGCCGTGAGGTAGGTGCTGGATCCGGCGGCCGGTGGCGCTCCGGCGACAACAACCACAAAAACCGCATGCAGAGGATCTTGGCGCAGCATCAACCAGGAAGGGGTCAAGGGGATGAGGGATTCATACCATACAACACAGCAGGAGGATCCCGCGGGAGGTGGCGTGGCTGGCGGTGAGAATCCCGCGGGGATCCGCCGGAAGCACATGCCAATCCTGCAAACACCCATTGTCAAAACTGCACATTGGCAGGCCACGAGCTGCACCCGCTGGAGATGTGGGCTGCGGCATACTCCGGCCGTGTGCACTGCACCGTGGATGACAGTGCAACAGGTGGAGGACTTGCAGCGGTGGAGGAACCAATAGTGGGTTGCACGCCCGAGCTGCGCGGACCACAAGCCACTCGCGGGCGAGCTGCAAATCCTCGTTGAGCACGGGTGTGCAAACCAGCGTCCAAGAAAGATGACGACTGTAAGGCCGTCGGATGCGCGGGTCAGGGCGAGCTCTAGGAAGATGAATTCGAACAAAGAGAGGGGTCGTCTTGGGGCACGCTGCTCGCTGGAGATGAGACTGAGCAGGGGGGAGCCCATGGGAGGCCGCCGGCCATCCCCGGATCTGGGCGGGGCCACGACGGGGACCCAGCCAGCTGCCCTATCGGAGAGGAGCGGGAGGGAGGAGCCCGTCGTCGGGTCCAGATCGAGACAGTAGGCACGCGGTGGAGGAACATGTTGTGTGGGGGCAGGATCCGGTGGTCATGGCAGGTCGGCGGCGCATCGGAGGCGGTCGTGGTTGCCAAAGCGGCGGTGCTCTGAGAGGCAGCCGAGGTCGGAGTGGGAGTTCGCCGGGATTGGGTGGCTGTGGCGCGCCGCCAGGGAAGGTGGGGAGGGAGGGGCGGTGGCTCGGTGGGTGCGCTGCACCGGAGAAGGTGGGGAAGGTGGGGTGGGGCTCGGGTGGGCCGCGCCGCGCCGAAGATGGTGGGGCGGGGGCTCGGGTGAGTGGCGCCGGCGGCATAGAATGTGATGGGTAGGTGGGGATCGCGGTCGGGTGGAGAAGACAGATCAGGTCATGGGTAGGGGCGTACAGGTTGGGGATTCGTAGGCCGGGGGAGTCTTTCTATTGTTTTGATGCGGTTCGGTTTCGTGGACGTACTGTTAGCAGAATAAGCACACTGTTAGCAGAATAAGACTCTTAAGGGTGTTATGAGAATAGACCCACCCTATATATATATATATATATATATATATACAGCCGGTCTATTCTCATAACATTATGAGAATAATATTCTCATAACACTTCCGAACTGCATTGAAAAAATGCATTGGAGAACTATGCGCACTGCTTCCGTCTTCTGCTGTGCACCACATAGAGGCGCAGCAGGAAACGTTCATCTAGCATCGTTTCTGGCTAATTTCTCTGATTTGTGCTGGTTTATTCGCGCTTGCGCTGATTTAATTTGTGGTTAAGCACTGAATTCTGCGAGAAAACGACGGAAATCATTGGATTTTGGCGGATCTGCGTCCGTTCGTCCGCCTTTCTCTGTTTCTCTGTTCTCCCCAGTGCGGATCAAAATTGCTGCGTTTTGTTTGTAATGTTCTGTTGTTTTCGGCATTTACGGGCTGCTTTTGATCTATCCGTATAAATTGGAGCAGATTAAGTTGTTATTTTGGAAGAATTTTAAGTTTTCTGTCCACGGTTTTTTGCGGCGCGACTGGCTCTGGTCGTTTTATCAAAAGATGTTCTTTGAGTTTTTTTGCATTGTATAGTTGTTAGAACTGCATCGCATGCTGTGTGTTTCGTATGTGAATCGCGGACAAGAGCGGTGGACTGCAGTAATATGCAAAGGCGCGTTGAATTTTTTGTAGTGCTGCGAACTGCATTAATATGCAATGCGAGCCTGTATGAACTGCATTACAGCCACGGTTGCGTGGGGGTACTAGTTTGATTAGTTTTTTTTTTGCTTTTGTCAAGCGGGTGGACTGCAGCAATATGCAATGCGCAATGCATTTTGTTATGTAACCGCACTGCTTTATTCGTCGTTTTTTTGTGTTGTTTGTTTTACATATATATATATACTGGTGGGTCAATTGGCTCCCCTCCCACCTTATCCCTGGCGGCTCCCATCTCATCTTATCCGTGGTGGCGCCACTCCTGCTCGATCTGTTTTTTCTCCCAACCAGATCTGTTTTTCGCCTGGCAATGGATTGCGCGTGCGGCTGCCTGGCAAGGGTGGAGCCGATGCTGGAGACATGCGTTTTTTCTGAAGGTTTGGTTCTGAACCAGAAGCAGCGGCACAGCGCTCTCTGTTCTATTCTATATTCTTCAGGTATTGGATTTCGGGCTCCATTCGTCCATCAGTTGACTGACGATGATGTCAGTGTTTCATGGGTATGTATTTCTCGGATAGTCTTTTTCATGTGTTGTTTGTAGTTAACGCTACCTTAATTTTTGTAGGAGTATTAGTTTTCTGAAGAAATTTTTTTTGCTACCAAGTATAAGCGAACTGCTTTTCCCGTAGTATTTTTTTATGAACACTGTAGGAGCAGCAGCAATGTTTGTCTAGTCAATATTATTACGTGTTGACATCAATATTTCTGTATGAAAGATTGTAATCTTTTTCTTAGTTGTTCTTATATTTTTTTCTGTTCTTGTTGTTTTTCTTTGCAGAAATTCCCTTCTGGTCTAGTGAGGGTAACAGAAAGCTGTGTTAATTTGGTGTTGGTCAGCAAGAATGGATATCATGATGTTGATGTTATGTATTCTGTTGGATCTGATGATTCTTTGGTTCTCAAAGATGGCTGGAGGGAATTTGTGGAGGAAGCTGGTCTTCAGGCAGGGGATGTTGTGATGGCTATGTTTTTTAGGCATGCAAAGTGTTTGGAAATCAAGTTAAATTTGCTTTAGATCAGTCTCGCTTGAGCAGCAGCAGCATGAGACATTTTTGTTGTAATAATCTGACATTTTTTTGCGTGGCTTCTAGTGTTTTTTCTTTATGAGAATTCTGAGTATAAGCGAACTGCTTTTTTACATATAGTCTTTCATGTGCATCCTATCAGCAGCGGCAGTTTTCTTTTGTTTTAACCCACAGAGGGAACTAGAGTTTTTTTTAATAAAAGAGCACTGCATCAACCTCCGTAACAGGGAGCAGTTTTGTGAAAGAATTGTCTATGTGAACTGCTCTGATAGTTTTGTTTTTTTATGTGCATCCTAGATGCAGCAGCGGTTTTAAAGCAATATACATACTGAAAACATACTATGGAGAACTGCATATATTTGATAGATAGAAACTACGGTTCTGGGGTCATAATTATCATAGTACATCATCAAGCAAACTAACGCAACACAAGCAAACATTGTTCCAAAGCAAACTAGAACGAAAGCAAACTAATCTACATACGCAGAGGAAACTAAATCTAGCACTTGCGACAGGAATCGTTGGGTTTCAGCATCTGTCCTGATTCACCAGTTCCACCCGTTGGAGTTGGAGGTGGAAGTTGATCCGCCCTTGCCCCACCCCCTCCTGGAGGACCTCGGGCGCTTCCTTGTCTTCTCTGTTTCAGCGCGCGCGAGGCCTTTCTTCATGGTGCTGATTCTGTTCCATATCTCGAACGCAGCGTAGGTGTCCTTGGCAGCATACTCGACGTGCTTGGTGCTGAGAATGGAAGTCCACAGGCTGTGGTCGTGGTCTGTCATCTTCGTCTTCATGTCCGCGTACTCGTCGTCGATGATGGCAGCAGCTACATCGCCCAGCGAGTCCAGTGGCTTCGTTCCATCAGGCACCCTCCAGTTCGTCTGGATGTCGACGAAGTTAGCGACGTGGAGGTCGCTGGCTGCGAGCTTCTGCTTGTCCTGCTCGATGGCGAAGCCAGCGAACTCGAACCTAGGGAAAGTGAACCGCAAGTTATACCTTTCGGAACTGCATACACGGGCATATAGAACTGCAACGCGTACTCGGCAGAGAGAATTGCTTACCTTGGGTCGTCGAGGAACCTGTCGAAGGGGACGCATCTCTTGCCCAATGTACCACATACCTGGAAAACAAGCACTAGCTGGTACTTGTCGATGGATAGTTGAACCACGGCCGCCCTGCGGTGGTCGGGTGTGTACTCCACGTCGATGCCGACGATCTTCTGGCGGCGCCGCTGGAGAAGTGTCTTGAACTCTTCGACGTACGTCGCCATGGCGGCGACGTCGGTGGTGCAGACCACCTTCAGCTTCGTGTTCCTGTGCGCATGCACGGCGTCGTAGGTCCCGCTGAAGCCCATTGCTGCAAAGACGGCGAAGAGGAGGAGGAAGGCGCAGTGTCGTGTGTTTTTGTGCGGACGGCCTGTTCGATGGAGCGCGTGATTTAAATGGGAGCGGCAGCAACTTCTGCCGAGGACACGATCTCTTCTCCAAACCGTGTAGGCGATCGTGGGTTCGTGACGATCCTGGCGTTCGTGCGGCGTGCAACCATCGGGATAGAGGAGGGGCGGGGCGCGGGCGCTTCGGGCGATAGTGGGCGCATTTATTTTAGGGCATGCGAACCGAATCGTCCGGCGTAAGCGAACTGCGTCGCTTCAGAAGCGTAATCGTTTGCCGTAAGCGAACTGCATCGCTCCAGAAGCGGAATCGTTTTTGTTTACATTTTTTTTTGCACTAAGCGCACTGCACTGTGTACTCGAAAGTAACTGCACTGAAGCTTTTAAACGCACCACGCACGCACTGCAGTGTATTAGTTTTATCCTAGCCTGTATCTATATTTTTTTCTTTTCTATCTGCTTTTCTGTACTGATTCACGTTCATGGTCAGATTCTATACGAGCAAGAGAACTGCATTTCTTAAAATGACATTCTGATGTCGGGTTTTTTCATACGAAAGAGAACCGCATTATGAGAGTGGAATTCTCATCTTATTTCCTTTTTTCATATAGAAGAGAACTGCATATTATTACACGATAACGATATATATAAACGATGAAGTTAATATGTTTTTTTAAAATGCAAAAACTGCATATGTGTTTTGATCTACGCCCTTTTCCTGGTGCTTCGTCGCAAATTGTGCACTGCATTTGTTTCAACGTTTGTCGCTGCTTCTTTCTTGCTCTTGTTGTTCGCGTTACCCCTCGTAACGGGACCGTGCGACCGCGACGCTTGCCTACGCGCTGGATTATGCGTAAGGTCTCTCCCCTTCGTTTTTGATGATGGTTCTTCGATTTCTTCATATGCTTCTTCTTCTCCCTCGTCTTCTTCTTCTTCATCATCATCTTCCTCCTCGGTTTCATCAGCTTTGCTCGCTTCCTCACTCTCTTCTCTGTCAGCATCTTCCTCGTCATCTTCTTCGTCCTCTTCTTCATCTTTCTGCTCTGTTCTATTTGGACAAGTTCTCGCGTTATGCTTCTCTCTCTTGTTGCAGACGCTACATAGTCTTCTCTTTGGCGTATCATCTCGTTGGTCAGCTTGGTGATTTGTGGTGGCATTTTCAGCCTGGATTTGTTTCAGCCTCTCCTCACATGTTCTTGAGTTGTGTCCCGCAATCTTATTGCATGATTTACACATCCTTACCCCAGTGGTCTTCCTTCGCTGTCCAGTTCCGGCTCAGGCCTGCTATTTTTTCCAGGGCTTTTTTCATTTGATGCAGCTTTTTTATTAGCTGACTTGCTCTCTTTCTTTCTCCCTTTTGTGTTTGAAACAGGCGGGGGAAGAATTGTGTCATCCATATTATGAACTGCACCATCAGCAGCATGTTCCTGCTCCTTTCCTAGTACTTCACCCCGCGCATCCATTATCTTTTCTGCCTCTTCTTCTTCTTCATTTATTACGTTCACTTCTTGTATGAGTTTTCTCATCCCAGCTAAAGCTCTGTTGTACCCTCTATCCGACTTGACACCTCTGTTCGCCAGGTCCATGGCAGTTTCTGCAAGTAGTCTCCTACGGCAGAACATCGAACTCCCATCCAGAGCAGTTTGCTCATAGTCTCTGCGGTCAAAAGTTGGATTTTGGCGTGCGTTCCGTGTGTATCTCTTCAATATGTACTGTTCAGGTATCTTGTCCACCCGCAGCTGATCCAACATGCAAATGATGTGCACGCAGAACAGGCCTGCAGCAAAAGAAATTTTTTTGGGTTACTCGTGCCAGCAAACTTCACATAAATAGGCAATATTTTTTTAATTTTTTTGGTTTTGTGAACTGCATTATAAATAGGTCCTGTGTCTGCTGCTATAGTGAACCTCACTATATACTTTTTTGTTTTTAATCTCTTTTTTTTTGCTACGAGCAATAAGTGAACTTCATTTTGTTTTACGCGTGCTTATTTTTTTTCCTGTATCACTTACCTGTGTGTGTCCACAGCTTGCATTCGCATTCGTAGATACCGTTCGTCACATCAGCAACCACCTGGAATTCGTGTCTTGCCCAATCAAAATCATCAGACCGGTTGTAGTGGCGCACCAAATATTTCGTGGGGTTGTCAGTGGACTGCTCCGATCTGAAGGCTGTGCTGCGGTAGTGCGTTTGCTTGAAGTCAGCAAAGACCGCCCTGGTGTAAATCTTGGTGAGCTGAACCTCGAATCCAAACTGAGTAGTAGTCTTTATATCCGTCTGTGAAACAAAGAAAACCAGTTAAGTGGTTGTCTTTTTTGCAGCAAAAATCAAGAAAGCGAGTATTTTTGTTTTTATTAATTTGCTGATCCATCTCTGAAAAATTTGTTCTGTTTTATATACCTAGTTAGCTATGGTCTCCGCGTGCTCGACGCCCTTCCTTGTCTGGATGCACCTGTCCACCTGGGACGCAAAGATGTGCAGGTCGTGTCTTTCCTTGACAAAGTTCCTCTTCAAGATCCGGTTCATGCTTTCACTTCTCTGTGTCGACGTCATCCGTGCACAGAACACCTCCTTGTAGTAAGCCGATATCCATTCTTTTCTGTCTGCCCACAGCGCCTTCATAATCTCATCATTTTGCAAGTTATACTTTTCCATGAGCTCACGCCAAGCGCGTTCAAACTCTGATGGCATCAGGGGGTGGTTGAGAACGGAGGTCAGCTCATCCTTGAATTTCTCATAGGCTTTGTACAGCAAGGACAGGTGATCCTTTTATTTTTTCAGTATATGCCAACGGCATAACTTGTGCAGCGTGCCTACGAGCGTACTTTTTATCGCGGCATCCATGGAGGGGCATTGATCTGCATGTTTTTGAAAAAAAAAACAAGCATCGAGTTATTGAGAGAACTGCATATCCTTTGTCTGCTTTTTTTCATTTTTTTTTTCATTTGGATGTAAGAAATGTACTACAAAACTTGGCAGTGAACTGCATTGTTATTTAAGTTCACTCTTTTTTTTTTCAGCATACCTGTGAGTATGCAGATTGGCCGCTTGTTGTTCATGCAACGCAAGAACGTCCGGAACACCCACTCGAAAGTCGGTATTGTTTCGTCTCTGATGAGAGCCACAACGAATATTGTACTTTAGAGGTGGTGGTTGACTCCAACGAAGACGCCCAGAGGCATGTGGAACCTGTTGGTCTTGTATGTCGTGTCAAATGTGACACAATCTCCAAAATCTTCGTACGATCCCCTGCAGCTGGCGTTCGCCCAGAATATGTTGCGCACACGGTTATCGACATCTTTGTCGTAGTCATAGAAGAACTCTGGGTTTATTTGCTGCATCTTCTCAAAGAAAGCCAGGAGTTTCTTCACATCGTCCTTTGTTTCCTCCCTCGCGAATTGGTGCTTCCTGCAGTTCGAAATAATAATATACTTGCAGCATTAGGGACATACAGAAAATGCACAAAGCGAACTGCATGAAATAGACGAGATATCATTTTTTGTTTTTAGTGAACGTACCTGTTCACCCAGTCACGGCTGGTGCGCCCCATAAAGTGCAGTCCTCCTGACATCCTCAACAGGGTTGACATCATCTGCGTGTGCGTGAGGTTGTCGCTCTGCATGTCCTTCACTAGTTTATCGAGCAACGGGTCATCCGTCTTATGCGAGTGCATGTGCAGAAGCATAGCCGGGCTGTCAATCATCATGTGGTTGTGATTGAGCTCAATCTCTGCTATCACAAACACATCCTTTATTTTTTTCAATCTCATCCCCGCCTTGCAGCCAGTCCTCTTTGATGTTTTTTCCCGCTTTCTGTCATAATCAGTGACAGTTTGTTTGCTTCTGCCTTGCTTTGAGCACACGATGTATCTGTTTGTTCTGTATCCGCCGTTTTTGCGTGTGCCGAAGCCTGCATGCCTCGCATAAGCGTTGTAGAATTCTCGCGCCACATCTTCTGATGTGAACTGCATACCTTTCACGGGCACAAGTTCTCGGAGCATGTTCTCATCCTGCACACATACAACACGGAATGTTTCTTTTTTTTTTTGTTAATGAGAATGCACAAGCTGAAACTATGCGTAATAACTGAACTGCAGTAGTCAGGCAAGGATGCTTCGGTGCGTGTAATGTTTTTCTTCTAACGGTGTTTGCAGCTCACCGATGTTTATTGGGCATGGAGGGGTGACAACAGACCTGTGTAATTGAGGATCGCGAGGAGGCAGGAGTGTGGAGAACTTTACTTTCTTGGTTGCCTGCGGCCCTCCTTGATTATGCTTCCGATTCTTTTGTTGGGCAGTAGGCGGCCTTGGTGGAATTCCACCGTCCCTTTGTAGAAGAATCGTTTGCACATGGATCTGCCGAACTTGCTGGGTTTCAACTTCGGCTTCTGGAGGTGCTATATCATCCGTTCTGATCTGCTGACCAAATGTTTCAAAGACACGCGTGTACCTTGGCTGCATAACTGTTATGATTTGCTCCTCGTCATCATCATCTTCCTCATCATGTTTCTGCGCTTGTTCACCCATGAAGACCAGATCGTCGTCGTCCTCCTCTTCATCCTGCGGTTTTCTTGTTTCACTGCCTTCTCCATCTCGAATGATGTTTGGTTCGCTGTTTTCATATTTATCCTCTACATCTTCCTCCACGGAGTAGGCAGTTCTGTTTGTCGTGTTAAAGAAACCCCTAGGTAATTCAGGTGTTATCCATCGAGGCATCTCCCACTCTTCTCTTCCAATGCAGTTCAGGGGCTCAGGGTCGTAAATGATTCGAGGCATCTTCTGTTTTTGAGGCATAGCGAATTCCTGCAGGTTATTAAGCCAAAGCTTTTTTTTTATGCATGTCAACAATGAAATGAACTGCATCTTTCGTTCTATATATCATTATATTTTTGCAAACGGTAAGGATTTGCACTTTCAATGTGTCATTCTACAGCAGGGGCACTGCTAGTTAACGTGAAGAAACAATGCACTTCAGGTCTAGGAACAGCGCTCTACTTTTTTAGTCAATGTGGACTGCAATTTTCATCCATACAGCGTCTTTTATTTTTCGAACTATCCTTTTCTGATTTTCTACTTTTGGAGACACATGTTACTGCAGTCGACGCAATATGGGGGACTGCATGTGTATAAAAACGTCACTGCAAACTGGATGGGGGGGTTGGTATGTTGATTTTTCTTACCTTATATGCAGTTCCCTCCTTCTGCAGATGCAGCTCTTGCTGCTGTTGTCGTGCAGTCCACCCTATATATAATTTTTGGCCTCGCGAAGGAGAAAGTATCGCTCAAGCTTGGGGGAGGCTTAAGTCAATGTTATATTCATGTCCCAATCATGAGCTCTCAAGAGAAATGATTATTCAAAAAATTTATGCTCGGCTTTCTCTCAATAATCGCTCCATGCTCGATACTTCTTGCACTAGTTCTTTTATGATGAAGACTATTGAATTCAAATGGGATATATTGGAAAGAATTAAAGGCAACTCTGAAGATTGGGATCTCGATGAAGATAAGGAGTCAGGTATAACACCTACGTTTTATTGTGTTAAATCTTTTATGGATACCGATGTTTTCTGTGAATTTAGCACTAAATATGGACTTGACTCTAAGATAGTAGCTTCTTTATATGAATCATTTGCTACTCATGTTGATCTCCCTAAGGAAGAGTGGTTTAAATTTCATGATCCCATTGAAGTGAAAGTAGTTGAACCAGTTAGAGTTGAAGAAAATACTAACACTTATAATGTTGATCCTATTGTTCCTACTACTTACATCGAGAAACCACCCTTCCCGGTTAGAATAAATGATCATGCTAAAGCTTCAATTGTGGTTCGTAAGAGTAATACTAGAACACCTACACCCTTTGAGCAAATTAAAGTTGAACCTAGTATTGCAATGGTTAAGGATCTCTTGGTCGATGATATTGATGGGCATGTTATTTACCTCTGTGATGAAGCTGCTAGAATTGCTAGACCCGATACTAAGAATAAACATAGACCTGTTGTAGGCATGCCTGTTATTTCTGTTAAAATAGGAGATCATTGCTATCATTGCTTATGTGACATGGGTGCTAGTGCTAGTGCAATACCCCATTCTTTATATGAAGAAATTATGCATGATATTACACCTGCTGAGCTAGAAGGTATCGATGTTACTATTAAGCTTGCCAATAGAGACACTATTTCACCAGTTGTCATTCTTAGAGATGTTGAAGTCTTGTCTGGGAAATTCAAATACCCTGCTGATTTTCTTGTTCTTGGTTCCCCACAAGATGATTTTTGCCCCATTATATTTGGTTGACCCTTCTTGAATACTGCTAATGCTAAGATAGACTTCGAAAAGGACATTGTTACTATTGGTTTAGGGGATATGTCTCGTGATTTTAACTTTGTAAATTCCGTAGACAACCCCAGGATAAAGAATTGCCTAGTAAGGATTAAATTATTGGTCTTGCTTATGTTGTTGTGCCACCTAACGATCCTTTAGAACAATATCTGCTAGACCATGAAAATGATATGTACATGAACGAGAGAAAGGAAATAGATGAAATATTCTTCAAACAGGGACCTCTATTGAAACACAACTTGCCTGTTGAAATTCTAGGGGATCCTCCTCCACCCAAGGGTGATCCCGTGTTTGAACTCAAACCATTACCTCATACTCTTAAGTATGATTATCTTGATGAAAAGAAGATATATCATGTTATTATTAGTACTAACCTTTCAGAGTAGGAAGAAGAGAAATTATTGAAAACTCTAAAGAAGCACCCTGCTGCTATTGGATATACTCTTGATGATCTTAAGGGCATTAGCCCCACTCTATGCGAACACAAAATAAAATTAGAGAAGGATGATAAACTGGTTGTTGATCACCAACAACAGTTAAATCCTAAAATGAAAGAAGTGGTAAGGAAAGAAATACTAAAGCTTCTAGAGGCAGGTATAATTTATCCAGTTGCTGATAGTCAGTGGGTAAGTCCTGTCCATTGTGTCCCTAAGAAAGGAGGCAATACTGTTGTTCCTAATGATAAAGATGAATTGATCCCACAAAGAATTGTTACAAGTTATAGGATGGTAATTGATTTCCGCAAATTAAATAAAGCTACTAAGAAAGATCATTACCCGCTACCTTTTATTGATCAAATGCTAGAAAGGTTATCCAAACACACTCATTTTTGATTTCTAGATGGCTATTCTGGTTTCTCTCAAATACCTGTGTCAAAAGAGGATCAAGAAAAGACCACTTTTGCTTGTCCTTTTGGTACCTTTGCTTATAGACGTATGCCTTTTGGTTTATTTAATGCACCTGCTACCTTTCAATGATGCATGATAACTATATTCTCTAATTTTTGTGAAAATATTGTTGAGCTTTTCATGGATGATTTTCCTTTTATGGAACTTCTTTTGATGATTTCTTAAGTAACATTGATCGAGTTTTGCAGAGATGTGAAGAAACTAATCTTGTCTTGAATTCACTGTGAGGTTGTTGCCTTGCAGTACATAGTCAAAAAAAAGCTTGTCTTGAATTGGGAGAAGTGCCACTTTATGGTAAATTAAGGTATTGTCTTGGGGCATAAAATTTCTGAAAGAGGTATTGAAGTTGACAAAGCTAAAGTTTATGCTATTGAAAAGATGATGTGTCCCAAGGACATCAAAGGTATAAGAAGTTTCCTTGGTCATCCCGGGTTCTATAGAAGGTTCATTAAGGACTTCATAAAAATCTCTAGGCCTCTGACTAACCTCTTACAAAAAGATGTTCCTTTTGTCTTTGATGATGATTGTGTAGAAGCATTTGAAATACTTAAGAAAGCATTGATCTTTACACCTATTGTCCAGCCTCATAACTAGAATTTACCCTTTGAAATTATGTGCGATGCTAGTGGTTATGCTGTAGGTGTTGTTCTAGGACAAAGAGTTGATAATAAATTAAATGTTACCCAATATGCTAGTAAAACTCTAGACAGTGCCCAGAGAAATTATGTTACTACTGAAAAAGAATTTTTAGCAGTCGTATTTTCTTGTGATAAGTTCAGACCTTATATTGTTGATTCTAAAGTAACTGTTCACATTGATCATGCTGCTATTAAATATCTTATGGAAAAGAAAGATGCTAAACCTAGACTTATTAGATGGGTTCTCTTGCTGCAAGAATTTACATATTACTGATAGAAAGGGAGCTGAGAACCCCGTTGCAGACAACTTTTCTAGGTTAGAGAATATTCTTGATGACCCACTACCTATTGATGATAGCTTTCCTGATGAGCAATTAGCCATCATAAATGCTTCTCGCACTGCTCCATGGTATGCTGATTATGCTAATTACATTGTTGCTAAATTTATACCACCTAGTTTCACATACCAGCAAAAGAAAAAGTTTCTCTATGATTTAAGACATTACTTCTGGGATGACCCACACCTTTATAAAGAAGGAGTAGATGGTATCATTAGACGTTGTGTACCTGAGCATGAACAAGAACATATCCTACGCAAGTGCCACTCCGAGGCTTATGGAGGACACCACGCTGGAGATAGAACTACACATAAGGTATTGCAATCTAGTTTTTATTGGCCTACTCTCTTCAAGGATGCCCGTAAGTTTGTCTTATCTTGTGATGAATGTCAAAGAATTGGTAATATCAGTAGACGTCAAGAAATGCCTATGAACTATTCACTTGTTATTGAACCATTTGATGTTTGGGGCTTTGATTATATGGGACCGTTTCCTTCCTCTAATGGGTATACACATATTTTGGTTGCTATTGATTATGTTACTAAGTGGGTAGAAGCTATTCCAACTAATAGTGCTGATCACAACACTTCTATTAAGATGCTTAGAGAAGTTATTTTTCCGAGGTTCGGAGTCCTTAGATACTTAATGAATGATGGTGGTTCACACTTCATTCATGGCGCTTTCTGTAAAATGCTTTCTAAGTATGATGTTAATCATAGAATTGCATCCCCTTACCACCCACAGTCTAAAGTAGAACTAAGTAACAGAGAGCTGAAATTAATTTTGCAAAGGACTGTTAATAGATCTAGGAAGAATTGGTCCAAGAAACTTGATGATGCATTATGGGCTTATAGAACTGCATATAAAAATCCTATGGGTATGTCTTTGTATAAAATGGTTTATGGAAAAGCATGTCACTTACCTCTTGAACTAGAACATAAGGCATATTGGGCTATTAAAGAGCTCAATTATGATTTAAAACTTGCCGATGAGAAGAGGTTATTTGACATTAGCTCGCTTGATGAATGGAGAACCCAGGCCTACGAAAATGCCAAACTATTTAAAGAAAAAGTTAAAAGATGGCATAACAAAAGGATACAAAAGCGTGAGTTTAACGTAGGTGATTATGTTCTGCTATACAACTCTCGTTTAAGATTTTTTTGCCGGAAAACTTCTCTCTAAATGGGAAGGTCCTTATGTTATCGAGGAGGTCTGTCAATCCGGTGCCACAAAAATCAATAACTTCGAAGGCACAAATCTGAAGGTGGTGAATGGCCAAAGAATCAAACATTATATCTCAGGTAAACCCATAAATGTTGAAACCAATATTATTGAAATCGTAACCCCAGAGGAATACATAAGGGATGCTTTCCAGAATGATTTAGACTCCGAAAAGGAAGATGCATGTGGTACGGTAAGTAAACCGACTCCAAAATAGTTCTAATGGCAATTTTTCCCCATTTTGGAATATTTAGAAAAATAGAAAAATAAGAAGCAGTCCGGAAAGGACACGAGGCGTCCACGAGGGTGGAGGGCGCGCCCTACCCCCTGGGCGCGCCCCCTACCTCGTGGGCACCTCGTGTGCCTCTCGAACTCCGTTTTCTTGCACGTTACTTCTTTTTGTCGGTAAAAAATCATTATATAATCTCTGGAAGGTTTTGACTACCGTATCACGACAAAATCCTCTGTTTTTGTTTCGAGCTATTTCTGTCGCAGATAAGAGCAATATGTCTTCTCAGGAGTCAGTCGGAGAGAGTCGGGTGTCTCATCCAACACCGGGGCCAGGAGCAAACAACAATGCTGACCACTTCGGGCCATCAACGGAGGAAGAGATGGAGGCTAACTTGAAAAGGATAGGTGCCATGGAGGAGGATCAAGAAGTTACTTCTCATTCCCGAGACGGATTCACGATGGGGGAACTACAGAGCTCAGCTATTCCAAGCTCGGTCATCCCTTCCAATGTCAGGTTTCTTTCTTATGAAAATATGAAAAAGAGTGTTGTTCTCCCGCAGCTATGCAACACCCTTGGGTGAAAGGAGCTTTGGTCGTCACGGGCAAGCTCCGCAAGGAAATAATGGACCTCAAGGAGTAAGTTAACAAGCTCGAGGAGGAGAATCATATCCTTAGGGGTATCATCGCCAAGAATATCACATCACTGCCTCCGAAGAAGGAGACATAATCACATGGGTATGGTCACTCCCCATGGCAACTGCCAAGCTTGGGGGAGGTGCCCCAGTATCGTATCACCATCACACTTCTATCTTTACCGTTTTTCTTAGTTCGATCCTTTTGGTAATATCTTGATCTAGTAGAATAAAGTTTAGTATGATCTAGTTGTGAGCTTTGCTTTATGATCTTTATATTTGTAATCGAGTCTGTGAGCTATATAATAAAGATTAGTTTTGAGTCAAGGGCTTGATTATCTCACTATGATCATGAGAGAATAAAAGAAAATAGAAATAGAAATAAAGAGATCATATTGATCTTATGGAAAGTAATGACTTCACATATAAAGAGTATGATGAATAAAAATTGTTGAAAGTTGACAAACATAGTTTTGGTCATGTTGCAATTAATAGGAAGTAATAAACAAAGAGAGGTTTTCACATATAAATACACTCTCTTGGACAACTTTTATGATTGTGAGCACTCATTAAAATATGACATGCTAAAGAGTTGATGTTGGACAAGGAAGACAATGTAATGGGTTATGTCTTCTTATATCTGAAATAAAGTATATTGCCATCGATCATCCAACATATTGAGCTTGACTTTCCCCCTCATGCTAGCCAAACTCCTTGCACGAAGTAGAGATACTACTTGTGCTTCCAAACATCCTCAAAACCAGTTTTTCCATGAGAGTCCACCATATCTACCTATGGATTGAGTAAGATCCTTCAAGTAAGTTGTCATTGTTGGAACTCTCTTCATATGTATGATCTATTAGTGTGGAGAAAATAAACTTCATACGATCTTGTGATATGGAAGCAATAAAAGCGACGGACTGCATAATAAAGGTCCATATCACAAGTGGCAACATAAAGTGACGTTCTTTTGCGCTAAGATTTTGTTCACCCAACCATAAAAGCACATGACAACCTCTGCTTCCCTCTGCGAAGGGCCTACCTATTGTTCTTACCTTATAAGAGTCATGGTGATCTTCACCTTTCCTTTTTACATTTTATCCTTTGTCAAGCACATTGTGTTGGAAAGATCCTGACATATATACCCAATTGGATGTAATATATCATGATCTATTACTGTTGACATTACCCTTGACGTAAAAGGTTGGGAGGGAACATTATAAGCCCCTATCTTTCTGTGTGTCCGATTAAAAATCCATACCCATAAGTATTACATGAGTGTTAGCAATTGTGAAAGACTAAATGATAGTTGAGTATGTGAACTTGCTGAAAAGCTCTTATATTGACTCTTTCCTATGTTATGATAAATTGCAATTGCTTCAATGACCGAGATCATAGTTTGTTAGTTTTCAATGAAGTTTCTGATTCATACTTGACATTGTGAATAGATTATTACTTCAACATAAGAAATCATATGAAAATATATATATGTTGCTATTATATGTATGATCATGATGCCCTCATGTCCGTATTTTATTTTATTGACACCTCTATCTCTAAACATGTGGACATATTTTTCGATATCGGCTTCCGCTTGAGGACAAACAAGGTCTAAGCTTGGGGGAGTTGATACGTCCATTTTGCATCGTGATTTTATGTTGATGCTTATTGCATTATGGGCTATTATTACACATTATGTCCCAATACTTATGCCTTTTCTCTCTTATTTTACAAGGTTTACATGAAGAGGGAGAATGCCGGCAGCTGGAATTTTGGGATGGAAAAGGAGCAAACATTGGAGACCTATTCTGCACAACTCAAAAATCCATGAAACTCCACGAAAGTCAGTTTTGGAAAAATATAAAAAATATCTGGCGAAAGAAGTACATGAGGGGGGCCTCCCACCATCCACGAGGGTGGGGGCGCGCCCTACCCCCTGGGCGCCGCCCACCTGCCTCGTGGGCCACCCGGCAGCCCCCCGATGCCCATCTTCTGCTATATCAAGTGTTTAGACCTGAAAAAAATCATAAGGAGGCTTTTGGGACGAAGCGCCGCCGTCTCGAGGCGGAACCTTGGTGGAACCAATCTAGGGCTCCGGCGGAGCTGTTCTACCAGGGAAACTTCCCTCCGGGAGGCGGAAATCGTCACCATCGTCATCACCAACAACTCTCCCATCTTGGGGAGGGTTATCTTCATCAACATCTTCACAAACACCATCTCCTATCAAATCCTAGTTCATCAATAATTCTTGTGGAGCAGCTCAACCATTGTTCTTCTTGCACCTCGAGATGCAATTAATTCTCCGTATTCTTTTGAAGTGGAGTTTTGTATTTCTTCGTTCTTCTCAGATATTCAATCATATCGTTGTGGCATAAATTCAGCTCATGTTTTGAGGTGTTTTCCATGAACCCACAACAAGCTTATTATGTTGTTATTGGTTTTCTCAACAACTCCGTTCATCCCCTCTACAAAGGATGCTTTCAAATTCTTTGTGGTAGAAGTTGTCATCTTCTTCTCCGTTCTTTTCATTCCAATCTTTCAATTCTTCCGGAGGCATCATGTTGTTCATTTCGCAAAGCATCGTTCCATCTTGTGAAGATCATGTCCTATTCATTCCATTTTCAGCCGGAGTACTGCCAAATTCATTCATTCGAATTCCTTTCCTATCTTGCTTAAGCGGAGTGGTTTCGAATTCAGTTTTGTTCCTTTCAGCTCTATTTTCACTCCTTTCAATCTAGAAGGCTCTCTTTTATTCCACGTTACTCTTTTGTAACGAGGCTTCTCAATCTCGTTCATCTCCATTGTATTCTTTCTTTAAAATTGTTCAACCTCTCAAGATTCTTTTGTTTCACTCGTTTGTCCAAGAAGAACTTTGTTCTTCCATTTTTTTCTCTTCCGTCTCGTTCCTAAGATCTCGGGACGAGATCTCTTGTTAGTAGGGGTGTGTTGTGATGCCCGGAGACCGATGCGCCAGGTATCTTCCAGTTATTCGTTGATGTTGCCATGTCATTTTCTTGCGTGTTGTATTTTGCCATGTCATCTTGTGCATGTCATCAGCATGTTTTTAAAACTTGCATCCATTCGTAGTTGCCCGATCTCCCATTTCTTCTCGTTGTCCATTCTGAGCCAAGACACACTCGCACGCGCTTGCGGTACCTCCGAAACCTTGTTTTGTTAGTGGCCGAAAAATGTTCTCTGAATGGTTTGAAACTTGGCGTGTGGTCTTATTATAGTGTAGGTAGACCGCCTGTCAAATTTCATCGCATTCGGAGTCCGTTCGATAGCCCAACCGTTGTCCGCAGCGCCACCGTCGCCGGTTTATTCATCGGACGTTTTCGGTCTCCACAAACTTGTGTCAGGCCGCACTTCATCTCTCTTTTCTCATCCCGAGGCCTCCAACATAACCCACTAGCCCAACTACCCTACCCCCTCTGCTCTGAGCCGTCCGATGGCGACCGAAAGGCTCCGAAACGGACTCAAACCCCCTCTCCTAGCCCTCCTGCCTATAAATGGACACCCTAGCCCTCCTAATCTGGAACCCTAGTCCATGCCTCAAAAACCATGCCGCCGCCAGCTTCCTTTACTCCACAGCCGCCACCCCCCACCACCCATCCGCCGGTCCGCCAGGCCCATCCGGGGCCCGCCTGGGCCCGAAACTGCGTCGCCGCCGCCGCGTGCCCGCAGGCACGTCATCCTGCGCCCGAGCCAGGTGCTTGTCCCGCGCCTTCCCCCGCGCCTTGACGTTCGCTCGTCGACCCCCGCCGCCGATGAGCCCCGTCTGACCTCGCCGCCCGTCGCCATGCCGCGCCCGCTCGCCGGACTCCGCGCCACCTCGCTCCGCCCCGCCGCCTCGGCTGCGCACCGCCTCGCCGACCCTGGCAGCGACAACGACGGACGTCACCGTAGCTGTGCCCCCACATGCGTCAACCCCCGCTGCCAGATCCTGAACCGCGCCGCCGCCCTTCCTCCAACCATATCTGCCGGCCACGGCCTACCCCGTTTGGATCCCCAGCCTCCCGTGCCGCCCCGCCTCCGGCTTCCTTCGACGAGCCGCCGCCGCTCCTGCCTCGCCCGATCCTATCGGGATCGAGGATGACGCCTCCTCACTCGCCTGGGCTGACCCAGCTTCGGCCTCACCCCCGCCACCGATGTGGGCCGGCCTTGCCCACCGGCTGGCCCATCTCTACCGCCACCCGATCCGGCCTGCCTCTCCATCGAGTTGGGCCAGGCCCGCTATGGTGAGAACCCGCCTATCTCTCGCCCAGTGGCGTCCCATAATATCACGCACTCGCCTTTTTTGTTCTTCTTCTAGACAAAACGGCTAAGTCCCTAAAAAACTCACAATATGTGTGCATCTTTAACTACCTGTAACTTTGTGCTCGTTGCTCCATTTTGGGTGTATGATATGTCAAAATGTTCGTCCCTTGATTCTCTACATGGTAGTTGCATTTACATGCATGTTACTGTCCATCTTGATGCCTTAATCTCTGTTGCAAAAGTGCTAAGTGTTGTTAACTGCTGAAACTTGATATAACTTGCTGATTTGTCTTTTTCATATCTTTTTGTGTGATTTTTGTTTGAGCATCATGTTACTGTCCATCTTGATTTGCATGCATCTTACTAACCTACTTGCTGTTTGCTGATTTCTGAGACTTGTTGAAAACTACTAAGTCTGGAACTGTTATATTGTGATGCCATGTTTGCTTGATGCTACAGTCATATCCATGCATGTTTTGTTATGTCTAGTGGGCATGTCTTGAAGTCCATGTTATGCTCTATCCATCCATGCCCTTATTTGCAATTATAGGTTGCTGTAGCTTGTCTCTTTCTTGCTTTAAAGTTGCTTGATAATATATCTGTCAGCATGTTAACAACATGTTCAATTTGGCAAAGCTTGTTGTTATTAATCTATGCCTCCTATGGAGATGTGTCAATGGAGTTACTTGGAGTATGCCATGCCTATTACATGTTCATGACCTTTGCTTGCTTATTACACTTGATATGCTTGATCTTATATACCTCCAAAATCAGCCTGATGATGTTGTTGTTGCCTTCCCTGATTTTCACTAAGTCTAAGAATCTGCTATATCATGTTTGCTTCTTATTTTGATGAATGCCATGAACCTATTGCTCCCATGTATATGCCATGTTGTGTTCTTTGAGCTCCATGTTATGTTCTAGCATGCCATACTTTTTCTTGCCATGTTCTTGTGTTGTAGCTTAATTATTTGCTACCTCCAACATGTCAACATATTAACTCTCCTCATGTATATGCTCTGTTTTCCACCAAGTCATAATCTATGATATAGAGTTTGCTTGTTCGCTTGATCATGTTAGATTATTCTTGATGCCTATGGACCTAATACTTGATGTTATTGGAAGCATGTGATCTGTACTTCTAGCTCATGCCATTCTCGTGTCTATCTTGTACCTGTAGCTTGTTGTTTTGATGCTTCTAATATGCTTAGTTGATGTTTCGGACAACTTGTCATTTAAACTTGTTTCATGTGTATGTGTTGATCCGTGGCTCCGTTTGGGGCATGATCTTTATGAAACTTGCTTGGTTAAGCATATAGATGCATCATGTCATGTTGCATCCATGTTTTGAGTATGTATGCTTGATGTTTGAATGCATTTGCATCAATGCCATGCTTAACTTGTTTTGCTCATAACTTCTAGGCCATAGCTCCGAATTAAATGAACTTTATATGTAACTTGACTAGAATTTTGTGTTGATCACCATGGTGCATGTTAACTTGCTATTTAACAATTTTAACTTAACGTTTGCTCAGATCTGGACCAATTTCGAAATTTGCATATGAGGACTTATCAGAATTGTTATATGTTGTCTCCGGCCTCATTTAAACTTGCTTGGTTGTGTTGTTCGTGTATGCATCATCTCTTGCCACGATTAGCATCATGTAGCCTTTTCATGCATCATACTTGTTTGAGCATCATGTCTTGTTTATGTGTTGTATGTTTACCATGTTATTTGCTTCTTCTCGTTAGTTCCTATTTCGTGCGATCGTGAGGATTCGTTCGACTACGCTTGTTCTTCTATGTGGCTTCGTCTCTTCATCGAATCATTCTTCTTCCTTGCGGGATCTCAGGCAAGATGACCGTCACCTTGGATCCCTTTATTGTCATTGCTATGCTAGTTGTCTCGATGCCATCACTATATGTCGCGCTACCTATCTATTTGTTTGGCAGCCTCTCATTATTGCCATGGAACCTCTAACCTTTGACACCATCCCAGCAAACCGTTGATTGGCTATGTTACCGCTTTCTCAGCCCCTCTTATACCGTTTTTAGTTGTAGGTGAAGATGAAGATTGCTCCATGTCAGATCTTGGATGTTTGGAATATCACAATATATATTAGTATAATTAATGCACCTATATACTTGGCAATGGGTGGAAGGCTTGGTCTTTTGCTCGGTGTTTTGTTCCACTGATGCCGCCTGAAGAACCGATAAACCGGTGTTATGTTCCTTGATTTTGCATTCCTAACGCGGTTGGGTTATGGGGACCCCTTGACAGTTCGCTTTGAATAAAACTCCTCCAGCAAGGCTCAACATTGATTTTACCATTTGCCTAATAACTAAAACTTACATAAGGAGTTAGTGCTACTCGCGGACTTAATTGACAACCAGGGTCAGTGCTCCTCATGAGTGTTGGTCCAAAATAGAGAACTTTGCTAGGCCGTCCCTTGGCAACTTGGGGTATCTGGCTCCCGTATGCGTCGCTCGTCCGGACGTGGCCTGAGACGAGATATCGCGGCTACTATCAGGGTGTTGGCAAGCCGGGAGGTCTTGCTGGACTTGTTTTACCATTGTCAAAATGTCTTGTGCACCGGGATTCCGAGTCTGATCGGGTCTTCCCTAAGATTAGAGGTTTCACCTCTGCTGATTGTGAGAGCTTGTGTTGGGCTAAGTTGGGACACCCCTGCAGGGTTATGATCTTTCTAAAGCCGTGCTCGCGGTTATGTGGTAGATTGGAATTTGTTAATATCCGGTTGTAGTTAACTTGATAGAAGATCCAAAATAAAATACGCCAACCGTGTGAGCAACCGTGGCGATCTCTTTTCTGTTTGAGAAGAGAACACGGTGGGGTTATGTTTGACTTCAGTTTGAGAAGAGAACACGGTGGGGTTATGTTTGACTCGTAGGTAGTTCAGGATCTCTTAGTGATCATTACTAGTTGCGACCGTTTGCATAGATGCTCATCTTATTCTTGTACTCATAAGTTACGATCAGATCATCGAAACATTATTTTCTTGGTAAATGACTCTCTACTTCACTCTGAAATTCTTAGAACTTTTCAAATGTTTCGGACTTGTGTTTCATCAAGTAGATATATCCATATCTGCTCAAATCATTTGTGAAGGTCAGAAAATAACAATACCCGCCGGAAGCCTCGACACTCATTGGACTACATACATCAGTATGTATGATTTTCAATAAGTCAGTTGCTCGCTCCATGTTCCGGAGAACGAAGTTTTAGTCATCTTGCCCATGAGGCATGGTTCGCAAGCACCAAGTGATTCATAATGAAGTGATTCCAAAAGTCAATCAACATGGAGTTTCTTCATGCACTTTACACCAATATGACCTAAATGGCAGTGCCATAAATAAGTTGCACTACCACTATCAACTTTGCATCTTTTGGCTTCAATATTATGAATATGTGTATCACTATAGTCGAGATTCAAAAAAAATAGACCATTCATCAAAGGTGCATGACCATAAAAGATATTACTCATATAAATAGAACAACCATTATTCTCTGATTTAAATGAATAATCGTCTAGCAACAAACAAGATCCAGATATAATGTTCATGCTCAATGCTGGCACCAAATAACAATTATTTAGGTCTAAAACTAATCCCGATGGTAGATGTAGAGGTAGTGTGCCGATGACGATCACATCGACTTTGGAACCATTTCCCACGCGCATCGTCACCTCGTCCTTAGATAATCTTCGTTTAATCCGTAGCCCCTGCTTCGAGTTATAAATATTAGCAACCGAACCAGTATCAAATACCCAGGTGCTACCACTACAAGAAATATGTTAATACGTGATGGATTTCCGATGACGTTCTGAGAAACCATCATAATCTATGACAGCTATACAAAAATTGTCATGAAATCCATCACGCATCCGTGAACTGTTGATCACCATAGGGGTAGTTCCATAAGTCGAGTTGACTGCGTTCTCTTTCAAGCCATCAAAACCGTCATGGATTTGATGTGTGTGACGTGTTGCTCCATAGTTGGACCACGTCATGTAGTGTGTTGGAACAGAATAGGCATTTGAGCTGCTCTATTAGTCTAGTTTTTTTTCTATTTTCCTTGCCATCTGAATGGAATAGCTGTGTGAGTGAGCTGACACATCAGTCTGCTATTGTGGATTTTAATTAAAAAAATATGGAGTCCCACGGCACTCGAACTTGGGACCTCCAGTACATGTCGTGCCTTCTTGACTAGTAGAGTATACAAGCACTAGTGGTTTCGTTTGAGCTATCCTCGTATATAATAGCAGTAGCACTCTACAAGCGCACGCTCCTACATACATGAAAAAGTGCATGGTCAAATAAACATACTAAAATAGTGCGGAAGCCTGGATCCAACATAGAGCCTGCTGATTTCCGTGTTATCTATAATTAACATAGTACATTTAGTACTCCCTCCGGTCCTTTTTAGTTCGCATATAAGATTTCTCTGAAGTCAAGCCTCGTAACATTTGACCAACTTTACAGAAAAAGATATCAACATTCACAAATTGAAATTGACATTATTAGATGTGTCATGACTTTAATTTTCATATGGTGTAACTTTAGTATTATAGATATTGGTATTTTTTCATATAAATATGGTCAAACTTTGCGTAGTTTGACTTTGAACAATTCTAATATGTAGAGTAGATATCAAATGTTTAATCATTTCACAAAAAGCTATAAAGTAATTTTTAAAATGTTTACTAAAATATATGAGTAATAATATATCAAAATAATTAGTAGTGATAATAGATAGCTTAAATTTATTAAAAAAACATAACTGGTCGATGTTCACTCAAAACAATATGAGTAATATATGAAAATAGTCCAAAAATGTTCTTTGGGTATTCTAATGATTGGAAATAAAATTGTTACAACTATTTAGGATAAACAACAAAATAACACTTTTTAAATATACTAGGCATATATGAGCATATGCTTTTGCACTATGTTCATAAAAATATACTAGACATATGATAAATACTATGTTTAGTTTTTTAAACATGAATAAAATGTTTTGTGGTACATCGGGCCAATTTCAAATTATCCCGAGCTACAATGTGATCTTTTCAACTATTTTTCACATCATTTCTCCTACAAACATTTTCTATATTTAATACACACCATCGGAAGTCCCTACAAACATTGTGAGCTCAAATTTGGACACTTTTGGGTTGGTTTGCAATTTTTAAAGCATTATTTGATTTCCCAGCGAGTAAAAAGGGCAAAATGCTCGTTGGTTCAAGGTAACTTGCAAATAAGCTCAAAAGGGATTAAAATTGGCATGGTATCAATATAGGACCCATCTAGGGTGTGGTAAAAATTTGACATCGTTACGTGAAAAAATGGATGCACTTTGTGTACAAACTATACACTCTCTAGCGAAGTATCACCGTTTTGAATGGAAATCACCACCTAACACACATGACTCAATTTTGTCAGAACATTTCTCTTTCACACTTCTTATATGTTTAATACATACCATTGGAAGTCTCATGCTCAAATTTGGCCACTTTTTCGGTTGGTATGCAATTTTGTAAGCATTTTTTTCTAGCCATTAAAAAGGTCAAAATGTTCTTCCATTCAAAATAATGTGCAAATGAGTTCGGAAAGGGAGGAAACTTGGCATCGTGTCATTATAGGACCCCTGTAGGGTATGTTAAAATTTTGAGCGCATTACGACAACAATTGGAAGCACTTCATGTATAAACTATAAACTGAACACTCTCGTGAAGTTTCTTGGTTTCGAATGGAAACCACCACCTACCATATATAACTCAATATTTCCACATCATTTCTCCTTCAAACTTCATATGCTTAATACACACCGTTGGAAGTCTCATCCTCAATTTTGGCCACCTTTTGGGTTGGTTTGCGATTTTTAAAGCATTAATTGATTTTCATGCCATAAAAAAGGGTGCAATGGTCTTTCGTTCAAACAAACATGCAAATGAGCTCGAAAAGGGATGAAATTTTGCATGGTTTCGTAATAGGACCATCATAGGGTGTGGTAAAACTTTGGGAGCATTGCGGGGGAAACGAATGTACTTCATGTACAAATTGAGCACTCTCCAACGAAGAAAAACACTCGCCTACAACATAAAACTTTATCTATGTTGAATACACCATTGAAAGCACGTGGACTTCTTAGAATCAATAGCTTCTTTGAGGAAGAATTTAGGTTTTGAGAGATAATGGACTACGGTTGAAGACGTAGCGATGATTGCTTTATTTGTTGGTCTTGAATTTGTTTCTACACTCAGCAATAACCATCACATGTCGCCTATCAATTTTTTTCTTTTGTATTTTTTGGGTTCATTTGCTAATATTGAAAATGCAATTAAAAACGCAATTTGTTTCTATTTTTTAAATGTTCATATATTTAAAAACATAGATTTATACGGAAAAAAATATTCATGTGTTAAAAAACAAATATTCATGCATTAAACATATATTCGGATATGGCATAATAATGTTTTAGATATACATAAATTGTCAAACATAGAAGTAAAAAAATAAATGCAAAAAAGTAAGAAAACTGGAATAATAAAAAACAACAACAGAAAAACATAAAACAACAATTAAAAACTATCTGGACCGGCTGTTTTTCGTTGCTGGGCCGAAGGTAACCATAGCCCACTAGGGTTCCCAGACATGTATCCACCGTAGTGCAATCCCTGCATTCTGATTGGTTTATCGGGACCTCCCACGGA
This sequence comes from Secale cereale, assembly GCA_902687465.1. NCBI lineage: Eukaryota > Viridiplantae > Streptophyta > Magnoliopsida > Poales > Poaceae > Secale > Secale cereale. The sequence continues at coordinate 263,383,313 of LR738712.1, read as the reverse complement.
TCGTGGAGCATCCACCGTCGAGCCCTCGAACATCCAACGGCTGACTCTCGTCCCTCTTTCTCTCTTCTTTCTCCCCGCACCCCCTTGTGCCGCCGGCTTCCTGCTCCACCAACTCCCTTCTAGATCTGTGTTCAAAAAAAAAAAAAACTCCCTTCTAGATCTCGTGGTCGTTCTCTGTCCCCTCCTCCCCCCCACGATTCTTCTGTAGCTTGGGTTGTTCGGCGGCCGCGCCGAGGAAATCAACGCTGCTGACACTTGCCATGCTGCGCTGCCATGCGACGTTCTCCTCTCCCCAAGCGCTATCAGCGTCCTCTAGTTCCCGAGCTGTTGCTGCGGCGGCGTCATCCTCCAGTGCCCGAGCGGCGACGGCGGCGTCCTCCAGTGCCCAAGTGGCGGCGCCCTCGTTTTCTTCAGAGGCGGGGCCGGTCTCGTTTTCTTCAACTGCGGCGCCAGCCTCGTTTTCTTCAGTGGCGCTGCCGGCCACTGGTGGTCTGTTCTTCCCAAGTGGCGGCTCCCTGTGCGGGCTCCTCACCCCGAGCGGCGGCAGCCTATGTGGGCACCTCGTCCCGAGCGGCGACAGGCTGTGTGAGCACATCTTCCCAAGCGGTGGCAGCCTGTGCGAGCACATCTTCCTGAGGGGCGGCGATTCAGCGAATCTTGAGCGTACTAGTGTGGTGCTGCTCATGATTCCTCTCGTGCTCGTGATTCCTCTCCAATAATGCATATCCAGGGTACAAGGGCGGTGCAAGGATACGGGAGTCGCGCTTTCCATCGTTGGACTGGATGATCTCTAGCGAGCACAGAGGGGCGCTAGACATGAGTGCAGATGCGACTTGACTGCCATTTCTCTACTTCTATAAAAATCTGAGTTGGTGATGATGGTGTGCCTGCCATCTGTAGTTTACAACCGTCAGATCTGCATCTAACGTACACAAAGCAATCTATGCAATTTTGCAAAAAGACACCTGCTGCACATTTGTAGATAACCCCCTCAATCCCATCGTTCCCTTTCAACCCTCTCTCTCCCAACTCCTGGAACCATCTCGAAATAAATCAGAACCACCGATCAATAAATGCTGGAATCAATCTACGGATTGGCCGCTGCCGGCGTTGTCCTCCCCAGCGCCTCTTAGATCCACCGCCCAGCACCATGACTCCTCTCCACCTCTACGTCCTCTCTGCCCCCTTGCGCGTCTCCTTCAACATTGATCTCGGCAAGGACGCCTCCGACGTCGTCCTGCCTCCTCCTGTGGCGCATCAGTCCCGCCGACCACCATCACCATCCCCCTCCTCCCTCGATCCTCCGCTCCTCCGTCTCCTCCAACGTCGGTGACTGAAGTGCATCGGTACCTCGGCGACTAGGCACTGCTCAAGTGCTCATCCTTGATGGTTGTGGCGCACATATTGTTCTGATCTATTTTTCCTGTCCAAGATGAGGAGTACTTGGGACAAGAGGAGTCGGGTGTACCTGCAAATAAAATGTATAGATCATGTGGAAGAACAGAGAACAAATGGAAGAGACTCTGTTTCTGCTTAATAAATCGTGTCGTTCCATTGTTGTAAGTTTAGTTCTGAATCTTGCTGAAAGGATGACGTCTACCTTTCAATTTTGTAGTGAACATTTGTCATGTCCTTATGACCAGCTTCAACAGAAGCCACACCAGAAGACGTTGAGACAGTTTCCACATTTGATGATGTTGAAACTGAATTGAAGGAAATGTTGAAGAAGTTGGAACAATTTCAGTCACTGAATGCTGATAATGTTTTCAGTATAGGTTGACATTCTTTTTTTCTGTTTACTTTTACTGTTAACCATTCCATAAATATATGTAAAGGATACACCCATTAAAACCTGTATACTATGCACCTAATAGTTTTCTACTGGTTGATTTTTAGGATGTCCTGGACATAGATGGTTGAATCTGCTTCCCATATAATTTTCCTGGAGCCCTCCTTTCCCTTCTCCACCAAAGTTCTCAAGGTTGTTCCCTTCAAGCGCATTACTCCTGGAGGACTTCTAGGTTGCGTACAACTGGAGCGGCACCCATGTCCTCCTCCAGCTGGTGTCCATCGGAGATGCCCTGTCCTGATGTGATGGTTCACGTTGAGGTGATATGCTTTAGTGTGGTGTATCTCCACTGCTTGTTGTTTCTCACATGATGTTAGTGTGATGTCTCTTTGATGTTTGTTATCTGTTTGGTTAACTATAATTTCTCATATATTGACGCTCAATAGTTCCTTTAACATTTTTTGTGAAAATTAATCTACTAATGATTTACCTTACGAAATAAGAAATTGTAAATCCATGTGTATTTATTTTTAGCTGGTTAATTTTCTTTCTGTCAAGGTAGTTCTCTTGATGATAAAATTCACCTTTTATGTTTGTTCAAGCTGTTCTAGACACTATACCTATTATAATGCATGGCAGGAGAAATAAGTAGCAGCATGCGAACTATGGCTATAATATGAACACCATCAGGTGTTGGAACTGTAAATCTGTAGATTCTACTACTATGATTTCTAACTTAAACAATGGTTCTTGTGTGGTTCCTCAAGACCTTTCCAAATAGGTTAAATGTTTGGGGTTCAGAACAGAAATACAAGTGACACAACTACTGACATTTTTTAATTACAAAACTGATGTATCTTCCTCTCTTTTTTGAGAGAAAACTGATGGTATCTTATGCATTCAGTATAGAAAATTATCTATGTGCATATGGTTGTCGCACAAAGTAGTGAGCATCGTGACATATTGACAAATCTTATGAACGTACTGTGAGTTTTAAACCTTATATAGTTACAAGTAAATAATTAACTAGGTAATAAATGCATAGCTTATGCTCACACATTTGCCTTGCTTGATTTGTGTAGACTACCGGTCAGTATATCGCGTCTGCACCAGTTAAGTGGACAGTATGCTTTTCAATTAGTAGTATTTTACCGCTAAATTGACATTTGTCGATATCCATTTTACTGATGGCTTAGTTTTTTTATATTCCTCGTAAGAAAAATAGTTCAATTAGAACTATAGGTCTACTGTTCTTACACTACAATCATCTTAGTCGTAGTAAATGCCTCATTGTATTAGAACGTTTTCAAGCCCCTCAGCATTATCGTCGGCAGAAAGTACTGGATGGAGTGGACATGGCCAAAAATCGTGTTTACTTCCAATAGTGCCCTCCCGGCTACCAAACGTGTTGCTCCAAGCCGGCGTGAGTCTCTGCACTACAGGGCCAGCATGAGCCGCCGCAACATGAGCTCCATGCAAAGGGTAGCCACATATTGTTCCCGTTGCCGGCTCGCCGCAGCTGCCCTCGTCGTTGCCCGGGTCATTGAAGTCATGGGCAAAGGGTCCCAGGACCCTGGCATGCCGCTGCAACCCAAGATGCTACCGAACAAGCCATAGCACACTGCAAGCTTGCTCTCACTCACTGCAGGGTGCACACATAGGCCTGAACTTGGGCCGGATGGCCGGTTGATAGGCGTGAACTTGGGCCAGATGGCTGGTTCATAAAACATGAGGCGTAAAAGTGTATTTTATGTGCAATTTAACAATATTAGAAGGGTCGCTAGCATTAGAAGAGTTCGCATGTCAAAATAAATAAATAAATAACAACATTGGAATGGAAAATGGACACAAGTGTCATAAAGGACACAAAATTTAGATTCGATGTTAGATAGGGAAGGCAAAAAAAAATAGTGTCAATAGGGAAACGAAATTTAGTACAATGTTAAGTAAGGAATTCTTTCTAGAAATAAGGTGGCCGTACCATGGGGTTATGGAAAGAAGGAATGGATGAGAAAGGTCAATGCGGTGACTGTAGCATCAATAGGAGGAAACATATGTGGTGATGAGTGAGTGCAGCTTGTGTTGGTAATATGTTATTTTATAGGTTTAACCATCTTTTCAAGGCAATATTTTGTAAACCAGTGCCAACTTTGTTCGGTGAAAATATTGTTTATTTGCTAAAATGGGGAAACATATTAGACGATCCCCATGAATAATCATTATGGTTAAATGTAAATCCCATTTGCTGTGTTTCCACTTCATTATAGTTAATCAGTAGAGTAATGTTTGAGTTATGCACGCAAGTTATGTATCAAGTTTTTTTTGTGTGTGTTCTATTTTTTCATGTGAGTTCTCTTGGCATTGCGATATGTTTTTGAGATTATAATACACTTAGCAAAATATTTTGGCAAAATTTAGTATCGACTGATCACGCTTGTAGTATTGTAGATTGCTACCTTCCACATACTAATATGTGATATGATTCTTTTTATCTTTAAATCTTGCAAGGTGGTTTGGAATGTTACAACGTCATTTTATTTGAGATGTCATTTATCATTATCTTTTACCCATGGGTGGCATGTCGCATAAAATAATGCTCACATACATGGTGAGAAATATGTGCGCGACACGATTGGTCCACGTGCTAACCGGTTGAATATAAGTTTGATTGTGCTTGATGTGTACCTGTCAATAACATATCTTCGCTCGAGGTGATGTCAAAGCATTTCGTACGAGCTCCTGGCTAATCAATTTTTACCATGTAGCGTTGATGTCAATGCATTTCATACGAGCTCATGGCTAATCAATTTTTACCCCGTAGCGTTGATGTCAATGCATTTCGTATGAGCTCCTAGCGAATCATTTTTTACCCCGTAGCGTAGCACGGGCAACTTACTAGTTATTTTTTAAAGAGGACTTTGTTGTAATTATTTTCTTTGCCGCCTTGTTTTTTTTATTATTATATACTCCGATATACTCTAGCAGTGATTTCAGTAAACGGATGGGCTAAAACATGTTGAAAATAATGATATGTATATTGATTGATATAGTGGGCCAAAACGACATTGGGCTGATTACCATATGGGCTACACCTGAGACAAGTGAGCCAACTATTAGGATAGTTACTACACGGGCTGAAACTCAAATTATTGGGCCAAAATTCTAATTGGGCTTATTATCACATGGGCTACCACGTCAATTCCAGGCTGGCTACCACATCATGTGATGAGGTGGCAGGCACGTTAACGCTCTTATTAGTAGCTTCCTGTGATAGTCAAAAGACCGTCATGGATCATGACGATTTACGAAATCCATCACAATATGCACAGAGGTCAAATTATGACGCGATATACATGATAGATTCCAAATCCGTCACATATGGACTTCGGTGACAGATTTTCACACGTCCGTGACAGTTTGGTACTGTCATGGATTAACACATTTCTTGTAGTGTACTACGAGCATTAGTAAGGTACACATCAATAACATGTATATCAAATATACCTTTGTTCACTTTGCCATCCTTCTAATCCGCCAAATACTTGGGGGCAGTTCTGCTTCTAGTGTCCAGTCCCTTTGCAGTAGAAGCACTCCGTTTTAGGCTTTGCTCCAGACTTGGGTTTCTTCGCGGGAGTAGCAACTGGCTTGCTACTACTCTTGAAGTTCCCCTTCTTACCATTGCCCTTTTTTCTTGAAACTAGTGGTCTTGTTAACCATCAACGCTTGATGCTCCTTTTTTATTTCTACCTTCGCAGCTTTGAGCATTGCGAAGAGCTCGAGAATAGTCTTCTCCATCCCTTGCATATTATAGTTCATCACGAAGCCTTTATAGCTTGGCAGCAGTGATTGAAGAACTCAATCAATAACACTATCTTCATCAACTTTGACTCCAAGTTGAGTCATGTGATTGTAGTACCTAGACATTCTGAGCAAGTGTTCACTGATAGAACTGTTCTCATCCATCTTGCAGCTATAGAACTTGTTGGAGACTTCATATCTCTCAACTTGGGCATTTTCTTGAAATATTAACTTCAACTCTTGGAACATCTCATATGTTCCATGACATTCAAAACATCTTTGAAGACCCGATTCTATGCCATAAAGCATGGCACACTGAACTATCGAGTAGTCATCAGCTTTGCTCTGCCAAACATTCATAACATCCAATGTTGCATCTGCAGCGGGCTTTTCACCTAGCGGTCCTTCCAGGACATAATTCTTCAATGCAACAATGAGGATAATCCTCAAGCTATGGACCCAGTCCGTGTAGTTGCTACCATCATCTTTCAACTTAGCTTTCCCTAGGAGCGCATTAAAATTCGAGGGAATGGTAGCACGGGCCTTTGATCTACAACAACATAGATATGTAAAAACTATCAGGACTAAGTTCATGATAAATTAAAGTTCAATTAATCATATTACTAAAGAACTCCCACTTATACAGACATCCCTCTAGTCATCTAAATGATCATGTGATCCAAATCAACTAAACCATGTCCGATCATCACGTGAAATGGAGTAGTTTTCAATGGTGAACATCTTATGTTGATCATATCTACTATATGATTCACGCTCGACCTTTCGATCTCCAATGTTCCGAGTCCATGTCCGTACATGCTAGGCTCGTCAAGTTTAACCCGAGTATTCTGCATGTGCAAAACTGCACCCGTTGTATGTGAACGTAGAACTTATCACACCCGATCATCACGTGGTGTCTCGACACGACGAACTGTCACAGTGGTGCATACCCAGGGAGAACACTTGTACCTTGAAATTTTGTAAGGGATCATCTTATAATGCTACGTACCAAGCAAAATAAGAAGCATAATAAGATAAACATCACATGCAATCAAAATATGTGACATGATATGGTCACCAGCATCTTGTGCTTTTGATCTCCATCTCCAAAGCATCGTCATGATCTCCATCGTCACCGGCTTGACACCATGATCTTCATCGTAGCGTTGTGGTCGTCTCGCCAACTATTGCTACTACTACTATCGCTTACTCATAGTGATAAAGTAAAGCAATTACATGGCTTTCACAATTCATACAATAAAGAGACAACCATAAGGCTCCTGCCGGTTGCTCATAATTTAGAAAACATGATCATCTCATACAATAATGTATAACTCATCATGTCTTGACCATATCACATCACAACATGCCGTGCAAAAACAAGTTAGATGTCCTCTACTTTGTTGTTGCAAATTTCACATGGCTGCTACGGGCTTAGCAAGAACCGTTCTTACCTACCCATCAAAACCACAATGATTTTTCATCAAGTGTGTTGTTTTAACCTTCAACAATGACCGGGCATAGTCACACTCGATTCAAGTAAAGTTGGAGAAACTGACACCCGCCAGCCACCTATGTGCAAAGCACGTCGGTAGAACCAGTCTCATGAACGTGGTCATCTAATGTCGGTCTGGGCCGCTTCATCCAACAATACCGCCGAATCAAAGTATGACATGTTGGTAAGCAGTATGACTATTATCGCCCACAACTCATTGTGTTCAACTCGTGCATATCATCTACGCATAGACCTGGCTCATGATGCCACTGTTGGGGAACGTGGTATTTCAAAAAAAATCCTACCATCACGCAAGATCTATCTAGGAGAAGCATAGAAACGAGCGGGGAGAGTGTGTCCACATACCCTCGTAGACCGAAAGAGGAAGTGTTCAGTAACGCGGTTGATGTAGTCGAACGTCTTTGCGATCCAACCGATCCTAGCACCAAACGTACGGCACCTCCGAGTTCAGCACACGTTCAACATGATGACGTCCCTCGAGCTCTTGATCCAGTTGAAGACGAGGGAGAGTTCCTTCAGCACGACGGCGTGGCGATGGTGTTGATGATGTGATCCGCGTAGGGCTTTGCCTAAGCACTATGACAATATGACCTGAGGTGGAATCTGTGGAGAGGGGCACCGCACATGGCTAAAACAATTGTTAACTTGTGTGTTCTAGGGTGCTCCCCTGCCCCCGTATATAAAGGATCAAGGGGGAGGTCAGCCGGCCCTATAGGGCACGCCCAAGGGGGGCAATTCTACTCCTACTAGGAGTAGGAACCTCCCTTTCCTAGTCCAACTAGGAGAAGAAGGAAGGAGAGGGAGAAGAGAAGGAAGGAGGGGGCGCCGCCCCTCCGCCTAGTCCAATTTGGACTAGGCCCATGGTGGGCGCGCGACCAACCCTTGGATGCCTTTCTCTCTCTCCCCTAAGGCCCAATAAGGCCCATTACTTCCCCGATGGTTCCGATAACCCTTCCAGCACTCCGATATTTATCCGGTGACCCCCGGAACACATCAGGTGTCCGAATAACATCGTCCAATATATCATTCTTTATTTATCGACCATTTCGAGACTCCTCGTCAGGTCCGTGATCTCATATGGGACTCTGAACAAACTTCAATCATCAAAAACACATAACTCATAATACAAATCGCCATCGAACATTAAGCGTGCGGACCCTACGGGTTCAAGAACTATGTAGACATGACCGAGACATATCTTCGGTCAATAACCAATAGCGGAACCTGGATGCTCATATTGGCTCCTACATATCCTACGAAGATCTTTATCAGTCAAACTGCATAACAACATACGTTGTTCCCTTTGTCATCGGTATGTTACTTGCCCGAGATTCGATCATCGGTATCATCATACTTTCACGCTCAAGATGCAATTCTATCTCGATCACTAGATAAAAACTTGTGACTGAGGCACAACCGCATTTCGGGCGCTTAGCAAGATGGATACATTACATCGTACCATACATACATACATGGGGATACAACAATTCATACAAGTCACATGAATACAACAAGATCAATACAAGACATCCGACTACGGATGCAAACAAGAAAAGCACAACAACATCCATCCTGCTATCCCAGGCTGCCGACCAGGAACCTAACCCAAGACTGACGAAGTAGAAGAAGAAAGAACTCCAACATAAGTACATTGCTCTCACGTCAATCATCGAAAACCTGCACCTGCAACTGTTTTTGTAGTATCTGTGAGCCACGAGGACTCATCAATCCCATAACCATGGGTATCAAGAGTAGCTAAGCTTCAAGGGTATGGAAAAGGATAATGGTGAGGTTGCAGCCACGACTAAGCATATGTATGGTGGCTAACTTACGAGTACAAGAATAAGATGATCATCTCCGCAAACGGTCGCAAACTAGTAATGATCGCTAAAGATCATGTACTACCTACGAGTCAAACATAGCCCACCGTGTTCTCTTCTCAAACTGAAAAGAGACGGTCACGGTTACTCACGCGGTTCGTCTATTTTACTTCGGATCCTCTGTCAACTTTTCTACAACCGAACATTAACAAATTCCAATCTGCCACATAACCGTGGGCACGACTTTTAGAAGATCATAACCCTGCAGGGGTGTCCCAACTTAACCCATCACAAGCTCTCATGATCAGTAGAGGTAAAAATAATAATACCCCTTATCTTAGGGACAGCCCGATCAGACTCGAAATCCCAGTGCACAAGACATTTCGACAATGGTAAAACAAGTCCAGCAAGACCGCCCGGTGTGTCGACACCCTGATAGTAGCCGCGCGTATCTCGTCTCAGGCCACGACCGGATGGACGATCCTACGGGAGCCAGACCTCGAGTTTCCCCGTCGTGGCCCCGCATAACCCCCGTTTGGTACCAACACCAGCAGCATTGGCCCCATATATGTAGAAGAATCCTCGGGTAACCCTAACTCCCTATGCAATTAATTAATTAATTAAGTTTTTATTATGTTGCAAATTAAAACCAAAGTTGGGCCTTGCTGGAGGAGTTTTATTGAAAGACGAACTGTCAAGGGGTCCCCATATACCCAACCGTGTTAGGAACGCAAAATCAACTAACATAACGCTGGTTTATCGGTTCTTAAGGCGGCATGAGTGGAACAAAACACCGAGAAAAATGTCATGCCTTCCACCCATTGCCAAGTATATAGGTGTGTTAATTATAGTTATAGATATTGTGATATTCCAACAACAAGTTCCACCATGGAGCAATCTTCATCTTCACCTGCAACTAACAACACTATAAGAGGGGCTGAGTGAGCGGGTAACATATCCAAACAACAGTTTGTTGGGATGGTGTCAAAGGTTAGAGGGTTTCATGGCGACAAGGAGAGAGGCTAACAATAAATGATGGGTAGCGCGACATATAACGATAGCATCGAGACAACTAGCATGGCAATGATAGTAAAGGTATCCAAGGTGACGGTCATCTTACCTGAGATCCTGCAAAGAAGAAGAACGAGTCCATGAAGAAGACGAAGAAGAAGCCACGAAGACGAACCAAGTGTAGTCGAACGAATCCTCACGATCACAACGGAATAAGAACTAACGAGAAGAAGCAAGCACACGGTAAACACACCACACAAGAACACGACATAATGTTCAACCAAGTATGATGCAAGACAAGTCTATATGATGCAAAACATGGCAAGGGATGATGCATACAAGAACAACACCACCCAACAATTTTAAATGAGGCCGGAAATAACCTATAACAATTCCGGTAAGTCCTCATATGCAATTTCGAAATTGGTCCAGATCTGTACAAACCTTAAGTTAAAGTTGTTAACCAGCAAATTAAACATGCACCATGATGATCTACTCGAAATTCTAGTCAAGTTACATATAAAGTTCATTTAATTCGGAGCTACGAGCTAGAAGATAAGAGCAAAACAAGTCAAGCATGGCAAAGATGCAAGATGCATCCAAACATCAAGAAAACACACTCCAAACAGGTATTCAACATGTTATTATGCATCTACATGCAAAAACACAGAAGTTTCATATAGGACACGCTCAAAACAGAGCAACGGTTCATCACATACACATGAAGCAAGATATAACAACAAGTTGTTCAAAAATAGCAACATGGCACTTAGATGACATCAAAACAACATGATACAATAACACTTCATGGCAACAAAAGGCATGGCAAGAATGTACATGTCCAGCACTACAAGCATGACCTCTGAGCTACTACCAAACACCACAGTAACATGCTAAAAACATCATGGCAAGATTGCAAAAGATAACAGTTTCATAGACTTAGTGAAAATAAACTAGACATGGCAGCAACAACGACAAGTAGGCATGTTTGCAAGCTTGTGCAACTCATCTCAGAGCATATCATGGCATGTGAAGATAACGAACAACAAGAAGGCATGTTTATGAAGCTACTCATGGCAAGAACATGGTCATAGGAGGCATAGAACACTAGCTATTCACATGGCAAAACTGAACTTGCTGATAACAGGCTGACAGAAACATTTTATAACAACTTGAGAGCAAGAAATAAACAAGCTACAGCAGGTCATAAATGCAAACAAGGGCATGGATGGATAGAGCATTACATGGACATCAAGGCATGATCATTGGACATCCCAAAACGTTCATGGATTTGAGTGGGGCATCAAGCAAACATGGCATCAGGATAAATAGTTCAGACTTAGCAGTTTCCAACAAGTGTAAGAAATCAGCCAATAGCGAGTAGGTCACTTTGCAAGCTTGTTGCAAACACCACAAGGCATATCATGAAAAGTGGATTCAACCACAACAAAGATGACATGATTGTGCTTCTAAAACATACTGACATATAGCTCAAACAAAATCACACATAAAGATATGAAAAAGACAAATCAGCATCTCATAACAAGTTTCAGCACTTAACAACCACATGCACTTTTGCAACAGAGATAAACATGGAAATATGGCACATAACATGAATGTAACATCTACCATCACGTAGAGCACTTCACAATGAACATTTTGACATATCATGCACTCCATTTGGACCAACATGCACAAAGATGTGACCTCTCGAACATGCTAACATATTGATGACAGACAACAAGAACTTGACAATAACTTCACATAGGAGTTTTGCAATGAAGATTAAGTCAACAAGATGAACAATAACATGCATGCAAATGCAACTGACATGTAGAGCATCACGACACTAACATTTTGATATATCATATGCTCCAATTGGATCACCACACAAAAATTTATCACAGGTCAAACATGCACATACTTTAAACAGAAGAGGGACTTAGTGGAAAAAAACTACCTCTCGGGGGTGGCCATGTCCAGAACCCGACGTCTGCGGCCCACGTGGCAGTGACTTGGCGAGGGGAGGCATGGACATGTCCATACCCAATTGGACATGTCCGACGGTTGCAGGCGCAGCGGGCCCACCGGTCAGTGGCTCCGGGGAGGTCAACGCGGTGACCGATCCAGATCGGATTGATCCCGCCGGGACGAGGAAGGGTGGCGGCACATGTCACCGGCAAGGCGGTGGTGCACCGGCGACGAGGCGGGGAGGTGCGGGCCGGCTGCGAGCTCGGGGACAACTCCAGTGGCAGGATCTGGGCGGGACCGGTTCCTCCGGTGGCCGGCAGCGTGGTCGCCGGAGTGCTGACAACGGGGCAGCGCGGTTCGACAGTATCGCGGGGCACAGGCGCGGAGCTCGACGATGCGGCGGCGGACACAGGCAGTGGCTTCAAGAATGAGGTCCGGCGACCTTCCGGTGACCCTCCGGCGAGGGGAGGCGGCGGGGCCGGTGGAATCCGGCGGCGGCCGCGGCTAGATCGGATCCCCCCGATCCGATCGAGCGGGGCGAGCGGGAGGCTCGGGCGGCCGCGCGGGCCTGGGCGGGCTGTGCCTGGGCCCGGCGGGCCGCGACTCTGGGGGAGCTGCTAGGGCGCACGTGGCAGCCCCTGGTTGGCTGCCAGGCGGCGGCGTGGTGAGGTGAAGGCGTGGGAGGCGGCCAAGTGGCAGAGGAGGAGCGGGGCGGCGCTGAAATCGAGGTGGGAGACGGCTGGAGGTTAGGGAAGGAGCTAGGATGCCAAAAATGGAAGGATGGAGTGATTATATAGGGAAAAGGCTAGGGTTAGAGGGTTTTGGGGGGGTTTTGGACCCTCCGATCACGATCGGAGAAACCGGGTCGAGAGAGGGGGTAGGCTGGGCCTAGTGGCTGTGTAGATGGCTGAGTGGGCTGAGAAGAGAGGGAGCAGACAGGCCCGACATAGCGTTTCGGAGACCGAAACGTCCGACAATTTTGTCCGGGGGTACTGCCGCTATAGTTTAACGGTTGGGCTATCAAACGAGCTCCGAATGCGATAAAATTTGGCAGGCGGTCTGTCTACACTATAATAAGACCACACGCCAAGTTTCAACCCATTCCGAGAACATTTTCCAGTCAATTATAAAATAAATATTCGGAGGTGCCGCGGGCGCGTGCGAGTGTGTCTGGGCTCATAAAGGACAACGGAGAGGACGAGGGGGTTCGGCCGGATTCAAGTTTTGAAAACATGCTGATGACAAAGCACATGATGACATGGCAAGATGTAACACGCAAGCAGATGACATGGCAACGACAACGAATAAGAGGATGACACCTGACGCATCGGTCTCGGGGCGTCACAACACTCCCCTACTAACAAGAGATCGCGTCCCGAAATCTTAGGAACCAGACGGGAGGGAAAAGGAAGAACAAAGTTCTTCTTGGAGTAAATAGTGAAACCAAAGAACCTTCAGAGGTTGAACAACGGGAAAGAAAGGATACAACGAAGATGAACGAGATTGAGAAGCTCCGTTACGAAAGAGGAACACGGAGCCAACGAGAATCTTGATGGTAGAAAGACAAGAAACAAGAGCTGAAGGAAGAAAATGAATTCGAGAGCCACTCCGATTAATAAGAGATAGCCGAGGAATTCGAACAAAGGAATCCGGGCAGCACTCCGTCTTAAAATGGAAGAAATAGGGCATGAACTTAAGAATATAGAATGATACTTTACGAGATGAACAACACAACGCCTCCGGAAGAATTGGAATAATGGAATGAAAAGAACGGAGAAGAAGATGACAACTTGAGCACGAGTGACATGACCGAGAATTTATAAGAGAAAGACTTGAACGGAGTTTTTCAGATGATCAACAACAAAAGAATAAGCTTGTTGTCTGCTTATTTAAATATCTCAGGACTTGAGGTGAATTATTCCGCAACCAAAATATAGAATAGATGAGATGGAGAAAGAAATGAAAAACTCCACTTCAAAAGAGTACGGAGGATTATTTGCACTTCAAGACGCGAGAGGAAGACTACTTGAGCTGCTCTATAAGAATTATTACTGAACAATTGAGGAATGAATTAACTCACGACGAACCACCATGAAGAGCTCCGGTAACAAAAGGATAATGAGAAGAAGTGAATTATTAAAAGATTAAGGCCTTCCGATGATTTAGACGGGGGTTTCGACGAGATAGCCGAGAAATCTTTGAACTCCGGGGTAGAAAAGATGAAAGCACTTGGAACTAGAATTTATTCATCAAGAATAAACTCCGAAGGAAGGAATAAATCAACTTGACGAGAATGAATAAGAATTACGGTATGCTCATCCTTCATCTATTAAATTGATGAAAGCAATGGATTCAGATACTACTTATTCTCGTTGAAATGATTAAAGAGGGGTATAGCGCAAAACTTGCGAAAGTCTTCATGAACCACCAGTAGGATTGGAATGAACGAATGAATTGATATGATAACATGAAAAGAAATCTTGAGAGAACCACCATAAGGAATTGAAACCGAGTGAAGAAAAGGAACAAACCACCAGGAAGAATTAAAATCGAATGATGAAAAGAACAAACCACCATAAAGAATTGAAATTGAGTGAATATGATGAATCACCGGGAGAATAAAGCACTTGGGGAATTTAGACACAAGAGAACGAAGAGATTGCGAACTGATTCAAGAATACTTGAACGAAGCACCGGACAAATATGAGACGAACGAAGATGCATCAATTAAGAATATTTGGAGGACGAAGTTGAAAATTGAGAACGAAGAAATCTTATGAAATGATGGCCTTCGGAGGGACACAATATAAACAACTGATGAAATGCTCCGGATGGGTAAGGAAAAGAATTTATGACAATTAGAATAATTCGAGAGGATAACATGAAGCTAGAATCACGAATCTTCAAGAAAACGGACAAGATTGAGAGAAACTCTTCTTCGGTTTTCAAATGACGAGGAGAAACACCACCAAAATTATTGAGATACTCCGGAAGTATGAAAAGAGAGAAATGGTTGAACCAATGATGTCTACTACACAACCTTCTTCTTGTAGATGTTGTTGGGCCTCCAAGTGCAGAGGTTTGTAGGACAGTAGCAAATTTTCCTCAAGTGGATGACCTAAGGTTTATCAATCTATGGGAGGCGTAGGATGAAGATGGTCTCTCTTAAACAACCCTTCAACCAAATAACAAAGAGTCTCTTGTGTCCCCAACACACCCAATACAATGGTAAATTGTATAGGTGCACTAGTTCGGCGAAGAGATGGAGTGCAATATAGATGGTAGATATAGGTTTTTGTAATCTGAAAATATAAAAACAGCAAGGTAAAAAGTGGTAAAAGTGAGCATAAACGGTATTGCAATGATAGGAAACAAGGCCTAGGGTTCATATTTTCACTAGTGCAAGTTCTCTCAACAATAATAACACAGCCGGATCATATAACAATCCCTCAACATGCAACAAAGAGTCACTCCAAAGTCACTAATAGCGGAGAACAAACGAAGAGATTATGGTAGGGTACGAAACCACCTCAAAGTTATTTTTTCTGATCGATCTATTCAAGAGTCCGTAGTAAAATAACACGAAGCTATTCTTTCCGTTCGATCTATCATATAGTTCGTACTAGAATAACACCTTAAGACACAAATCAACCAAAACTCTAATGTCACCTAGATACTCCATTATCACCTCAAGTATCCGTGGGCATGATTATATGATATGCATCACACAATCTCAGATTCATCTATTCAACCAACACAAAGAACTTCAAAGAGTGCCCCAAAGTTTCTATCGAAGAGTCAAGACGAAAATGTGTGCCAACCCCTATGCATAGATTCCCAAGGTCATGGAACCCGCAAGTTGATCACCAGAACATACATCAAGTGGATCACGTGATAACCCCTTGTCACCACAGATAAGCACATGCAAGAGACACATTAAGTGTTCTCAAATCCTTAAAGACTCGATCTGATAAGATAACTTCAAAGGGAAAACTCAATTCATCACAGGAGAGTAGAGGGGGAGAAACATCATAAGATCCAACTATAATAGCAAAGCTCACAATACATCAAGATCGTGCCATCTCAAGAACAGGAGAGAGAGATCAAACACATAGCTACTGGTACATACCCTCAGCCCCGAGGGTGAACTACTCCTCCCACATCATGGACAGCGCCGGGATGATGAAGATGACCACCGGAGAGGGATTCCCCCCTCCGGTAGGGTACCGGAACGGGTCTAGATTGGTTTTTGGTGGCAACAGAGGCTTTCAGCGGTGGAACTCCCGATCTAGGTTACTTTCTGGAGGTTTTTGTATTTATAGGATTTTTTGGCGTAGGTCTCACGTCAGGAGGGTCTCCGGGCTGTCCACGAGATAGGGGGCGCCACCACTTGGGGTGGGCGTGCCCCCCACCCTCATGGGCAGCCCGTGGCTCTCCTGGCCCAACTCTTTTATTTCGGGGGCTTCTTTTGGTCCAGAAAAAATCATCAAAAATTGGCACGTCAATTGGACTCCGTTTGGTATTCCTTTTCTGTAAAACTAAAAAACAAGGAAAAACCAGAAACTGGCACTGGGCCCTAGGTTAATAGGTTAGTCCCAAAAATCATATAAAAGTGTATGTAAAAGCCCATAAACATCCTAGAAGGATAGTATAATAGCATGGAATAATAAAAAATTATAGATACGTTGGAGACGTATCAAGCATCCCCAAGCTTAATTCATGCTCATCCTCGAGTAGGTCAATGATAAAAACAAATTTTTTGATGTGAATTGCTAACCAACATAATTCTCAATGTAATTTCTTTATTGTGGCATGAATGTTAAGATCCAAAAGATTCACGACCAAAGTCTATATTGACATAAGAATAATAATACTTCAAGCATACTAACAAAGCAATCATGTCTTCTCAAAATAACATGGCCAAAGAAAGTTATCCCTACAAAATCATATAGTCTGGCTATGCTCCCTCTTCATCACACAAAATATTTATATCATGCACAACCCCGGTTTCAGCCAAGCAATTGTTTTCATACTCAAATTTTTTCAAACCTTTCAACTTTCACGCAATACATAAGCGTGAGCCATGTATATAGCACTATAGGTGGAATAGAGTGGTGGTTGTGGAGAAGACAAAAAAGAGGAAGATAGTCTCACATCGACTAGGCGTATCAATGGGCTATGGATATACCCATCAATAGATATCAATGAGAGTGAGTAGGGATTGCCATGCAACGGATGCACTAGAGCTATAAATGTATGAAAGCTCAACAAAAGAAACAAAGTGGGTGTGCACCCAACTTGCTTGCTCACGAAGACCTAGGGCATTTGAGGAAGCCCATCGTTGGAATATACAAGCCAAGTTCTATAATGAAAATTTCCCACTAGCATATGAAAGTGACTAAACTATACACTCTCTATCATGAAGATCATGGTGCTACTTTGAAGCACAAGTGTGCAAAAAAGATAGTAGCATTGTCCCTTTTTTTTCTTTTCTTTTTTTTCTTTTTTTGGGCCTTTATTTTTTATTTGGCCTTTCCTTTTTTTTTTCCTTTTTTTCTTTTTTGGGACAATGCTCTAATAATGATGATCATCACACTTATATTGATTTACAACTCGATATTACAACTCGATACTAGAACAAGGTATGAGTCTATATGAATGCCTCCGACGGTGTACCGAGATGTGCAATGAATCAAGAGTGACATGTATGAATGAATTGTGCATGGTGGCTTTGCCACAAATACGATGTCAACTACATGATCATGCATGGCAATATGACAATATGAAGCGTGTCATATGAATGGAACGGTGGAAAGTTGCATGGCAATATATCTCGGAATGCCTATGGAAATGCCATGATAGGTAGGTATGGTGGCTGTTTTGAGGAAGGTATATGATGGATGTTTTGAGGAAAGTATATAGTGGGTGTATGGTACCGGCGAAAGTTGCGCGGTACAAGAGATGCTAGCAATGGTGGAAGGGTGAGAGTGTGTATAATCCATGGACTCAACATTAGTCATAAAGAACTCATATACTTATTGCAAAAAATTATGAGTCATCAAAACAAAGCAATCAACGCATGCTCCTAGGGGGGAGGTTGGTAGGAGTTAACCATCGCGCGCCCCGACCTCCACACAAAGGACGACACTCTAAAAATACCTCATGCTCTAACTTCGTCACATAGCGGTTCACCATACGTGCATGCTACGAGAATCACAAACTTTAACACAAGTATTTCTCAAATTCATAATAACTCCACTAGCATGACTCTAATATCACCATCCTCATATCTCAAAACAATCATCAAGTATCAAACTTCTCATCATATTCAATGCACTTTATATGAAAGTTTTTACTATACCCATCTTGGATGCCTATCATATTAGGACTAATTTCATAACCAAAGCACATTACCATGCTGTTTAAGACTCTCAAAATAATATAAGTGAACCATGAGATTTCATCTATTTCTTCAAAACAAAACCACCGCCGTGCTCTAAAGGATATAAGTGAAGCACTAGAGCGAATAACAAACTACTCCAAACGATATAAGTGAAGATTAATGAGTAGTTCAATAATTATGTAACTATGTGAAAACTCTCTAACAATTAGTAATTTCAGATCTTGGGATATTATTCAAACAGCAAGCAAAAAATAATAATAATAATTGACGCTCCAAGCAAAACACATATCATGTGGTGAATAAAAATATAGCATCGAGTAAAGTTACTGATGAACAAAGACGAAAGAGGGGATGCCTTCCCGGGGCATCCCCAAGCTTAGGCCCTTGGTTGTCCTTGATTATTACCTTGAGGTGCCTTGGGCATCCCCAAGCTTAGGCTCTTGCCACTCCTTGTTCCATAGTCCATCAAAGCCATACTCAAAACTTGAAAACTTCACAACACAAAACTTAGCCAAAAATCTCGTGAGCTCCGTTAGTATAAGAAAACAAACCACCACTCAAAGGTACTGTAATGAACTCATTACTTGTTTATATTGGTGTTAAACCTACTATATTCCAACTTCTCTATGATTCATATCCTCCAATACTACTCATAGATTCATCAAAATAAGCAAACAACACACGAAAAACAGAATCTGTCAAAAACAGAACAGTCTGTAGTAATCTCTAACTTTCGCATACTTCTCTAACTCCAAAAAAATGTAATAAATTGGTAAACATGAGGAATTTGTTTATTAATCATCTTCAAAAAGAATTAACTAAATAGCACTCTCCAGTAAAATCTGGTGACTATTCTAGTGAGTGCTAACGTTTCTGTTTTTTTACAACAAGATCATATAAACTTCACACAAGTCTTCCCAAAGGTTCTACTTGGCACAAACACTACTTAAAACACAAAACCACACCTAAACAGAAGCTAGATGCAATATTTATTCCTAAACACAAGCAAAATCAAAGAACAAAAATAAAGTTGGGTTGCTTCCCAACAAGCGCTATCATTTAACGCCCCTAGCTAGGCATGATGATTTCAATGATGCTCACATAAAAGATAAGAATTGAAACATAAGGAGAGCATCATGAAGAATATAACTAACACATTTAAGTCTAAACCACTTCCTATGCATAGGGATTTTGTGAGCAAACAACTTATGGGAACAATAATCAACTAGCATAGGAAGGGAAAACGAGCATAACTTCAAGATTTTAAGCACATAGAGAGGAAACTTGATATTATTGCTATATGTAGAAGCATATGATCCTCTCTCATAATAATTTTCAGTAGCATCATGAATAAAATCAACCATATAACCAGAACATAAAGCATTATTTTCATGATCTACTTGCATATAAATTTTACTACTCCCATCATAAGCAAAATTCTTCTCATTCATAGTAGTCGGAGGAGCAGACTCAACAAAATAACTATCATGTGAAGCATAATCCAATTGAAAATTAAAATCATGATGACAAGTTTCATGGTTATCTTTATTTTTTATAGCATACGTGTCAAATCATCATAGATAGCAACTTTGTTCTCGTAATCAATTGGAACCTCTTCCGAAATAGTGGATTCATCACTAAATAAAGTCATGAACTCTCCAAATCCACTTTCATAAATATTATCATCATGAATAGGAGGCATGCTTACGTCAAAATAAGTTTGGTCATCAAAGCTTGGGTGACTAAAAATATTATCTTCATCAAACATAGCGTCCCCAATCTTGTGGCTTTGCATATCATTAGTGTCAGGGATATGACTGGCAGGTATAAACCGGCTAGTGTAAACCGGCTTAGTTATATTATACTCGGTTGTAATATTTAGTAAAGGCTATGGCCCATGAGATCTTAGGGCCCATGTGTAGAATTAAGGTTTGTAAACCGCCAAGCGATGTAACTTGAGAGATAAGGAAGAAAAGACAGAGACCGAGGCGGACACAAGTATGAGCCGGCCTCGGGATTCTGTAAACCAGACCAGGCGTCACCTCTATATAAAGGGACGACCCGGCGACGGTTCAGGACAGGCAACAATCAACCCGTCGAGACACAGGCAAGCGAATCCGCTCCCTGTAATCCGACGCCCAAGCAATACCAAACCAACTAGACGTAGGCTTTTACCTTCATCGAAGGGGCCGAACTAGTATAAACCCTCCGTGTCCTTTGTGTGCTATGAACCCCTTCAAGCTAACCCGTGCGATGGTTCCATCATCAAGTCCGCTAAACCGGACATCTGACGTGTTAATTCCACGACAGTTGGCGCCCACCGTGGGGCCTCCGCACGATGGTTTTGAGTTCTTGAAGGGCAGCTTTGAAGGGCTCAAGGGTTACGCGGTCGGCCGGATGACCAAGAGTCGCCGCGGCCGGATCTACATCGATGACGCAGGTTGGGGACCGGAAGCCGATTCAATCGAATACGGGTACCGGGTTCCTTTCGGTGGCATCCAAGTCTTCATTGGCAAAATCGGCGAACCGGGACCTGAGCCGGACATCTTCCCCAACATCGTCGAACCGGCTCAGCGTGCGAGATCGGCCCGGATTCAGCCCGCTATGAAGCACGTGTTCGTTGGAGCAATCCGCGGAGTTCGAGCCAAGGACGGATCGGAATCCGATGGTGCAACAGCAACAGTTGTCTACTCAGACGACGAATCTTCATCCGAAGAAACTGAATCTCTGTATCAGTTGCAGGACGGCCGGTCTGAGGGCGAGTCTGATGGAAACAGTATTCCGGGCCCCTCTGGCCCGCCAAACCGGGTGGCTGTCTGTATGGCCGGTTCACAGCCCCCGGTGAACGGGACGACAGCTGAAGCTGGCGTAGGGGGGAGCGGCACGACCCTCTCACTTACTGATGTTCTATCCACCTTGATGGATGAATTCACAGCTAAAGCAGTGGAAACAGTAGCTCCGGCAGACAAGGCGCATCATGATGCAGAGCTCCTTCAGTTGAAAGGCCGTATTGATCAGTTAAAAGAAGATCTGAAGGCAGAGAGAGAGATGATAGCAGCGAGACAGACGGAGCTGGATGATCAGGCTTTCTACCTAAGGATGGAGCAAGCTTCTATGGAAGGAGTAAGGGGACGAAAGCACCAGTCTCGTCTGCCGCCAGTTTATGAGGCAACAAATCTATTCAGGACACCTCGGGCTGGGACTAGTAATAATACGGTTCCAAGCCGAAGGGCACCTCCTGCCAGGGAAGAGCCGGTTCAGCAGCCCGCCGCAGAGCGTGATCGTCGGATTACATCGGCACCTTATGTTCCCGCCCCTCCAGGTCATTACTCAAACCCTTTGGATAACATCGCTGCAGCTGCTGCACGTTTGGCCGCTTTACCTGTGGAGGAGACGTCCCCGGTGGCAATGGAGGCGCGCAGGGTCAAGGAGTTGCTTAATACGGCGTTGATACAGCAGCAGGCGTATTCTCATAGCAGGGAAAGGCTACATTCAACACCGCGTCCCAGCCGAAGTTATACTAGGCATTGGGAGGAGACATAAGTTTCTAGCAGTGAACGCAGGAGGCATCAGCGCAGGCAGGATAATCCAGCGGGTGCAGCGGCACCAGCTCCAGATATAAACCGGGTTAGATCAGGAGCCCGGGAAGAGGTTCGTCAAACAACGCCGGTTCACACCGCTACAGCGGAAACAGGGATTACGACGAGTTCTTTCGGGGCGCAGTGTCTTATCCCCGCTTTACGGGGTGTCAAGCTGCCTAAAGATTTCAAGGGGCCCCGCAAGGTACCTAATTACACAGCAGATTTAGCTCCAGAAGCTTGGGTGGAAAGTTATGAGATGGCCATGGAGATGCTGGATGTGGATGAATCGGCTTGTGCTAAGTATTTTACTATGATGCTCGAAGGTACGACCCGGACCTGGCTGAAAGCTCTACCCCCGAACTCTATTGGATCATGGGGGGAACTACGCAGCCAGTTTATCAAAAACTTCAAAGATACATGTAAACAGCCGATGTCAGTGGTGGATCTAGCAGCTTGTGTGCAAGGAGAGCAGGAGTCTACAGCAGCTTGGGTACGGAGAGTAGCAGAGATTTTACACTCTTCGAATAGTATCAATCCTAGTACGGCGATAGTGACTTTGGAGAACAATTGCCGGTTTGAATCTTTAAAATTAAAGCTCGGACAGCTTAAAAGGGATTGCAATGATATGGGAACTCTCATGAGTGCCCTGGTGAAATATGGAGACTCTGATAATACCAAGTATCCAGAAGCAGAAGGAGACAAGACTGGGAAGGTTAGCAAGTCTGGTAAACCGGCGCAGATTAATCCGGCTACCACAAGTTTTTTGGGAAAACGGAAGGCACAGGGTTGTTCTGACTTCGTGGCTAGCACTCAAGTTCAAGGGGATTTTCAGCATAGCCTGGGAGATCCGCCTTCACAAACCGGCGGAGGAAAACTTAGCTGGGATCAAGAGTTAGATCAGCCTTGTCCGAAGCATGGCGTAAGGGGGCGACCGGCAAAGCATACCATGAGGGAGTGCATACCCCTTATGAAGGCAGTGGCGGGCCGTTTCAATCCTCATAATCGGCCTCCAAATGGTGGCTCAGGTCCTGGATTTTATGGTCCAGGTCATCAGGGGAACAGCTCCGGATCAGGATATAGGGGCAATAGCAATGGTTATCAAAACCGGGCAGGTAATCAGAATAATCAAGGGAATTATAATGGCCAGGGCAATCAGTCGCATCATCAAGGTGGTTACAATAATCAGAGTAATCAGCAGCAGAGCCAAGGGAATTATAATAGTCAGGGAAATCAGCAGCAACAGCGTCAGCAACAGCAGCCGCAATCTGGATATCAGAGTAATCCAAAGGAATTGAACAGTGGGCAATATCATGTCTTCACTACAAGTTTGTGTAAGAGGGATCAGAAGGTTTTGAAATGGGCCGTTAACGCAGTTGAACCGGCGACACCGCAATTTCTGCGCTGGTCCGAGCAGCCCATTGTGTGGAGCAGAGAAGACCACCTGATGCGGGTGGATAATCCGGGCCATTTAGCCCTGGTGGTGGCACCTCAGGTGGGGGGTTACAAATTCACTAAGCTTCTCATGGACGGTGGTAGCAGTATCAATATCTTGTACTATGAGACTTTCCGTCGTATGGGTCTGACAGATAAGAAGTTAAGGCAATCAAATACAGTTTTTCATGGAGTGGTCCCAGGTAAGTCAGCTTATCCGGTTGGAAAGATTGACTTAGAAGTTACCTTTGGGAACGAGTATGATTCCAGGTCAGAGATGATAACTTTCAAAGTCGTCAAAATCAAAAGCCCGTATCACGCTCTGTTTGGAAGGACGGTTTATGCTAAGTTTATGGCTAGGCCATGTTATGTTTATTTGCAGCTTAAAATGCCGGGTCATAAGGGCACGATCACGGTTCATGGAAGTCGCAAGATAGCAGTGGAATGTGAAGAGGGAGATGCAGCTTATGCGGAAGCAGTATGTGCCACGGAGGAGTTGAACTTTTATAAAGATAATGTTGATCCGGCAGATATGACTCCACTGAAGAAGCCAACTACCGAGCATGATCCGGCGTTGAAGTTTAAATCGGCGGAGGAGACCAAGCAAGTTGATTTTGTGCCTGGAGATTCGTCCAAGCAGTTCACCATCAGCGCTAACCTTGATCCCAAATAGGAAAGCGCGCTCATCGAGTTCATCCGTGAGAACCGGGATATCTTTGCATGGAAACCTTCTAACATGCCAGGTGTACCGAGGGAACTCGCTGAGCACAGTCTTAATATTGATCCGAAGTTTAAACCGGTCAAGCAGTATCTACGCCGCTTCAATGAGGAGAGGCGCAAGGCTATAGGGGAAGAAGTGGCCAGACTTTTGGCCGCAGGTTTCATAGTAGAAGTTTTTCATCCGGAGTGGTTGGCTAATCCAGTGCTGGTGTTGAAGAAGAATGGGAAGTGGAGGATGTGTGTGGACTACACAGACCTCAATAAAGCTTGCCCAACTGATCCTTTTGCTCTTCCTCGCATCGATCAGATCATTGACGCCACGGCAGGGTGTGAGCGGCTAAGTTTTTTGGATGCATATTCAGGGTATCACCAGATCAAGATGGCAGTTGAAGACCAAGAGAAGACAGCTTTCATAACTCCTTTTGGTGCCTTTTGCTATGTGTCTATGCCTTTTGGACTTAAATGTGCACAAGCAACTTATCAGCGTTGCGTTCAGAATTGTCTAAAAGGGCAGATAGGGAGGAATGTTCATGCCTACGTGGATGACATTGTGGTAAAATCGAGGAAGGAAGGAACAATGATAGAGGATCTTAAGGAAACTTTTGATAATCTTCGAGCTTATAAGATGATGCTTAATCCGGAAAAGTGTGCTTTTGGTGTTCCGGCAGGTAAGCTACTGGGATTCTTGATCTCAAACAGAGGAATAGAAGCTAATCCAGAGAAAATCAAGGCCATCACATCTTTGACTAAACCGGTTTGCATCAACGATGTTCAGCACATAGCTGGCCGGATCACAGCATTAAGCCAGTTCATCAGCCGTTTGGGAGAGAAGGCGATCCCACTTTACCAGATGTTGAGGAAGACAGATCGGTTTATATGGAGTGATGAGGCAAACGCATCGTTTGAGGATCTGAAACGGCAACTGACAAAACCACCGGTTTTAGCTGCTCCTGTTGACAAGGAGCCGTTGCTGTTATACGTCGCTGCTAATGCACGGGCAGTTAGCGTCGCAATCGTGGTTGAGCGCAAGGAAGCAGGGAAGGAGTACCCGGTTCAGCGCCCGGTTTATTACGTGAGTGAAGTACTCATTGAGTCCAAGCAGAGATATCCTCATTGGCAGAAGTTGGTATATGGTGTGTTCATGGCAAACCGGAAGTTGAAGCACTATTTCCAAGGACATCCAATAACTGTGGTTAGTTCAGCACCGTTGGGGGATATAATCCAGAACAGGGAAGCTACGGGCAGAGTAGCGAAGTGGGCCATTGAGCTCAGCCCACATGAGTTGAAATATGTACCATGCACTGCTATAAAATCTCAGGCATTGGTAGATTTCATCAATGATTGGACAGAGTTGCAGACTCCTGAGGAGAAGCCGGATCTTACTTACTGGACGATTCACTTTGACGGTTCAAAACAGTTGGAGGGCTCGGGGGCTGGAGTTGTCTTAACTTCCCCCAGAGGTGATAAATTTTGTTATGTCCTCTGCTTATTGTTTCCTTGTACTAATAATGCAGCGGAATATGAAGCACTACTTCATGGTTTGCGGCTAGCAAAGGAAATGAACTTGAGCCGGGTTAAGTGCTTGGGCGACTCAGATCTGGTGGCACAGCAAGTTTCTGGCAAGTGGGATTCAAGAGATCCCCTCATGGCGGCTTATAGACGAGAGGTTGAAGCAGTTGCAGGATACTTCAAAGGATATCAGGTGGATCATATAGACCGGCGGAGGAACGAAGCGGCTGACGCTCTAAGCCGGCTGGGGTCTCAACGTAAATCGGTGCCACCAAACACCTTTTTGGATGAATTGCACAGTCCTTCGGTTCAGATACCGTCGGAGGAAGACCTAGCTGTTCCGGACCCAGAGGCACAGTTAGTGGCATCGCTCCATGTTATTCCAGATTGGACGTTGCCCTATTTGGCATACCTGAGCCGAGGAGAATTACCGGACGATGAAGAAGAAGCGCGACAGATAATCCGGCGTTCTAAGTCCATGACGATTGCAAACGGAGAGCTTCACCATCGCAGTACTTCTGGAGTGTTTCAGCGGTGTGTATCAACCGAGGAAGGTTGTGAGATCCTTCGCGAGATTCATGAAGGGGATTGTGGTCATCATGCCGGTTCAAAATCATTGGTGGCTAAAGCATTCCGACATGGTTTCTATTGGTTAACTGCTCATGCAGATGCGGCAGATCTGGTCCGGAAGTGTGACGCTTGTCAGAAATTTTCATGGCGTGCTCTGGTTCCGGCACAGGAGCTCCGGATGATACCAATAACTTGGCCGTTTGCGACTTGGGGGCTTGATATGGTTGGACCTTTCAAGCGATCCCAAGATCAGAAAACTCATCTACTGGTAGCAGTAGACAAGTTTACAAAGTGGGTTGAAGCGGAGCCTATAAGCAAGTGTGATGCGACAACGGCAGTCAAATTCATCAAAAAAGTAATTTTCCGGTTTGGCTTTCCACACAGCATCATCACAAACAATGGCACCAATTTATCTCAGGGTGAGATGGAAGAGTTCTGTCAACGAGAGCATATTCGTTTGGACGTGTCTTCTGTGGCTCACCCCCAATCCAATGGTCAGGCTAAAAGGGCAAATCAGGAGATTTTGCGAGGAATCAAACCCCGGCTTATGACACCTTTGCAGAGAACCCTAGGATGTTGGGTTGAGGAATTGCCATCTGTTCTTTGGAGTATCAACACTACACCAAACCGGTCTACAGGTTACACACCTTTCTTCATGGTTTATGGTGCTGAAGCAGTTCTTCCGAGCGATATACGTCATGATTCACCAAGGGTGACGGCTTATGTTGAAGCAATCAACGAGAGATCAAGACAGGACAGTTTAGACCGGCTGGATGAAGAGCGTGATATAGCTGCAGCACGATCTGCGATTTATCAACAAGACTTACGCAGATATCATAGCCGCCGGATCAGAACAAGGACGTTCCAGGAGGGTGACTTGGTACTCCGGCTCATCCAAGATCAAACAGATATGCGCAAGCTATCCCCGCCTTGGGAAGGGCCCTTTGTGATCAGCAAGAATCTACACAACGGTTCATATTACCTGGTGGACGTTCGAGAACACAAGGACTCACGGACGTCAGAAGAGGAGACGAAGAGGCCGTGGAACATCGCCCATTTACGGCCATACTATACTTGAGCTACGTGCTCCAATGTATCCTATGTATATATTATGAGTAATGAATAAACCGGCACCCTCGGTAAACCGGGGGCTTAGCCCTTTTTCCATATACAAAAATCTTGTGAGGACAACCGTACAAGTTTTTTATCAGATATTATATTTCAATATGTTGGCCGGTTTAGAAATTTTTTGCAGAGTATGCAAAGGAGCAATAAAACTCTCTAAAAAACATGAGATCATATCCGGTTCGAAGAGAGGAGGCTTCACGAATTACCCACAGGTTCAGGAGGAACCCTGGAGACCCTCTGAAAAGTTGGATAATTCCACGTTCAGTGATTGGTTTAAATTTACCCACCGGTTCAGGAGGAACCCTGGAGACCCTCTGAAAAGTTGGATAATTCCACGTTCAGTGATTGGTTTAAATTACCCACCGGTTCAGGAGGAACCATGGAGGCCCTCTGGGAATGGTAACGCCCATGTCCCAGTGATTGGCTCAATTTTTATGTACGATTCTATCGGCCCTCTGAAAAGAATGGTTCGCCCACGTTCAGTGATTGGCTAGGCCCCTTGGGAAGAGATGGACAAACCACGTCCCATTGATTGGCTCAGTTTTATTTGCGGTTCTATCGGCCCTCTGAAAAGAATGGTTTCGCCCACGTTCAGTGATTGGCTAGGCCCCCTGGGGAGAGATGGACAAACCACGTCCCATTGATTGGCTGAACCTTGCTTTGAGCCTGACAGCTCTTAAAAAGCCTCGACTACATGGTCTTATTTGCAAAATTTGCATCTTTTTGCGTTTGTGTTTTATAACCCTTTAAACCGGAGTGGAGCAGCTACAGAAGCTGACCACATATCTATAAAGTGGAAAGTCTGGGTCATGAATACCAGCGTGAGTAACCCGGTGTTCATTAAAACCCGGATCGTATATAAGGCAACAAGCTACAAATTTCTGCATAGTCTCGGAGAACAAGATGAACCGGAATTCATCATCAAGATAAACCGAGGTTTTCCGGGTTTCTAATTGGATCAATGAAGGTCTTCATCAAGCGACTTTAAAGTCCTACCGGATTAAGAATATTTAGCGTATATAATCTCAGGTATAAAGTTATTTCTGGTATAAAGATATACTTATTTGGCATTTCGGGGAACAATGTAATCCGTCCAGCGGTAAACCGCTAGGACACATTTTCAGTATAATTTCTGCAGGAGCAGAGGATATGCAAGAAAAGCAAACATCGGACAACGTTTAGATTGGCAAATATTTTATATAATGCAGAATATCCAGATTAAAGCAGATCAAGTTTCAACTATCCTATTACAAGGCATAGCAAGCCTGACGGATTAACAAGATTGTTTTGCAAAACAGAGACTGAGGTTACAACAATAAAATTTTGAATTATGCTCCTCCTTGCTGAGACGGCTGGCCATCACCTTGATCCGGAATATCTTCATCTTCCTGAAGCGGTTGGAAGTCCGGCGCACACCAATCAATCTTCGTCAAAGCCCGGAAATACATCTCGTCGTTGATAAGTTCAGAAGGTTCAATGTCAGGAGCGAAGGTATGAGGACGAACCGGCGGGATTAAGTTAACGGTGTCATAGACCGGTCGCTCCACCCGTTCGTTTTGCAAGTTGTATCCCGGATGATATCTGGACAAGTCAGATTCAGCTGCAAGCTTGCTGGCGAGAGGACGCATCTCCTTCGTCAAGGCATAGAGATCCTTTGCGGTAAAGGCTGAGCCGTCATATTTTGTATCAGGAAATCCGGTTAAAGCTTCCTCCGGATCAAGATCCGGAACCCAGGCCTTAGCCCTGGTAAGGGCCAGAAGAGCACCACCTCGGGCAGCAGATTTTTTGACTTCTTCCAGACGAACCGGCAAGACAGATAATTTCTTCAATGTGTCCTGGATAGTCGTGGGAGCCGGTTTACCGAAAGAAGTGGCACTGATGATCCTCTGAGCACCGGAATACAGTTGCTCGACCAAGGTGTAACACGCCTTAAGTTTCTTCCGTAGGTCATCCCCAAGATGGGAGACACGGCGCCCTGCATATAGATATAATGGTTAAACCGGCACAGTTAGAAGATTACAGAGATACAACAGGAGTTTAGATTATACTTACCAAAGATTGCAGTGGTCATCATCTCAATCTGCTGCTTTAAACCGGTCAACTCTTCTGTCACCGGATTAAGCGCCCCTTCAGCATCTTGAATCCTTTTCTCCAGATCTTTCTTTTGAACCTCAAAAGTGGTCCGCTCTTCTTCAAAGTATTTCTTCAGATCTTCAGCAGTCTTTAAACTTACTTGAAGATCTTTCTTAGTCTTTGAAGCGGCAGATTCTGTCTCAGCAAGACGGCTCCGGAGTTCATTAATTTCATCAGCGTTCCGGTTTAACTCAGCCTGCAAGCACAATCAAAAGATAAGAAGCGAAAAACAGGCAAGTCTCAAGCATACAAACAAGTTGTCTACTTGACACTTGGGGGCTAATGGCAGTTAAAGCAATAAACAACAGCAATTCAAAGTTACAAGTCTCAAGCACACAAACAAGTTGTCTACTTGACACTTGGGGGCTAATGGATGGTTGAAGTATCATCACAAATTTTTACAAGTATCAAATACATAAACAAGTTATCTACTTGATACTTGGGGGCTAATGTAAAGATCAGTTGTTCAAACTACAAAGTTCCGGTTCACCTTCATCGTACAGCTAAGCCGGAACTTGGGGGCTGTTATGGGATAGAAGCATATCAAAAGTACAAAGTCAGAAGAAAAGGATTACCTCATATTTCTCCCTCATTAAGTTAACCAAACTTGCTTCATAATCTCGGCTGCTGTGAAGCCGGTTTAGATACCCAGAATAAATTTCTTGGGCGCTCATATTGGCAAGATTGGATACTTCAGTACTCCATTTGCCCTTCTCTTTATATAACTTCTCCATTTTAGCCGTATGCTTGGCTAAAACGGTGGGCTCAGCTGGAGCAACGAAGGCAGTCCCAGTCACCACAACATCTGGAGAGGCAGGTGCAGTTGGGGGAGTCGCAGTGTGAGCCGGATTGGGAGACACCGGATTAATCTGAGGAGAATTGACCCGGGCCGGACTTGGCGGATTATGGGCATCCTCAGCAGTAGGATTCTCAGGGACGGAGACATGATCTGTAGGCACAGGATCTTCAAGAGGAGTTATGGGCTCGCCTTCTGGAGGAACGGTTGTTGCCGGATCATCGGCCGGATCATCTGCAGTGGTCTCAGCAGGAGGTTTGTTTGCCTTGGGTTTCTTGCTAGGTTTTGGTTTACTGAAAAAAGTATGCAAAATAAGTTAACATTATAAAGCAGAAAGGAATCATAAACCGGAAAAGTTAAAAAGTTACCCTGGGACAGTTTTCAAGGGAGGAAGCTGCGTGGCAGTTGATTCACCAGAAGAAGAAAGCGGAGTTTCCTGATAATCAGGATCAGACGGTTTAAGAGGTTTTCGGATAAGCCCGACCTTGGGATGAAGAAGAGTCGGAGAAAGTATCACCTCAGCACGGCGTTTTCGAGCCGGAGTTAAAGAAATCCCGGATGATTCCACGGCCAGGCCACTATGGCGAGTGGTCCGGCGAAGAGCTTCATGCTGTTGTTTCTTCAAAATAAAATTAGGATCCAACTAAGCATAAGGATGAGCAAATTGGTATTTCCGGACGGTCCGACGACTTTTTTGTGGAAGAGGTTCTAAATCAGAGGAGAGAATGGTTACCTCAACTTCGGCCGGATTATCACCTTCAGCCAACTCCTGTGGAAAGGTTATCATTACATACAGATATAAGTTTAAGAAAGCAAAATTCAAACCGGATTAATTCATACCTCGGAATCCGGATCATCGTCTTCAGCGGGAGAACTGGCGTCAACAACTGCTTTTCTTTTCTTATTGGCAAAGGTTTTTCGACGTGCTTGTTTGCCGGTTTTCTCCTGAGGCTTTCTCTTCCAGAAAGGATCATCAGACTATTCAAAGGAAGGAAAGACAATTGAAAAGACGGTTTAAAGAAATGGGTTACAAATACAGGGCGAAATAAGACTTACAGCAGGCAGTTTGTTCTTTTTATAATACGGAGCTAGCCCGACTTTGCTGCAGTCTGCTAAAGTGACGTTGAGCATCTTTTTAGCCGACTCAATAACCTCCGATTCAGATAATTTGTCCTTAGTAAACCGTTGAGGATCATCCGGTTTACCAGAGTACTGGCACATCAGTTGGGATCGCTGGCTTAAAGGAAGGATGCTCCAAGACAACCAGCAGCACATAAAATCAGTTCCGGTCAAACCATTAGCTATGAAAGCTTTCAACCTAGAGAGCTGTGATGAAAACCGGGTCCGCTCGACCGAGCTGAGCCGTTGTGGAAGAGGATGATCTTCCGGAATACGAGTTTCACGATAACCCGGCAAGGGGTTCTCCCCTTCAGGAGAAGTATCAACGCAATAAAACCATGACTTGTTCGAATCCTTTGGATGTGTGTGTAAATCGGCGTGAGGAAAAACAACGTCTCTCCTTTTCTGGATACTAACGCCTCCGAGCTCCTGATGCGGTCCACTGGTGAACTCAGTACGCCGGTTCAGGTGAAAAAAGTCCCGAAACAGATCGACAGACGGTTCTTCTTGCAGATATACCTCCGAAAACACTTGGAAGTCACAGATATTTGAAACAGAGTTGGGTCAAATGTCCTGAGGGTGGAGTTGGAAGGCAGCAAGAACATCCCGGAAAAACTTTGAACCGGGGGGAGAGAAGCCTCGAGATATGTGATCAAAGAACACAATGACCTCCCCGGACCTGGGAGTAGGAGGACATTCATTCCCCGGGGCCCACCACTTCAAAACGGACTGAGGGCCTAACGTACCAATTTCAGAAATTTTGACCAAGTCTTCCTCAGTAATGATAGAAGGGACCCAATCGCAGGAGACATACTGTTTGGCCATTGCAATGAAAGGACAAGTACTGGAAAAGATAAAGTGCAGAAAACGGATTATGCGGGTACAGCAGTATAAACCGGAAATTTATGAAAGTTACGCAACGGTTTGAACTGAGGACTAATGGCATGGTTAAACCGGCAGTTACGGTGAGCTACGTCATTTCCGGTTCACGACAGTAAAAAAGGAACAGCTAAACCGTCGCGTTCAATTTCAAAAGTATTGCAAGAGCGTATCATACAGCTTAAACCGGAGTATATTTAATGGATCTACAAAGGAGAAGAAACAATTTCCTTGTAAACAGCTAAAGTGGAACAGATCTGGGCGTGCGAGGAAAAGAAAAATAAAGTGCAAGAAAAATACGAGAAGAAACGTCAGGGATCTTATGCGAAGCAGATGAATCTATAGGATTAAGTATAAGTGGCGAGATCTAAAGTTAATATTAGTGGAAGATCTGTTAACTGGGCCTAAAAATCTTCTACGAGGTAAGTATCTACGAGGAACAAGACGAAGCTTTCGTTGGAAGCCCTAATGGCGGAAGAACAAGGGAGGAATACTAGCAGATACATATCGGTAATGAGGAAAAAAGGACGTACCTGAGCAATGGAGGACAGCGGCGGAGTTTTTCTGGTCAAATCAGGTTGATGCAGTGGCCAGGGAGATTTTGACTCGGCGAGACGACGGCGGCGCTTCAAGCTCGGGCGTCAATCGAGTTTTTGAGGCTCGGGCGGCGGACGAAGGAAGAAGAGGCGAGAAGAAGGAAGAATGAAGGGGGACGGTGATATTTATAAACGAAGGGACAGATGCGAAGCGACAGGTGCGAGATTCGAGGGGGTAAAGATCGGATAAAGATCCTTTTTGACGCCTCGATTTTCGGATAACCATTAAACAAAGCTACGGTACAGCTCACAGCGTTAAATGCGGAGATGATGTCACGGTCAGATCTAGTGAATCTCGAAGATGACGTCAGAGCCGGTTTACAAGAGTGTGAAGACAGAAGAAAATTATACAAGACAAGGAAGACTGATATGAACAAGTTCAAATCATTCTGGGGCCTAATGTCAGGGATATGACTGGCAGGTATAAACCGGCTAGTGTAAACCGGCTTAGTTATATTATACTCGGTTGTAATATTTAGTAAAGGCTACGGCCCCTGAGATCTTAGGGACCATGTGTAGAATTAAGGTTTGTAAACCGCCAAGCGATGTAACTTGAGAGATAAGGAAGAAAAGACAGAGACCGAGGCGGACACAAGTATGATCCGGCCTCGGGATTCTGTAAACTGGACCAGGCGTCACCTCTATATAAAGGGACGACCCGGCGACAGTTCAGGACAGGCAACAATAAACCCGTCGAGACACAGGCAAGCGAATCCGCTCCCTGTAATCCGACGCCCAAGCAATACCAAACCAACTAGACGTAGGCTTTTACCTTCATCGAAGGGGCCGAACTAGTATAAACCCTCTGTGTCCTTTGTGTGCTATGAACCCCTTCAAGCTAACCCGTGCGATGGTTCCATCATCAAGTCCGCTAAACCGGACATCTGACGTGTTAATTCCACGACAATTAGCATCATGGGTATTCAAAGAATTCATACTAACAACATTGCAATCATGCTCATAATGCACATATTTTATGCCAAGTATTCTATGTAATTCTTGTTCTAGTACCTGAGCACAATTTTCCTTTCCATCATTTTCACGAAAGATATTAAACAAATGAAGCATATGAGGTAACCTTAATTCCATTTTTTGTAGTTTTCTTTTATATACTAAACTAGCGATAAAACAAGAAACAAAAAGATTCGATTGCAAGATCTGAAGATATACCTTCAAGCACTCACCTCCCCGGCAACGGCGCCAGAAAAGAGCTTGATGTCTACAATGCAACCTTCTTCTTGTAGACGTTGTTGGGCCTCCAAGTGCAGAGGTTTGTAGGACAGTAGCAAATTTCCCTCAAGTGGATGACCTAAGGTTTATCAATCCGTGGGAGGCGTAGGATGAAGATGGTCTCTCTCAAACAACCCTGCAACCAAATAATAAAGAGTCTCTTGTGTCCCCAACACACCCAATACAATGGTAAATTGTATAGGTGCACTAGTTCGGCGAAGAGATGGTGATAGAAGTGCAATATGGATGGTAGATATAGGTTTTTGTAATATGAAAATATAAAAACAGCAAGGTAACAAGTGGTAAAAGTGAGCATAAACGCTATTGCAATGATAGGAAACAAGGCCTAGGGTTCATACTTTCACTAGTGCAAGTTCTCTCAACAATAATAACATAGCCGGATCATATAACTATCCCTCAACATGCAAAAAAGAGTCACTCCAAAGTCACTAATAGCGGAGAACAAACGAAGAGATTATGGTAGGGTATGAAACCACCTCAAAGTTATTCTTTCTGATCGATCTACTCAAGAGTCCGTAGTAAAATAACACGAAGCTATTCTTTCCGTTCGATCTATCATAGAGTTCGTACTAGAATAACACCTTAAGACCCAAATCAACCAAAACCCTAATATCACCTAGATAATCCATTGTCACCTCAAGTATCTGTGGGCATGATTATACGATATGCATCACACAATCTCAGATTCATCTATTCAACCAACACAAAGAACTTCAAAGAGTGCCCCAAAGTTTCTATCGGAGAGTCAAGACGAAAATATGTGCCAACCCCTATGCATAGATTCCCAAGGTCACGGAACCCGCAAGTTGATCACAAAAACATACATCAAGTGGATCACGTGATATCCCCTTGTCACCCCAGATAAGCACATGCAAGACATACATCAAGTGTTTTCAAATCCTCAAATACTCGATCTGATAAGATAACTTCAAAGGGAAAACTCAATTCATCACAAGAGAGTAGAGGGGGAAAAACATCATAAGATCCAACTATAATAGAAAATCTCGCGATACATCAAGATCGTGCCATCTCAAGAACAGGAGAGAGAGAGAGATCAAACACATAGCTACCGGTACATACCCTTGTCCCCAAGGGTGAACTACTCCTCCATCATCCGGGATGATGAAGATGACCACCGGAGAGGGATTGCCCCCTTCGGCAGGGTGCCAGAACGGGTCTAGATTAGTTTTTGGTGCCTGCAGAGGCTTTGGGCGGCGGAACTCCCGGTCTAGGTTACTTTCCGGAGGTTTCTGTATTTATAGGATTTTTTGGCATAGGTCTCACGTCAGGGGGGTCTCCGGGTTGTCCACGAGATAGGGGGGCGCTACCACTTGGGGTGGGCACCCCCCCACCCACCCTCGAGGGCAGCCCGTGGCTCTCCTGGCCCAACTCACCTACTTCGGGGGCTTCTTTTGGTCCATAAAAATCATCAAAAATTGGCACGTCAATTGGACTCCGTTTGGTATTCCTTTTGTGTAAAACTCAAAAACAAGGAAAAACAGAAACTGGCACTCGGCCCTAGGTTAATAGGTTAGTCACAAAAATCATATAAAAGTGTATATAAAATCCCATAAAACATCGTGGAAGGTAATATAATAGCATGCAACAATCAAAAATTATAGATACGTTGGAGACGTATCAACCAACGATGAAAAGAATTGAAAGCGATCTTGGAGAAGGCACATGACTGATGAAATTCATACTTACATCATACTTTAAAAGAATTTGGGAATAACTCCGGGAAATTAGAAGAGTTAGGTAAGATCCTGGGAATAAACCCGTGGGTTAGGGCCCACCGAAGAGAAACACCATTGAAAAGTATTATTCGAGTGAGAAACGACGCACCGAAATGTTTGAAAGACTCGAATGAGGTGACAACCTCGAATAATTTAGAACACAAACGAATCTCTTGAGATGTCTTCGGAACTCCGGGATATTTAAATGGCAAGAGGTGGACGAGCAAGGGGAAACATCTCAGCCGAGGAAAAGAATCCGATGAACACCGAATACAATTTGAATTGGAACCGCCGGAAAGAAAAGAGACGACGAATAACGAAGGAGAGGAGATTTCACCGGTTGAAATAATTGAGGAAAAAATTCAAAGACTTTGCATGAGTAGGATGGATACTCGATTAAGGACTCCGTCTCGAGACTAAAAAGGGTCGACGGGTGCTAAATAAAAGACCACATTGGATGGGGAAAATGACACCTGGCTCTGATACCAACTTGGCATGCCCAAGATGCGATTCTATCTTGATCACTAGATAAAAACTTGTGATTGAGGCACAACCGCATTTCAGGCGCTTAGCAAGATGGATATCATTACATCATACCATACATACATACATGGGGATACAACAATTCATACAAGTCACATGAATACAACACCATCAATACAAGACATTCGACTACGAATGCAAACATGAAAAGCACAACGACATCCATCCTACTATCCCAGGCTGCCGACCAGGAACCTAACCCAAGACTGACGAAGCAGAAGAAGAAATAAATCCAACACAAGTACATCGCTCTCACGTCAAGTCATCGGAAACCTGCACCTACAACTGTTGTTGTAGTATCTGTGAGCCACGAGGACTCAGCAATCCCATAACCATGGGTATCAAGACTAGCAAAGCTTAAAGGGTATGGAAAAGGATAGTGGTAAGGTTGCAGCAGCGGCTAAGCATATGTATGGTGGCTAACTTACGAGTACAAGAATAAGATGAGCATCTACGCAAACGGTCGCAAACTAGTAATGATCGCTAAAGATCATGTACTACGTACGAGTCAAACATAACCCCACCGTGTTCTCTTCTCAAAGTGAAAAGAGACGGTCACGGTTACTCACGCGGTTCGTGTATTTTACTTCGGATGCTCTGTCAAGTTTTCTACAACTGAATATTAACAAATTCCAATCTGCCACATAACCGCGGGCACGACTTTCGAAAGATCATAACCCTGCAGGGGTGTCCCAACTTAGCCCATCACAAGCTCTCACGATCAGCAGGGGTAAAAAAGTTATACCCCTTATCTTAGGGACAGCCCGATCAGACTCGGAATCCCGATGCGCAAGACATTTTGACAATGGTAAAACAAGTCCAGCAAGACCTCCTGGTGTGTCGACACTCTCATAGTAGCCGCGTGTATCTCGTCTCAGGCCACGCCCGGATGGGCGATCCTACGTGAGCCAGACCACGAGTTTCCCCATGGTGGCCCCGCATAACCCCCGTTTGGGACCAACACCAGCAGCACAGCCCCCCTGTATGTAGAAGAATCCTCGGGTAGCGCTAACTCCCTATGCAATTAATTAATTAATTAAGTTTTTATTATGTTGCAAATTAAAACCAAAGTTGGGCCCTAAGGCGGCATGAGTGGAAAAAACACCGAGCAAAAGGCCAAGCCTTCCACCCATTGCCAAGTATATAGGTGTGTTAATTATAGTTATAGATATTGTGATATTCTAATAACAAGTTCCACCATGGAGCAATCTTCATCTTCACCTGCAACTAACAATGCTAGAAGAGGGGCTGAGCGAGGGGGTAACATAGCCAAACAACGGTTTGCTGGGATGGTGTCAAAGGTTAGAGGGTTTCATGGCGACAAGGAGGGAGGCAGACAATAAATGATGGGTAGCGCGACATATAACGATAGCATTGAGACAACTAGCATGGCAATGATAGTAAAGGTATCCAAGGTGACGGCCATCTTGCATGAGATCCCGCAAGGAAGAAGAACGACTCCATGAAGAAGACGAAGAAGAAGCCACGAAGACGAACCAAGTGTAGTCGAACGAATCCTCATGATCGCAACGGAACAAGCACTAACGAGAAGAAGCAAACACACGGTAAACACACCACACAAGAACATGACATAATGCTCAACCAAGTATGATGCAAGACAAGTCTATATGATGCAAAACATGGCAAGAGATGATGCATACATGAACAACAACACCCAACAAGTTTAAATGAGGCTGGAAATAACCTATAACAATTCCGGTAAGTCCTCAGAAGCAATTTCGAAATTGGTCCAGATCTGAACATACCTTAAGTTAAAGTTGTTAACCAGAAAGTTCAACATGCACCATGATGATCTACTCGAAATTCTAGTCAAGTTACATATAAAGTTCATTTAATTCGGAGCTACGGCCTAGAAGATAAGAGCAAAACAAGTCAAGCATGGCAAAGATGCAAGATGCATCCAAACATCAAGCAAACACACTCCAAACTGGTATTCAACATGTTATTATGCATCTACATGCAAAAACACACAAGTTTCATATAGGACACGCTCAAAACGGAGCAACGGAACATCACATACACATGAAGCAAGATATAACAACAAGTTGTTCAAAAATGACAACATGGCACTTAGATGACATCAAAACAACATGATACAATAACACTTCATGGCAACAAAAGGCATGGAAAGCATGTACATGTCCAGCAATACAAGCATGACCTCGGAATTAATACCAAACACCACAAGAACATGCTGCAAACATCATGGCAAGATTGCAAAAGATAACAGTTTGACAGACTTAGTGAAAATAAACTAGACATGGCAGCAACAACGACAAGTAGGCATGTTTGCAAGCTTGTGCAACTCATCTTAGAGCATATCATGGAATGTGAAGATAACCAACAACAAGAAGGCATGTTTATTAAGATACTCATGGCAAGAACATGGTCATAGGATGCATAGAACACTAGTTATTCACATGGCAAAACTGAACTTGCTGATAACAGGCTGACAGAAACATTTTATAGCAAGTTGAGAGCAAGAAATAAACAAGCTACCGTAGGTCATAAATGCAAATAAGGGCATGGATGGATAGAGCATAACATGGCCATCAAGGCATGATCATTGGACATCCCAAAACATTCATGGATTTGAGTGGGGCATCAAGCAAACATGGCATCAGGATAAACAGTTCAGACTTAGCAGTTTTCAACAAGTGTAAGAAATCAACCAACAGCGAGTAGTTCACTTTGCAAGCTTGTTGCAAACACCACAAGGCATATCATGAAAAGTGGATTGCACCACGGAAAATATGACATGATTGTGCTTCTAAAACATATTGACATGTAGCTCAAACAAAATCACACATAAAGATATGAAAAAGACAAATCAGCATCTCATAACAAGTTTCAGCACTTAAGAACCACATGCACTTTTGCAACACAGATAAACATGGCAATATGGCACATAACATGAATGTAACAGCTACCATCATGTAGAGCACTTCACAATGAACGTTTTGACATATCATACACTCCATTTGGCCCAACATGCACAAAGATGTGACCTCTCAAACATGCTAACATATTGATGACATACAACAAGAACTTGACAATAACATCACATAGCTGTTTTGCAATGAAGATTAAGTCAACAAGATGAATAGTAACATGCATGCAAATGCAACTAACATGTAGAGCATCACCAGACGAACATTTTGATATATCATATGCTCCAATTGGATCACTACACAAAAAGTTATCACACGTCAAACATGCACACATTTTAAAAAGAACAGTGACTTAGTGGAAAAAGATAAACTACCTCCCGGGGGTGGACATGTCCAGAAGCCAACGTCTGGGGCCCATGTGGCAGTGACTCGGCGAGGGGAGGTCTGGACCAGTCCGTACCCAACCGGACATGTACGATGGTTGTAGGCCCAGCGGGCCCACCGGTCAGTGGCTCCGTGGAGGTCAACGTGGTGACCGATCCAGAATGGATCGATCCCGCCGGGATGATGCAGGGCAGCGGTGCATGTCGCCGGCGAGGCGGCGGCGCACCGGCGACGAGGCGGGAAGGTGCGGGCCAGCTGCGAGCTCGGGGATGGCTCCGGTGGCCGTATCGTGGCGGGACTGGCTCCTTCGGTGGCCGGCGGCGAGGTCGACGGAGTGCTGACAACGGGGCGGCGCGGTTCGACGGAGCTCGAAGATGCGGCGGCGGAGGCAGGCAGTGGCTTCGGGAACGAGGTCCGACGACCTTCCGCTGACCCTCCGGCGAGGCGAGGCGGCGGGGCCGGTGGAGTCCGGCGGCAGGCACGGCTAGATTGGATCCCCCTGATCTGATCGAGCGGGGCAAGCGGGAGGCTCAGGTGGCCGCGCGGGCCTAGGCGGGCCGCGCCTAGGCCCGGCAGGCCGCGGCTGCGGGGGAGCTGCTAGGGCGCACGTGGCAGCCCCTGGTTGGCTGCCAGGCGGTGGTGCGGTGAGGTGGAGGCGTGGGAGGCGGCCAAGTGGCGGAGGAGGAGCGGGGCGGCGCTGAAATCGAGGTGGGAGACGGCTGGAGGTTAGGGGAGGAGCTAGGATGCCAAAAATGGAAGGAGGGAGTGTTTATATAGGGAAAAGGCTAGGGTTAGAGGGTTTTGGGG